>CM042170.1:25437206-25444706 GCA_023376005.1 Doryteuthis pealeii | reverse complement strand
ATATATATATACACACACATACACAAACATATATACAATTGTCTGCACAGATATTTTTAAGATAATTCTAAAGATATTCCAAACCGGAGAGACTTCATTGATCCGATTTTGGAAAGACAGCTAGGAAAATAACGTTCGTTCGTCTACTCTTATCAAAAAAGTCCAATGGTTTATAGAAAAGAATGGAGAAAACTAAAGACTGGTTTTACAAAAAACGCGATTTTAAATAACTAGTTAGAAAAAAGAAAAAACAGGTTTTTTTCCTTCAATTAAAATATTTTGAATTTTGCGAAAAAGAACCCCCCCCCAAAAAAAACACGAAAACAAAATATCAATTTTTAAGGCTTTTCCAGGAAAAAGGGGAGCTCTTTTCTCAATCCCAGCTACCTGGAGATTATTTCACGGGTTCGGTTCGACGGTAGAGAGAAAGGCGCAAACGAACGAATATCTACCGCCATTTCAGACTTAAACATAGATCCTTCGCTGATGTATGTGTGTGTGTGTGTACGTGTACGTTTGCGCGTGTGTGCGCGCGTGTGTACGTGTGCGTGAGTGTGGAAATATTTCCCTGATTTTAATCTTTCGATCACTCAGACAGCAGCAAAACACTCGCTTCCAACAGAGTTATTGAGTAGCTACAACTAATACGGCTGCTGCTACGATATATGAGGGGGTTGGGGTCGTGGCTCATTCAATAAAGTGGTCGAGATTTTTCATCTGTTCTTTTTTTTTTTTTAGTCCCTGCTTTTGATTTTTTTAAAAAAATCAGCTGACTCTTGGTGATCCTACAAAATCACCCTATTTTTATTTTCATTATATTTATTTTGCTTTCATAATAAACGCTGTATATTGCTTTAGATGTACTTGTAAAAGCTTGGTTATCCAGGAAAAGGTCTACACTGCTACTACGGCTAATACTGCTACAGCTGCTTCTTTGACAGTAACGAATGTCTACACCGTTCGCCATTGGAACTGAAATATTCAATCAACGTTTACCTGTTCTCACCTATTGTTTAGACTTCTGGTAGATGCAATATTAAAATATAAGAATAATTAGAAGGGAGAATACCTGTGTATTGTTTTAAATTCAGAGATGAATTTAATAGATTAATATAAGCATTCCTTCACTATTTTATTGTAGCAAATCTAATTTATTGAAAGATCACTGAAATAGGTTGAGAAGACTGTGTCTACTTCAAGTACTAGCCGAGCAAATAGGGCTTACAAGAAACATTTAAAAATAAGCAGTTATTTTTGTCGAAAATACACATAGAATTAGAGATTCGAAGACGTGTGTGTGTGTGTGTGTGTGTATATATATATATATATATATATATATATATATATATATATAAATGAAAAGGAGAGAATCTAACAATAAAAATATTTAAGTACAAAACGACTACGAAAAAAAAAAAGTATATATACTAGTTACAGAATTAGACAAAAAAAGATGAAAAATGTAACCATTTTTATTATTGTCACAAATTTTAATGCTATTTCAACGGCTTATACAAACCTAGGAAGTGATTATTTTCAGACAATAATAGCCATTAGCAAAGGACTAATCACAAATTATGAGACCAATTAAAAAAAAAAAAGAAATTACAAAATATTTGACAATTTTCTTTAGAAAATTAAGAATTTTCGCTATAACTAAAAAAAACTTTGACCACAATGATCAAGGAAAATAATCCCTTCCTCTGTGTGTCTGAGTGATTGAAGTTCCATTAAAATTCGTGCCAATAATAATGAAATTTATCATTTTTATTGTCCAATACTTCATGACAATGAAAGATTAAAAAGCTCTACAAATTAACTGGTATAGTTACTGTATTTCTTAGACTCGTAAAAGCTTTCTAACAACTATAATTTATATGTAAAAAAAAAAAAAAAAAAAAAAAAAAAAAAAAGAAAGAAAACCTTTTAATAGGTAAAGAGTTAATTCTCTTTATATACATCCATAAAATTAAAATGTGGGTGGATTCGTCTCAAGAAAGAAAAAAAACATTTTTATAACATTCCTTAATAAAAGCAGTATTTTATTTGCTACCCTTTCAAAACCACCCGGATCTACGTTTACGATTTCAGACAATATTTACAACGACTTCATTATTTAAAGCTCTTAGAACGCTTAACAGTAAACAATTCCAATTCAATAAAAGGAATTCGTTGAAATAAAACAAACAAAAACATTCCACGTAACGTTATTATCTCACTTCTGTTTCGTATCGCAAAAGCGACATTAAAAACGTAGACTATAAGTAATTTAAACATTAAACTCTACAGACTCGGCAAACGTTCATGGATTGATTAAAAAATAATGATAATAATAATAATAACTCTATACATTCAGGTCTCCTCTCAGCGTTAATCTAAAAGATGACGAAGCGCAGTGCGCGTTGACAAGAATTAGATACCTGACTCAGACAGTGTCTAATGCGCGCAAGATGACTGTCTATCATCATGCATTGAATAAAAGTCGAAGCAAGGAAGAAACTTTATAAGGAGAATCGGTAGACTGTGAATTTAGGGACGTAATTTTTTACCATAGTCTACTGGATAAATGTTTGTGGAATTTTTACCGTACTTATTAGGGATAGAAACAATTCTGCTTAAAATAAGTTTGAAAACAAAAAAAAAAAAAAAAAAAAAAAAAATCCGACAACATTAATTGATGTATAGATTTAAAGTTATTGTCTAGTTATTAAGTTATACACTATTTTGACCTCAGAACAGTATAAGTAGATTGTTCTAAGTTTAAAAAAATTTTTTTATTGTTACTCTGAAAAAGAAATATTGTTAAGTACTCGGCAAAATTACCAGCGAATAGTAATTTTCAGTTTATTTCAGTATAAGATTTGATAAGTTTATAATGTCAATTTCTTTAAAATAAACAACACTGGGGTCAAAAAAGCGTATAATTGAATCACTAGGCAATAACTTTAAATATATACAACATCAATTAATGCTGTTCTTTAATTAAAAAACAACTTCTAAATGAATTAACGTATTAAGTTATGTTTTTCTTAGAGTTTCATTTTTACTAAAAGTATCACCGCTACTTCAGAAATTAAAAATAAATACATTGAACTTCATTTTATATTCCACTAAAATCTATCCGGTAGACTATGGTAAAAATTTACGCCTCTAAATTCACAGTCTACCGGGGAATCTTTTTTTTAATGTTTAACAAGGGGTCGTATTTTAAATCTCAAATAAGTACGGTAAAAAAATCCGCAAACATCTAGGAAAACATCTATGGTAAAAAATTACTGAATTTTTAAAAGTTTAACAATACTGGGGTAGCATTTTAAGCAGATTTTTTCAATCCCTAGTACGGTAAAAATCATAGGGACATTATAGGCTTCTATCCCTATTATGGTGTAAAAATCATAGGGACATTATAGGCTTCTATCCCTATTATGGTGTAAAAACCATAGGGACATTATAGCCTTAGAAGTGTGAACAATCGGAACTGTTAATTAAAATGTCTCCACAGCGAGTGAACTTTGAAAACGACTTGACATAAAACTGAATCGGAAAAATCAATTTTTCACTGGACAACTAGGAGGAGGAGGTTGTGGTGGAGGAGCTCTCTGCTAGCATCTACAAGCAGAAAAATTAATGCCGTCTTGATTTGACATGATAAAACATTGGGAATCGGCGGTAATTAGCGACTCGTAAGACGTTGAAGGAGTTCTTAACTTGCTGAGTGCTCCTTCAATAAAGCCTTGTGGCAAACAGTTCACTATAAACATCTCTCCATGGCTGAAGATTACGAATTCTTTCGTGACTAGATTTGTATGCAGCCACAAAACAATTTTAATTTGGAATGAAGATACTTTTTAAAATGAATATGAATATGAATATATATATATATATATATATATATATATATATATATATATATAATATGTGTGGTGTGTGTGTGTGTGTGTGTGTGTGTAGTCAGTAAATAAAACTCAGACCATACTGAGATTTGTAAGAGCAGTACACTGAAAATGCTCTTAAAGAATAAACCAATCTCCAGACCATTTTTAAGCCGAATGATAATTTCGTCGGTGTCTGTGTTCGCACTGAATCTTTTTTTTTAAATAATCCAAATTATCGATATAATGGAAATAATTATATAATGCTAATTAGAATCTTTTGCTCTTCCTGAATAGAAGGATAGGTATTATCATGGACCGCTGTTGCAAAATCATCCGTTTAATTAAGATGACCCCCCCCCCCAAAAAAAAACAAAAACAAAAAAAAACCAACAACAAATAATTTAACCATCTACTGGTACAATTGCGGAAATAAGGATTTAATTGGTTTCCTAACATGTACTCAACATTTTGGTCAACAGTTTAAAAACTGGCCAAACAAAGTTCCCCCCCCCTTCAGTTCCGAGCCGATTATCACACGCACAGGGAGTAGGGGGGAGTAATTGTTTTGACCTTTGAGACAGGTCTAATTGGATTCAATTAATTATCAGTATACAACACCCATCCTACAACAAAACGAAGCTAAATAAAATAAACATTCGACGGATTAGGAGTATATACGTATACTCACACCTGTATTATATATATATATATATGTATATGTGTGTATATATATATATGTATATGTGTGTGTGTGTGTGTGTGTGATGTATAATCTCAAAAGATTTGCAGGGTTTATAGTGAAATATATGTGTGTGTGTGGTATGTATAATGTCAAGAGATTTGTAGTGCTCATAGTGAATATATATATATATATATTATATATATATATATATATATATATATATATAAAATGAAACATTGTTAAAGTGTGTACACATCAAATTCATATTTCAGAATAATCCTGAAAATCAGTGTGTGCCAGACACACACACACTACACCAGGCTAGACTACCCGTGAATCCGCTGTAACGTGAGTCCATGAAAATGTTGAGACCTCTGTTAAGGAATAAATGAAGGATTGTAATAAGCATTTGATAGTAATTTTCGTTATATTGATAATTTATATGATTATCAGCGCGGCTGCAGACACCATAAAATCATTATTTAGTTGCAAATTCATGTAGACAATGAATTATTCTTTTAGTTGAAGCAATTTACTTGTATAACGGCATTAGATTGTGCTGTTCTGTTGGATTACACACACACACATATATATATATATATATATATATATATATATATATATATATATATTTGGGAGAATATGTGTTTAAATGAAGTCGAACCTAATTTATGAAAGTTAATTAATTAATAATTAATTAATTAGGCGGGATTACCTATTTAAATTTAAGGCTAAACAAATCGAGAAAAATCAATCTGTGTATGTACATTTCGGCCTATTAGGCCTCATCAGCAGAGCTATAGATACAAAGACCGCCCCGTGTGCGATTCGAAACCTGATTGTCAAGCTGACTGTATATATATATAGTACACCATGTGAATTATATATACGTGTGTCTGTATGTGTACTTATATAGCTACACTAATTTGTGTGTGTATGTGTGTGTGTATTTACATACCTACACTAGTTTCTGTGTGTGAGTGTGTAAGCATATACATACCTACACTAGTTTCTGTGTGTGTGAGTGTGTAAGCATATACATACCTACACTAGTTTCTGTGTGTGTGAGTGTGTAAGCATATACATACCTACACTAGTTTCTGTGTGTGTGAGTGTGTAAGCATATACATGCCTACACTAGTTTCTGTGTGTGTGAGTGTGTAAGCATATACATACCTACACTAGTTTCTGTGTGTGTGAGTGTGTAAGCATATACATACCTACACTAGTTTCTGTGTGTGTAAGCATATACATACCTACACTAGTTTCTGTGTGTGTGAGTGTGTAAGCATATACATACCTACACTAGTTTCTGTGTGTGTGAGTGTGTAAGCATATACATACCTACACTAGTTTCTGTGTGTGTGAGTGTGTAAGCATATACATACCTACACTAGTTTCTCTGTGTGTATACATACCTACACTAGTTTCTGTGTGTGAGTGTGTAAGCATATACATACCTACACTAGTTCTGTGTGTGAGTGTGTAAGCATACACATACCTACACTAGTTTCTGTGAGTGTGTGTGTGTAAGCATATACATACCATACCTACACTAGTTTCTGTGTGTGAGTGTGTAAGCATATACATACCTACACTAGTTTCTGTGTGTGTGTGTGTAAGCATATACATACCTACACTAGTTTCTGTGTGTGAGTGTGTAAGCATATACATACATACACTAGTTTCTGTGAGTGTGAGTGTGTAAGCATATACATACCTACACTAGTTTCTGTGTGTGTGTGTGTGTGTGTGTGTGTAAGCATATACATACCTACACTAGTTTCTGTGTGTGTGTGTGTGTGTGTGTAAGCATATACATACCTACACTAGTTTCTGTGTGTGTGTGTGTGTGTGTAAGCATATACATACCTACACTAGTTTCTGTGTGTGAGTGTGTAAGCATATACATACCTACACTAGTTTCTGTGTGTGAGTGTGTAAGCATATACATACCTAGACTAGTTTCTGTGTGTGAGTGTGTAAGCAGATACATACCTACACTAGTTTCTGTGTGTGAGTGTGTAAGCATATACATACCTACACTAGTTTCTGTGTGCGAGTATGTAAGCATATACATACCTACACTAGTTTCTGTGTGCGAGTGTGTAAGCATATACATACCTACACTAGTTTCTGTGTGTGAGTGTGTAAGCATATACATACCTACACTAGTTTCTGTGTGCGAGTGTGTAAGCATATACATACCTACACTAGTTTCTGTGTGTGTGTGTGTGTGTGTGTAAGCATATACATACCTACACTAGTTTCTGTGTGTGAGTGTGTAAGCATATACATACCTACACTAGTTTCTGTGTGTGAGTGTGTGTAAGCATATACATACCTACACTAGTTTCTGTGTGTGTGTGTGTTTACATACCTACACTAGTTTTTCAGAGTGAGAGAGTGAGTGAGAGAGTGATTGTATATTCACATACCTACACTAATTTCTGTGTGTGTGAGAGTGTATATTTACATGCCTACACTAGTTTCGATGTGCGTGAGTGTTTACATATCTACACTACTTTCTGTGTGCGTGTATGTGTATTTACATAGTTAAACTACTTTCTGTGTGTGTGTGTGCGTGTATTTACATACCTACACTACTTTCTGTGTGTGTTTGTATTTACATACCTACACTAATTTCTGTGTGCGTGTGTTCATCTCTACGTATATATCTCAAAACAAGCTTAATATACTCTACTTATTAATGTTTGCTGGTTTTAATTTTTGCTCTAATGTCAAATGTTATGAGATGTTCTAGAGTGCTTACTATTCATAGCTTGTGAAATAGTGTCAGTCTTTGGTATTCACGTTTAATCTGAAACATTCTCAAAAGGCATTGTTGTTATTCATTCCTCGATTTCGTATTATACGCCCACCTGGAAAAAATAACCTAAACCACTCACATCTACAACTAATCCAGCTTTTAAAGAGGTATAT
>CM042170.1:25427206-25432206 GCA_023376005.1 Doryteuthis pealeii | reverse complement strand
TTTCTTTTTTGTTGGAAGCTGCAGAATCAGGTTCAATCTCTCGAAAGACCAGGTAGTTTAGTAATTGTCCGATTTTTTTTTTTAACACCTTGTTGCTGCTAATAAAGTCCGTGTGTATACGTAAATTCCAGTGGTTTTCTGAAATAAATATATTTTGGCGTTCCAATGTTTTCTTTTGTTTATTTTTTGTTTGTTTTGTTTTTTTTTAAAATTTATTTTTTTGTTTTGTTTTTTCTTTTGTGTATGTTTTGAGTTTTATCTTTTATATATATATATATATATATATATATATATATATATATATGTATACATATATTTTTTTTTTTGTAATGTATTAAATTTTTTATGCATTAAGATATTTCATGTGAATTTTTTTAAAGGTTGTGTAGAAGTATTTTTCTACAGATGAAAAAATGTGACGAATTTTCAGGTTAATTCTTTTAAATCACAGACAAAAAAAAACAAGCATAAAAAGTGTGTATGATAAGCCGATATATATGTATATATATATACTAAAACTGATTGTCCTTTGAAATCAGTGTAGTTCTTTTAAATCACAGAAGAAAATAAAGCCTTAAAGGCATCTGCATTATTAGCGAATATAAGCATTTGTAATTATATATATATATATATATATATATATATATATATATATATATATATATATATATATGCACACACACTGAAAATAGTGCTTAGAAATCAGTGTAAAACAATTTAATTAAGGAAAAAATGTGGATGTTATATCTTAAAAGATTAAGTGATACTATGAAAATTTTATATAAATTTCTAGGTAAATGTATGTAGTTTGAAAACGAGCGTAGTTTATCCCAGGAGAAAGAAAAACCGGATTTTTCTTTCTGAATAAGAGAAAAGAAAGAAATCCCTATACAATGAAATGAATTTATCTACAACCTTGTAAGAAAATACAGACAGAATTTGTTTATTTCTGAGGTAAAAACTAGTTCTCATAAACACACAAAAAAAGAGAGACTTTCTTTGTCGGAATTACTGAATAACAAAAAAAAAGAAACTACTTTTACAGATTCTTGTGTGAAATGAACATTTAAAAATGAAGAGTTTATTGTTTAACCATTTTTACAGAGCGGAATCGAGATTAAAAGACGGAAAGAAACGGTATGAATGGTTCCAATAAATCCCAATGATTTGCAGGACTGCAGAGAACTCGTGACGGAACAAAACGACCCATTTTTCATTATCAGGATTTTGGAATTTGGTAGGTTTTGCTTTTGGAATAAACGACTATGTTGGAAATGGTAGGTACAAGTTTAATATTAAAAAACAACTGAGGAAGAATTCAGCTTCAAAACGAGGAATTTCTTAATTTTTTAAATTTAAGATATAACCTATTAGCATAGAAAATAAAGGTAAAATATTAAAAATAATTCCTATCCAATAATTGAGATTTAAAAACACTGCCCTTAGATCCAAAATAATTAGTGCCTTTTTCTCACCTGTTCGTATCTTTATTTCTTTATTTATTGCTTTTTGTACAAATTATTTTTTCAACAACATGACCCCACTTCAAAAAAAAAAAAAAAAGATAATAAAAACAATCCGTGTGATATCCAAATATCTCTGGCTTGTTTCGAATTTTGCGTCGACTACGAATAGAAATAAATAAAGGGAAACATTGCATACCACCACATACAGCGCCAATCGACTGCAGTATATTCAATTTATTAACAGAATAATGCCTCACTCTAAATAGAAAAAATAAAAATCTACCTCTAAAGCACTTGTATTTTAGAATCTCTGACTCTAAAAGATTGCGTGTGTGGTTACAATTAGACACTTCGCTTTAAGTTCTACAATTACGTAGAGAAGGGTCGTATGTGAGGTAGTGAGAAAGACATATTAGGATTTCAAGGCTAGTTTATGATGTAAGATCGAAAGAAAGAAAGAACTTTTCCAAGGTAGGTGGAATAGATAGATGAATAGACTGATAGAGAAATAGATAGTAGCGTTTTAAATTCCAATGTATTTTTATAACAAATCTTCACAATTAGTTTAGCTAAATATAAAAGGGTGGACTTTGAGTCAGATGCAATATATAGGTTTAAAACTAGAGAATAATTTGCAATAAGCATAGAAAAATTTGTTTGAGCTAATTCCCTTTGGCAGATTCCTTCCTACCAACAACATCGTTAGAGATTTGAATCATGAGTAGCATCATCATTTCCAAGGAATTTAACAGCTGAGAGATGTACTGGCGAATATTTCAACGAAATGAATTTAAAAGTAAAATTATCACAACCAGTCAACACGGACCATGACATATATATATATATTTTAGGTGAACAAAATTTGATTCGACAAACAGGAATATTTCTTTTATGTTATTTCTTTTTTATTGTTCCCAACTATTTTCGATCTTTGGTCATTTTCAGGATGGATGGATGGATATATATATATATATATATATATATATATATATATATATATATATATATATATATATATATGTAGGTAAAAATGTGATACGATAAACAGGAATTTTTATTTTATATATATTTTTTAAATTGTTCTCAACTAGTTTCGATCTTAGGCCATCGACAGGATGGATATAGGTAAAAAAAGATGTGATACGACAAACAGGAATTTTTATTTTATGTTTTATATATATTTTTTAATTGTTCTCAACTAGTTTCGATCTTAGGCCATCGTCAGGATATATATATATATATATATATATATATATATATATATATATATATATATATGTAAGTAAATAAAATACTGCCCTTAAATTATTTTGAGAATAGAGATACACATCCAGCAAGCCAACAAGTTATTTATTTACAAACATACAGGGAAGGGAAGGGTGACTGATGTGGGGGCTAAGGCACAGCTTTCGTTTAATTATTTTCTCGATAACCTAAAGGCTCTTTAAGATAATACACTATAGAATTTTGTTGTTAAAGGCGAAGATTTTTAAGAGCATATCTGTAAAAACGGCAGTTTAGACGGAAGACAGTGTTTCTTATCGTCGCTTGAGAAAGATGTGAACGAAGGATTTCTATATCGATCGAGCTGATACTACCACTACTACTACAACAACAACAGGGGGAGAAAAATGTTTTGTGTAGTGTTCAGTCTGATGTTATGTGTGTGTGTGTATATATATATATATATATATATATATATATATAAGGGAGAGAGAGAGAGAGAGAAACTCCTGTGTTTGTATTCATCTAAGTATTGTGGATTGAATATTCGCAATGCCCGTAGATAGACACCAATTATAAGGTCCGTTTTAATTTTGTTGTATTGGAACCTGTATATATATATATATATATTAGTGTATGTGTGTGGGTTTGTGTGTGTTGTATCAGAAAAGAGAGACTTGTTTTGATATAGAAAGAAACAAATTCATCCCTATAACTGTCACACGGACAGGTACACATGTCGATAAGGATTTTTACCCTGGGTATGAACGCTCGTATTTCAGGTAGTTTAGGATATATTGAAGAATTTGGTAAAAAAAAATAAAAATACCACCGAATTCTTCTGGAGACAAAGTGGATTATGATCCACTGAGTAAACAATAATGACGTTTGCATTATATATATATATATATATATATATATATATATATATATATATATATATATATATATATATGTGTGTGTGTGTGTGTGTGTGTAAGTTTAATTCAAATAAATTAATTAAAGTATAATAGTTTTTTTAAATTTCATTTTTTAATTTTTTTGTTTTTGTTTTTGTTTGCAGGAAGGGGTATAAGAATTAAGATTTGTTTGTGAATATGCGCGAGACATTGTTAGCATTCGAAGTTATGAAATAATTTTTTTAAAATACATATACGGGTGGAACGCGAAGAGGAGGGTTTGGGGAGGTATGACATTTTTATGTTGGATCACAGAGAATGCATTAGAGTGGTGGGGATACAAAATAGATTGTCTTTAAGTTGCCGTCAATAAGTGACTGGTGCTGCATTTTCATCCATCTATCTTTTCTAAATAAAAATATTCATTTCTATGACAAGAAAATTCTTTTCCTACGAAAAAGGGGAATATCTTTTTAGGAACACAAATAAATAAATAAAATAAAATACCGAATCATTAAACTAAACACAAAAAAATTTCTACAGATAGAGAATAACGATTAAATACACAACATAGTTGGTTGGTTGGTTGGATTTTACGGCATGTCAAATTATTGTGTCATTTCATACCGAAGATGTTTTTGTTTTATTCATTCTTGATGGGCATTTATTTTTTTTTTAAACTCAATCTTTCTTTTTTAACACATTTTTAAAGAACTCGTTTTTGTTCTATTTAACCGATAGATAGGACGCATAACATTGAAGAAAAGGGAGAAATATAAAATTTCTACTCGCTGAGTGTCAGTATCTAGCATGTGTGTGTGTTATTGGCAGCGAGGAGGAAAGAGAGAAAGAACGAAACGACTAAGGAAAAGAATAAATATAAAAGAAAGACACTTTTCAGTATGAAGAACTTGACAAAACGTCGCAAAAAGGCGCTTAAATTAAACGCCCGGTCTCGCCGAATCTAACTTACCTTCTCTTGCGTATGTAACGTACGATGCGAAACTAAAAAATCCAATAATCAAAGGAGCCCAATTCAGTAATGTCCCTCTCCAGGCCGCCATTATCGTGAACAACTGCCGAAGCAGGTCGGTCCTTGCGCATGCGTATTAACAGCGCCGACTTCTCTCGTCTCATGAATATTTAATTAATGTCATATTTTCATTCGTTGAATCGAGACGCTCTCCTTCTCCCTATTTCGACTTTCCTCTCACTTCTACTCTTCCTTCCTCCGCCTTACTCTTCCTCACTTCTATTTATTTATTTTATCTTTTTTTTTCTTTTCTTTTTTTTTTTTTTTCGTTTTCGGGGCCTTAGTCTCCTTAAACGTTTTTCTATCCTTCTTTTTATCTTTATATTCCCTTCTTCAGTGGCTTCTCCATTTCTTCTTCTTCTTTTTTGTGTATTCTAC
>CM042170.1:25422206-25424706 GCA_023376005.1 Doryteuthis pealeii | reverse complement strand
TTCAATGACAGAACCCCATCCCCATCCCCCACCCACACACACACACACACACACACATACACACATACACGCACCCGCACACACATACAAGAATTTTATTCCGAAAATATCCACCAAAGTAAAAAAAAAAAAAAAAAAAAAAAAGAAAAGATAGTTCACAATCACTTCTCATGGATCCTTCGTTCCTGTAGTGAGTTTGATCCTCACCGAGTGACTCACTGTTATGTCGCTGCTCCAGTCTAAACAAGTAAATATTATCGCATGCTTATAGAGCACCCATATATATATATACATATTTTTTTTTTTTGAGCGAACGATGGTTGTTTTTAGAATGCGTCTCTTGCAGTTTATGGGAACCCGATAATCGTGGCCTTGTGTCAGACGACCTTATATAGTCAAAGTAGTCAGTCACACACGCACATAAACCAAACAAACAAACGCACAAACCGAAAAAGATGTACGATCGATTTGGAGTGGAGATACAACTAAGAATTTCCAGTTGAGTATAAACACATTATTGGTATGCACTCTCTCTCTCTCTCTCTCTCTCTCTCTCTCCTCTCTCTCTCTCTCGCTCTCTCGCTCACTCTCTCCCTCTCTCTCAAACACACACACATACATACACACGCACACTGACACACACACACACACGAAAACGCACACAAACACATACATACATATACAATGCATACACCCATATACACACTCTTTTATAGATGCACACACTGAGGCACACTTTCTCTCTCTCCCTCTCTCTCTCTCTCTCTCTCTCTCTCTCTCTCTCTCTTAATGGTATACTCATACACACACACACGCACACACACATATATACCGATGCACAAAGTCATATACGCTCTCTTCCATACATACACTCATACAACAACACACACACCAACACATACACACATACACACAGACACTTTCTCTCTCTCTCTCTCTCTCTCTCTCTCTCTCTCTCTCTCTCTCTCTCTCTCTCTCTTCTTGTTATGTTCATACACACACAACGAAAATATACTGACACACACACCTATATACACACTGTCTGATTGATACACATAACGAGGTACACATTCTCTCTCTCTCTCTCTCTCAATCTCTCTCTCTCTCACTTATTGGTTTGCTCACAGACACACACACACACACACACACACAACATATATATATATATATATATATATATATATATATATATATATATATATACCGACGCACACACCCACATACACTTTCTTTCATACTTACACGCATAAAACGACACCCCTTCTCTCTCTCTCTCTCTCTCTCTCTCTCTCTCTCTCTCTCTGCGCGTGTGCGCTTATTGGTATGTTCATACACACATATATATACCGACGCACACATTCATATACACACTGTCATATGCACACTCATACAACGACACACACATTCACTCTCTCTCTCTCTCTCTCTCTCTCTCTCTCTCTCTCTCTCTCTCTCTCTGTTATTGGTATGATCATACCCTCAAATACATATACAACCTATCTCACATAAATACATACAATAACACACATATCTCTCTCTCTCTCTCTCTCTCCTCCCCTCCCTACCCTCTCTCTCTCTCTCTCTCTCTCCTCCCTCCCTCTCTCTCTCTCCTCTCCTCTCTTCTCTCTCTCTCTCCCTCCCTCCCTACCCTCTCTCTCTTAGTCTCAATTTCACGGGCACCTACTCGACCACTCCCCCGGAGTACTTGATCCACACTCACTTAGATGGCCGTGAAGAATCACATATCTCAAAATATTGATACACCCATAAAATAATAACACTCACGGAGACATACAGATACACATACTAGGAGGCGCAATATTCTTACGGTTATCGTCTACACCAATGGAACCAACGACCCGAGTTCGAATCCTGGACTAGTGCTTGCTTTTTCACTTCGCGCTAATACTCTTTGGATAAAAAGGCATGACCCCTTCCATCCCTAGACTCCAATACCTATGGGTAAATAATAGGGACTGTATGGGCTATTTAGCCTTAGGTTAGTGATTGAGCTTTAAAAAAAATGACCTTGTGTCACATCCTAGCCCGTGGTGAAGGGGTTGGGTGGATTGGATTACGTACCCGTGTGTATAAAGTTTTGTGTGGGAAGTACAACGAATACATGGGTCATATACTTAGCGACGTTTGATCAGACCGACTAACATTCTCACACACACGTACACACATATACACACGCAAGCGCGCGCACACACATATACACACAGAGACACACATGCACCGACACACACACATACACCGACACACACACACACATAGACCGACAAGCCCATACCCACATACATGCACACACACACACATACACTGATACACACAAACACAAATGCACCCACACACACATATACTTACATACATATATACACACACACATACACCGAAACGTGCACACACACTTATTCAAAAACATACACACGCATAAAACCCATACACTGACACACACACACACACACACACACACACACACATACGCATACACTGACAC
>CM042170.1:25409706-25419706 GCA_023376005.1 Doryteuthis pealeii | reverse complement strand
GGAAAGTCTGGAAATCAGAGGAAGAATTGATACCATTCAGAACACTGCACTGCTGCAATCTGCCAGAATACTCAGAAGAGTCCTGGAGACCTGAGGAGATTTCCTGTCACTCGGATTCCAGTAAAAGACCATCAGCTAATGCTGATGTGAAAACTCAATAATAATAATAATAATAATAATAATTAATTCTTTTATTCAATATATGTGAATTAAAAAAATTTAGTTTGTGGAGTGGTCTATGTCGGTATCAGCCAGCCAACGAGGGAATCTATCTCCTTTTCCCTACAGTTAGACCAGTGAGATTATTTTTAGGTCCGAGGTGCAGCGCAAAATTTACCACCTGCTTTCTCACTTTACCGCGCAGATCCAAGCTGTGCTACTCAAGCGCTGAGTTGGCAACGGCCAGTATCGAACCTGTGACTATGTGGTTCCGAGGCGGATTTTCTACCGACTATTATAAATATTGAAAACAGTCCGTAACAGGACCGTAAAAGAGATGAATATTTGGTTATTTCCTAGCTGAGTAACATGTGTGATGCAGAAAGAACTGAACCCAGATAATTTATTTATTTTCCCATTAAACTAATCATAAACTCTAACCCTAACCCTAAATCCTAACCCTAACCCTCGTTGGACTTAAACTTAAAAATAAAAAATAAATTAAAATTAAAATTAACAGTTTTATTATAAAATTTGTGGGTTCTGTTTTTTCTGTGTCAGCCTGTAATATTATGTTACTCAACTAGTAGGGTTAGGTTAGGTTTTAGGGTTAGTTTAATGGGAAAATACATAATCTGGGTTCTGTTTTTTTCTGGGTCACCCTGAAATATCATGTAACTCAACCAGGAAATAACCGAATATTTTTTATTTGCGGGTGGGAAGGGACAAAATTTCGAATAGCAAAAAGTAGGGCCGGCTTAGCTCAGTTGGTAGAGCGTCCGACGAGGAACCACAAGGTTCTGGATTCGATACCGACCCTCACCAACTCAGCGTATGAGTAGCACAGGAATCTCTGCGCAGTGAGTGAGGAGCTGATGGTAGGTGTGGCATTCCACCTCAGACGCGAAAACAATCCATTTGGTCCAGCGCTAGTAAAACGGGATAGACCCCCTCGCTGTCTGGCTGATACCGACATTAGGTCACTCAGTTAATTTTATCTATATTTCAAATTGCCAGTACCTTGATTTGATGTATTTTTTTTCTGTTTTTTTTTTTTTTTTTTTTTTTGTATTTCTTTCTGTGTTGTGTATTTTGTTGAAATAAAAGCCTGTAAAATTGTATTATATGTGGTAAAAATCTTGGGGGATCAGAGACTAGGGTCCAGGATCCCCGTCCTCCTCCAGCTGCTACGGCCCTGTATTATCGTGCGTGTAAAACGACGGATTTTACACACCTATTTGTAACTGGGATTTTCCACGTTTTGATAGTTGCTCAGAAATCTAGAGAGTGTTCGGACTTTACCTACCAATTGGATAGGTAACATAGATTCCAATTTACTTACATACGACACATTTGTGTGCGCGTGCGCATGCGTGAGTGTGTGTGTGTATCTGTGTGTATGCATGTGTGTGATGTTTGAGTATATGTATGTAGTATAGTGAGAAATTTGAAAAAAACACAGGTTTAAATAAAATGAGTGGTAAGTTTATTAGCCGACGCTGCAGTGTTTCGATCTGATATATATATATATATATATATATATATATATATATTATATATATATATATATATAATACAAGTTTTGTTGAACTGTACAGACAATTCTTGTCGGACAAGTTTTTGGTTGATCCTTTTAATTAATATATATATATATATATATATATATATGTGTGTGTGTGTGTGTGTGTGTGTGTGTGTGCAGGAGAGTGTATGTGCGTGTGTATGTGTGTGTATTTATGTGTGAGTGAGTGTGTATTAGTGCGTGTATGTTTGTGTTTATGTATGTGTGTATGTGTATGTATGTATATGTGTATTTATGTGTATTATGTGTGTATTTGTGTGTGTGTGTGTATTTGTGTCTATGTATATGTGTGTATGTATGTATGTGTGTATATATGTATCTGTGTGCGTATGTATGCTATTGTGTGTGTGTGTGTGTGTGTGTGTGTGTGTGTCAGTGTGTATTTGTCTTCAACTCTACCTAGTCACACTGAAGAGGTGTGAAACGCCGAAACACGTGTCAGTGGATGACTTATTAAATATATATATATATATATATATATATATATATATATATATATGTGTGTCTGTGTGTCTGTGTGTCTGTGTTTTGTCTCTGTGTGTGTTTGTCTGTGTGTGTATGTGTGCTGTGTATGTATGTGTATATGTGTGCATTTGTGTGTGAGAGAGTATGTATTTGTCTGTGTATTACTGTGTGTGTGCCTCTCTCTCT
Organism: Doryteuthis pealeii; assembly: GCA_023376005.1. Taxonomy (NCBI): domain Eukaryota; kingdom Metazoa; phylum Mollusca; class Cephalopoda; order Myopsida; family Loliginidae; genus Doryteuthis; species Doryteuthis pealeii. The sequence continues at coordinate 25,417,314 of CM042170.1, read as the reverse complement.
CTCTCTCTCTCTCTCTCTCTCTCTCTCTCTCTCTCTCTCTCTGTGTGTGTGTGTGTGTGTGTGTGTTTGTCTCGTTATCGGAGCACATGTAAGTATTTAGGAAATATACACATGGATTAAAGATAGTTTTTTTTTTTTTGCTTTTAAGCAATTTAAAGATTTTTACTGTCTTTTTCTGTTTCATCGCGGTCTAATGGTTAGCAAGCTAATCTCGAAGATCCATTAATACTGTAATAGCGAGTTCGATCCACACTTGATGCCCCATACTTCTGACCTTAGGTCAAATCCTATCTGTAGGGTAATTTTTTTTATTTCTTTCTTTTTTTTCTCCTTAATCATTTTGGATTTTTCGTTTAGTTTACTTTTAGAATTTTTTTAGAGAGGAAAAATTCCTTTAATTTGAAATTTCTGGTTTAGTCTCTCTCTATTCTTGTTTTTCTTTTTTCTTTTACTTTCTTTCTTTCTTTCTTTCTCTCTTTTTTCTCTTTCTTTCTTTCTTTCTTTCTTTCTTTCTATAATTGTGCTTATCCTTTTTTCTCTCTCAATATCTGCTTTCTTTATCTTCTTTCTATTCGCTCTATTATTTAAAAAAAATTATTCTTATTATAAATTTTTTTTTATTTCTTTCTTTTTAATTTCTCTATCTATCTATCTATCTATCTATCTTTCTTTCTTTCTTTCTTTCTTTAATTTTTCTTGTCACTTCTTTTTTCTCTAAAGAATAATTGTCTCTATCATTTAAAAAAAATCTTTCTTTCTTTCTTCTTTCTTTTTCTTTCTTTCTTTCACTTTCTTTCTCTTTCTTTCTTTTTTTTTTTTCTCTATTTTTTTTTTCTCATTCATTTTTTCTATCTTCGTTTTATTTTCTTTATTAAAAAAAATTTTTTTTTAAATTATTTCTTTCGTTCTTTTAAATTTATTTCTTCTTTTTATTTTCTTTCTTTCAGAGGAGAGAAGAGAAGAGAGAGAAGAGAGAGAGAGAGAGAGAGAGAGAGAGAGAGAGAGAGAGAGAGAGAGAGAGATTGTTGGATTTGCTAAGTATATTAGCTACCCTGGAGAAAAATGTCAGACACACGCCTGTGTATACAGACACACTCTGACACACACCCACACACCACACACACACACACACACAACATCATATATATATATATATATATATTATATGAGGTTAAGTAAACAAACAAATGTGTTTATTTTCATATGGCTTTAAGCCGACAATTTTTGGAGGATATGTGCTTAATTGAAGTCATACCTAATTTTTGAAAATTAATCAGTCAATAATTAATGAATTTAGCGCGGGCATATATGTTCAAATGTAAGGCTAAAAAATCGAGAAATGTCGAAATGTACATTCAGGGATTGACATTTTCTCGATGTGTTAGCCTTATATATAATATATATATATATATATATATATATAATATATATATATATATTAAGTTGTAAGTGTTTTTGCGTATGCTTCACGTGTTTTTTTTTCAGTTTTTTAAGCAGGAATAGATATGAGTGTAGGTGTTAAATATAGACTAATATTTATGAAATACAGATAACTTACCAGTTGTGTTTGAATTGATATTGTAAATTATACTGGACTCAGGAGATATTTATATTAATTGTTAAATTGTCAGTTAAGACCTGATGTAAAAAGTTTCAAAGTTAACGGAATTCGTTCATATTTAGCTTGGTAGATAGATATGAACGAATTCTGTAAAAAAAATTTGGTATAATTTAAATTAACTCTCACTACTAAGCATATAAGCAATGATCATATCCCCGGAAATTTGATCTCTCAGTAACCGTAAAATACATAAACAAACCTATGTACTTAATTGTTTAAAAACACCTGTCCTGCTACAGATGTCAGTGGCCGAGGGGATAAGATATCAGGCTGCCAAACGGTCAGTCTGAGTTCAACCCTAGCCACACTGAAGAGGCGTGAAATGCCGAAACACGTGTCTGTGGATGACTTATCAATATATATATATATATATATATATATATATAATATATATATATATATATATAATATGTGTGTGTCTGTGTCTGTTCTGTGTTGTGTGTGCATGTGTGTCTGTATATTTCTCTCTCTCCCACTCTCTCTCTCTCTCTCTTTCTCTCTTCTCTCTCTGTTATGTGTGTGTGGTGTTAAGGTAGCGTGCACATGGATTCAACCGCGTCTGGTTACTGACAGTTTCTCGCCCGTGCCACCCTCAGACCATCGCCTAAGTCAATAAAGATGCGCTGTTGATTCCATGTCCGCTACATAAGCTAAATATAATGGCTCAATCAATGATATATATATATATATATATAATATATAATATATAATATATATATATATATATATAGTAGAATTAAACAAAAGGCACATTCCTGTTTAACAATTTTATTTTTTTATCTTTCTAATTTTCTGGCCAACTTTTAATGTTTGGGTGGAATTGGTGGATAAGTCCACCAAAGTTCAGTTCCCGAGTACTTTTCGGCACTTCGAAGTGCCATCATCAGGGGTGATATATTCCATTTTTTTTTTAAATTATATTAATGTGGAGGCTGGAAGGAAAGAAATTGGTGAGAAAGTGTGTTATAAGCATTTTAGATGTGTGTTCTGTATTGGAAATTAATTTTGTTTAAGGATGGTTTGTATTGTTTTATTTCACCACCCGACATTAAAACGTTGGCCAGAAAATTAGAAAAGATAAAAAATAAAATGTTAAACAGGAGATATGCCTTTTGTTTAATTCTACATGTATAAATGAAAGAATGCTGCAAACAAACACACACACACACACATACACACACACACACACACACACACACACACCATATATATATATATATATTATATATATATATTAAATATATATATATATAACTTTTGACTAGCAGCGTTCTGTTTTTTGCTACGGTCATTTCTTCCGTCTTATTTTTGGTTTGAAGACGCGACCACGTGCGGTCGATGCATGATATTACTTGGATCCTCACATATCAGTGAGGAGGCCCAGTGCTGTTATATAAAACCGTAGAGAGAAAGCCCGAAACGGTTTGCACATTCTCTCCTGATGAGCCCATGGATTTGTAAACATCCTTTGTTTTTTCAATATATCATATTTACACTGTCAGATTAAGTTCCAATTTTTATTTTCACACACACACACACACACACACACACACACACACACATATAACATATATATATATATATATATATATATATATATATAATAATATATATATATATATATATATATACGAACAAAATGAGATGGATAGATATTTGTAACGATAATAGTTTGATGATGTGTAATAATTTAGTCACATACACAGGATAGCCCCCCTCTCTCCCTTTGTCTCTCTATATATCCTAACATTTTGATGATGCGTAACAATATTACGTAATAATCGATACTCTTTTATCATATTTTTTATTAATCACTCTAATATCGCCAGCGTTATCTAATTTCAGAGTTCGATCCTCGCTGGATGCCCCACAAAAAAAGATCTTGTGTTAAAGCGGTCTGATGAAATTCATAGGTATACACTGATACCTGTGGATAAAAATAGATCTAAAACCACAAAATGACCGATTCTTAAGCCTTTTTATTTACCATATATATATACATATATATATGGAGGCGCGTGGGCTAGTGGTTAGAGTCGTGGGAAATGGACTATTCGAGTTCAATTCCTAGACGAAGCTGTTGGCATTTCACATAGCGCTAATACCCTTGCGAAAGGTATGAAACCATATATTCTCCCTCCAGCTATGGGTTAAATAGTAGGGCAGATTGGACCCTTCAGCCTTGGGTAGGTAACCAGTCTAGGAGAGGGATAACTGAATTCAAAATTCTCTCCAGCTATGGGTTAAATAGTAGGTCAGACTGGGCCCTTCAGCTTTGGGTAGGTAACCAGTCTAGGAGAAGGATAACTGAATTCAAAATTCCTGAGGTCGGTCGTTGATTGGGTTTGTGGCAACCCTGATGCACCAATTCTTTCCTATCGACTGTGCCAAAAAGTGTGGATGGTCCACACAAGCCTTTACCATTATAAAAAAATCACTGTGTGGGTGTTCATTGTGTGGTGAACCCTCATGCGTCGAAAATCGACGAAAGAGTCCATAATATATATATATATATATATATATATATATATATAGATGATAGATAGATGGATAGATAGATAGATAGATATTTGTGTGTTTGTGTGTGTGTGTTTGTGTGTGTGTGTTGGAAATAAATTCAAATATCAAATATCTTGCCCTGATAATGACGGGTTTATAGTATACTTAATTAAAAAAAATTTCTATCATTATTATTATTTATAGATTTTGTATTTGAAATATAACAAATAAAATACAATGTGTACAAGGAAACTTTTTGGACGAAACACATCTTGGTACCCCAAAAAATAATTTTTATCCATTCAATATTTTCTTTCTTTAGTGTATTTTTCAACATAATTGTCGGATTCACTTACACTTTTTCATCACACACACACACACACACACAACACACATACGTCGCGCTCCACACAACACACACACACGAGCACTCGCATACACCACACACACACACACACACACCACACACATATATATTATATATATATATATTTATATATAATTCTTGAAAGGAATGGTAATATCTAAACTTCACCATGTTTAGTCCAGCATTTTACTCATTTACCAAGCACCTCACTCTAGAAGGATGTAACACGAGGTCAATTCCTCAAACGGAGTTTAACAGGTTCAAATTCAGAATTTTCCTTCTCCCAGACAGGTTACCTAGCCATGATTAAATAACCCAATCTTATCTACCGTTTGCCTACAGCTGAAAGAAATAGTTGGATGCATACCTTTCCCAAGGGCATTAGCGCTATGTGAAATGCAAACGGCCTCGTCCAGGATTTGAACTCGTCTTGCAGTGTCCATTTCCTATGTGTCCTGGGTATGAAGTTAAACTGCATCTAATGGTTCAATTTGGAGCTTTGAGAGTGTGGAGTACCCCTTCATCGCTATATGTCCCAGGTCCACCCTGACCCGGAATGGTAGTACCTATTAATATCCCATCTATGGGATAAATAGTTTTTTTTTAATGAGTATATAAAATATGCATAAAAAATTTGAGTTTGAAAAAGAATTGAATACCAGACAAGAATGAATAAAACAAACGTATGAATAATTTTGATATTTCGGACTGTTGTCCTCATCTCTATTGTGAAATGTATAAACACAATATTTTGGACACTGTAATAGTGGGCTCTGTTTAGGTGGGTTTAAAAAAAAATATGTTTATATATAAGTAAAATTAAAGTCGTCGGGGTGGCCTAAAGTCGGTATCAGCCAGATAGCAAGGGAGTAAATCCTCTTTTCACTAGCACTAGACCAAGGAGATTGTTTTTTTAGCGTCTGAGGTGAGGCGACACATCTACCATCAGCTAGTCACATTACCTCACAGATACATGTGCTACTCATACGCTGGAATCGAACCAGGAACCTTGAGGTTCCCAACCGAACACCCTACCGATTGAGCTAAATACAATAAAGATGAGGACAACAATCCTTAATATCAATTTTTTCTCATCCCATAAATACAGACGAAGGAGATGGCTGAGGTTCTTAGTGTCCAGGTATGACGTTAAAATGCAGTTCCAGTTTTGGAGCCCTTGGGAGTATGGAGTACCCCTTCATTGCCATTACTCCCAGGTCCACTCCGTTAGGGTCACATCTATGGGTCAAAAAGATCAAAAAATGTTTGAAAAAGGATTATTTGAAAAAAAAAATAATACCCATCAAGAATGAATAAAACAAATATGAATTATTTTGATATTTCAGACTGTTGTCCTCATCTTTATAGCGGCATGTATGAATGTTCAGGTCACAGTAACCTCGGGCTCTGTTTAGGTGCTTTTTAAATTATGTTTATACATACTGCATGAAAGATGAGGACAACAGTCCGAAATATCAATTTTTTTTCATATCAAGCCACATCTCATAAATACAGTCAAAACGTTTTCGGCATAGAATAACCCAACAAGGGTTGACATGCCATAAAATCAAACCAACTAACCAACTCTTTGTCTCTGTCTCTGTCTCTGTCTCTCTCTCTCTCTCTCTGTCTCTCTGTCTCTTCTGTCTCTCTTCTCTCTATGAACCATTCAATGTCATCTACTTACGTAATGGCACTCTTTGGTTGTTTTGTGTCGTGGTAAAGCCGGCCAATTACTCAGATACAAAGAGAAGTAGGAGATATGTAATAATAGCGAATAAGAGACCCAGTCACATACTTGGTGATATATCTATTCGATCAGGAATTCATATATATATACTACTCTCCCATTTTATTGCGCGTCACTATATATATAAAAAAAAGATTTTTCCTTTACTTCTCTCTGCTAAAAGTCAATTTTGGCCTCGTACGTCGTCGTAAATTCGAATGCTTGTTGCTGATATTGTGTCGCGGATAAAGGCAGCCAATTACTCACACACAAAGAGAAGTAGGAGATGTAATAATAATGAATAAGAGGTAAAGTCAAATACTTGGTAATAGTATATTTATTCGATCAGGAATTCATATACATACTAACTCCATGTCTTGTCAGACGCAACCATTCTTTTACCGTCTAGAGGGGAGTTAGATAATCTTATACAACATAACCAGTCTCGAAAATTGCTTGAGTATTCCATTCATTAGATTCCCTATTGCAAAAGTATAAAGTACCTTTTATGTCGTGAGTAAAGGCGGCCAATTACTCACACACAAAGAGAAAGTAGGATATATGTAATAATAGCGAAGTCAAATACTTGGTGATAGTATATTTATTCGATCAGAAATTCATATGCATACTAACGTCTTGTCTGTCTGACAGGTATTCATACCCCGTCTTGTCTGTCTGACAGGTAATTTATAAGACAGACGTATGCTTAAGGACGGAATCCTGGTGGATGAGCAGTCCATGACATGCACCACTCAACTTAGGCACTCACTTAGGCTAGACGGGAGGTCAGAATCCCTCCGGTCAATCGGCTGGCCACGTCAAGCCCTAGCACTTATATGATTGTCCCGACCCTATTGCCCTTATGGAAAGTTCCAACCCTTTTTATCATATATGTGCTATTAGGCGGTGGCTGAGGGTCTACATGTCCTGGGTATGATGTTAAACTCTATCTGATGGTGAGGTTCCAGTTCTGGATGTTTGGGAAATGTGGAGTACCCCTTCATCACCATTGTTCCCTGGTCCACTCTGACCCGGAGTGGAAGTACTGTTAGGTTTCCATCTATGGATAAATAGAAAAATGTATTTATAATATATAACAAAAATATTGAGTATCCATTAAGAATATTTCAAAACTTTATCGGCATTAAATGACCCACTGAGGTTGATATGCCGTAAAACAACATGGCAAACAAATATTGCTAAATATTTTTTTCCCTGTCGGCTAAGAAGTTTGCGCAAGAAAGTATCCATTAAGAATGAATGTATTTCAAAACTTTATCGGCATCAAATGACCCACTGAATTTGATATACCGTAAAACAAACCAAACCATATCCATATTCTCGGTAAAGATGAAAGAACGTTGTTGGTGGTCGCCGAGAGTAGTACCTGTT
>CM042170.1:25394706-25404706 GCA_023376005.1 Doryteuthis pealeii | reverse complement strand
ACATATATATATATATATATATATATATATTTAAATACATTCTTTGTACAGGCAAATTTATTATATATGTTTAGGGTTATCATAGTGATCAACTCAATGACAATGGATGGAAGACTGAAAGGAGGAATGAAAGGAGAGAGAAAAATTTATTTATTGATAAAACAAGGGCCCTTTCGCCCGGTGCTGTTCATGTTTTACACCCGGAATCGCTTAAAAGTCAAGTTGTAAATTAATAATGACTGAAATGGATATGGAATAGGGAATAAGGAATAATGTGTATTAGCGCTATGTGAAATGCAAACACCCTCGACCAGTATTTGAACTCGGATCGATGAGTCCATTTCCTACTACTATAACCATTACACCCCCATCTATCCGTTATGTTAGCATCCTTCCGTCTACGAAGACGATGGAGTAGTGTCCAATTCCTTTTTTAAACTACATAGCCTGGGCAGGTTCATATGGAGGATGAGCTGTTGCCCAAGCAGCACATCTTTACACTGTGATCCAAAGGAAAGGTAGAGNAATATATTATAATATTATATATTAAGTGTTACGAGTATCCAGTCGACTCTATACCTATCTTATTCTATCACAACAATCATTTTAACTCAGTCTGTTTTCATATCTATCTATTTTCTAAACCCTGATAGATCCTCCCCCAAATCGAATCAGTGTCACTAATATTTCAGTACATTCAATGCTTCTAAATCTTGTTGTTATCTTTAGAGGGAATATTCTGATCATGTAGTTCCATTTTTCGTTCTTTCGCTCATTCTTCTTTTCTTTTTTTTCTTTATCTTCTTTTTCTTTCTTTCTTTCTTTCCTTATTTCTTTCTTTTTAACTGATTTATTGACTCTTCTCCCCTCTTCCTTTAGTTCACCTTTCTCCTCTCTCCTCTCCTCTCTCTCTCTCCTCTCTCTCTCTCCTCTTTCTCTTGACGTAACCAGTTCTCGGTCCCATGTTAACCTCACTTCCTTATTCTGATTATGTGTTTCCTTCCTTCCTTCTTTCTTTCTTTTTTTCTTTTTTTTTTCTTTCTTTTTAAAATTATTCTCATTCTCTCTCTTTCTCTCATTCTCTTCACTCTTCCACTTTCTCTGTTCTCTTTACTCCCCCCTTCTTCTCTCTACCCCCTCTCTTCTCTCCTCTCTCTCTCTCTCTTCTCTCTTAACGCCCCATACGCGTCCTAGGTTCTCCCCTACGCCTCATTCTCTGCCGTCCGATTTCCATATTCTCTCAGAACAGTTTGACATAAGCCATTTCTTTTCTTTCTTTTCTTTCTTTCTTTTCTTTTTTTCTTTTTCATGTTTCTTTCTTTTTCTCTCTGACCCCCCCCCTCTTTCTCTCCTTCTCTTTCTTTCTCTCCTAATTCAACCACTTCTCGATTATTCACACAAATTTCTTCCCAATTTCTCGTTTGATTCCTTATTTCTCCTCGCAGAATAGTTTTTGTTTATTCTATCTTATCTAATTATCTATCTATCTATCCTTAGTATGTTTCATATATATATTATATATATATATATATATATATAATATATATATATAATATATATATATATATATATATATGTCAGTTTCATATCTAATCTATCTTTTTTTTTCTAATAAAGATAATCTTTTCCGCTTTTTCTACACCAACCCTTTCTTCTCACCTATATATTTCCTTTCTTTTCTTTCCTTATTAATCTTATTCTGTTCATGTCGATCTATCCTATCTATCTATCTATCTATGTCCCTGTATTTCACTGTCCTCTTCCTCTCTCTCACTGTCTCTCTCTCTCTCTCCCTCTCTCTCTCTCTCTCTCTCTCGTCTCACACACACACACACACACACCAACACACAGAATATTTCTAATTCTGTTCATATCTATCTATCTATTATTTATCTATCTATTTATCTATCTATGTCCCTGTCCTTCCTGTATCTCTCCACTGTCCTCTCTCTTTTCTTTCTCTCTCTCTCTCTCACAACACAACACACACACACACCACACACACCACACACACACACGGAGATATTTCTAATTCTGTTCATATCTATCTATATAATCTATCTATGTCCCTGTCTTTAACTGTATCTCTCTCTCTCTCCACACACACGACACACACACACACACACGGCACACACAACAACACACGTATAAATATATATATTATATATATATATATATATATATTTATAATTACATATCTATATCTGTTCATATCTATCTATCTATTAATCTATCCCATTCCCTTAATTTTTCTTTCTAAATATCTATCTGATTCTACAATCATCTATCTTTTCCTTTCTCTCTTTTACCGTTCTCATTCTTATTCAGAATCTATCCTCTCTACTCTCTCTCTCCTCTCTCTTTCTTTCACTATCTCTCCTCCTCCTTCTTCACTATCTTCTCTCTTCTCTCTCTTTCAACATCTTCTCTTCTCTCTTCTCTCTCTCTCTTTCCCCCTCTCATTCTTATCTATTCTTATTCTTGGTTCAATCATCCTATCTATCTATCTATCTATTCTATCTATCTATCTATCTATCTTTCTTTTATTTATGAACGCCCCCCCCCACGTCCTCGCCTTTCATATGTTTTTATTTTCTCCCCCACCACCCCTCCCCCGTTTTCTTTTTTTCTCTCTTTCTTCTTTTCTTCTTCTTCCACTTTTTCTCTCTCTTCTCTCTTCTAAATACACAACTTCCTCGTCCAACACTCTCTTCCCTGCCCAACCACCCGCCCCTCTCTTCTTTTCTCTCTCTCTCCTCTCTCTCTTCTTTCCATTACCTTTTCCTCCTCCCTTCCCCCACCACCCCATTGCCCGATTCCTTATTTCTCTTCGCAGGAGAGAGAGAGAGAGCAAGTTTTGACATTGACATTACTCGAAAAAGCCAACCACCATATCCGGAACTGTTAAGATCATCCGAGTGAGGGAAACGGGGAAGAAAAGGGGTGAGTGGGGCGGGGTGGCGGTTAAGAGAGAGAGAGAGGGGGAGGGTTGGGAGAGTGGAGTGGGACGACAGAGGGAGGAGAGAGAGGGGGAAGTGGGTAGGGATGATGTGAAGGAGGAGTGTAACGAAGGCGGCGGCGGCGGCGATGATGGTGGAGAGAGTTGTGAAGAACGAAGAGGCGGCGGTGGCGGCAGCGACGGTGGTGGTCGATCGGTGGTGTGTGGTGGTGAGAGAGAGAGAGAAGAGAGAAGAGAGAGAGAGAGAGAGAGAGTTTGAGAAGGCGGCGGCAGGACGATGGTGATGGTGGAGAGAGAGTTTTGAAGAAGATGGAGGCGGCGACGGTGGCTGAAAGGTGATGGTGATGGTAGAGAGAGAGAAGAGAAAGAGAGTGAGAGAGAGAGAGAGAGAGAGTTTGAAGAATGGAGGCGGCGACGGTGGTGAGGGTGATGGTGATGGTAAGAAAGAGAGAGAGAGGAGAGAGAGAGAGAGGAGAGAGACTTTGAAGAAGATGGAGGCGCGACGGTGGTGAGGTGATGGTGATGGTGATGGTAGAGAGAGAGAACGGAGAGAGAGAGAGAGAGAGAAGGAGAGAGAGTTGAAGAAGAAGGAGGCCCGGCTGGTGATGGCGGAGAGATAGTTGAAGAAGGCGGGGCGGCGAGGACGATGGTTGTGGTTGTGGAGAGAAGAGACTTTGAAAGAAATGGGGCGGCGACGGTGGTGGAGTGTTAAATGGTGATGGTGGAGAGAGAGGAAGAGAAGAGAGAGAGAGAGAGAAGAGAGAGAGTCTGAAGAAGAAAGGAGGGGGGGGCGGATGCCGATGATGGTAAAGAGAGAGATTGAAGGAGGCGGCCCGGCAGCGTGCTGGTGTGGGGAGAGAGAATTTGAAGAAGGGGGAGAGGGGAAAGGAGAAAAGAGGAAGAGGAGAAGGATGTTTAGCGGAGGCCCTGCTGGCTGAAGAGAGGAATGAGAGAAGTTTGAAGAAAAGAGGCAGTGGCGGTGTGATGCTGGTGATGCTGGATGAGAGAGAGAGAGAGAGAGAGAGAGAAGAGAGAGAGAGAGAGAGATGGAGAAGGTGGAGAGGAGGAAAAGGAAGAGTTGTAGAGAGGCTGCGTTGGCTGGGGTGGAAGAAGCGAGGAGAGAAAGAAGAAGGAATAGGGGGGGAAGCAATTGGTGGGGTGGAGGAGAATAGATGAGGAAAAAGGTCAGGGTCAAAAAGAAAAAAAGAAACGAGAAAAAAAACCCAAAGAAAATAATAAAAGAAATGAACAAGAGAAAAAGAGGAAAAGAAAAATAAAGCGAATGAGAATAAACATTAAACGAAAAAGAAAAGAAGAAAAGAAAAAAGAAGAAAATAGAAGATGAGAGAATATTAAAGGAAAAAGAAAAGAAAAAAAGAAAAAGTAAATAGGAAAAAAAATATGAATGAGAATAAAAATTAAACGAAGAAAAAAAAGAAAAAGAAAAAGGAAAAAGAAGATGAATGAAAAATAATAAAGAAAAAGAAAAAATAGAAAAAGAGGAAAAGATAAGGGAAAAAAGAGAAAGAGGAAAAATAAGACGAATGAGAAAAAAATTTAAACGAAGAAAAAAAAAGAAAAGAGAAAAAGGAAAAAGAGAGGAAAAAAGAGATGAATGAAAAATAATAAAAGAAAAAGAAAAATAGAAAAAGAGGGGAAAAAAAAGAGGAAGAAAAAGGAAAAAAGAAAGAAAAAAGAAGACGAATGAGAATAAAAATTAAACGAAGAAAAAAGAAAAAGAAAAAAGGAAAAGAGAGGGAAAAGATGATGAATGAAAAAATAAATAAAAAGAAAAAAATGAAAAGAGGGAAAAAAGAGGAAAAAAAAAAGGAAAAAGAAGAAAAAGAATATGAATGAAATAAAAATTAAACGAAGAAAAAAAAGAAAAAGGAAAAAGAGAAGGAAAAAGATGATGAAATGAAAAAAATAATAAAAGAAAATAGAAAAAGGAAAGAAAAAGAGGAAGAAAAAGGAAAGAAGAACGAATGAGAATAAAAATTAAACGAAAGTAAAAAAGGAAAAAGAGAGGAAAAAAGATGAATGAAAAAATAATAAAGGAAAAAGAAAAATTAGAAAAAGAGGAAGAAAAAGAGGAAGAAAGAAAACGAATGAGAATAAACATTAAAAACGAAAAGAAAGAGAAAAGAAAAGAAGAAAAAAAGGAAAAAAGAGAAAAGGAAGTTTGAATGAGAATGAAATATTCATCGAAAAAAAAATGAAATTAAGACTCTTGTAAATAAGGTGAATAAAAATGTACATTCATTTTTATTCACCTTATTTACAAGAGTCTTTATTTTCATTTTTTTTTCGATGAATATTCATTCTCATTCACTTCCGATTGCTACTTGTCTTTAAAAGATCTCTCTTCCTTCTCTCTTTCTCTTTCTTCTCACTCCCTACTCTCTTTTCTTCAATTTTTCATTCTTTTTTTTCCAACTTCTTTTCTATGAATAAATCAGTTTAATTTTCTTCTTTGTTTTTTATGTTTTATTTTTTTCATTCATTTTTTTTTTCATTCTTCTTTGTTTTCAATCATTTTTTTTTTTCATTATACCCTTCCTCGTTTATTTTATCTATCAAATATATGTACCCTCAGGGTATGTAGTATTTAGTTTATTCTAATGTATAAAAATATTATATTGAATTGAAAAGGCTAATGAAACAAAATAAAGAAGGCAGATAAAAGAATTGAAACAGAGGCGAGTATAATCGAAAAATAGAAACGACTTACTCCCGTTTTACTAATTTTAACTATTTAATTAAAATCAGAAAGTAAGAATAAATCACAGTTATTTCTTATTCTTATGGATTTTTTAAAAAGACAAGCAAAATAAAAAAACCCTGCGGCGATGTAAAATAATTTTTGAAACATATTGCCGGGTGGGGTAAAAAATTAATGTCAGCGAGTTTGTACCCTAGTAAGTAAAATCATCAAATTCATTAAATTAAAATAAAACTAATTGAAATGTAAACTTTAATATTGTATTAAAATAAAACAAATATTAGATATATAATACCAGTCATGTATTTATTAAAACTTGTTTTAAAAAACAATGGACTGTCTAATTGCATGTTCAAATTTTGAGTGTATTCAATTATGTTATGACGATTTGGGTAATGTGACGTAAGCAGTGACGATTTTTGTTAAGACAAAAAACCGGAAGCGAATCTCCAATTATTAATAGAAGAGATATATTAAAGAGATTTTAAAGATAAACCAAACAATTAGAAATCAATAATACCAAGCACATATTTATTGAAATCTAATTACTAATATCAATATACAAATTAGCCTTCGTGTTCGCACTGTAAACTGCTATTTTTGTCTATATTAATAACAATTTCATTTTATTAGAACGTAGATTTGGTCAACGGTATCAATAGTGTAAAACATTTTATTAAAATTGAGGTTTAAATGAAAATAAGAATCATGGAGAATGTGACGTAAATAACTAAGGGAATTGTGAACTTGAGTAGTGAATATAGTTTCGGTTATAGACAGACAATAACAATCTCCATTATAGATACATTTATATTCCAAATATTGAATTTTGGATTTGCTTTTTTGTTTCTTTTTCTTTTTTTTGGTGGGGAATAGATTGCTTCTTTTTTAATTTCTTATTTGTTTGTTTCTCTTTTCTTTCTTTCTTTCTTTCTTTCTTTTTTTATTCCTCGGTTCTTATCCGTTCTTTCTTCTTTCTTTTTCTTTCTTTCTTATTCCCAGTTCTTTTTTTTTTTTTTTTTCTTTCTCTTCTCTTTTTTCTTTCTATCTCTTTTCTTTCTTGCCTCTCTTCTTATTTCTTTTTTTCTTCTTCTTCTTCTTTCTTTCTTCTTTCTTTCTTTCTTTTCCTTTTCTTCTTCTTATTTCCCGTTCTTTTCTTCTCTGTCTTTCTTTCTTTTTTTCTTTCTTTTTTCTTCTCTTTTTTCTCTTTTCTTGTCTCTTCTATTTCTTCTTCTCTTTTCTTTTCTTTTCCTTTCTTTCTTCCTTTCTTTTCTTTTCCTTTTCTTATTTCCCCATTCTTTCTTTCTGTCTTTTTCTTTCTTTTCTTTCTTATTTCTCTTTTTTCTTCTCTCTTCTCTCTTCTATTTCTTTTTCCTTTCTTTCTTTCTTCTTTCTTTCTTTCTTTCTTATTCCCCAGTTTCCTTTCTTTCTGTTTCTTTCTTTCTTTTTTCTTTTCTTATTTCCTTCTCTTTTTTTTCTTTCTTGCCTCTCTTCTTATTTCTTCCTTTCTTTCTTTTTCTTTCTTTTCTTTCTTTTCTTTCTTTCTTTCTTATTCCCCTTCTTCTTTCTTCTGGTCTTTCTTTCTTTTTTTTTTCTCTTTCTTATTTCTTTTTTTTTCTTCTTCTCTTTGCCTCTTTCTATTTCTTCTTTCTTTCTTTTCTTTTCTTTCCTTTCTTTCTTTATTTCCCCAGTTCTTTCTTCTTTCTTGTCTTTCTTTCTTTCTTTTTTCTTCTTTTCTTTTCTCCTCTTTTCTTTCTCCTTTTTTTTTCCTCTCTTCTTTCTATTTCTTCTTTCTTTTCTTCTTTTTCTTCTTTCTTTTCTTCCTTTCTTCTTTTCAATATGCGTTTCTCCTTTTATCGGGCCCGCTGGTTGTGTTGGGTGAACCCTGATCTAGAGGGTGGCCTAAAAGTACGTTTACAATTATAAAACTAATCTTGGTTATTTTCTAGTTGAGTAACATGAGTGACCCAGAAAAAGATAAACAAAGCCGAAATATATTCATTTTCCCATTAAACTAACCCTGAACCCCAACCCTAACCTCTAACCCTAAACCCTAACCCTAACCCCTGTTGGACTTAAACTTAAAAAAAAAATTAAAATAATTGAATTTTTATTACAACATTTGTGGTTTCAAGCTTTTTCTGGATCACCCGGTAATATTATGTTACTGATGTAGGAGGGGTTAGGGGGTTAGGGTTACGGTTCATGGTTTAGGGTTAGGGTTAGTTTAAATGTGAAAATAAATAATTTGGCTTCTGTTTTTTCTGGGTCACCCGTAAGTATGACATTGTTACTCAACTAGGAGGGGTTAGGGTTAGGGTTAGGGTTTAGGATAAGGGTTAGGGGTTAGTGTTGGAGTTTAGGGCTAGTTTAATGGGAAAATAAATAATTTGGGTTCTGTTTTTTTCTGGAGAGAGTGTTGAACCAATGGTGTTTGAAGCAGCAGTGTCGCAGGAGTTGCTACCAACTCCGGTTCCTAATTTGCTTTCGAGGTTTATTCCCCTAGCCTTTCCTTGGCATGGGGTAACGATCTATCAATATATAAACCAACCAACCTGTTACGATTTTATGGGCCATTCTTTAGGCTTCGAGCAAGAGCGATTGTCCAGTGGAAATTCTTGCTAAAGAATCATTTGGTTGTTCCTTGGTGCTCCTCAGTATTGCAAGTCATTCGTCAACGATTGCAAATGGACCTCTCTCAGTATCAGTGATTAAGTAGTCAACCAGCCACGCATTCGGGCTGTTGATTGACTGAGGTTTAAATCACGCGACCTCGCTTAGTCTATAAATTTAAGTGGTGTATTGTAGCACGGCTTTTATCCACCAAATAAGAGGCGCGGGGTCTAATGGTTAGAGTCGCAGGACGTGTAATCCTCGACCCAAGTTCAATTCCTGGACGAAGCTATTTGCATTTCACATTGCGCTATGGGCAAATAGCAGGGCAGACTTGGCTATTAAACATGGCTAGGTAACCAGTCTAAGAGAAGGTAAACTCTGAATTCAAACCTGTTAAACTCCGCTAAGAAATTGATCTTGTGTCACATCCTGCTCGTGCAGAGGGTCTGATATATATATATATATATATATATATATATATATATAATGGAGATTCTCATCCGGTTTTTGTCTGTAACAAAAATTGCGTCACTGCTTACGTCACATTACCCCAAATCGTCATAACATAGAATAAATACACTCAAAATTTGAGCATGCAACATTAGACAGTCCTCATTGTTTTTTAAAACAAGTTTTAATAAATACATGACTGGTATTATATATCTATACATAGTTTGTTTTATTTTAATACATATTTAAAGTTTACATTTCAAATTGTTTTATTTTTTAATCCTTTAATGAATTTGATGATTTTACTTACTTAGGGTACAAACTCGCTGACATTAAACTTTTTACTCTCACCCCCCAGGCAATATGTTTCAAAAATGTAGTTTTACATCGCCCGCAGGGTATTTTTTTATTTTGTACTAGTATATATATTATAGAAAAAACGTGGGTCACCTATTGATTGTCTGTTCTTTGCATTTGAGTGATATCTTAACTCGCATTCCAAAGACAACATTTTGACACACTCGTGACACATCCTGCTCGTTCGGAGGGGTTGGTAAATATATATGTCCACCAAATAATCCAACACAACCAACCAACCAACCAGTTTGTGTGGTAAGAGTCGTCTCTGCAATTGACAGTGCTCAAAGATTGATCAGTGCATTGCTTTAAGTACGCTTAAAGAAAAAGAAAACAAAAAACGCACAGACACCCTCACATATAAAATACAAGGAATTAAGTGCTTCTTGTACGAAAAGTAGTTGAATCAAACCTGTTTTTACAATCGCTTTTTTCTTATAGTAACATCGATTCAAATGAACTTGTACCTGTATTTACATGCAGAGAGACGGTGAAAATCTGCATGTAGAGAGCATCGCATAGTGTACGTATATACATATACATATATATATATAAGATTTTTTTTTGTCATTATTTCATAGTGAGTTCGAAGCATTAATTAAAATGTAATAATATATTTAACTATATCTTCGCCGGAAAAAAAAAAAAAAAATTTTTACAGTTACCACCAAACATTCATGAACAACAACACAATTGAATTTATCAAATACAGATGAAAATTATGAGAAAATCTTTCATTCCTCTGATGATGAGCTTTGCTTGAAAATATTTAGGACCCTTAATATGAAAAAAAAAGAAAAAAAAGAAATAAATATGTTTTTTAAACATAAATGTGCATTATTACGCCTTCAAAAATATATTATTACATTTTAATTAATGCTTCGAACTCACTATGA
>CM042170.1:25379706-25387206 GCA_023376005.1 Doryteuthis pealeii | reverse complement strand
TAGATAGATAGATAGATAGATAGATATGATAGATAGGAATAGACAGAGATAAATAGATGGATAGATATGAGCTGAATAACATATCTATCTCAGTCTATTTATATCTCTATCTATCTATCTATCTATCTATCTATATGTCTAGTTTATTCACATATTTCCATACATATTTTAGTCTCTAAAAGGCATTGCCCGTGGACAAGGTTCCTATGGCATTTTCCCTCTCTTTTTGCGATATTTATTAATTCTTTTTCCGAGTAATTAACGTCAAAAAGGAATTCGTAGCCAAAGTCAGTATTGTAGGCCTGTCTAATCAACCGTCTACCCTCAGCTCTCTCCCCCCTCGGGCCGGCTCTCATCATCTTTGCATCTTCAAAAGCTTTCTTGTCGCCTACGGATGACTTGCCCACTACCCAAATATTCGCAACATTAAAAAGTATAAAATAATCAATGACAACAGGAGTACATAGTTAGCAAGTTAACGAAGAGAAATATATATATATATATATATATATATATATATATATATATATATAGAGAGAGAGAGAGAGAGAGAGAGAGAGAGGGAGAGGGAGAGAGGGAGAGAGAGGGGGGAGAAATAGATAGATAGATATATAATAGATAGATATATAATAGATATATGTAATTGTAATAAATGGATATATATATATATATATATATATATATATATATATATATATATATATATTATTACAATTATATATATATATATATCATATATCTATCTATTATATATATATATATATATATATATATATATATATATATATATAGAGAGAGAGAGAGAGAGAGAGAGAGAGAAATAGATAGATAGATATATAATAGATAGATATATGATAGATATATATAATTGTAATAAATGGATATATATATATATATATATATATATATATATATATATATATATATATATATATATATATCCATCTATTACAATTACATATATCTATTATATATCTATCTATCTATCTATTATATATCTATCTATCGATCTATTTCTCTCTCTCTCTCTCTCTCTCTCTCTATATATATATATATATATATATATATATATATATATATATATATATATATAATAGATAGATATATAATAGATATATATAATTGTAATAAATGGATATATATATATATATATATATATATCCAACAATTACAATTATATATATCTATCATATATATCTATATATATATATATATATATATATATATATATATATATATAGAGAGAGAGAGAGAGAGAGAGAGAGAGAGAGAGTGAGAAATAGATAGATAGATATATAATAGATAGATATATAATAGATATATATAATTGTAATAAATGGATATATATATATATATATATATATATATCCAACATTACAATTATATATATCTATCATATCTACTATTATATATATATATATATATATATATATATATATATATATATATAGAGAGAGAGAGAGAGAGAGAGAGAGAGAGTGAGAATAGATAGATAGATATATATAGATAGATATATAATAGATATATATAATTGTAATAAATGGATATATATATAATATATATATATATATATATATATATATATATATATATATCCATCAATTACAATATATATATCTATCATATATCTATCTATTATATATATATATATATATATATATATATATATATAAGTAAGTAAAGTCGTTGGGGTGGCCTAATGTCGGTATCAGCCATGCAGCGTGTGAGTCTATCCCCTTTCCACTAGCGCTAGACCAAGGAGATTATTTTAGCGTCTGAGGTGGAGCGCCATACCTATCATTAGCTCCTTACTTTACCGCACAGATCCCTGTGCTACTCATACGCTGAGTTGGCGAGGGTGGGTATCGAACTAGGATTGTAGTTTCTAGCCAAACGCTCTTCCGACTGAGCTAATTTATATGTATTTTTTCTTGGTAGTTAGGATCTTTCCATGCATGGTTTAACCAAAATGATGCAGGTACCCCGTATTGAGAGCTCAATGTGCCCAGTGCCAGTGAGTGGACGGAAAGATAAAATTATTCAATAAATGAAGGAAAAAAACTTTAAATTTGCTTCAGTATAATAATTTATTTCAACCGCATTACTGCGGCATCTTCATGTACGAGCAAAGTATATTGTTCATCCACCAGGATTCCGTTCTTAAGCATCACGGGTCACCACACACAAGCAACAGTTGTCCCCATTTGGGGAGGGGTTTTACCCCTCTGTGAAGGTACAGTGTATTATAAAGCCCCAGTCGTCAGGACTTGCATAAAATAGTAGGGCAGACTGGGCTCTAACTTTGGTATAGCTCCCAGTCTAGGCGAAGGAAAAATGAATTCAAACCCGTTAAACTCCATTTAAAAACTCAATTTTAGGGTCAACATTTTGTCAACCATTTAGGATCTCACCAATCCAGAAAAAGAGTAACAAAAGGCAATGGATTTTAATCACATTAAAAGAAAATTCCATAGAAAATATAGTGGAGATGACTGAGTGGTGTAATGTTATCATTGTAAAAAATGGACATGGCAAGAAAAGTTCAAATCCTGGACGAGGCTGTTTGCATTTCACATAGCACTATTATCCTTGGGAAAGGTATGAATCCAACTATTCTACCTCCTACTGTGCTCAGAGAAGGAAAATTCTGAATTCATACCTGTTAAACACTGCTTAAGAAATTGACTTATTGAAGTGAGTTAGTGTACTGTTGGTTTAAAAAACAGGCAACAGGTGTCCCCATTTGGGGAGGGGTTTTACCCCTCTGTGAAGGTACAGTGTATTATAAAGCCCCAGTCGTCAGGGCTTGCATAAAATAGTAGGGCAGACTGGGCTCTAACTTTGGTATAGCTCCCAGTCTAGGCGAAGGAAAAATGAATTCAAACCCGTTAAACTCCATTTAAAATAGACCTCTTTATCATGTGGAGGGTCAGGGAATGCTGAAATTTGATTCATTTGTAAATGTTTGATTGTAATCATAACTAGATGTTCAATGTTCCATTGTAATCATCTTATCTTACTCTTTTATTTGTCTATACTTTTTGCTCGTATATTTTGCTCATGCCCGACGATGTGTTTGCAAGAAAACGTTACTTATGAGTTCGTCCTTTTTTCAGTCCAGCATGGCATGTTCGTCTTAATACTACTGTTCTCCAACACTGGGGACTTTGGTTGGTTAGATTTTACGGCATGTCAACCCTTGTTTTTTATGTCGAAGACATTTTGTTTTATTCATTCTTGATGGGTAATCAATTTTTAATTTATTTTTTAAACTCATTTTTTCTATTCAGCCCATAGATGGGACCCTAACAGTTACTACCACTCTGGGTCAGAGTGGAACTGGGAGTAATGGTGATGAAGAGATATCCACACATTCTAGAGCTACAAATAGGAGATAAGTGGCCGTGCAGTTGTCTTATGTGTTTCCTAGGCTCAGAATTTGTTTAAGACAGCACGTGGCATTCTTGTGGAGTTCCCATCAAGTTCTTATTTTTTTTATTCAAGCGTTTCATTAAAGTCTAATGGGTGCAGCCATACAATATCACTGATACAGCTACAGCCTGGAAGAACTCTCGCGTTATGATATCAGACAGATTAGACTTCGACATGATCGATAATCATTCTATTTCCTATTCGTATTTTGGTGTCGGTTTCTGTAGATGTGATATTACATATATACCTTAGGTAAGTATTTATTTGTGGAACGTGCAGGTATTTGTAGTGTGTATATGTGCTCGTATGCATAACGTGACATTTAGAGAAGGGAATTAACTAATGTTAGTAATAACTACATTAACTCTTTGCCTACTTTAAGCTGCTCCCAGCTGCTCTCTCACCCTCAGCCACCGCCTTCTAGCACCCATATGATAAAAAGGGGTTGGGGCTTGCCATAAGGGCAATAGGGTTTGGAAAATCACATAGGTGCTAGGGCTTGACGTGACCAGCCGATTGATCGGAGGGGGCCTCTCCAACCGCCCGTCTAGCCCAAGATAGGGTCAAAGTGGAGTATTGCATGTCATGAACTGCTCATCCACCTGGGTTCTATCCTTAAGCATCACGGGGCGCCACCTACGGCCAACAGTTGGTCCCATTGGGGGAATCTTACCCCTCTGCAGAGGTGCAGTCGGTGCATTCTAGCGCCCCAGCCAACAGGGTGTCAACTGCAAGGTGAACTAGGGTATATAAAAATGGGGTCCATGATAGGTCAATCGAATTTATGTAGGGCTCTTCGGACTTTAAAGTTTGAGAACACTTTCTGTAACTAGTGAACTTTGAAATTTTGTACACAAAAAAATTTTTATTTTTTTCTTCTCCAGAATCTGAAGCATCATATAGACAATGATGAAAAAAAGTGTTTGCTAAACAAACTTGTGTTTCTTTGATATAATTTAACCTTGATAAGAAGGGATCTAAAAAAACAAAATTGCTTTGAAGCCATTCAAATGAGTCTACCTCTTATTGCAATTACATGTTTACACAGTTACCTTCATATATGGCACTGATAAAACAATTTCAATTCTAACATGGAAATCTTATTATAATGGAGATTGTGGGTTTGTCTGTCTGTAACCGAAACTATATTACTATACAAGTCACAATTCCTTTAGTTATTTACATCATATTCTCCATGATTTTATTTTTATCTAAACCTCAATTATTAATAAAATTGTTTTACATTACTTACACTGTTGACCATATTTACATACTAATAACAAGCAATTGTATTTATATATACAACAAAATAGAGGTTTACAGTATGAATGGAAAGGCTAATTTGCATATTGATTTAAAAAAATGATTTTAATAAATATATGCTTAGTATTATTGATTGCTAATTGTTTGGTTTTATCTTATTGAATATGAGCAAAAATCTCTTCAATAAATCTTAAAAGAAATTCCTTAACAAGAAGAAATAACTGTAATATTATTCTTTACTTCCTATTTTAACTAAACAGTTTAATTAGGAAAATTTACCAAAGAAAGGCGGGAGTAACAGAAAATGATGGAAGAGTTAGTTTCAAAGTTGTTCTATTTTTCAATCATACCCCCTCTGTTCAAAATCTTTTTATCTACATTCTTATTCAGTTTCATTAGCCTTTCTAATCTAATATGATATTTTATTATAAAATTTAACTAAAATACTTGCACCCGGAGGGTGCTTATATTTGCTAGTTTAATTAATTTCTACCTAAGCCGAAATTTATTTTGGGAAAATTACAATTGGATTGTGCCTTTCAAATTTTGTACAGGTCAAATTGTGGTCATGCAAAGCTTAGAAATGATGGCAAGATTTCTAACCTAGGAAATATAACCTTTAAAATAAGATGCCAACAAATCGCAATACCAAAATTTGGGATACAATAACAGAAATGTATAAACTAGAAAATCCAATTTAAAACTTTTTAAGAAAAAGACTTCCAAACTTATTATAAGATTAATCCATTCTGGTAAAATTACAAAGAAAATTTGGTACAACCGTGTGGGAAATTTGATAGGCAATGAGTTAAACTCGTTAGAATACGATGGGAAAATGTCTATGAGAAAGGATTTTTTACGAGGAGCAAATGCAATTTGTCTATAAAACTTGGTGTTTTTAATTGTACCTGCGAGAAATTTTTCTCGTGGGTCAGCAACGCGTGATTATATCTCTCTGAAGTGATAAAAGGACAAGCAGATATGTAGATAGGGGGAATAGGGGGACTTTTAAAAAACTCACAGGTTAGGTTTAGGGAAAGAAAGACCTTATACATTTACATAACAATAAATAAATACTACTAAAAAAAAAAGATAAAATTAAAAAATTACGATAAAAGTTAAGAAGATAAAGCCCTGTGATACATGCAATAAAATACAAATCAACGAAAGAAAAGGAAAGGAAATATATATATATATATATATATATATATATATATATATATATATATATATATATATATATATATATATATATATATATATATATACACACACACACACACACACATATATATATATATATATATTTCATTTCAAAATTTCACTCTGCTGAAGGTCGAATTTTCTCTGTGTACGGAATATTTTTACATTTTTCTATTATTATTATTTCATTTCATTTGTTTATTTAATAATAATAATAATATAATAATAATAATAATAATAATAATAATAATAATAATAGTTTGAATCGTGTACACATAGATAAATTGACCGAAACACATGTGTAAGGGATATTGATTAAATTTATCCTTTATTATCCATTCTGTACTTTCTTTCCTTTCTTCATTCATATATATATATATATATATATATAGGGTGACCCAAAAAGCAGAACACAAATTCTTGGGGGGTCTCCCTCTATATATATACTAGATGTAATCTACCAACACAAAAAACAACACATATTCTCTTTGTATTTGGTCACCCTGTATATATATTATATTTTTGCATTGACCTCCGGATATACACCCATACATACATGTACACAACTGCCCTTTAAATATGAATAGATGTATATATATATATATATATATATATATATATATATATATATATATATATATATATATATGTGTGTGTGTGTGTGTGTTTGTGTGTATGTGTGTGTATGTAAGTGTTTGTAAGTATGTTTTGTGTGTGTGTCTGACTAGTCCCAAAAGGATTGGAAAAAGGTTCGGAAAGTCTGGAAATCAGAGAAAGGATTGAAACCATTCAGAACACTGCACTGCTGCAATCTGCCAGAATACTCAGAAGATTACTGGAGACCTGAGGAGACTTGCTCTCACTCAGACTCCAGTTAATGACCAGCAACTAATGCTGATGTGAAAACTCAAAAGGAATAAATAATATATAATAATAATAATAATAATAATAATCTTATTATAATGGAGATTGTGTGTTTTTCTGTCTGTAACCGAAACTATATTCCTACTCAAGTCACAATTCTCTTAGTTATTGACATCACATTCTCCATGATTTTATTTTTTTTTAAACCTCAATTATTAATAAAATTGTCTTACATTATTAATAATGTTAACTATGTCTACATACTGACAACATGCAATCATATTTATATATACAACAAAATAGCGCTTTACAGTGTGAACGGGAAGGCTAATTTGCATATTGATATTTAAAATGTGATTTTGATAAATATGTGCTTAGTATTATTGATTTCTAGCTGTTTGGTTTTGTTTTAATGAATATAAGCAAAAGTCTCTTCAATGAATCTTAAATGAAATCCATTAACAAGAAAAAATAACTGTCATTTTATTCTTTACTTCCTCTTTTAACTAAATACTTAAATTAGAAAAAATAACAATGAAAGACGAGAGTGATGGAAGAGTAAGTTTCAGTTGTTCTATTTATCGATTATACCTGCCCTCTGTTTCAAATCTTTTTATCTTATTTAGCTTCATTAGCCTTTCTAATTTGATATAATATTTTATTACATTAAAACTTAAATACTTGCACCCGGAGGGTGCATATATTTGCTAGTAATAATAATAATAATAATATCAATAA
>CM042170.1:25372206-25374706 GCA_023376005.1 Doryteuthis pealeii | reverse complement strand
GGTTTTGTTGTAATAATATTAATAAATTTCAAAGTACTTGCATTCTTTTTCATGTGAGACAGCATTGCTCTCTACCTACCTACCTACCTACCTACCTACCGAGGCATCAGTAAATAATTAAAAAAATATTAAAAACATAGAACAGTAGTAATAGTAATTTATTAAAAACATAGAGCAGTAGTAATAGTAGTAGTAGAAAACAGTTAAGGGAGTATTTGTCTCATACCCCACTTGTATGGACTGGGCACAAGGCCTCGTTTTAATGTGGGCCCACCCACAAACCGAAGCTCATGGGTGGGAAAGAACAAAAATTGCGTCGATCCCTTCGGCATCCCCCCTCGAGTGGGCGCCTCAGGCGCTGGGCAATAAACCCAGCTCTGTCCCTTTAAGTCAAGGGGGCAGGTATTGCCTGGGGGGATAGCCCCCTGGGAGCGACGCTATTATTTACAAAAACCTAATCTAGCGGCCGAAGCTCACTGGACCTCTCGGATGGGAGTTAGAAGGTCTGTAGAAAAGAGTTAAGGGTTTTGCATGATTTCATCACTAATAACAATACAATAATGGTAACTTTAGAATAACAGCTAAACTAACCCAATATTGGCTTAAAGATCTGAATTGTTTATCCGGTTTCTAAGATCTTTTGTGTTAAATCTAGGGGTTAAATGGTGACTCGCTTAAGATTATTTTTGTGGGTAGTCAATTCTTTTTCTTTTGACTTTTCCTCCACCCACTTTTCGTCCTCTCCCCTCGTTTCTCTGGTTCTCACTGACACCCGTTTATTAAATTACCAGCTTTCCCCTCTTCAGGTAAGTAGTTGTTTTTATCCCAACCACTCGCCCAAAATGCATTGCATTTCCCTATGTCTACACTTCTCCTAGCTTCTCATTATTTCTAGCACGTCGTGAAGTATATTTCTGCCAGAGTTTTGAAAACCTCAGCCTCCATAAATGCGATGAATTAAAACTAGTCTTGTAAAAGTTTCCTTGTGCATATCTTCGGGCTTGTCACAAAATGTCTTAAATTTCTAAAGTTGTCACTTTAAAATAAAATAATTTTTTTTTAAAGATAATTTAAAATAGAAATTTAATATTTTTCCAGCCACTTCTTTCGACGAGAGAACATATTTTGTAAAACAGCATGCAGAAAAACAGACGAAAAAATATCTTTAGTAGCTGATGTGGATAAGTGTGCTGTATTCGTGAACATTTCTCGGCCGGTTGCAGAAACCTTGAAAGTGACAGGTAACTGTAGAATAAATAAAACAAATAGAATAAGACAGACGCGGAGATTGGGAGAAAAATATCATTTGATTTAGTGTGTGTGTGTGTGTGTGTGTGTGTGTGTGTGTGTGTAAACAGTTTTACTCTATCACCTCTAGTTTTCTGTCTTTTAAATAGTCTCATTTTCGTATATATACAGTATATACGTGCTTATTTCAACAGCAACACCGGCCCTCCTCACATCATCAGTGAGGAGGGCCGGTGTTGCTTTTTAAACCGTAGAGAGGAAGGCCCCGAAACGGTTTGCACATTCTGTCCTGATGAGCCCATGCATTTGTAAACATCCTTTGTTTTTTCAATATATTATATATATATATATATATATATATATATATATATCAACACCCCCGTTATCAGCTGGACAGTAAGGGAATGTATCACCTTTTTGCTAGCGCTAAACCAGGAGATATTCTCTGCTGAGGTTTGAGTGCGACATCTACCGACAGCTCCTACTTAACAGCATATATAAGATCATCTAAGCTGTGCTATTCAAACGCTGAGTTGGCGGGGACCGGTATCGAACATGAAATCTTGTCGTTCCTTGACAGATTCTCTACCGACTACGCTAAACCTACAACCTAACCAGGGTTAAAGAGCCCTACTATTTACCCATAGCTGAAGGGAGAGTAGTTGGATGCATACCTTTCCCACGCGTATTAGCGCTATGTGAAATGTAAACAGCTTCGTCCAGGATTTGAACTCTGGTCGACGGGTCCATTTCCAATGACTCTAACCATTATACCATTACTTTTTTTTTTAATAAGTTGCCCACCTGTGAACACGTGTTCATTTAAATATTAAAATTTAAAATTTAAATGAAATTAAAGGTTCCGCCTCGATAATTTTTTACCACAACTTCCTAGTTCTCTATGAATATTATATTAATTCAAATTGCAAAACCTCACGAAATAAAAATAAAACTGCACACACACACACACACACACACACCACACAAACACACATATATATATAATTAATATATATATATATATATGATATGATAGTACGACAAACAGTTTGTTTGATATGGCTATGCCGACAATTTTTGGGAAGAATATGTGCTTAATTGAAGTTTATACCTAATTTGAAATTTATTAGTTGATAATTAATGAATTAGGCGAATATATCTGTTTAAATGTGAAGCGTAGACAAATCGAGAAAAATCATCAATATATATATATATATATATATAATAGTATACATATATCGTAAAAGTAAAG
>CM042170.1:25342563-25372106 GCA_023376005.1 Doryteuthis pealeii | reverse complement strand
GGAGAGGAATTTAAAGAAAAATTCAATCAGGACAAGAAAGGAAGAAAGAAACAGAAGAAAGGAAAGAAAGATCCACAAAGACCCGACAAAGGACACAGACCAGTGAAAGACGAGGAAAATCGAAAAAAAGGACAGGACAGAAAGAAAGGAAGAGGCAAGAACGCCAACATGAACAAAGAAAGGAAGACAGCGACCACACCGGAAGCAGAAAGGAACAGCCAGAAAGGCAGAAAAGGACCACAAGGAAAAGAAGAAAAGGAAGAAAGAAAGAAATCAAAGACAAGAAAGACAAGAAACGAAAAAGACAAGCAAAAGACCAACAAAGAATCACAAGCTATACAAGGAAAGAAGAGAATATGAAACAGTGGTGTGCTCTCGCAAACCGGACAAGAAAGCACCACAAAAAGATAAGAAAGAAAGAAAAGAAGAAAGAAGAAAAGGAATGACGAGAAGAATAGAAAGAAAGAAAAGAAAGAAAGAAAGAAAGAAAGAAAAAAAAGAGGAATAAATAAATAAATAAATTGAAACGAAGAAGAAAGAAAGGAAAAAAGAAATAAAGAAAAAATAGAACGATGAAGAAAGAAATGAAGAAGAAGAAAGAAAGAAAGAAAATGAAACGAAGAAGAAAAAAGAAATTCAAATGAAGAAGACAGAAAGGAATAAAAAAGAAAAAATGAAGTAAAAAAAATAAAGAAAGAAATTGAAACTAAGACGAAAGAAAGGAAGAAATAAAGAAGGTAATATCAAAACGACGAAGGAAGAAATGAGGAAGAAAGAAAGAAGAAATTAAAACGAAGCTAAAAGAAAGAAAGAAAGAAAGAAAGAAATTGAAACGAAGAAGAAGAAAGAAAGAAAGAAAGAAAAAAAGGAAGAAAGAAAGAAAAATGAAACGAAGAAGAAGAAAGGAAGAAAGAAGTTGAAACGAAGGAGAAAAAGAAGAAAAGAAGAAAATTAAACAAAGCGAAGAAAGAATTATGCTGGAATAGATAATAGGGAAAAGAAGAGAAGAAGAGAGAGTAGAAATATAAGGTAAGAATAAAAGATATAAGAGAAGAAAAAAGAACAAAAGAACGAAAAAAAATGAAAGAGGTGAAAGAGAAATAAAGAGGGAAATATAAAATGAAAGATAGAAAGAATGAAAGGAATGAATGAAAGAAAATAATTGCAAAAAAAAAGACAAAAAAATGACACGCTCTGTCGGTGGGGCAGTAGAATACACCGACTGCACCTCTGCAGAGGGTAAAATACCCTCAATGGGGCTGTAAGATTCAAAGGTTATGACAAAGTCATAACTCGTTGGAACGCAAACAAACTCCGACAAAAGTTGAGGGACAAAACATTTTATATAACAGCACAAGAATAAACAGGGTACATAAAGTACATAGATACATATACAAGAGTAGAGATAATGACACATTCATGAATGGTAAAATACAAGATATTTAGGTATCAAAGAGATACCTAAATGTACATAAAAACATAGTTACGGATACATGACTAAAGGATAGTCATATATCGTATAAGAGACTTACTAGCAGTGAGTGGCCAGTGTTAAGGGCCGAAGCCCCAACAAGAAAGGGGTAGATCGTGTCTAACCCATGTGGTCTCGTAGGTCGAGCAGCGGGCAAAGAGAGAGAGAGAGAGAGAGAGAGAGAAGTTCAAATCAGCCGCTCAAATTCACAAGGCCCCTAGCGGGAACCAGCGATATTAAACGGGCAGACAACTCCCCAGGCAAATACGAAAATAATCCCACAGGGCCATCTTTTAGCCGTGGGTGTTGACCCATGATGCTTAAGGTCAGAGTCCTCGTGGCTGAACAGTATAGTAGGTCGATTTTTCACCTTTGAAAAATATCAAATTGTCCATCTATGCGAAAGTTGTGTGTTAGTTTACTAAATAAATAAAAAAGTAAAGTCGTCGGGGCAGCCTAAAGTCGGCATCAGCCAGTCAGCGAGGGAGTCTATCCCCTTCTTAATAGCGCTAGACCAAGAAGATTGTTTTTAGCATCTAAGGTGGAACGCCACACCTACCATCAGCTCCTTACTTTACCCCACAGATCCCTGTGCTATTCATACGCTGAGTTGGCGAGGGCCGGTATCGAACTAGGAACCTTGTGGTTTCTAGCCGAACGCTCTACCGACTGAGCTTACCTGGCCCTATAACATATATTATAATTATAACATAAATACTGATACCAAAAAATCAGCTCTATTACTTATACCATTGAGGAAATAGCATCCAAGATCGACTACTAAAACGCACTAAAAATCCTCGGTTCCTAAAGGCTAAATTTTGAGAAAACGAGAATTTTTAGTGCATTTTAGTAGACGATCTTTGATGCTATTTCCTCACCCAATGGTGTAAGTAAAATATCTAATTTTTGGTATCAGTATTCAGTATACTAACATACAACAACTTTTTGCATAGATGGACAATTTGATATTTTTATAAAGTGAAAAATCGACCTGCTTTACTGAGCAATCCATGACTCGCAACATTCCACTTTGGAACTTACTTAGGGTAGACAGTCGGTCGGTCGGAGAGGCCCTCACAGATCAATCGGCTGGTCACGCCAAGTCTTAGCAGCTATATGATTGTCCCGACCGTATTGATCTTATGGCAAATCCCTAACATTTTTATCATATAAGTGTTAGAAGGTAGAGACCGAGTGTCTTAATGAGGTTAAACTGCATCTAGTGGTAAGGTTTCTATTCTGGGGCTCTGCGAGTGAAGAGTACCTCTTTATGGGAGTGTAGAGTACCTCTTTATTCTCTAAGGTCCAATCTAACCTGGAGTGGTAGTATATGTTAGAGTCCCATATATGGTTAAATAGAAGAATGTAAGTTTAAAAAATGTATTTTAAAAAGTTGAGTACCTTTCAGGGATAAATAAAACAAAACGTAATATGTACAACGTTTCGGCCGATATACCCTCCAGCCGTCTTCAGGTATTTCTTGTCGGACTTGGGAACCTTCTTTTCGGACTCGGGAACCTTCTTGTCGTAATCGGGAACCTTCTTGTCGTAATCGGGAGCCATCACGGAACTTTGAACCCAACCCTTTATTCAGTCCACGGGGGTATCCTATTCTCATTCCGGTAGCCATAACTGGGGTAGAGGCGTTAAGCTGTGCTAATCATTATTCTATGTTACTGCTGCCCTTGATCAGGATTGAACCTGCAATCTAGAGATAACAGTCACTTAAAACTGTCTTAACCTAACTCCTTAATGAAGATGAGGACAATAGTCCAAATAACGCAGATAATAGTAATCATCAAGCCTCATCTAAAAAATTCAGAGAAATAAAACAAAACGTTTTCGCATAAAATAACCCAACATGGGTTGAGATGCCGTAAAAACCAACCAAATGACCAAGCAAAATGGGTTGGATAGATAAAAATAATATTTCTCTGAATTCTTTTGATGAGACTTGGTAATTAGTATCATTTAGATTATTCAGACTGTTGTCCTCATCTTTATTGTTATCTGTACAACCTTTCGGTCGATGTGCATTCCGCCCTTCTTCAGGTATTTCTTGTCGGACTCCGGAGAAATACCTGAAGAAGGCCGGAAAGCATATCGGCCGGAACGTTGTACATATAACATTAAAGATGAGGACAATAGTCCTAATAATCCAAGTAATACTAGATGAAAATAAGTTTAAACAAATATGTTTAGAAAAAGTTGAATACCCAACGAGAATGAATAAAGCAAAAACGTCTACTTCATAAAATGACACAACAAGCGCTCACATTTCTCGGAAGTTTTGAGATGAGGCTTGATTTTTAGTATTATTTGGATACCCCTTGGACTGAATAAAGGTTCAAAGTAGCCACACTGAAAAGACTTGATAAGTCGAAACACGTGTCTGTGGATGACAATATATAGGGGCCGGTTTAGCTAAGTTGGTAGAGTGTTCGGCTAGAAACCACAAGATTCCTAGCTCGATACCGGTCCTCGCCAACTCAGCGTATGAGTAGCACAGGGATCTGAGCGGTAAAGAAAAGAGCTGATGGTAGGTGTGGCAGTCCACCTCAGAGGCTAAAATAATTTTCCTGGTCTAGAGCTAGTGAAAAGGGGATAAAGCCCCTCGCTGTCTGGCTACCGACATTAGGCCGCTCCGACGACTTAACTTTTTTACTTATATATATATGAGAAGTAAATAGACAAACGATGTGTTTTGATATGGCTTTTTTAGCCGACAATTTTTGGGAGAATATGTGCTTAATTGAAGTCGTACCTAATTTTGAAAGTTAATTAATTAATAATTAATTAATTAGGCGGGCATACCTATTCAAATGTAAGGCTAAACAAATCGAGAAAAATCAATCTCTGTATGTACATTTCGGACTGTTAGGCCTCATCAGCAGAGCTATAGATAGGAAGACCGCCTTGTGCGTGAATCGAACCCTGACTATAGCTCTGCTGTTGAGGCCTAATAGGCCGAAATGTACACGCAGAGATTGATTTTTCTCGATTTGTTTAGCCTTACATTTGAATAGGTATTCCCGCCTAATTAATTAGTTATTAATTAATTAACTTTCAAAATTAGGTACGACTTCAATTAAGCACTTATATATATATATATATATATATATATATATATATATTTGAAGATGTAAATATGCAGATGCCCGAATGCCTGCCGGTGAGTGTATGATTAAGAATACGCATTGAAGCGGATCCCGTATACAGATGCTTGCAGTGTGTAGGTGCATCTTTATGCATCCGTGTGTCTGTGTGCACGATTCAGGATGCAGCTGCTTGTTTTTTCATCTCAGGCAATGTGCATCTGCACCAGAATGTGTGTCTGTGTGCGCGCCGTTGTCAACTATTTTGCATTCAATCACAAATTGAATATTTTGGGAGATCCGAAAATCGTTGAAAGCAAACACATTCTTGTTTGTCTGTATTTTTTTAGATGTTTTGTTGCAACAGTTTCCTTAAAAAATAATATATATATATATATTTGGGAATAAAAGGCCTTAAATACCATGGGTATCGTGGTTATGGACCATTTCCACTCGCGAGTATGCTCACGAGCTTCTTCAGACCAATAATATATCAGTGGTCTGAAGGAGCTCGTGAGCATACTCGCGAGTGGAAATGGTCCATAACCACAATACCCATGGTATTTAAGGCCTTTTATTCCCACATAATTTTGCTCTGTTTACAATAATTAAACATTGAGCTCTCATACGGAACCTGAACTCTACAACAAACTACTGGTAGAGAATTAGGACCCACCTAGAATCACCTTGTACCAAGAAATTTGGTACCGCACCAAAGTATATATATATATATATATATATATATATATATATATATATATATATATATGTGTGTGTGTGTGTGTGTGGAGAAAAGTAGACAAACACGGGATGTTATGGAAACTTGATGTTTATTGTCGACGTTTCGGTCTCTTATTAGACCATCTTCAGGACTTGGATATAGTTCTTATTCCAATGATGGAAATTCTCATATATATATATATATATATATATATATATATATATATATATATATATATATATATATCGAATGGTTGAAAAAATATATATATATATATATATATGTATATATATATATATAGATGTGAGGTATCCAAAACTTGGTAGTAAGGGATGATTCTATATGTGATATCTAAGACACACTGTATTATTATTGTATGATCCAGTATGTATAAATACAGTGAATCTTTAAATCACTACAGAGAGCTCAATGTACAATAATCTTTTTAGATTATAAACAGAGCAATATTTATCTTTGAAAGGAAGGAAAAACTCAACACCGTTATTCCATGATAAATTTATTTCGACCAAAATTGGGGCCTTTATAAATCTAAGTTGATTTAACAAGGCTCCCCAATTCAAGTCTCATCAGATGGAGAATCATCAATAATTTTGTTATTATTGATGATTTTCCATATTATGAGACTTATATATATATATATATATATATATATATATATATATATATATATATATATATATATCTTGAATAAGTCGTGGAAACAGCACCCCACAAGCTGTACGGTCACCTACCCCCCATCTCACAAACTATCCGAGTGAGACGGACAAGGCATGCAGGACACTGCTGGAGAAGCAAGGATGAACTCATAAGCGACGTTCTCCTGTGGAAGCCAACACATGGACATGCAAGTGAGGGGCGCCCAAGCAAGGACCTACATTGACCAGTTATGTGAAGATGCTGGCTGCTCCGCAGAGGAGCTCCCAGGTGTAATGAATGATAGGGAGGTTGGCGAAAGATTGTCATGGATACCCGTGCTGCATGCGCGACATGATGATGATGATGATGATGATGATATATATATATATATATTATATATATATATATATATACACATATTAAAATCGAATGGTTTAAAAACTACCTATTTAAGTTTCTCACAGTAGCAACCGGGCAAGAAGGAAAAACTCACTAAGAATGGTTTGCGAATTTAACTTGTTAACCATTACACCGCGCGAGGTGCCCAAGCCAGACTGTTATAAAACAGATAACAGAAGTTGTTTGGTTTCGTTTAGATGTTTTATTTTACGGCATATACACCTTTTCGGGTTATGTAATGCTGAATCAAGTCATTTTGATATTCGGTTTCTTATTGCTAAAATGGTCACCTATCTAAGTACTGAATAGGCTTATCATTGCCTAACTTCGTTGATCTTGTGGAAATCCGTGCTTACCAGGTGACTTGACGTGTTAGAGATAACAGAAGAGTATATTATAATGAAGCTAGGTGAAATAAGAGACTTTGTCAAAAAAAGCAAGAGCTAAGAGCTCACCGGGGATTAACGGTAGTTCGTATAAGCTCTATAAAAGATGCCCTAAAGTATTGACACTTCTCTGGAGGCTCTTACGGAAAGCTCACATAAAGAAATTCATCGCGGAGGATTGGGGATTAGCTGATGGAATCCATATTCCGAAAGAAAAAGACTCCAAAAGACTAGACCAGTTTCGACCAATTTCCTTACTCAACGTAGAAGGTAAGAACTTTTTCGGTGTTATTGCTAAAAGAATGACTAAATTTGTACTGGACAATGGGTATGTTAATACATCAATACAGAAAGCTGGAATTCCCGGCTTTCCAGGTTGTATTGAACTTACCACTATGTTGTGGGACGGAATAAAAACGGCCAAAAATGATAAGTCAGCCGAACTTTACGTCATTTGGTTTGGTTTGGTTTGTTTTGTTTTACGGCATATCAACCTCAGTGGGTCATTTAATGCCGATAAAGTTTTGAAATAAATCAATTCTTAATGGATAATACATTTTTTTTATAAATACATTTTTCTATCTAACCCATAGATTGGGACCCTAACAGGTACTACTACTCCGGGTCAGAGTGGACCAGGGAGCAATGGTGATGAATGGGGTGCTCCACATTCCCCAAACCTCCAAAACTGGAACCTCACCATCAGATAGAGTTTAACGTCATTCCCAGGACATGTAGACCCGCAGCCTAGCACCCATATGATAAAAAGGGGTTGGGGCTTGCCATAAGGGCAATAGGGTTGGGAAAATCATATAGGTGCTAGGGCTTGACGTGACCAGCCGATTGATCGGAGGGGGCCTCTCCAATCGCCCGTCTAGCCCAAGATAGGGCCAAAGTGGAGTATTGCAAGTCATGAACTGCTCATCCACCTGGGTTCTATCCTTAATGGGTCGCCCCCCACGGCCAACAGGTGGCCCCATTGGGGGAGTCTTACCCATCTGCAGAGGTGCAGTGGTGCATTCTAACGCCCCAGCCGACAGGGCGGACGTCATTTGGCTTGACTTAGAAAATGCGTATGGTTGAGAAAGCAATGGAGTTCTTTTGGATTCCAGAAGACATTAGAAATCTCATTTCAGCATATTTTAAATGTACATATATGAGATTTTCTAATAATAAATATTCAACTAATTGGCAAAAGTTGAATATTGGGATTATGATGGGATGCGTTATCTCTCCATTACTTTTCGTACTGTTAATGGAGATGACACTGCGTAATGCACAAAACAACACCAATAAGAAAACCGTCCCATCTATGAAGGCTTTTATGGATGATGTAACCCTCGTCGCAGAATCCGGATCCCATATGAAACAACTTATGAATCGCCTACAGGAGCTCTTCAAATGGGCTGCGATGAAGATAAAGCCTTCTAAATGCCGCAGTCTTTCCATAATGAAAGGAATCTGCAAAGAAGTCAGGTTTTTCGTGGATGGAAATGAAATCCCCACAATCCGCGAAAAAAGTGTTAAGAGCCTCGGTCGCTGCTACTCCTACCAATTACTGATCGACATCGTTGGCAGGACATCATGAAACAACTAAAGGATGGCCTTCGCTCCATTGATAAATGTGATCTCATAAATAAAGACAAAATATGGTGCATCTATTTTGTATTAATTCCTAAATTATCATGGCCCATGCAAATATAATAGGTATCACTGACAAAGATTGAAAAAATGGAGCGCTTAATCAGTAATTATGTAAAGAAATGGTTAGGGGTACCTAATTCCTTAACAAATGTGGCACTATACAGTTCATCAACGAAGCTAAAACTTCCGATGGTGTCACTTGTTGAGAAATTCAAATTAGGTAAAGCGCGACTTTTCCAAATGCTGCGTGACTTTCGCGACCCACTGGTGAAGAACGCCCAGCCTTCCGAAAATGGAAGCTGTAGAAAACGCAGAATCATCCCTCAAGATGAAAGAAATAATTGGAACTGTGGCAAAGGGAAGATCAGGGCTAGGTCTTCACCCACAGCGTTGGTGGTCGAAAGAATCCACGTAAAATAAACGAATTATGATTTCGGATAAAATCCTAACAACTTGAGGAAGTCAAGCGTATTGCTACAGCTGTGGGACAAAGTAAACAGGGCGCATGGACCAGGTGGGAGAGTGCAAAAGAGAGAGTTGTAACATGGAGCGACATCAGACATATGGAGCCTAAAAAATTAAGTTTCCTGGTGAAGGCAGTTTACGACATATTGCCAACACCAGTCAATCTTCACGTCTGGTGGTTAGCTACGTCCGACCTATGCAAAGCATGTGGGAAAACTGCTAGCCTGAAACATATCCTCACGGGATACGAGTATGCTCTAAGAAGCTACACGTGGAGACACAATGAAGTCCTCGAAATTGTTGCGGAGGCGTCGAAGATAGGTTGTGAGACTGCAAATAAAGCTGTTAATAACATCAACAAAGCAATACATTTTGTTAAAGAAGGAAACATTTCGAAATTTTCGCGTAAAAATAGGCACGTGTCGTCTTTATTTGACGGTTCCACGGGCTGGCGCATTGCGTGCGACTTGGAACATCAACTCGTTTTTCCAACCGAAATAACCTTAACGGCCCAGGGTCCTGATATTGTCATTTGGTCTGTTAATCAAAAGAAAGTTTTTATCGTTGAATTGACAGTTCCATTTGAAGAAAATCTTGATTGGGCCTATCAGCGGAAGTTGGAAAATATGAAGTAATAACCTACTCGAGTTTCAGCATAAGGATCTTCAGGGTTAAATCCACTGGATTAATCAAGATATTGATTAATTGCAGTCGATTTCGCGTGTATATTTTTTCGCAACAAACGGTTGATTATAGGTCCGCGGTCGAAGAACGCTGATTTAAAAATATATATATATATATATATATGTATATTATATATATATATATATATATATATATATATATATCATGATCAAATAAATAGTAATGTGTACATCATCTTATATAACATACGTCATCATATATATCATCATAAATATACAATCAGCAAATCCTGCTGATAGCACGGATTCTTTTGTCTCTTTTCCGTCATCCATTCCTGTTAGCCATTGCTTTTATTAGGTCCTCAAAGCGACATCCGGTGTCTGTACAAAGCTGATGAATGGGAGATTCTGTTGGTCGGCTAATTCGTATATGTGTATGATTGAATAATGTATAATATTCTAAAAAAAATTAGAATTCTGCTATTTTCGGTTTT
Organism: Doryteuthis pealeii; assembly: GCA_023376005.1. Taxonomy (NCBI): domain Eukaryota; kingdom Metazoa; phylum Mollusca; class Cephalopoda; order Myopsida; family Loliginidae; genus Doryteuthis; species Doryteuthis pealeii. The sequence goes on along the minus strand of CM042170.1, from coordinate 25,362,127 downwards.
GGAGAAAATGAACTTGATTTTTTTCTGAAGATCCTATCACCGAAGGACAATTATCAATTCAAACCAGCTTAAGTATTGATATCGTGCCACAACCAGCCAGGAGTGGAAATAAATACGTATAGGTTGATAAGATTTTTGGATGTTTGTTTTTTATAGAAGCATTGTTGAATAAATTATTATTTATATTTTGCTTGAAGGCAATTATAATGCATGTGTCGCATAAAATTCGATAATTATAGAAAATAATCTTGACAAGTGAATCCCGGCAAAGGATGGCTCGCTATGCAGAACACCGTACAGACTGTTTCGACTTTATTAAGTCTCTTCAGCGATGTATACTAACGACTCCCCTCCGACAGGAATCGAAACCGGGACTTCACAGGCATAGTCAGAGACCATATCCGTTCGGCCGCCGGTACATAGCGAACAATCCCTGCGAAATTAACCTTGTCAAATGATACTACACGCCTCTACCATAGTAGGTAAGTGGACGTTTATTGAGTAGTAAACAAACGTCGGAGGGGAGTCGTTAGTATACATCGCTGAAGAGACTTAATAAAGTCGAAACAGTCTGTACGGTGTTCTGCATAGCGAGCCATCCTTTGCCGGGATTCACTTGTCAAGATTATTTTTCTATAATTATCGAATTTTATGCGATACATGCATTATAATTGCCTTCAAGCAAAATATAAATAATAACGTATAGGTTGGTTTTAAAGTTTTGTCGCACTAACATAACTAAGTGGTTTAATGATTCAATGTTTCGTTCGCACAGTCTACATATTAGAATTTATCCGTTTTGTGTATATTCTATTTTCCTGAACAGTCTCAAAGTTTTTAGGCTTTGATCCTGTGCTGCTGTTATTAAACCCTCTTTTTCTGCCTTCAGTCTGAAGAGGTTTACTTATTTTGGGGGTGATACGGTATATTTCCAAATATTTCGCGCTTCCCATTGCCATTATGTTAAGTCCTCTAAGCGGCACCCAGTGTCTGCACAAAGCTAACGAATGTGAGATTTTGTTGGTCGGACAACACTGCTTTGTATATGCGTATGATTTAATAATGTATAATGTTCCACAAAAAATAGAATTCTGCTATTTTTGGTTTTGGAGAAAAGGATCTTGATTTTTTTTCTTACGTTAGAGGTTTACTTATTTTGGTGTGATACGGTATATTTCCAAATATTTTGCGTTTCCTGTCGCCATTGTGTTGGCGCTGCAAATTGGCTTCCTGGAATTTTTTTTAGCATCACGGCGGGAAAGTCTTGGAGAGAAGAGAGGCAAAATCCAGTAATTTGTCAAAGAGTATTGTGATGTAATATGGTTACTCTGACCTGTTCCGGCACAAAAGGTAATTAGTATAGACGCCAGAAGTGAATGTCAAGTCAGGTCATCCTAACCCCGTTGGTTTAACCGGAAACACCAACAAATCAATCAGCCTCTGTAGATGTCGATCTAGATGGGTGAGTCAAAAGTTTTGCAATATTTGGTAATTTATGAGAAAGCGCGTCCCGGTCTCCCGCCTCGAAAACCGCTACCCGGTGACTATCAAAATAACAACCCCAGCTCGTCGTAATTCTTGTTTATTTATCGTAATTTGTTGTAATTCTTGTTTATGAAGATGGATATATAATTTTGAATAGACTTAGATAGATAGATAGATAGATAGATAAACAAACAAAATAATATAGATAGATACGAACAAATGGAGATAGATAGATATTTTCTACAAGTAAATATATTTAGGGGGGGGGTCGCTTCTTTTTTTTGTCGTAATTCTTGTTTATTCAAACTGAAAACAAGACATTAAACAAACATGAATTAAAAAAATCTTAATATTTAAAGTAATATAGATAAATATGAACAAATTGAGATAGATGGATAGTTTTGAATAGACTGAGCTGGGTCGTTATTTTAATAGTCACCGGGCAGCAACTCTTGAGGTAGGAGACTGGGACGCACTTCCTTATAAATTACCCATTATTTTAGTAACGGGGTATATATATATATATATATATATATATATATATATATATATATAGTAAGAGGAATTCAGGGGGGGTGTAAGTCAGCGATACAATGTGCTCAATACTAAGTAGAGCAAATTTATTATAAAATGGGTACAAGAGATAACCTACTCGAGTTTCACCATAAGGCTCTTGAAGGTTAAATCCACGGCACCGAACACACACGTGAAATCCACTGCTATTAATCGGTGTCTCGATCAATTCAGTGGATTTAACCCTGAAGATCCTTATGGTGAAACTCGAGTAGGTTATCTCTTGTACCCATTATATATATATATATATATATATATATATATATATATATTTGTATATATATATATATATATATATATTTATTATTTATTTATTTATATATTTATATATATATAATATATATATATATATATAATATATTTATTTATTTATTTATTTAATAATGTATTTATGAATAAGTAAATATTAGCTCTCACAATTTGTGATTGAGCACTGTATTTTCTTGTTTCATCACAAAAAAATTTGTTTATATATATATATATATATATATATATATATATATATATATATATATATATATATATAGTGTTGTTATGGGTCCAACAGGAGAAAATTATACATTCTATAAAAAAAAAAGTTCCGCAAAATGGATTATGTTTTTTAAATTTTTTTTCATTTTTATCTAACATTTGCGACACATGTTTCAGATCTTCTGATGTCTTCTTCAGTCATTAATTAACCATATATACGAATGAATATATAAATAAAAGGTTTATCTTTTTATTATCATTGGAACAATTATTGCCACCGTTCGTTTTCTTGCTCTGTGGAAGTCGTCAGGCAAAGGAAATTGTTTTTAAAAATGATACATATGATATAAAATGGTTAAATGTGTGCGTTTTTTAAAAACTAATTGTTCCAATCATAATAAAAAAAAGCTAAACCTTTTACTTATTCATTTATTTATCTATTAACGCTCTATCACAGATATTGAGCACTCTTCGAATAACACTGTACGTTGGATTACTACCGCTTTTTCAAGTATGCTAGTGCCAACGTACCATTGATATATATATATATATATATATAATATATATATATATTATATATATAATTAATTAATAAAAAAGACTTAGGGATTTAGCATTATAGTCTATTTCAGGGAGCTTAGACTATAATGCTGAATCTCTAAGTCTTTTGTTATTTCTTTACTTATATATTTGCTCTGTGACTCTAACATTAAGAGCACACATTGAGCTCTCAAACTGCGACAGGTTTTTTTTAATAAAACTTTTGTGTCGTAAGGAAGATTTCTTCTCTGGACTTTTGGATTATATATTATATATATATATATAATATATATATATATATATATATATATATATGTGTGTGTGTGTGTGTATGTGTGTGTGTGTGTGTGTGTCTATTTAAGTATATATATTTTTGGGGATTTAGTGTGAAGCATTATGAATAAGACATCAGAAACTCGGTTTTTAAGTGTTAAGTTTCGTTTTTTTTGTTTAAATTCCAAGGGCGCTTGCTTCTCATCATCGGAACAATTCTTGACTGGTAAGATTGGTTGCTTTTATAGTAGTCGTATCATCTTTTGGGTGTTGGTGACCTCGTTTCTTTTATATATATAATATATATATATATATATATATATATATATATATATATTATTATTATTATAATGGAGATTGTGTGTTTAAACCGAAACTATATTACTATTCAAGTCACAATTCCCTTAGTTATTTACGTCATATTCTCCATGATTTTATTTTATTTAAACCTCATTTATCAATAAAATTGTTTTATATTATTAATACTGCTGACTATATCTACATACTAGTAACATGTAATTGTGTTTATATATGTATATATATATATATATATATATATATATATATATATATATATATATATATATATATAACAAAATAGTAGTTTATTAATAATTGAGTTTTAAATAAAAATGAATAATGCGACGTAAACAACCAAGGCGATTTTGACTTGAATAGAGTTATAGTTTCGGTTACAGACAGAAAAACGCACAATCTTCATTATGATAGGATTCTTCAGATTATACAATTGTATCTGTGAGGGACGTTCTTATCATACCACAACACTTCAGATTATACAATTGTATTTATATATTGTTTAAATCTTCTTATTTTTCTAACATTGATATTCCATATGAAATACGTCATATCTTTGTTAACTTTTCGTTCTCCGCCTATTCACGTTAATGCATGCGTCATTATATGATCTTCACCTTCCATTTTTGCACATGCATTGATCACGTCATTTGCTTTTCGTAAACAAACGCGCATATAAAATTAACGGTTAATAGCATCATATTCACACAATCACTATACACTTAACATCTTTCATTTTGTCCCTCACATAAACATTAACAGTGTCCTGAAAAGTGACCCTAAGCCCCCTAATTAAAATTAACAGTTTTATTACAAGATTTGTGGGTTCTCTTTTTTCTGGTTCACTCTGTAATATCATGTTACTCAACAAGGGGGTTAAGGTTAGGGTTTAGGGTTAAAGTTAGGGTTTAGGGTTAGGGTTAGGGTTTAGGGTTAGGGTTTAGGGTTTAGGGTTAGTTTAATGGGAAAATAGATATATAATTTAGGTTCTGTTTTTTTTTTCACCCTGTAATATCATGTTACTCAACTAGGAAATAACCCAGTTTCTTAAGTGGAGTTTAACAGGTTTAAATTCAGAGTTTTCCTTTTCCTAAACTGGTTGCCTAACAAAGGTTACTGAGCCCACACTGTCCAACTATTTACCCATACCTGAAGGGAGAATAATTGTATTCATACCCTTTCCAAGGGGAGTAGAACTAATTGTAATGTAAATATTCGCTGTAGGGGTCTATGTAAACAAAAATATCTAATTATAAATATACAATAGGTCCGCCAGCGTAAAATGTGTATCAAAGGGGTCCACAGGCTAAAAAAAAAAATGAAAACCACTGATACTATCGCACTAAAAAATTGATTGAACGTGTTACTTTCTTTGTTGTTCTCTCGTCACAAAAAATTCACAAAGATATGAGTCAAGCATACAAGGTGTGTCAAAAACGTATCAAGATTGAAGCTGTATTTCCCAATATAAGAATGAACAATAAATGCAACATTATATGTGTTATTCGGACTATTGTCCTCATCTTCATTGTTATCTGTACAACGTTTCGGTCGATATGCCCTCCAGCCTTCTTCAGGTATTTCTCGTCGGACTCGGGAACCTTCTCGGACTTGCGAACCTTCTTTTCGAACTCGGGAACTTTCTTGTCGAATTCGGGAGCCTTCTAGTCGTAATCGGGAGCCATCACGGATCTTTGAACCCTACACTTTATTCAGTCCACGGGGGTATCCTGTTCTCATCCCGCTAACCATAGCTGGGGTAGGAGTTGTGTTACTTATTTTTCTATTCACGGAACTTTGAATGTTCCCGAGTCCGAGAAGGTTAGATATTTTCTGAGTCGTGTTTTTATCATTTTTATCGGCAAATCAATGTACATCTTTTACCCCCCCCCCATCTTTTAAGAAAGAGTGATTGAAAGTTAAATCAAGATTATTATACTTTTTACATATTCAACTATTTAGTATTGGCTCTTAAGTAAAGATATCAAACGTTGTAATAATTCAATTATCATACTGTGGTATATCCACATGTCCTTCTAGTAAAGAGAGTTAAATCAAGATTATTATACTTTTTACATACTGAATTATTTTCGCAATAGCTCTTAAGTAAACATATCAAACGCTGTAATAATGAAATTATCATACTGTGGTACATCCGCAGGTCCTACCAGTATATATATTAATTGTGAAAATTTATTTACGAGTGGAATGAATTAAACTCGTTAGTTGAGGTACTTATATACATTAGGGTAGGTCGATTTTTCACTTTTTAAAAATATCAAATTGTCCATTTTTGCGAAAGTTGTTTGGTAGTATACTGCATACTGATACCAACATTGTTTGAGGAAATAGCATCAAATTTCGTCAATTAAATGGACTAAAAATCCTCGTTTTCGCAAAATTTAGCCTTTGGAAAACGAGTATTTTTAGTGCATAGACAATCTTTGATTTAATTTTTGGTATCAGTATTTAGTATACTATAGGTACCACCAATTTTCTCTGTGAATTCCACTCCCATATTCAACACACTGAAACTTGTATAAAGATTAATATTACCTTGAATTTGTTTTTGTCCATTCGAAAGAAGAAACATTAAAAAAAAAACTCCCGATGATTTAAAAAAACAAATTCAGCTCATGGAGATGATGAAAATTATGAACGAAAAACAATGTTTACATTTTTGCACCGTTAAATCTATTGAAATTCAACGTAGCCAAAAACAAGTTATGACTAGAGGATTTTAAAAAAAACTTATATGAAAAATCAATTAATGGTCCGATTTTCACGAAAATTTCCATATTTACTTACCTTTTTATGTAAATATGTCGGAAATAGTTTTTTCCTAAAATATGTTGGGAGAACTTTTTTTAACGAGGTCTATCCCCCTTCCCCCCTTTTTATTTTTATTAAATATGAAAAAATGAACCGACAAAAACGATTTTCACTTTTTTTCTATAAAGATAAGAGTCTGAATAATAATATCAGAAGATTTTTTATAAATTTCAATGCCAGAGCTTTTTTGTAAAATAACCATAAATACAGAATTCTGCTAAAAAATATCAATAAAGAAGTTGACCCTGTTGTAAAAAAAACCCGACTGTTTTACTTATTTTTCAAGATAACAGTGAGTAATTTTTTCCTCAATCGGTTAATTGTATCTTTGAATTAACTTTTTTCCTTTGTAACAAATCTTTATGTTCGTTATTTCTTTTTTGAGAGATTTAAGATAAAAAAAAGTTAAAACATATTTACATTTCTACCTTCAATATGGCCTGAAATAGTCACGTGACGTATTTTGGTGGTGCCTAGTATGCTAACACACAACTTTCGCAAAGATGGACAATTTGATATTTTTTTTAAAAAGTGAAAAATCGACCTGCCTACTGTACATGCTCTTTTTCGAACTATTCAATGCTGAAGATCTAGTGAATAAAAAGCAAACCGCCGTCGTCTTTCTCTTCCTTAACGGCTTCGTTCGTTTGGCCACAGCCGATCTTTTCGTCTCCCTGTGTCTGTGTGTCTGTTCCTTTGTGATGAATCGGCGCGTATCTCTCATTTTGTCTCTTTTTTCCTCATTCCACTTCGCTAGACCTTCAGTATTCCTTCCTCTTTTAACGCGGAACGCTCATACATACACCGATACACTGGGCTGTCGGTCTGAGTTAAATTTGAAATTCGGTTAGGTCTCCGACGCATGCGCGGCTCAGCTGATAAAAAGCTCTTCACTACAGTTGCGCTCGAAGCTTAGATGAAAGGTAAAACACGATATAGTTATTTACTAAGGTTAGCTTAGATGTTGGACAAAGCCAGAATATGTGGCGCCCGGTGAGAATCGAAGGTAATTATGAACTTTTGTTTAGTAAATTAGGCTGACCCAGAAAAAACAGAACCCAAATTATTTATTTATTTTCCCATTAAACTAACCTTAAACCCCAACCGCAACCCTAACCCTGATCTTAAACCCCTATTAAATTAACAATTTTATTACAAAATTTGCGGGTTCTGTTTTTTCTGGCTCACCGATATACAGGGTGACTCAGATAAAACAGAACCCAAATTATTTATTCATTTTCCCATTAAACTAACCCTAAACTCTAAACCCCAACCCTAATCCTAACCCTACCCCTAACCCTAACCCTAAACCCTAATGTATTTGTTTCATGGGAAATTAACAGTTTTATTACAAAATTAGTGGGTTCTGTTTTTTTCTGGGACACCCTAATTTACTACACAAAAGTTCATAATAACCTAATCGAACACACTAACAATGGTTTGCTAATGCCAACTTACTAAACACTATACCACGCGAAGTGGCCATAGTTATTTACTAAGCTTAGCTTAGATGTGGCACAAGGTCAGAAGTATGGGGCACCGGGTAAGGATCAAACTCACTAACCATTACACCATATGAGATACCAAGAAATTTACTAAGCTTAGCTTAGATGTGGCACAAAGCCAGAAGTATATGGTGCCCAGTGAGAATCAAACTCACTAACAATGGTTTGCTAATACCAGCTTACTAACCATTACACCACGCGAGGTACCCATAGTTAGTTACTAGGCTTAGCTTAAATGTGGCACAAGGTCACAAGTATGGAGCACCCAGTAAGGATCTAATTTGAAATTCAGTTATCTCTCTGGTGCATGCGCGGCTCAGCTGTTAAAAAGCTGTTCACTACACTTGCGCTCGAAGCTTAGATAAAAGGTAAAACACAATAGAGTTATTTACTAAGCTTAGCTTAGACGTGACACAATGCCAGAAGTATGCGGCGCCCGGTGAGAATCAAACTCACTAACAATGTTATGTGAATCTAGCTTTACTACCCATTACACCACATGTGGTGAAAATGGCTGGTAACTACGTCATTAAAAAATATTGTGAGTTCGATTCGCACCGGGTGCCCAGTAGATCGAGCCTTGTCCTAAACTAAAAGGGGTATAGACAGGGGCAATCGCTGATGCTTGAGGTACCCCTAAAATGGATTGCCTAGGGAATAGTTCTTTTTAGCACTACGCACCAATATACGGGTGGGTGTTCTCGGTAAACGTGACCTTGTGTTACATCCTGCCTTGGCGAATGGCTGCTAAATATATAGATATTTACTAAACCTAATTTATTTGTTTAATGAGAAAGCTAACAGTTTTATTACAAAATTTGTGGGTTCTGTCTTTTCTGGGACATCATAATTTAATAAACAAAAGTTCATAATTGCCGAATCGAACTAACTAACAACGGTTTGCTAATTCCAGCTTACTAAACACTATACCACGTGAGGTGTCCATAGTTATTTACTAAACTTGGCTTAGGTGTGACACAAGGTCAGAAGTATGGGTCACCCAGTAAGGATCAAACTCACTAACAATAATCTGCTAATTTAGCTTTCTAGCCATTACACCATATGAGGTACCAAGTTATTTACTAAGATTAGCTTAGATGTGGCACAAGGCCAGAAGTATGGGGCACCCAGTGAGAATCGAACTCACTAACAATTATGAGGCACCCAGTAAGGATCAAACTCACTAACCATTACACCATATGAGGTACCAAGTTATTTACTAAGGTTAGCTTAGATGTGGCACAAAGTCAGAAGTATGGGTCACCCAGTGAGAATCGAAATCACTAACAATTATGAGGCACCCAGTAAGGATCAAACTCACTAACCATTACACCATATGAGGTACCAAGTTATTTACTAAGGTTAGCTTAGATGTGGCACAAAGTCAGAAGAATGGGTCACCCAGTAAGGATCAAACTCACTAACAATAATCTGCTAATCTAGCTTTCTAGCCATTACACCATATGAGGTACCAACTTATTTACTAAGATTAGCTTAGATGTGGCACAAGGCCAGAAGTTTGGGGCACCCAGTGAGAATCGAACTCACTACCAATTATGAGGCACCCAGTAAGGATCAAACTCACTAACCATTACACCATATGAGGTACCAAGTTATTTACTAAGGTTAGCTTAGATGTGGCACAAAGTCAGAAGAATGGGTCACCCAGTAAGGATCAAACTCACTAACAATAATCTGCTAATCTAGCTTTCTAGCCATTACACCATATGAGGTACCAACTTATTTACTAAGATTAGCTTAGATGTGGCACAAGGCCAGAAGTATGGGGCACCCAGTGAGAATCGAACTCACTACCAATTATGAGGCACCCAGTAAGGATCAAACTCACTAATTATTACACCATATGAGATATCAAGTTATTTACTAAGGTTAGCTTAGATGTGGCACAAAGTCAGAAGAATGGGTCACCCAGTAAGGATCAAACTCACTAACAATAATCTGCTAATCTAGCTTTCTGACCATTACACCATATGAGGTACCAACTTATTTACTAAGATTAGCTTAGATGTGGCACAAGGCCAGAAGTATGGGGCACCCAGTGAGAATCGAACTCACTATCAATTATGAGGCACCCAGTAAGGATCAAACTCACTAACCATTACACCATATGAGGTACCAAGTTATTTACTAAGGTTAGCTTAGATGTGGCACAAAGTCAGAAGAATGGGTCACCCAGTAAGGATCAAACTCACTAACAATAATCTGCTAATCTAGCTTACTAGCCATTACACCATATGAGGTACCAACTTTATGGATGCGCGTGGTCTAATGGTTAGAGTCGTAGGAAAAGGACTCGTCAACGCGAGTTCAATTCCTGGACGAAGCTGTTGGCATTTCACATGGCGCTAATACTCTTGGGAAAGGTATGAATCCAATTCTCCCTCCAGCTATGGATGAATAGCAGGGCAGACTGGACTCTTTAACCATGGCTAGGTAACCAGTCTAGGAGAAGGAAAACTCTGAATTCAAACCTGTTAAACTCCGCTTAAGAAATTGACCTTGTGTCGCGTCCTGCTCGTGCGGAGGGGTTGGTAAATATATATATGAGGTACCAACTTATTTACTAAGATTAGCTTAGGTGTGGCACAAGGCCAGAAGTATGGGGCACCCAGTGAGAATCGAACTCACTAACAATTATGAGGCACCCAGTAAGGATCAAACTCACTAACTATTACACCATATGAGATATCAAGTTATTTACTAAGGTTAGCTTAGATGTGGCACAAAGTCAGAAGAATGGGTCACCCAGTAAGGATCAAACTCACTAACAATAATCTGCTAATCTAGCTTTCTGACCATTACACCATATGAGGTACCAACTTATTTACTAAGATTAGCTTAGATGTGGCACAAGGCCAGAAGTATCCGGCACCCTGTGAGAATCGAACTCACTAACAATTGTTTGCTAATATCAGCTTGCTAACCATTACACCACGCTAGGCTCCAGGTGAAACATGATATAGTTATTTTCTAAACTTGAAAAGATTAGCTTAGATGTGTCGCAAGGCCTGAAGTATGGGGCGCCCAGTGAGAATCGAACTCACTAACAATGGTTTGCTAATACCAGCTTACTAACCATTACCCCACGCGGAGTGTCCATAGTTATTTACTAAGCTTACCTTTGATGTGGCACAAAGCCAGAAGTTTACGGCGCCCAGTGAGAATCGAACTCACTAACAATACGAAAGGTAGTACTAGTTTACATTACAGTTACAGAGTAACTCGTAACAATGCTAAAACATCGAGGTAGACAGTTTGCGTAATGTTCTGTAATCTTCGCAGTCTCAGGTATATTTGCCTCTCATCCCACTTATGAGAGCGTGACACAAGGATATTTTTATGTGGGCCCACCAACAAGCCGAAGCTCATGGGTGGTAGTCATAAAAAATGCGTTGATCCCGTCGGCATTACCCCTTGAGGGGGGCACCTCTGGCACTGCGCATTAAACCCAGCCCTGCCCCTTTAAATCAAGGGGGCAGATATTGCCTAGGAGGCTATCCTCCCAGGCATCAACGCTGTTAATTATACCTAGCTAATCCAGAGGCCGAAGCTCTCTAAAGCAGGCGCGGTATATTTGCCTCTCATCCCACTTATAAGGGCGGGACACAAGGACATTTTTATGTGGGACCATCCACAAGCCGAAGCTCATGGGTGTTAGGCACAACAAATGCGTTGATCCAGTCGGTATTCCTCCTCGAGGGGGGGCACCTCAGGCACTGGGCAATAAACCCAGCCCTGCCCCTTTAAATCAAGGGGGCAGGTATTGCCTGGGGGAAAGCCCCCTGGGATCAACGCTGTTAATTTCATTACCTAGCCACTCCAGAGGCCGAAGAGCTCTGAAGTAGGCTTCAGGATATTTACCTCGTACCGTATTTGTACGGGCTAGGCACAAGGCCCTATTAACGTGGGACCACCCACAAGCCAAAGCTTATGGAGGTGTCTCAAGTTGCATAATCTATGGTAGCATAGATTATTGACAACACCGTGTCGTGAAAATGAAAATTTATAGACCATTGGAGACCTTTGGACCCCAGAAGCGGAAAACCCGCAAATCACGTAAAGTCATGTGAGATCTAGTGAGATCTTCAGTACCAGCTAGGACGTCAGGCAAGAAGGATGTTTTTGCTTAGCTGGACTGATCACTAGCACGCGCGCCGTGTTAGTTAGTTAAGATTAGGAATAAAAGTTTGAACAGTAACTTGGTGTTGTTGGTCATTAATGTCTAAGCTAGAAAATGAATCAACAACAAGATCGGCCCACAAGAAGAAGACAGAATTCAACATGGTGATTAGACGATCACTCGAATGACCATAAGATGGCCAAGAAGAAGAAAGATACCCTGTCTATATCTCTTTCCTCTCTCTATGAAAAGAACTGGATGATCACATGAATGGCCAGAGGTAGAAAGAAGTAAGTAATGCAAATATGCATCTCATCTCTCTGATACTCTGTCTATATCTCTTTCCTCTCTCTATGAAAAGAACTGGATGATCACATGAATGGCCAGAGAAGAAGAAAGAAGTAAGTAATGCAAATATGCATCTCATCTCTCTGATACCCTGTCTATATCTCTTTCCTCTCTCTATGAAAAGAACTGGATGATCACACGAATGGCCAGAGAAGAAGAAAGAAGTAAGTAATGCAATTATGCATCTCATCTCTCTGATACCCTGTCTATATCTCTTTCCTCTCTCTATGAAAAGAACTGGATGATCACATGAATGGCCAGAGAAGAAGAAAGAAGTAAGTAATGCAATTATGCATCTCATCTCTCTGATACCCTGTCTATCTCCCCTCTCTCTCTCTCTCTCTGACACAAAAGAACATTTGTGTATATACCCAGGATGGGTATATAACACTTCTCCAACCGTCAGTCTACCCTAACTAGGGACAAAAGTGGAGAGTTGCGCGTCATAGACTGCTCAGCCACCAGGATTCTTTCCGTAAGCATCTCGGGTCACCACCCACGGCTAACAGGTTGCTACATTGGGGGATTTTATCCCTCTGCAGGGGGTGCAATTGGTGTATTATTCTGTAGAGTAGAAGTGGACTGTTCCACTAAGTAGTGTGGGTGTCTACAGGGAGCACCCGACTTTATACTTACCTATTTATGTCTATTTAATAACCTGGCATTTTAGAGGCCAGGGAGAACTGCTATTTTGTTTTGTTTTTTGCACATTGTCCTATTGATATAAATAATTTTAAACTGATCTATTTAGTCTGTTGGTGCTGGTTTGAAAGTGTAGAAATCACAGACCAGGATCATGCGACTGAATGACTAAGGAAATAGGACTATGCACCATGTGTCAGATGCATTTAAGGATTCTAACCCCTATGCTAAAAGATTTTGTTATGCAAATAAAGAGGTCTGTGTTTTTTTTATGTAAACCTTTATTTCTCAGTGATATATAAGACACATTGCAGGATTTTAAATGTACAAATAACGTGAGCTGTTTTGAGGCAACTCTAACTCAAATTTTCATACAGACATCGTTAATAAACATGAGGACCGGGTTAGCTCAGTTGGTAGAGCGTTCGGCTAGAAATCACAAGGTTCCTAATTCGATACCGGCCCTCGCCAACTCAGCGTATGAGTAGCACAGGGATCTGTGTGGTAAAGTAAGGAGCTGATGGTATGTGTGGCGCTCCACCTCAGATACAAAAAAACTTGGTCTTGCGCTAGTGAAAAGGAGATAGACTCCCTTGCCAATTGGCTGATACCGACTTTAGGCCACCTCGACGACTTTAATTACTTACTTATTAAAGATTTAACTATAAATCAAATACTCACTGATAGTCTTATACAACTTCAGAGGGTACTGTGACTTAAGCAGTGATGTAGTTTTGGTTACAGACAGGTAGTCACCGAATCTCTATTTTTTTCAGATTATTTGCCACAGAAAAAAAAGAAGCTTTTTAGCCATTTGACTTCTTTTTAAAGTGGAACTTAAATTGAAATGCATCCTTAATGAAATGCTCACTGAAATGCATACGAAATGCGAAGTGTTCCTATTTGGAAACATTGGAAATGATATTTTTATTGAAATGTAAGTGATTGGTATTTTTCTCTAAATCTTACTTCAACAACGACTACTACTACAAATGCGCTACTTAAGCTGACAAGGCGACGGAGTGGTAGTACCGGTTAGGGTACCATCTATAGGTCAATTAAATCTATTTAAAATGCAACGAGAATTAAAACGATGCAGGAATAAGCTATATCAAAATTCCGTGTGGTGTAAAGGTTAAAGTCATAGGAAATGGACTCGTCACCCCGAATTCAAATCCTGGATGAGGTAATTCCATTTCACTTAGCGCTAATACCCTTGGAGAAAGGTATGAATCCTACCCTCCCTCCAGCTATGGATAAATAATAGGGCAAACTGGGCTCTTTAACCTTGGTTTTGCAACCGGTCTAGTAGAAGGAAAACTCTGAATTCAAACCTGTTAAACTCCACTTAAGAAATTGACCTTGTGTCGCATCCTGCCCGTGTGGAGGGGTTGGTAAATATATATATCAAAATTGATAATAATCATGAAAAACTTTTCTTTTTTTTTCTTTTTTTTTTGCTAGCAGAAAATAGATCGGGTGATTAACTGGCCCGTTTGTCAATCAATCTTTTGAGACAGGAGAAATGAGACAAGTAAAATGTGTGTCAGGGGTAGGGGTGGAAGAGAGAACGATAGAAAGAGGGATACACTGAAAGAGGACGCAGTGCCCCGATAACGGATGTCATCAAATAGTGACCTAGCTTTAATGTCAGATAGTTTCCGTATCACTAAGTACAATTCAACTTCTCGATAAAAAAAGAATACATATATATATATATATATATATATATATATATATATATATATATATATATATTATGTGTGTGTGTGTGTGTGTGTGTGTGTTTGTGTGTGTATATATATCAATGTGTATGGTTGGCACTATTACACTTGAAAAAGCAGTAGTAATCCAACGTACAGTGTTATTAGAAGAGTACTCAATATCTGTGATAGAGCGTTAATAGATTTATAAATAAATAAATAGATATTTTAGTATATATTTATTTCCATGGGAACAATTCTGCTACCATTAGTTTCATGCTATCTATTTTTCGCTGCCCGATGATTGCTCTGCTTTAAAAAAATTAAGCTTTCATAGCATGAAACCAATGGTAGCAAACTTGTTCCCATGTAAATAAATATATATTAAAATATTTATCTCTCTCTCTCTCTCTCTCTCTCTCTCATATATATATATATATATATATATATATATATATAATGTGTGCGTTGTGTGTGTGTGTATTTGGGCAGCATTTTTATTTATTTATGCATGTTGAATTAAACAAAATATACATCTCCTTTTTAACAATTTTATTTTTGATCTTTTCGAGTTTTCTGGCCAAATTTTAAATATTTGGTCCATCAATTCGTGGATTAGTCCACTAAAGTTCAGGTTCCGAGTATGTTCGGCACTTCAAAGTGCCATCATCAGGGGTGATGTGTTCTAGTTTTTTAAAAGATTATATTAATGTGGAGGCTGGAAGGAGAAAATTTATGTGAAAGGTGCAATAGGCATTTTAAAATGTGTGTACTGCATTGGAAATTAATTTTGTTTAAGGGTGGTTTGTATTGTTTTATGTATAGAGCTTCTAGTATAATATAAAGCGTAGATTTTATAGAGTTTTAAAAACCATGAAAAAAATTCAATTCTAAATTAAGAAGAGGATATAGGGGTACCACCAGTCTTGGAAACGTACAACTAAAACTAGAAGAGTAAATGAACTGGTACATGACATGTACTTGTAATGAGGTACTTGTAATGAGGACTTGTAATGGTATCGCCATAGAAAATTTACTCGGCGGGTTCAAATCTTGGTCGAGGCTGTTTGCATTTTACATAGTGCTAATACCCTTGAGAAATGTATGCATCCAGCCATTCTCCCTATTTCGGTCGAGGAGAAGGAAAAACTCTGAATTCAAACCTATTAAACTCCGCTTAAGAAATTGACCTTGTGTCACATCCTACTCGTGGCGGACGGGTTGGGTATATATATATATATATATATATATATATATATATATATATATTAAGAGCAATTAATCTGATACAATGGATTTACCTGTTATAAATTTATCATGTGATAAATTTACCGGATGACAAATTAATTAATTCACCGCAATAAATTTCATTTACCTAGAATCGTTTGATTTCAATATTTTTTTATATTTACTTATTTTAGATATATTTTTATCTGATGTCGCTGTCATTTGTATACTGCTGTTTTAGAACATCGGAGTGATTACTGAGACTGCGAAGATTACGGATGTTACAATCTTATGAGCCATCCTGTAGAGCGCTTGTCCAGTGAAATTGGATGCTTGGTAATCCCCTGGTAAAATATCCTGATCTTTGCTAATCCTCTGGTAAAGAATCCTGGCCCTTGGTAATCCTCTAGTTAAGAAACCTGAGTATTGTAAGTCCCTCCTCAATGATTGCAAGTAAACTGTGGCAAGTATCAGTGTTTAAGTAGTGTGTCAGCCACGCATTATGACTGGTGATTGACGAAGGAATAAACCACGTGATCACGGCTAGTCTATAAATCCAGGGGGGGGGAATTGTAGCACACCTTATATCACAATAATTTGGGCACCTCACGTGGTGTAATGGTTAGCAAGCTAGATTAGCAGACCATTGTTAATGAGTTCGTTTCTCATTGGGTACCCCATGCTTCTGGCCTTGTGCCGCATCTAAGCTAAGCTTAGTAAATAACTATTTACACAAAACAGGGGCACCTCACGTGGTGTATGGTTAGCAAGCTAGATTCACAGGCCATTGTTAGTGAGTTCGATTCTCACTGGGCGCCCCACACTTCTGGCCTTGTGCTATATCTAAGCAAAGCTTAGTAAATAACTAAGGCACCTCACGTGGTGTAATGGGTAGCAAGCTAGATTAGCAGACCATTGTTAGTGAGTTCGATTCTCACTGGGCGCCCCACACTTCTGGCCTTGTGCCATATCTAAGCAAAGCTTAGTAAATAACTATATCACAAAAATTGGGGCACCTCACGTGGTGTAATGGTTAGCAAGCTCGCCTCACAGACCATTGTTAATGAGTTCGTTTCTCATTGGGTACCCCATGCTTCTGGTCTTGTGCCGCATCTAAGCTCAGCTTAGTAAATAACTATATACACAAAACAGGGGTACCTCACGTGGTGTAATGGTTAGCAAGCTAGATTAGCAGACCATTGTTAGTGAGTTCGATTCTCACTGGGCGCCCCATACTTCTGGCCTTGTGCTACATCTAAGCTAAGCTTAGTAAATATCACAAAAATTCCTACAACGGAACCATTACACGAACCGTCTACCTCGATGTTTTAGCACTCTGTTGCGAGTTACTCTATGTCTGGCGCAAACTGTAGTTGACTGTACCAGTATACTGAATATTGTATGATCAAGTATACAGCAGCCTCACCAACATCGAATTTCTGTGAGCTGCTTAACTCTTGGACTACCAAATTTTCCCACCGCTGTACAGGAGACATCTCCACACTCAACGGTAAAACCCTGAAGCCAGTAGAACAATTCACATGCCTGGGTAGTAATATCTCATCCACAGAAAGCGATGTTAATACACGAATAGGAAATGCATTGGCGGTCACAAACAGATTATCAGTCATATGGAAATCTGATCTCACTGACAAGTTAAAGCGACAATTCTTCCAGGCTGTGGTTGTGTCAGTGCTGTTGTAGGGCTGCACTACTTGGACCTTAACGAGGCGCCTTGAGAACAAGCTGGATGGGAGTTGCACAAGAATGCTGCGTTCAGTCTTGAACAAGTCGTGGAAACAGCACCCCACAAGGAAGCAGCTGTATGGCCACGAGTGAGATGGACAAGACATACTGGACACTGCTAGAGAAGCAAGGACGAGCTCATAAGCGACGTTCCCCCTATGGAAGTCAACACATGGACATGTCAATTTGGTCTGCCCAGCAAGGACCTACATTGACCAACTTTGCGAGGATGCAGGATGCTGCGCAGAGGACCTCCCTGGGACAATGAATGATAGAGAGATTTGGTGAGAGATTGCCATGGATATCCGTGCTAATAGTGTGACATGATGATGATGATGATGATGTACCAAGTTCTCTTGGTATATTTTGCCTATATGATGGGATATTTCAAAGTTCACTTCAGAATTCATTCTATTCAAAAAAAATAAATAATTTGAGTCTTTCTGCGCAATTATAATGAACTAGCTATAAGTTTTGCGTACTTTTCCTGGGTGTTGTATGCATTGTGGCGAGAGAGACACTTTGAGCGGTTTAAAGTAGACAAAGAATTGATTAATACATTAAGTAGGTTTTTACCAAATACTTCCACCACGAGTAGGATGTAACACAAGGTCACATAGTTTCTTGGTTGTTTTGTTTTACATTTCAACACTTTTCGGGTCATTTATAAACAAAGGGGCCGGGTTAGCTCAGTCGGTAGAGCATTCGGCTGGTAAATCACAAGGTTCCTAGTTCGATACCGGTCTTCGCCAACTCAGCGTATGAGTAGCACAGGGATCTGTGCGGTAAAGTAAGGAGCTGATAGTAGGTGTGGCGCGCCACCCCAGACGCCTAAAACAATATCATTGGTCTAGCACTAATGAAAAGGGGATAGACTCCCTCGCTGATTAGCTGATACCGACTTTAGGCCGCCCCGACGACTTTTTACTTTTTATAAACAAAGGAATCAGGTTGTTTACAATACCTTCTTTTGCTTAAGCGATTTTTGTCACCATTTTTAGGCTGCAGATGAGAGCAGTTTATCGTGGAAATCCCTTGTGTTCCTAAGTGAAGAATCCTTGGTTGTTCCTTAGTGTTAGTTAGAATCCTTTGGTTGTTCCTTAGTGTTCCTTAGTGTTAGGTAGAATCCTTTGGTTGTTCATTGGTATTCTTTAGAGTTAGGTAGAATCCTTTGGTTGTTCCTTGGTGTTCTTTAGTGTTAGGTAGAATCGTTTGGTTGTTCTTTGGTGTTCCTTAGTGTTAGGTAGAATCCTTTTGTTGTTTCTTGGTATTCCTTAGTGTTAGGTAGAATCCTTTGGTTGTTTCTTGGTTGTTCCTTAGTGTTAGGTAGAATTCATTTGGTTGTTCCTTGGTGTTCTTAGTGTTAGGTAGAATCATTTGGTTGTTCTTGGTATTCCTTAGTGTTAGGTAGAATCATTTGGTTGTTCCTTGGTGTTCTTTAGTGTTAGGTAGAATCATTTGGTTGTTCATTGGTATTCCTTAGTGTTAGGTAGAATCATTTGGTTGTTCCTTGGTGTTCCTTAGTGTTAGGTAGAATCGTTTGGTTGTTCCTTGGTTGTTCCTTAGTGTTAGGTAAAATCCTTTGGTTGTTCCTTGTTATTCCTTAGTGTTAGGTAGGATCCTTTGGCTGTTCCTTAGTGTTAGGTAGAATCCTTTGGTTGTTTCTTGGTATTCCTTAGTGTTAGATAGAATCCTTTGGTTGTTCCTTAGTGTTCCTTACTAGTTAGGTAGAATCGTTGAATGTGTTCCTTGGTTAGCTCTCG
>CM042170.1:25329443-25342463 GCA_023376005.1 Doryteuthis pealeii | reverse complement strand
CGTCTGCGACTATCTTAAAATTTATATAATTTTAAAACTTATGTCTCTTAATGTTTTACAAATTATATTACCATGCTCGAATATATATATAGCTATATATATGTGTGTGTGTGTATCGTACAGTTTGAAATGGCTTAGATCATGCCCCATAATAGTTGTACATTTAGTTATATTAAATTCATATATAAATGTACAAACATTATGGAGACAGATAGAATTTCGAATATATTCCGAAAAAAGGTATGTCGTTGAATATATATATATAAGTTTTCGACTATACCCAGGTCGATAATCATTTATAATACAAATCCAGACACATATTTATATACCGTTTCGTTGATAAATTATTCGAGTTCAACCGTGTGCCTTTTTTATTTATAATTTATTTTTTTTGGACAAGATAATCCAGAAATAATATATTCTATCTCAGACGTTCATATAGTACGAGTGAAGACCTTAAAACGTATCGCCGAAAGTAAACAATAAAATACCTGAAGATACTATTCAGAGTAATTCGTGAAATATGACAATATTTCTATCTAAGAGCTGTGAATAACAAGGAAGTCGTAGAAACACATCCGACCGAAATACATAATAAAACGAAAAATAACGATAATAGTTCATATAAATCATCAAATAAGGCCTTACAATCCGAAGAGATCGAATTAATCGTCCCAAAATATCTGTGACACATAGTGTAGAATCTTATATGTAGATGTTCATCTATTATGGGACAGATGTAGTTTATTAAACCGTTTTTGTTAAAACCAGTAAGCTATTTAACCACACCATATATTATGTAAACCTTATTTTAGTGATATATAAGACACATTGCAGAATTCTAAACGCACTAATAACATGGAGCGTTTTGAGGCAAATCTAGCTCAAATTCTGGATTTGTCTGATATGTGTCTGCGCTGAAAAGAGGATTTGAAAAAAACATGATTCCGACCCTCTAGATGCTGACTCCTCTTCACTGACTGCTATAATTATACGAGCGTGTGCAACACGAAGCCACTCTTCCGAGAAGAACAAATACCCGTTTTTGTGGCCATTACATAACTATGCCTCATAGTTTTGCCACATTGCTCTCCTTTACTTATTCGGCTCCATTTACTCTTCACTCTAATCGCCTTCTTTTTATTGTTTTTCTAGTCGTGACGCGTACCTGGATCAATGTATTTTACGCAATTGTTTTCTTGATTACTTTCCTTCTACGGTCACACCACTACATTACTTCCAAATTACAAGCAATAGACCACCATGCACGCGCACAATACTTAGCTGTAATCCTTCCTCCTTCCTTCCTTCTCCAGAAGGAATACTGTGTCAAATGTGAAAAATAATAACTATCCATTAAAAAAGACTTAAGAAGGGTAATATAGATTGCTATATGAAGAAGTGAAAAAAGGACATTGAATTTTCAAGTGAAATGAAATGAATTCCATTTAGCATAATGAAAAGACACAAAGAGTGACTAGTGAAAAAAGATTAGAAAAATACTACAAGAAAGATAGATATAGATTTTATTCAGGCCGTACCTTAACAATTAATAGAAGACAATATAACCAACTACTTTACCCAGAATCATTATAGTAAATCTAAAGTAATAACAGACAAGACATGTAGGTTTATGACTGAATAGTGACAGTAATATAATCTATACGAGCAGCATAGTGCATTAAGTCGGGAAGAACAGATTGTGTGCAAAATGATATACGTGCTCCCATACTTAGCACATGCACTATTGCTATTACTTATATCTTATCATAATATGATACTTACCATTTCTTATACTTTCATGTATTCATTCTTAATTCTTTCATATCACTATAGACGCAAAGTATTCATTTCTGTATGGTGAATATAACATCTTCTATATATTAGTAGTATTCATTATCTTTACTTAAATCTGAATTGATATACATAGAAAAAATGTTATAACATAATCATTACTACTTTCGCAGAATATTTGATGTAATACTAATCTGAATAGACTTTCTCTCTTTCTTCTGTTGTGCGAGTTCTAGAATTAAAGATTCAATTAAATAAGATCCAATCATTCAATTTAAATGAAAGAATCATGTCCGTGAAAAAGAGAAACGGAGTCAAGATCATGTGAAAGATCATAAATTCCTTCCGTGCCGACCTATGTAAACAAATAAATATTATACCGTCTCATTTCATTTAAAAAATCTATATCAGTTATATGCTTATCATATGCTTTCTATACAAATTAAACTAACATTTGTAATACAGAATACAATTCGTATAGTGATTCGTTTTTTATATTTGCACTATCGTATAACAATTCGATGAAGACCTATTCATTATGTATATTCCAGTCTTTCTTCCCGTAAGAAACGTACATATTACTTACTTCATCGGTACTAAATTAATTTAACGTATACAGTACATTCATACGCGTTACAAAGAAAGATATTTTCATATAGTATCATAATTGCTATTATGATAAAGTAATGATAAGAATTTATTGTACTTTCTTAAAGAAAGGAAAAGAATAATAAAGTCGGCCTTGAAGTAAATACTCATTTCATGTCCCTTCTCTTTATATACTGAAGTGGACATACACATTCCATTGTGTACTAACCATATGAGCAAAATGAAAATATACAAGTTAAATATTAATAAACAACAATATACGAAGAAAAGAATGATTCCAATGTCTTTTTTTCTTCTTCATAATGCATCTATATTACCTTCTTCAAGTCTTTTTTTCTCGTTGGTTTTTCTTTCTTTCCTTTGACACATTTTATTTCTCTTCAGCTAAATTTTTTGCTCTGTTTTCTTTCTTTTTTCTTTCTATCTTCTAACTTTCTTTCTTCTTTCTTCCTTCTGACCTTTATTTCTTTCTTTCTTTCTTCCTTCCTGCCTTTCTTTCTTTCTTTCTCCCTTTCTTTCTTTATTCTCTTTCAGCACCCCTCCGATTGTTTCTTTATAATTTCTTTCTTTCTTTCTTTCTTTCTTTCTTTCTTTCTTTCTTTCTTATTTTTCTTTTATATGATCTGATTTGTTTCTTTCTTTTCTTCTTTCTTTCTTTCTGCATTCTCCCGTTTGTTTTGCTGATTCTCTTTCTTTCTTTCTTTCTTCTCTAAGAATCAAGTCTTCCTCTTCTTCCCTTTTTTTCCTTCGTTGCCATTGCTTGTTCACCTTTTTCCTTCGTCCAATTATTACCCCATTCTTCTCTTAATTGTTGTTTAAACTTAAACCAGTCCCCCTTTTTTCCCTACATTAACCACCCCCCTTCTCAAGAGTATATTTTAATTCATTCATAATTCATTCTCGAACGTCTATTGTCTCATTTCTCGTGTTAAGATCCGCTAAAAGTACATAATATTTACATTACCCATAGAAGTATGCACCTGACTGCTCAAATCTCGAGACCATGACGTAAGTGAGATTTACATGAGAACGCCATTCCATCTTTATATTAATACTCGTGTTCCATATATTGAACGACCGTTATTATTTTGCAACACCTTCTGGTTAATAATGAGACCGTCCAAATCGTCCAAGATGAAATGCGAAAATGTAAATCCTGTTTATCCACTGTTGCTTATGTGCCGATTTCTCATTTCCCATGAGTGACGTCACCTTAGATAAATAATGGACCATTCCGCTTTTATTATAAGGGAAGAAAAAGGTCATGCTACACAGCAAAGTATGATAAGAAATAAAGAGAGCAAGTGAAATATATAGAGTAAGGGTGAGCGTGTGGAAGTGATAACTAATCTGTTTCAATCGAACATATGAGGAATGAATTGGAAATGATTTTTCTATAAAATGAATTGAAAATAATTTTTACTATAAAAATGCATTGGAAATGATTTTTACTATGCAAATGCATTGGAAATGAATTTTTCTATAAAATGAATTGAAAATGATTTTTACTATAAAAATGCATTGGAAATGATTTTACTATAAAAATGCATTGGAAATGATTTTTACTATAAAAATGCATTGGAAATGATTTTTACTGTGAAAATGCATTGGAAATGATTTTTACTATAAAAATGCATTGGAAATGATTTTGACTATAAAAATGAAATAAAAGACCTACAGAAGTGTGTACCTGACGGCTCAAAGCACGTTAGCATTTCAAATGATATAATAAGAAAGAAAGAAAGAGGGAAAGGAAAAGAGAGAGAAAGAGAGAGAGAGAGAGAGGAAGAGAGAGAGAGAGAGGGAGAGAGAGAGAGAGGGAGAGAGAGCGCGATAAAGCCAATCAATCGAATGAAATAAAAAGTTGAAAAGAAAAAAGAGTGAGAAGGAGTTAAATCAAGATTATTATACTCTTTACATATTGAACTATTTGGCAATAGCTCATATTTACATATTTTTTATGATAGCTCTTAATCAAACGTATCAAACCTTGTAATAATTAACAAATCACTCAATAAGTCCCGGGCCTAACTAATAAAACAACAACTTTTAGGAAAAATTCGACTTTATTCATCAACATAGTCTCCTTCTATGGTGATACACTGATTCCAACGCTTTTCTAACAATTCAATGCCTTTTTTTGTAGAATGATTTGTCTTTAATCTCAAAATACGCCTCAGTTTCCGATATCACTTCTTCATTGGAGCCAAAGTCAAATTATCATCCTGTGGTATATCCACAGGTAACGCTAGTATTATATAATTCATTCATCTTTATTTTTCGATACTAGATTGTCTCATTTCTCGTATTAGGATCTGCTGAAAGTACATAATATTTACATTACGCATAAAAGTATGCACCTGGCTGCTCAAATCACGTCACCGTTACGAGACTATGACGTAAGCGTGATTTCCATGAGAATGTTATTCCATTATTCCTATTCCTCAGCTATTCTCTAACTAAACATCAAGTTTTTTTTCTCTTTTCTACCCTCCAATTACATCCTCCTGTTATATTAAATCAGAACAACTAACGAAACTAAATAAGAAGGCATATAAAAACATTAACCATATTTTAATTATATCTTAATTAGTTTCTATATAAAATCATTCATAGGTTGATTTTAATACGTTTGAGAATAAAACCATAATATTAGAAATCAATAACACAAAGTAATTATTTATTAAACCCGTTTTTGAAAAACCAGTATGCAAGTCAATCACACCATATATTATGTAAACGTTAATTTCTTAGGAATATGTGACATATTGCAGGATTTTAAACGCACTAATAACATGGGTTGTTTTGGAGAGGCATAGTTAATGAATTGATTGGCTGAATTTAATCTACGCGCCCACGCAAAGTCTATAAGTTTAAGTGGTGGATTCCGGCACACCTTATATTCAAATATATTCCTACATGGTCTTCGTGGTGCAGTGGCTAAAGTGCTGGAATGCGACATTGTAGTATCTGAGTTCGAATTCTAGTCGCTCTTTTACTTTCGAGCGGTCGGAAAGGCCCCTACCGATCAATCGGCTGGTCACGCCAAGCCCTGGCACCTATATGATTGATCCAAGCCTATTGTCCTCATGGCAACTCCCAATCCTTCTTATCATATGGGTGCTAGAAGGCAGTGTCTAAGGGTCTACATGTCCTGGGAATGACGTTAAACTCGATCTGATGGTGAGGTTCCAGTTTTGGAGGATTGGTGAATGTGGAGCACCCCTTCATCACCATTGCTCCCTGGTCCACTCTGACTCGGATTGGTAGTACCTTTTAGGGTACCATCTATAGGTTGAATAGAAAAACATGAGTTTATAAACAAAATTGTATTATGCATTAAGAATGAATTTATTTCACAACTTTGTCGGCATTGGATGACCCACCGAGGTTGATATGCCGTAAAACAAAACCAAACCAAACTTTTACTTTCGGGCTAATGCCGTTGGGAAAGCTATAAACCCCCCATCCCCAACTATTTGTACCCATTTGTTCTATTAGTACTACTACTATTCATCTACAAGGATGGTTTTGTCATTGAATAACCCACAACGGTAATGGTACATTATTTACTGTCATATAGTTTTAAGATTCTCATAGGCAGCTTGACAGTGGTCAAAGAACGAACAAAATCTGTATTTGTTAAACAATGCTAGTGAGTTGGAGAACAACGTGTCGATACGTCTGTTGATAAAATTCCTCGTCTTCGTTCCTTTCACTCAGTCACAACAGACACGGAGCTTTCTAGAGTGAGGGGGGAATATATACTCAGCTTCTGAATAAGACTTTTTCTTTGTTTTGTTTTTTGTTTTGTTGTTTTTTTCCATTCTATCAAATCTTCAATAGTTAAGGCGTTGAATTAGGTCAAACCAAAATGGCTGTAAGTTTTTTGTTTCGACAGGAATTACAGATTACAATTAAAAAGACCTGTTCTTGTATCCCTACACCATATATACATATATCAGAATGTCTAATGCTGACCTTTTCACCATATGTAACATTGACGGAATGGAGAACTTCCTCATAAAATCACAATTGTGCTGGGCTGGTCATGTTTTGCGAATGCATGATGACAGAATACCAAAGATTCTCATGTATAGTCAGCTTGACAGTGGTCAAAGAAACGTTGGTCGACCATTGCTCAGGTTTAAGGACAAGTTGAAAAGTAACCTCTCAGCTGCAAATATAGATCACGCTACTTTTAAGAGCACAGCACCCGATCGTAAAACGTGGAGGACTTGGTGTTACAATGGTACCAAGAATTTTGCAGCATCGGAGGTCACCAGGCTGTGTCAAGCTAGAGAAAGGACTAGAGCATTGGCTAGTGTCCCAACAATACATTCTAATAATCCACACTCTTGTTCCATCTGTGGACTTCTTTGCAAATCATTGGCAGGGCTGAAATGTTACCTCCGATTAACACACAAGGTTAAATGAAAGAGGTTGTCGGAACCTCATACGTCGAAATCGACGGGAGAGTCCATAATAGTTTTCAAGTATTCCAACCAAATAATATTAAGATGTAAAGTACGCCTAGTGGTGAAGTTCCAATTCTTGAACGTTGGGGAGTGTGGAGTACTCCTAGGCACCCTCTTACCTGAGTGATAGTACGTGTTAGGGTCCCATCTATAGATTAGATAGATTTAAAAAAATTGTTTTTTTTTAATGTATTAAAAATTGAGTTTAAAAAATTAAATGTCCAACAAAAATGAATAAAACGAAAGTTTTAGGCATAAAATAACCCAACAAAGGTGGATATGCCGTAAAATGCAATCAATCAACCAACCAATGAACCAACCAACCAATAAACTGAAAATGAACATAATAAAATATATTGATCTGAAGAGACTGAATATATATATATATATATATATATATTATATATATATATATATATATATATATATATATATATATGGGTTTGGTTTGGTTTCATCGTTTAATGGCATATCAAATTCCAGGCGTTACTTAAAACTAGCGAATGGATTTAATCTAAAACGAAGGTGAACGTAATAAAATATATAGATGTCAATATATATATTATATATATATATATATGGTTTGGTGTCTTGTTTTAATAGCAAATCGTAATAAAATATATAGATGACAATAGACTGAGATCTGCTGCCTGGTGTTATTTTTAGAATCTCAGGTGAGGGATACGTATTAAAAATCAAAGTATTGGGTTAGTTAGTTCACTAGGCTTTCCTCTCTCGTGTAGTCAAGGTTTTAAAACGGATTTCTTTTTCGAGAAAATCACCGCATAAGAGTAAATAAAATGGTTCCTTTGTTTAATGGCATATAAAACTTCGGGGGCTATTTAAAAATAGCGAATCGTAATAAAATATACAGATATCAAGAGACTGAGATAGATAGATAGGCTGATAGATAGGTTTGGTTTGCTTAATTTTAATGGCGTATCAACCTTCCAGGGTTATTTAAAACCAGTGAATCGATTTAATCTTTAACACATGTTTATCCAATGTATGTGTTGACTGGTGTTATTTTTAGAATCCCAGGTGAGGGATATGTGTTAAAAATCAAAGTAGGGGTTCAATTAGTTCACAGGTCTTTCCTCTCACGTGTAGCCAAGGTTTTAAATCGGATTGCTTTTTCGAGAAAATCACCGCGCAAAATGAAATCGCACAAAAACAAGTCACAATGACCAAACGAAAATCTTTTAAAGATATTCCGAAACGAAAGAAATAACCTTTGACCCCTTTTGCTTAACATCCGACCTGAACCGGTGAACCAGCATCCAAGCACGCGGATTTAAAATCACTTCTTCTTTCTCTTGCTCTCTCTTTTCTCTTTGACTGGCGCTAAATTACTCGCTAGCGGACGAAACAAAAGTGAGGAGGGGGATTGTGGAGACGCTGCGTGTTCCGGCCTTTTTATATTAAATGGGGTGACTGCATGATGGGTAAGGGGAGAGGTTTATGGCGGTGGGCAAGAAAGGGGATCTTAGAGAAGGCCTCTTCCTACTTCAGCTGACTCTCTGACCCCCCTGAGCTGCAGGTGTTGGTCATAAGGGACCCGACTGTCATTAATTGACAATGGTTGCTGCCACTGCTGGCTCAACCTAATCTCAGCTTTCATTTTCCGTCTCGTCTTTCGGGTAAAGCCAAGTCAAAAGAGCGAGCTTTTAGGACGAGAGGGGAACGTTTACCTAAAAAGCACCTGTTTGATTACTTCTAAAATCCTACCCCTCTAACGTTATGGGTTCTCATCATCGGAATGAAAAGACGTGTTGATATAGAAAAATTAGTTGTATACATATCTCTGGACCGTTACTACATTGGAGAGGCTCGAATCTTCGTTGCTGGGCTGATGCTTAGTTGGTTGACCATGTGTCACATCCTGCTCACGCGGAGGGGTTGGAAGAATTTGTAATTTGGTGGAGTCATTTTAAAAGCACCTGTTTGATTACTTCTAAAACCCTACCCCTCTCACGTTACGGGCTCTCACCGTCGGAATGAAAAGAGGACATGTTGATATAGAAAAATTAGTTGTATCTCTTAACATCACGTTAAGAATGTTTAAAGTCCAGAGTCCCATTCCTATAAGCATATCTTATTATAATGGAGATTGTGGGTTTGTCTGTCTGTAACCGAAACTATATTACTATACAAGTCACAATTCCTTTAGTTATTTACATCATATTCTCCATGATTTTATTTTTATTTAAACCTCAATTATTAATAAAATTGTTTTACATTACTTACACTGTTGACCATATCTACATGATATTTACCGCGTACCCCACTTGTACGGGTCAGGCACAAAGTCCCTATTTATGTGGGACCACCCACAAGCCGAAGTTCATGGAGTGGCAGGTGAAAAATTGCGTCGATCCCGTCGACATTCCCCCTCAAGGGGGGCGCCTCAGGCACTGGGCAATAAACCCAGCCCTGCCCCTTTAAATCAAGGGGGCAGGTGTTGCCTGGAGGGATGGCCCCCTGGGATCGACGCCGTTAATTATATCAATGGTCCAGAGGCCGAAGCCACTGTTGACCATATCTACATGGTATTTACCGCGTACCCACTTGTACAGGTCAGGCACAAAGTCCCTATTAACGTGGGACCACCCACAAACCGAAGCTCATGGAGTGGCAGGTGAAAAATTGCGTCGATCCCGTCGGCATTCCCCCTCAAGGGGGGCGCCTCAGGCACTGGGCAATAAACCCAGCCCTGCCCCTTTAAATCAAGGGGGCAGGTGTTGCCTGGGGGGATGGCCCCCTGGGATCGACGCCGTTAATTATATCAATGGTCCAGAGGCCGAAGCCACTGTTGACCATATCAACATACTAATCATATGCAATTGTATTTATATATACAACAAAATAGAGGTTTACGGTAGGAATGGGAAGGCTAATTTGCATATTGCTCTTAAAATATGATTTTAATAAATATATGCTTAGTATTATTGATTTCTAATTCTTTGGTTTTATCTTATTGAATATGAGCAAAAATCTCTTCAATAAATCTTAAAAGAAATCCCTTAACAAGAAGAAATAACTGTAATATTATTCTTTACTTCCTATTTTAACTAAACAGTTTAATTAGGAAAATTTACCAATGAAAGACGGGAGTAACGGAAAATGATGGAAGAGTTAGTTTCAAAGTTGTTCTATTTTTCAATCATACCCCCTCTGTTCAAAATCTTTTTATCTACATTCTTATTCAGTTTCATTAGCCTTTCTAATTTAATATCATATTTTATTATAAAATTTAACTAAAATACTTGCAACCGGAAGGTGCATATATTTGCTAGTATATATAATAAGCATATATATATATAGCTTTTAGGATGAGAGGGGAACGTTTACCTAAAAAGCACCTGTTTGATTACTTCTAAAATCCTACCCCTCTAACGTTATGGGCTCTCATCATCGGAATGAAAAGACGTGTTGATATAGAAAAATTAGTTGTATACATATCTCTGGACCGTTACTACTGTTACATACTCATACACATATACACATGTTGGGTATATACAATAGTGTTCTTTTACTGGAGAGGGGAGAGAGATAGACATAGGTAAACAACAGAGAGATGCATATGCATTTTGCATTACTTACTTCTTTGGCCATTTGGTGATCTCTAGCAGTTTCTCTCCATGTTGAATTCTATTTCTAGATTTTTGTTGGCTGTTCGTCTTTCATGCATTCCTTCTTCTTTGTCAGTCTTTTTGCCAAGACATTCATTAAGCAAGAACACCATATTTCTTTAAACTTTTATTACTTAAACTTCTTCTAACTAACACAACGCGCGTGTGCATTTGAGTCCAGCCAAGGCAGACATGCTTTCTGCCTGATGTCCAAACTGGAACTGAGATTTTACTCGATTCCACGTGACTTCACGTATTTCGCGGGCTTTCTGTAATATTCCATGGAAAGTCCCGCCCGTGATATGAAATGGGGCCATCTCTTCAGAAATACAGGTGGTTGACAATAATCTATGCATAGATTATGTAACACTACATTGGAGAGGCTCGAATCTTCGTTGCTGGGCTGATGCTTAGTTGGTTGACCATGTATCACATCCTGCTCGCACGGAGGGGTTATGGTAACATGTAATTTGGTGGAGTCATGTGAAAAGCACCTGTTTGATTACTTCTAAAATCCTACCCCTCTGACGTTACGGGCTCTCATCATCGGAATGAAAAGAGGGCATGTTGATATAGAAAAATTAGTTGTATCTCTTAACATCCAGTTAAGAATTTTTAAAGTCCAGAGCCCCATTCCTATAAAGATCTATCAAAAATGCTAAAAATGGCCTTTTCATTTAAAGTTACCTGTTATTTCCCTTAAAATAAAGACTTCTAAATATGTTTAATATTATATTTAAACAAAGGCTATCGATTGGGTCGGATTAGGAAAATGAATGTGACTTCCAGCCGGGCGGAATAAGGTAGTATGTCGTCTGGGCGGCCTAAAGTCGGTATCAGCCAGTCAGCGAGGGTGTCTATCCCCTTTTCAATAGCGCTAGACCAAGGAGATTGTTTTGGCGTCTGAGGTGGAGCGCCACATCTACCATCAGCAACTTACTTTACCGCACAGATCCCTGTGCTACTCATACGCTGAGTTGGCGAGGACCGGTATCGAACTAGGAACCTTGTGGTTTCTAGCCGAACGCTCTACTGACTGAGCTAACCCGGCCCCTTTAAGGCAGTATAGGATGTTATATCTACTACATTGGAGAGGCTCGAATCTTCGTTGTTGGGCTGATGCTTAGTTGGTTGACCATGTGTCACATCCTGCTCGCGCGGAGGGGTTGGGGGAATATGAAATTTGGTGGAGTCCATTTACAATATTTTAAACGAAATATAATGTTGGGGTGAAGGTGAGTTGTGTAACGGTTATCGTCGCAGGAAACGGACACGGTGACTCGAGTTCAAATCCAGGACGTGGCTGCTTGCATTTCCCAAATCGTTATTATTAATCTGATAGGTGCTAGAGCTTGATGTGACCAGCTGATTGATCAGAGGGGGGGTATCCGATTACCCGTCTAGTACACGGGTGAAAAGTGGAGTGTTGCATGTCATGGACTGTTCAGTCATCAGGTATCAGGTATCCTATCCGCCCGGCTGGAAGTCACATTCATTTTCCTAATCCGACCCAAACGATAGCCTTTGTTTAATAATATTTATCATATTAAACATATTTAGAAGTCTTTATTTTAAGGGAAATAACTGGCAACTTTAAATGAAAAGGCCATTTTTAGCATTTTTGATAAATCCTTCCGCACGAGCAGGATGCGACACAAGGTCGATTTCTTAAGCGGAGTTCAGCACGTTTTGAATTCAGAGTTTTCCTTCACCTAGACCGGCTGCATAACCATCAGGTATCAGGTTCTTAAGTATCATAGCTCACATCCAACGACCAACATGTGGCTGCAGTGGAGACGGACTTACCGCTCTGCAGAGGTGCAGTCGGTTATTCTACGCACTATAAATGAAAAGACGGCCAAAACGTTTGATTTACCCTAGTATTTAGCAAAACCGGAGAGCACTCTATACTACATTTTTTTTCAGAATACAAGGTGTGTCAAAACGTACAAAAAATCTCGATACTTTTTTGACAAACCTTGTATATCTTTCTCTATATTTAGAAAAAGACAAAAAAATAATTACACGAAATACAAAATAGGGGAACCTTGGATAAATGGTCAAAGTGCTCGGATTCCGTCCAGCAGAGCAGTATAAAAACTGTCTGTCCTTTTGATTTTTGCGACTAATAGTTTCACGTGTGAGTAAGAAACGATCATCATACAGGAGGTTGTGGGATCGATCTTTATCCCCGCTGTTGCTTCCGGAATTCTCGTCATTTAAGATATTTTGTGTTTGCTAATCGTATAAGAAAAACTTGTGGAAAGGCACTTCCTTGCGTGTTTTTTTAACCACATACACACACACACACGCGCGCGGGCACACAAACAGACACACACACACGCATACACACACACACATATATATAAGGAGGGGAATTTCCTGTTGGGTGCTATATATATATATATATATATATATATATATATATATATATATAATGGAGATAGATTGCATTTCTGTCTGAAGCCGAAACTACGTCATGGCTTACGTCACAGATTCTGCAATAA
>CM042170.1:25324443-25326943 GCA_023376005.1 Doryteuthis pealeii | reverse complement strand
AGAGAGAGAAGAGAAAAGAGAGAGAGAGAGAGTAGAGAGAGAGAGAGAAAGAGAGAAAGAAGAGAGAGAGAAGATGAAAGATAGAGAGAGAGAGAAGAGAGAGATAAGAGATAAGAGAGAGAGAGAAGAGAGAAATAGAGAGAGAGAAAAGAGAGAAGATGAGAGATAGAGAGAGAGAAGAGAAAAGAGAGAAAGAAAGAGGGGAGAGAGAGAAGAGAGAGAGAAGAGAGAGAGAGAGAGAGAGAATGAGAGCTGTCAAGAGACATTCGGAAAGATCGATATATCTATGCATTAGACAAAAAATATGATTGATTTTTTTCTTCTCTCTCATTCATAATGCATCAATAGTCGTGATGATTCTAAAAACGTAAAGTTGACAGAGTGGCCTATTGTCTGTATCAGCCGGACAGCGAGGGAGTCTATACCCTTTTTACGAACGCTAGACCAGGTAGAAATTTTGCTGAGTTGGAGCGCCACACCTCCCGTCAGCTCCCCACTTTATCGCACAGATAAAATTACCCCATTCTGTGTTACTGATAACGCTGAGTTACAGGGGCTGGTATTAAGCTCAGAACCTTGCGATTCCGATGTGGATGCTCTCTCAACTGAGCTAAACCGACCCCTATCTCGGTCTGTCCCTATCTATCTAATTATCTACTTAACTAAGTCTGTATACATCTACCAATCTATCTATCTTTGTTCAAATATATCTATCAATCTGACCCAATCTATCTATCTATCTATCTATCTATCTATATATATATATATATATATATTATATATACACTAGCAAATATATGTACCTTCCGGGTGCAAGTATTTAACTTTTAATATGTTAAAATATATTAAATTAGAAAGGCTAATGAAACTGAATAAGAATGCAAATAAAAAGATTTCGAACAGAGGGGGTATGATTGAAAAATAGAACAACTTTGAAACTAACTCTTCCGTCATTTTCCGTTACTCCCGTCTTTCATTGGTAAATTTTCCTAAATTAACTATTTAGTTAAAATAGGAAGTAAAGAATAAAATTACAATTATTTCTTCTTGTTAATGAATTTCTTTTAAGATTTATCCCCAAGATTTTTGCTCATATTCATTAAGATAAAACCAAACAATTAGAAATCAATAATACTAAGCATATATTTATTAAAATCAAATTTCTAATATCAATATGCAAATTAGCCTTCCAATTCACACTGTAAACCGCTATTGTGTTGTATATATAAATACAATTGTATGTTATTCAGTATGTAGATATGGGCAACAATTAATAATGTAAAACAATTTTATTAATAATTGAGGTTTAAATAAAAAATAAAATCATGGAGAATGTGATGTAAATAACAAAGGGAATTGTGACTTGTATAGTAATATAGTTACAGACAGACAAACCCACAATCTCCATTATAATAAGATATATATATATATACTTCTCTGTTTATCTATCTATTTAACTATCCAAGTATGTACATATCTATCTATCTCTATTCAAATTCATGTATGTATGTATGTATCTCTCTCTTTCTATATATATATATATATATATATATATATATATATATATATATTCCAGTCTGTCGCTCTCTATCTATCTATCTATCTATCTATTTAACAAAGTCTGTAAATAGCTATCTATGTATCTCTGTTCATTTGAGAGGAAAGAAGCCGCCAAAGAAAAGAGAGTTAAAAGAAAGGAGCGACAGCAGCATCTCCAGAAAGCATCACCTTTTGTTTGCAATTACTGTACCAGAGATTGCCATTCAAAAATTGGCCTGTTCAGCCACTCAAGTAGCTGTAAATTTTTTTTAAAAAGTGGACTCCACGCCATCGTCTTTAATAGACGGAAGGTTGTCAATATTTTTATTCAAGGGAGAGTCTGCAAGCCAAGTATTCGCTTTTCAGCCCATCACGCTACCTCTCTATGTGCGTACGTACCTCGAAATGGCTTTTCACTACCCCCACACGAGTATAAAGGAAAAGGGCGGGATACCGCAGCTGTGGTTTCCGGGGCAAAAGTAAGCAGTGAACCATGTCTCCAGGACAACCATTAAAGTAGAAATGTTCGTCGACCGGGAAAAGTCACCAATAAAAACGTCACGTCTAACGTCTTTCTTTTCCGTCGCATCCTTCCGATGGTCGGCGAACGGGTGGATGAAAATGAAGTTATCATCAAACAGATAGAGTCTTTCCTGCCGCCACGTGCAAGTGTTTTAATTGATCGGATTTTGATTGTAAAGACGCCCCTCCCCACCAACTTACGGACAATAAACGTTCTAAAAAGATGTACGTATCTTGAATTACCCGTAAGTCGTTATTTTAACATCTATATATTAATACTCGCGTTCCTAAAAAAAAAATACACCCCCTATAGGGCCACCTGTTAGATGGGTGCTTACCCTAAATATATTATATAGTAAAAGCAAGAGGCCCGTGGTGTGGTGTAATGAGTCGTAGGAAATGGACTCGTCGAGGTGAGTTCAAATCCTGAACGAGGCTG
>CM042170.1:25311943-25319443 GCA_023376005.1 Doryteuthis pealeii | reverse complement strand
TGTTAGCCACCTATCTGTGGTTGAAAGAAATATGGTTAAAATTGTTAGTATTCGATGTGACCGTCCTCTTAGTATCATCCAAGTGATTACGGCTTTCAAAGGCAATGTCGGCGGGGATTAGAATATGCTGACTATATAATCTGAAGAGCTGGTAAGATACCGCTCCACACTAAGATATGCTTGTTCTGGGTAAGAATTTAAAATGCAACTGATAGTGAAGCTACATTTCCGGATATCTGGGGAGTTTGAAGTAAACCTTCATTGCCATTACTCCCAGGTCCACTCTGAGCCGGATTGGTAGAACTGTTAGCAACTTATCTGTGATTCAAAGAAATCTGTTTAAAAATTGTTAGTATTCGATGTGACCATGCTCTTAGTATCATCCAAGTGATTACGGCTTTCAAGACCCAGTAGGTGAGGCTTAGAATATGCTGACTATATAATCTGAAGAGCAGGTAAGATACCGCTCCACACTAAAATATGTATGTTCTGGGTAGGAATTTAAAATGCATCTGACAGTGAAGCTACATTTCTGGATATATAAGGAGTTTTGAGTAACCCCCCATTGCTATCAGTCCCAGGTCAACTAGTTCTAGAGGTCTGGGGAGTTTGAGGTAAACCTGCATTGCCATTACTCCCAGGTCAACTCTGACCCGGATTGGGACCTATCTGTGGTTCAAAGAGATCTGTTTAAAAACTGTTTTTTTAAGGAGCTGCTGAAGACTTGTTGCAGATGTATATTTCTATCTGCAGTTCAAAGACATCCGTTTAAAAATTGTAAGTATTCGTTGTGACTGTGTTCTTAGTCTCATACAATTCATTACTGCTTTCAAGGCCATGTCGGCGGGGATTAGAATATGCTGATTATATCCCGTGAAGAGGGAGTAAGATTCCACCCCAGAAGAGGGGGGTATATCCCACTCCCCAATAAAATATGGGTGTTCTGGATAGGACATTAAATTACTTCTGTTGTTTATGCTCCAATTCTGGAGATCTGTGTAGTTTGGAGTAACTCTACATTGACATTACTCCCAGGTCCACTCTGAGCCAGATTAGTAGAACCAGTTAGAATATGCTAATTATATCACACGAAGAGGGAGTAAGATCCCACCCCTGAAGAGGGGTAAGATTCCCCCCCCCACTAAAATATGGGTGTTTTTGGAGGACATTAAACTGCATCTGATGTTCCTGCTACAGTTCTGGAGATCTGGGAAGATTGGAGTAACCCTTTCTTGCCATTACTCCCAGGTCCACGCTGACCCGGGTTGGTAGAGCCTCTTACCGACCTATCAGTTGTTCAAAGAGGTCTGTTTAAAAATCATTAGTATTCAAATGAGACCGTGTTAAAAAAAAAACAACATAAAGATCTCAAGAGGTATGGTCAAAATTTCACATGTTCTTTAACACCTCCCACATGAATAAAAATTCAACAAAACTTTTTAAAAAATGAATAAAACTTAACGTATTTTTGCTGAATCAGGAGGGGGAAGGATTTTAACTTGCATTAAAATGTTTGTTTTACATTCTTCAAAACGAGAGAATTTTAAATTGAAACGAATATCTGTGAAAATGGTGCATTTTTGCCGGTTTTTATTTTTCACTCTTGAAAATGTGCTCTTTTTAAAGTAATTTTTTTTAAAAATAAAATTCATCTAATTAAGAATTGGATCAATGAGACTAACTTTTTTGCTCTCTCCCCCTGCGCATTCGACGTCGGGTAGCTGCTTCTAGTATTAACGAAGGGTCTATATAAATTTTAAGTTTTTCAGTGCTTTGAACAAAATATATCATTAATTGTAACAAAACTGAGACAAATTTACGCTCTTTTTTTTAGGAGAGGGGCAATTTCATTGGTACTTGAAAAATATATTTGAGATAGGCATCCACTTGTCCTGTTTTTTTTTCTCTTCGGCAAAAATCTTTAGGGGAGCCATGATGAGAAGGTTAGACAAGTATTCATTGTAATCAAGTTTGTATAGAGACAATTGCTTGATTTGAAGCACTTAGTATAAATGAATTTATATAGACACAAGAAATAAAATAAGAAGTCATAAAAGATGTCATAAAAGTCATTTGCCTTTGCTCCATTATTCATCTGAGGAGACAACAGGACGTGACATATGGAAGTAGAAGCGTATTACTATATATATATACACACACACACACACATATATATATATATATATATATATATATATGTGTGTGTGTGTGTGTGTGTGTGTGTGTGTGTGAGAGTGCGCACGAGCGCGTGTGTGTGTGTGTGTGAACCGCCCCGCACGACCAGGATGCGACACAATGTAGATTTCTTAAGCGGAGTGTATCAGGTTTTAATTCGGAATTTTCCTATTCCTAGACTGGTTACCTATGCAAGTTTAAAGAGCCCAGTCTGCCCTACTATTTAGCCATCATTGGAGGGAGAATATATGGTTTCACACCTTTCCCAATGGTATTAGCTCTATGTGAAATGCGAATTTGTCCAGGAATCAAACTCGGGTCGACACGTCCTTTCATACGAATCTTACTAAACTAGCCAGCCAACCCAACAACCAACCAACAGGTCGGAACATGGGTTTGGAACTCCTGTGGTCACGTGAAAACGTTTGCCTGACTCTTGTAACAGCAATCATTGAATTTACTACCCCGTTTAACAGAACAAATTCAGAATTTGTAGGAAAGATGTACAGGGTGATTGAAAAGTAACTCCATATCTCAAACTATTTATCATATTTTATGTGTTTGAAAATAGAGGAAGAAAGTGGATATAATAACACAGCAACTGAATTCAAGTGATATTTCGCCTCGTTGTTTAGCTGAAGCTTTTTTCAAAATTTATTGAGATAAATGCTTGTACATTCTGCTTTTATAGTGAAAAGGTAATTGGGTAAAGGGAGGACAGAGTGGAGGGTTTTGGTGTGTGCTTTATAGGAATGGGAAAGCTAAGGGTGGGCTTAGTGTGTGGGGAAAGCTTCAGCTAAACAATGAGGTGAAATATCAATTGAATTTAGTTGCTGTGTTGTTATATCCACTTTTTCCCTCTATTTTCAACCACATTCGGTCGGGTTTATTTAATCCTTGACTTCTTGATTTTTTATATGAAGTTAAATTTTCAGTTACTTGATTAAAAAAGAATTGATTTTTATGCAAGATTGTGTTCCTCCAGATTTTGCTATTGTTGTTCGTGAATGACTTAATCCGAATTTTCCTGGGAGATGGATGGGTAGATGTGGTCCGCATAAATAGCCACCCAGAAGCCCTAATTTAACACCCTGCGACTTTTTTCACTAGGGTTGGTTGAAGGAACAAGTCTACTTTGGAAAAACTTGAAGAACGAATACGAGAATTTATTTCTGCCATTTTACAAAAGTTCCTCGGAAGACCAGATGATGCGATTCCCGAGCGGCTCGAGAGCCTGGAGTCGAATACTAGTACGTATATTGAGTTCTAAATAAAATTCTATGTTATGTGTGTTCCCATATTATTTTTGTAAAATAATGATTCAGAAATAAATTACGAGATTTTCAAGATAGAGATTTACTTTAAAATCGCCCTGTTTTCATTTTTTGTAAAAATAAGGATTCAGAAATAAATTACGAGCTTTTTAAAATAGAGAGTTACTTTAAAATCACCCTGTATTCATTTTTTGTAAAATTAAGGATTCAGAAATAAATTACGAGATTTTCAAAATAGAGAGTTACTTTAAAATCAGCCTGTATTCATTTTTTGTAAAAATAATGATTCAGAAATAAATTACGAGATTTTCAAAATAGAGAGTTACTTTAAAATCACCCTGTATTCATTTTTTGTAAAAATAATGATTCAGAAATAAATTACGAGATTTTTAAAATAGAGAGTTACTTTAAAATCAGCCTGTATTCATTTTTTGTAAAAAAATAAGGATTCAGAAATAAATTACGAGATTTTCAAAATAGAGAGTTACTTTAAAATCAGCCTGTATTCATTTTTTGTAAAAATAATGATTCAGAAATAAATTACGAGATTTTAAAATAGAGAGTTACTTTAAAATCAGCCTGTATTCATTTTTTGTAAAAATAAGGATTCAGAAATAAATTACGAGATTTTCAAAATAGAGAGTTACTTTAAAATCAGCCTGTATTCATTTTTTGTAAAAATAATGATTCAGAAATAAATTACGAGATTTTTAAAATAGAGAGTTACTTTAAAATCAGCCTGTATTCATTTTTTTGTAAAAATAAGGATTCAGAAAATAAATTACGAGATTTTTAAAATAGAGAGTTACTTTTAAAATCAGCCTGTATTCATTTTTTGTAAAAATAAGGATTCAGAAATAAATTACGAGATTTTCAAAATAGAGAGTTACTTTAAAATCACCCTGAAATAATTCCTTTGAAGAAGTTGTGTGTATACAAGCTTTTCCGAAAATCTCAATTCCCCACGTTGAAAAAGAAACCTATTTTAGTTATGCTTATAGATTCCCATTAAATTAATCTACACGACTGATATAAATATTTATACGCCCGTTGTTTGTGTAGGTAAACTTATCCGTGGAACGTTGGTGGCATTTTATCTCCGAATAAAAAGAATAGTTGGGGGGCAATCTTTATTTGGCCAACTTATTTTAAAACTCCTCCCCGACAGCATTATTTTATACAAATACAATCGTATAAATTCGGCCTAGAAAAGTAATGAAACTGATATTTGTATTTTCAGGTTAGCAACTCTAATTGAAATTCAATGCTGATCCTGAACACGCGTGAAGTCATAATTGCCTTTCAAAATTCCCTCAACCAGTTCTTATCTATCTATCTATTCTATCTATTTATCTATCTGTCTGTCTGTCTGTCTGTCTGTTTGCCTGTATTTAGCAAAATAGAAATGGACAATGAATGGAACCAATGAATGGAACCTTAAGATGTGTCAAAAACTACAAAAAATCTCGATACTTTTTTAACACAATATATATATATATATATAATATAATATATATATATATATATATTTATCTGTGTGTGTGTGTGTGTGTGTGTGTGTGTGTGTGTGTGTGTGTTTGGGCAGCATTCTTTCATTTATGCATGGTGAATTAAACAAAAGACACATCTCCTGTTTAACAATTTTATTTGTGATTTTTTCAAGTTTTCTGGCCATCTTGTAAATA
The DNA here is from genome assembly GCA_023376005.1 of Doryteuthis pealeii. Lineage (NCBI taxonomy): Eukaryota > Metazoa > Mollusca > Cephalopoda > Myopsida > Loliginidae > Doryteuthis > Doryteuthis pealeii. The sequence goes on along the minus strand of CM042170.1, from coordinate 25,314,309 downwards.
TTTGGGTGGAATTCGTGGATTAGTCCACCAAAGTTAATGTCCCGAGTATTTTCGGCAATTCGAAGTGCCATCATCAGGGGTGATGTGTTCCAGTTTTTTACATTATATTAATGGATGTGGAGGCTGGAAGGAAGAAATTCCACCCAAATATTTAAAAGTTGGCCAGAAAACTTGAAAAATCACAAATAAAATTGTTAAACAGGAGATGTTTCTTTTGTTTAATTCAAACATGCATATATATATATATCTATATATATATATTATATATATATATATATATATATATATATATAATATATATATATAAAGAAATAACAAAAGACTTGAAGATTTTGCTTTATAGCCTATTTCGGGGAGCATAGACAAATAGGCTATAATGCAAAATCTCTAAGTCTTTGTTATTTCTTTACTTATAAATTTGCTCTGTGACTTTAACAATAAGAGCACACATTGAGCTCTCACTGCGACAGTTTTTGTTTAAAAAACTCCTATGTCGTAAGGAAGATTTCTTCTCTGGACTTTTGGACTATATATATATATATATATATATATATATATATATATATATAATATAGAGAGAGAGGAGAGAGAGAGAGGAGAGAAGAGTTGTAGAATATTTTTTCTCTCTACCATGGTTTCGGTGTTCAAGGTACACTTTCCTCAGGAGAACTAAAAAAATATAGGTAGCTAATATTATACATATACTGGCCTGGTTTAGGATTATCTTTTATCTATGTCTCCTAAAAATAAACTTTTGTCCCTAAAAGTAAACTTTTTTCCTTTGAAATCAATGATTAGTTTACCATATGTTTACCGGTAAAAGTAATTAGTAATTTTATCTATCAGTTATATTAACCCATATCCCCTTTTTTTTATTATTCATTTTATTTACATCTTATTTGTTTGTTCTTCTGAAATTCAAGTCTTCTGATAAATCTATTAAGCTAGTTTTCTTTTTTTGTTGTTGTTGTAATAATTAGTGCATGTATTATATTATATCTATATCAAACTTAATAATACACACACACACACAACATATATATATATATATATATTATATATATATATAATATATATATATATATATATATATATATAATGATCGTTTCCCCGGATATTTGATCTCTCAGTGGCCGTAAAAATCCATCGGATAAGTTATCGGGCTACCATACGGGCAGTCTGAGTTCGACCCTAGCCAAAGGTAGTTGCGTCTAGCCACACTGAAGAGGTGTGAAACACCGAAACACGTGTCTGAGGATGACTTATCAATATATATATATATATATGGGCCGGTTTAGCTCAGTCGGTAGAGTGTTCGGCTATGAATCTCAAAGTTCTTAGTTCGATACTGGCCCCCGTCAACTCAGCGTATGAGTAGCACAGAGATCTGTGCGATAAAGTAAGGAGCTGGTGGTAGGTGTGGCGCTCCACCTCAGATGCCCAAATAATCTCCTTGGTCTAGCGCTAGTGGAAAGGGGATAGACTCCCTCGCTGTCTGGCTGATACCGACATTAGGCCGCCCCAACAACTTTACTTACTTACTATATATATATATATATATATATATATATATATATATATATATCGGCCTATTCACGTTCATACCTATGATCTTCATTTTCCATTTTTTCACATGCAATGATCACGTCATCAGCTTTCGTAAAAAAACGCAAATATCAAAATTAACGGCTAATAACATTATATTCACACATTCATTATACACTTAACATTTTTCATTTTTCTCCCTCACAAATATTTCTGTAACAGTGTCCTGATGATGGTTTAATACCGAAATACTTAAGAATTGTTTCCTCTGATCATAACATCCTGTGTTTGTTATATTTTTTGAAAATATTTTCTTCAAATATTGTCGGATTAATTTCCTCATCGTTTTTCCATATATAAGTAAGTAAACTAAAGTCGTCGGGGTGGCCTAAAGTCGGTATCAGCCAATCAGCGAGGGAGTCTACCCTTTTTCACGAGCGCTAGACCAAGGAGATGGTTTTTTGGCATCTGTGATATATATATATATATATATATATATATATATATATGTACATACATACATACATATATATATATAATACACACACATTTATATATATATAAATACACCCACATATATATAAATAAATAAACACACACAACACACACATATATAATAAATACACACACACATATAAACACACACACACACACAAACACACACACACATATATATATATATATATTATATATATATATATATATATATATATATATAATTATGTATGTTATATTCTTGTGAACGTTGTTTGTTTGGTCTTTTGAAGCATTGGAAAAAACAAATATAAAAAAATATATAAATACACACACACACACACACA
>CM042170.1:25291088-25306843 GCA_023376005.1 Doryteuthis pealeii | reverse complement strand
ATTTTCTTCTTCAATCCTTTTTCTTTTTTTTTTTCTAGCCCCCTACAATCCTTTTTACCCCTTACAATTTATTTCTTCTTTATATTTATTTTCATTCCCTTTTTCTTTCTTTTCTTTCTAACCCCTACAATTCTTTTTCTTTCCTTTCTTTCTTTTCTTTCATCCCCTACAATTATTTCTTTCTTTCCTTTTTTTTCTTTCCTTTTTTTTCTTTCTTTTCTCAGTCCTGCTACAATTCTTTCTTCTTTTCTTTCTTTCTTTCTCTTTCATCCTTTTTCTTTCTTTTTGTTTTCTAGCCCCCTTACAAGCCTTTTTACCCCCTACAATTATTTCTTTCTTTCCCTTTTTCTTCCTTTTTTCTTTCTTTTCTTATCTACCCCCCTTACAGTTCTTTCTTTTTCCTTCTCTTTTCTTTCTTTTAATTTTTTTTTAATCCTTTTTCTTTCTTCTTTTTTTAACCCCCTTAAATTTCTTTCTCCCCTTTACAATTCTTTCTTTCTTTCTTTTCTTCTTTCTTTCTAGCCCCTTACAATTATTTCTTTTTCCTTTTTTCTCTTTGGTCTTTCTTTCTTTCTAGCCCCCTTAACAGTTCTTTCTTCCTTTCTTCTTTCTTTATTTTCATTCCTTTTCTCTTCTTTTAACCCCTTAACATTCTTTTTTCTACCCCCTACAATCTTTCTTTTTCTCTTCTTTCTTTCTTCTTTCTTTTTTCTTTACTTTCTTTCGTCTCCTCATTACAATCCCTCCTTTCTTTTTATTTTTTCTAGCCCTACAATTTTCTTTCCTTTTTAGTTTCTTCCTAACCCATCCCCCCAATCCCTCCTCTCTTTTATTTCTTTCTAGCCCCTTAGGAAACTGAACACATCCACCCCCGGATGATGCCACTTAGAAGTGGCCGAAAGTACTCGGGATATGGAACTTTGGGTTGACTAATGCACGAATTCCTCAATATTTAAAAGGCTTGCCAGAAAACTTGAAAAGATCACAATAAAATCGTTAACAGAAACATCTTTTTGCTTAATCACAGATAAATGAAAGATGCTGCCCAAATTACACACACAACAATTATATATAATATATATATATATATATATATATATATATATAGTATATATATATATATTAAGGAAATTTGAAAAAAACAAGTGTTCCGAGAAATAGGATGAATTTTATTATCGATGTTTAACATTTCGGATTCTTTAAACCTTTCATCAGGATGTATCTTGGGGTGAAGAAATTGATGGATGTTTTATAGATACAGGAGATGAAAAATCTTTATAAAATCGGTCATCTAATTAAAACATCCATCAATCTTCACATCCTGATGAGGTTTTAAAGAAACGAAAATGGTTTATAGATATATAGATATAATATAATATATATATATATGGAATAAATAGGAAAATAAATCCGACAATATTAAAGAAATTTGAAAAAACAAGCTTTTCCGAAAATAGGATGAATTTATTTACGATGTTAAACATTTCGGTTTCTTAAACCTTTCATCAGGATGTGAAGAAATTGATGATGTTTTATAGATGACCAGATTTTATAAGAATTTTCATCTCCTGTCATCTATAAAATCATCAATTTCTTCACCCCAAGATACATCCTGCATGAAGGTTTAAAGATCCGAAATGTTTAAACACGATAAATAATTCATCCTATTTTCGAACACTTGTTTGTTTCAAATTTCTTTAATAATATATATACTAATATATATAATAATAAATAATATATATATATATATATTTGTGTGGTGTATTTGGGCAGCATCTTTCATTTATACATGTAGAATTAAACAAACAGATTCCCTGTTAACCATTTTATTGAGGAATCTTTTCAAGTTTTCGGCCAACCTTTTTAAATATTGGATGAGAATTCGTTGCCCATTAGTCAACCAAAGTCACTATATCCGTAGTATTTCGCACTGCTAAGTGCCATTCTTCAGGGGTATTGTTTCCAGTTTCTAAGGGGCTAGAAAGAAAAAAAATAAAAAGAGAGGAAGGAAGGATTGGGGGATGGTAGAAGAAAACTAAAAAGGAAAGAAAAATTTAGGGGCTAGAAAAATAAAAAGAAAGAGATTGTAATGAGGAGAGAAAGAAAGTAAAGAAAAAAAGGAAAGAAAGAAAAAAAGAAAGAAGAAAAAAGAAAGAATGTAAGGGGTAGAAAAAAGAATTGTAGGGTTAAAAAGAAAGAAAGAAAAAAAGAATTGAAAAAATAAAAGAAAGAAAGAAAGGAAGAAAGTAACTGTAAGGGGCTAGAAAGAAAAAGAAAGAAAAAAAGAAGAAAAAAGGGGAAAAAAGAAATAATTGTAAGGGCTAGAAATGAAAAAGAAAGAAAAAGGAAAGAAAAGAAGGAATTGTAAGGGGGTGAAAAAAGAATGTAAGGGGGTTAAAAAGAAAAGAAAGAAAAAAAGAATTAAAAATAAAGAAAAGAGAAAGAGAAAAAAAGGAAAGAAAAAAAGAAAAGAGAAAAGAATAAGAAAGAAGAAAAGGAAAGAAAAAAATAAGGGAAAGAAAGAAAAAGTATGGGTTAAAAAATTATTGTTAAGGGGGCTAGAAAAAAAAAAAAAGAAAGAAAAAAAGGAATGAAAGAAGAAAGAAAGAAGAAAAAAAGCAAGAAAAGAATTGTAAGGAGGACTAGAAAAGAAAAGAAAAGAAAAAGGAAAGAAAAAAAAGGAAAGAAGAAATAATTGTAAGGGGATAGAAAGAAAAGAAAGAAAAAGGAAAGAAAAAAAGAATTGTAAGGAGGTTAGAAAAAAAAGAAAGAAAAAGGAATGAAAAATAAAATAAATAAGAAAGAAATAATTGTAAGGAGTAAAAAAGGAATTGTAAGGGGCTAAAAAAAAAAAAGGAAAAAAAGGAAAATGAAGAAGAAAAAAGAAAGAAAGCAAGAAATAATTTGTAAGTGGGCTAGGAAAGAAAAGAAAGAAAAAAAAGCAATGAAAGAATAAGGAAGAAAAAAAGAAAAGAAAGAAAGAGAAAGAAAGAAAGAAAGAAAGAAAAGAAAAAGAAAAATCAAGAAAGGATGCTAATGAGGCGAGAAATAATGTATAATTAAAATACGAACAAAACAAACAAACAAACAAACAAACAAAGAGGGAAAGAAAAGAGAAATAAAGTAAGGATGAATTAATAATAAGTAGGGTCATAAAAAAGGTAAAATCGAAAGAAAGAAAGAAAGAAAGAAAGAAAAAGAAAAAAAAAGACTAAAGATAAAAACCCAGAATCTCTGAGAATGGACCGAAATGTTAACTAGTGGAATTAATTACTTTTTTTTCTTCTTCTAAGAAGCAAGGAAGTCGACCAGTGCACGAGTGACTCCAAAAAATAAAGAAATAAATGAATATAAATAAATAAAATTGAAAGAGAGAAAGACAAAAACGTTTATGTGATACATAATTGATAATGTTTCAACCCTCTAGCACACTTGTCCCCCCACCACCCTCTCTCTCTCTCTCTCTCTCATTCTGACCGTCTGTCTCTCTGTCTATCTATCTGTCTGTTTGGCTGTCTCTCTCTCTTTCTCTCTCTCTCTCATATTCTGACCGTCTGTCTGGCTGTCTGTTTGGCTATCTCTCTCTTTCTTCTTCTCTCTCTCTCTCTCTCTTTCTCTCTCTCTCTCTCATTCTCTCTCTCTCTCCCTCATTCTCACCGTCTGATGGTCTGTCTGTCTATCTGTCTGTTTGTTTGAATCTCTCTGTCTCTCTCTCTGTCTCTCTTTCTGTCTCTCTCCCTGTCTCTGTCTCTGTCTCTGTCTCTCTCTGTCTCTCTGTCTCTCTCTTCGCAGAGTCGAGTTATATGACTATGATTGAACTTTGGTTATTTTTTTAAAAATTCTCTCCTTCCTTCCATCTCTCTCTATCTCTCTCTCTCTCTCTCTCTCCCTCTCCTCTCTCCTTCTCCTCTCCCCTCTCTCTCTCTCTCTCTCCATCTCTCTGTTTTGTCTGACAATTAAAAAAAAAATTAAATCATAGTCGTTTTGACTATGATTTAATTGTTTTTTTTAATTATTTATCAAATGATTGTATTCTCTCTCTCCCCTCACCCTCTCTTTCCCTCTCTGTCTCTCTTCCTTTTTGTCTCTGTCTCTATCTGGCTCTCTCTGTCTTTCTCTTTCTCACCACAGAATCCCACTGTATTATGATTGAATTATTTTTTTATGATTTTTTTATTTTATTTATTTTATTGTTCTCTCTCTCCTCGTCCCCCTCTCTCTCTTTCTCTCTCTCTCTCCCTCTCTCTCTCTCTCTCTCTCTCTCTGTCTGTCTGTCTGTCTGTCTGTCTGTCTGTGCCCCCACCTCTCTCTCTTTCTCACCACAGAATCCTACTGTATTATGATTTAATTATTATTTATATTTTTTTATTTTATTGTTCTCTCTCTCTCGCTCTGTCCCCCTCTCCTCTCTCTTCTCTCTCTCTATCTCCCTCTCCTCTCTCTCTCTCTCTGTTTCTTTCTCTGTCTATCTCTCAGTCTTTCTGCTTCCCCCCTCTCTCTCTCTCTCATTATTCTTTAAGTAAATAAATAAATCTCTTTAACAAGGAGAGTAGTATTGTCGCTAACACTTTAATAACTGCTAAAGTTACATGTTCGCGCCGTTTTTGGCTGTATCTTAACATACATATCTACATATGTACGTATTAAACTCACGTATCCGCTATAAAAACTTACATATAAGTGCGGATCTGGTGAAACAAGAGCCGATTTTAGTTACAAATATCTCGCTTGTCTTTCGCTTAGTCGACGAGCCAGAAGCAAAAATTGGCCAAATCCTCAGAACTCACCCACTCACTCCTTTTGGTCAATAGATTCGTTCTATGGCAAAATTGGTAATGAAGGACTATTTGTTCGTAAATTCCTACCAAAAAATAAACTGAACCCCCATTTTATGTCCGTGTTTTTGCAATAAATGTTTTATTTTTCTTGCACCCGTTATGTTACAATACTAAATATATTTCCTTTATTTATTTTAATATTCACTTTAATGTGTATATTCTAAAAGCTTTTATTTTGTGAGAATGTTTAGTTTTAAAGTGGGGGTTCGTTTTTACACTTCAACTTTTTACTCGTAAATTCCTACCATAAAATGCCCAAGCCTAATTTTATGGCAGGAATTAACGAGTAAAAAGTTGAATATTACCTTTTGTTGTTGTTATTTCTTTTCTTTTTGGCTTTGGTACTCTAAAATAAAAACGTCAGATTTTAATCATTTATGCCTAAATTGTAAAACGAACCCCCACTTTAAAACTAAACATTCTCACAAAATAAAAACTTTTATAATATGCACATTGAAATGAATATTAAAATAAATAAAGAAAATATATTTTGTATTATAAAATAACGGGTGCAAGAAAAATAAAACATTTATTGCAAAAACACGGACATAAAATGGGGGTTTTATGGTAGGAATTTACGAGGAAATAGTCCTTCATTACCGCAAAATCTAACAACGCAATTCAAATTCGGTAATTTATGAGGAAGTGCGTCCCGGACACCCGCCTCAAAGACCGCTACCCGGTGACTATCAAAATAACAAACCCATCTCGTCGTAATTCTTGTTTATTTATCGTAATTTGTCGTAATTCTTGTTTAGATATGAAGATGGATATATAGTTTTGAATAGACTGAGATAGATAGATAGATAAACAAACAAAATAATATAGATAATACGAACAAATAGAGATAGATATTTTTGACAAGTAAATGTATTGGGGGGGCGATCGCTTCTTTTTTGTCGTAATTCTTGTTTATTTAAACTAAAAACAAGACATTAAACAAACATGAATAAAAAAAATCTTAACATTTAAAGTAATATAGATAAATATGAACAAATTGAGATAGATAGATAGATGGATAGTTTTGAATAGACTGAGCTGGGTCATTATTTTAATAGTCACCGGGCAGCAACTCTTGAGGCAGGAGACCGGGGCGCACTTCCTCATAAATTACCTCAAATTCTAACCTATCTATCTATATATTTATCTATCTATCTGCCCAAGTTTGTTTCTTTCTGTCTGTCCGTCTATCTATCTATCTATCTATCTAACTTACATTTGAAAAACTGTGAAGAGCTCGACAAATTTGTAATTATTTAATTATATTATTAAATCAATAAATAAAAAACTTTGTACTTTTCCTCATTATAAACATATCGAAGTATATGAGTGAATTTAATACTCTTTGAGATCTCTTTTCTGAGTTATATAAGTCGACACGTGCATATATTTAATACTGTTTTTACAGCTGTAAATGTATTATTCACTTCCGCAATTATGAATTACGTGAATAATCCATTACAATTAACCTGATGATCCTTTTTTGGTGAAACTTAAATAGGTCAATATATCTATACATTGAGCCGACGATTTTTCTCGATTTTTTTAGCCTTACATTTAAATAGGCATACCCGCCTAATTAATTAATTCTTAATTAATTAACTTTCAAAATCAGGTACGACTTCAATTAAGCACATATTCTCCCAATATATATATATATATATATATATATATATATATATATATAATATATATATATATATATATATATATATATTGGGAGAATATGTGCTTAAAAAAAAATATGTGCTTAAAAATAAAAAAATAAAAAATAAAAAAAATCTGTTTTCAAATGCCTTAAAAATAAAGAATTCATCATTCGCATCTGATGAGTCGGGAGAATTAAGACATTTTGTCTAAGCTCCCTGAAATAGTCTATAATGCAAGATCTCTAAGTCTTTTGTTATTTATTTAAATATAAATTTGCTCTGTGACTCTAACAATAAGAGCACACATTGAGCTCTCAAACTGCGACAAGTTGTTTTAAAAAAAAACCTATGTCGTAAGGAAGATTTCTTCTCTGGACTTTTGGATTATATATATATATATATAATATATATATATATATAATATATATTATTTATATTTTTGCTTGAAGGCAATTATAAATGCATGTATCGCATAAAATTCGATAATTATAGAAAATATTCTTGACAAGTAAATCCCGCAAAGGATGGCTCGCTATGCAGAACACCGTACAGACTGTTTCGACTTTATTAAGTCTCTTCAGCGATGTATACTAACGACTCCCCTCCGACAGCGTTAGTATACATCGCTGAAGAGACTTAATAAAGTCGAAACAGTCTGTACGGTGTTCTGCATAGCGAGCCATCCTTTGCGGGATTTACTTGTCAAGATTATTTTCTATAATTACGAATTTATGCGATACATGCATTTATAATTGCCTTCAAGCAAAAATATAATAATAATTTATTCAACATTGCTTCTATAAACAAACATCCAAAAATCTTATATATATATATATAATATATATATATATATATATATATATATTTTTTAGGAAAACAAAAACAAACATGATAGATACACATATTTCATTTTTTCTTTTCTTTTTCTCCTTTCCGGGACTTATCAACAAGTTAGGGATAAATAATAACACATTATTTTTGCAATACATCATTTTTATCCACCATAATTCCCAGAAAAATCAAATATTCAAATTCTCGAGATCTGCCAACGGCTCTATATCGTTCAGCGTCTTGAAAGTGATTTCTTTAAAAAAATTCTCTTCGAATTTAAAAAAAAAAAAAATTCTCCGTTTTTTTCCAACAAATGTTTTGTTTTTTTTTTCATTCAAAATAAAATTTCACTCTGATGAAAGTCGAAAAATATTCCGTACACAGGGAAAACTCTGTGTACGGAATATTTTTACATTTTTCTATTATCATTATTTCATTTCATTTATTCATTTAATAATAATAATAGTTGGAATCGTGTATACATAGATAAACTGACCGAAACACATGTGTAATTAAATTCATCTTTTATTATCCATTCTGTACTTTCTTTTCTATATTCATTCTTCCTCATATATATATATATATATATATATATATATAAACCTAATGAGTCAGATATACCTACTAAAAGTTTCGCTTAGTGCTCTTCAGGGCTAAGATCTGATATATATATATATATATATATATATATATATATATATATATATATATATATATAAAGGAGAAAGGGACAGGCAGACAGACAGACATACTAAGAAAGAGAGAGAGAGAGATTTATGGTTACATTTGTGTTCATATCATATCTGTGAATATACAGATAGAGAGAGAGAGAGAGGGAAAGAGAGGAGAGGGGTGAAGAAAAGAAGAAGAAGAAGAAGAAGAAGAAGAAAGAAGAAGAAAGAAGAAGAAGAAGAAGAAAGCTTCAGTGTTTAAACCTTCCAGCCCAATTCATTATTACTCTTTCTCTGACTCGCATTGAATTACTTCTCTCTCTCTCTCTCTCTCTCTCTCCCTTTATCCACCCTCTCTCTCTCGCGCGCACGCGCTCTATTTCCTATCCTCTCGTACTCCAGGCTCATACTCTTGACGCCTCTTTTTTTCGTTCATTGTCGTTATTTTCACAAGGCGTTTAGGAAAAGGGATCGCATTTCTCTGCGATTTTGTTAAACATGCCCAGACATTTCTCGCTTGACATACGCCAAGTCAGATTTGGCGATTGGGGCCAAATATTAGAACGAACCCTGACCTTTGTAGACGGAAGTGGTTGGGAGGGGGGCAGGGGTCAGAAGTTAAAACGAAAACAAGAGAAAATTAATGGGCATGAAAAATACATAAAATGTAAGAAAACAAATATATGTATTTAGTATGTATGCCTAATGTGTCGAAAAATCCGTGTTTTTACAAAACAATTTTACCACCTCTCGTTTAAAAAATAATTCCATAAATCAGAGAATTATCCGATTTTAATGAAATATTCAGTTTTGATTTATCAACAAAAAAAGCATCTTAAATGTATTAAAAATAAATTACATGTGGAATATTATTTTGCCTTTTTTAAAAAAAAAAACTCTAATTCTAGTTTTTTAACATCTAACTCCTATCTATCCCGTGTAATTCCTTTCTAAGAAACTATTGAAATATATTTACAAAAAAAAGCATCTTAAATGTATTAAAAATAAATTACATGTGGAATATTATTTTCCGCTTTTTTTAAAACTCTAATTCTAGTTTTTTAATATCTAACTCCTATCTTGTAACCTATCCTGTGTAATTCCTTTCTAAGAAACTATTGAAATGTATTTACAAAAAAAGCATCTTAAATGTATTAAAAATAAATTACAGTGGAATATTTATTTTGCCTTTTTTTTTTAAACTCTAATTCTGTTTTTTTAAATCTAGCTCCTAATCTTGTAACCTATCCTGTGTAATTCCTTTCTAAGAAACTATTGAAATATTTACAAAAAAGCATCTAAATGTATTAAAAAATAAATTACATGTGTGAATATTAATTTTGCCTTTTTTTTAAAAAAAACTCTAATTCTAGTTTTTTTAATATCTAACTCCTATCTTGTAACCTATCCTGTGTAATTCCTTTCTAAGAAACTATTGAAATGGTATTTATAAAAAAAGCATCTTAAATGTATTAAAATAAATTACATGTGGAATATTTATTTTTGCCTTTTTTAAAAAAAACTCTAATTCTAGTTTTTTTAATATCTAACTCCTATCTTGTAACCTATCCTGTGTAATTCCTTTCTAAGAAACTATTGAAATGTATTTACAAAAAAAGCATCTTAAATGTATTAAAAATAAATTACATGTGGAATATTTATTTTGCCTTAAAAAAAAAACCTCTAATTCTAGTTTTTTAACATCTAACTCCTATGTTGTAACCTATCCTGTGTAATTCCTTTCTAAGAAACTATTGAAATGTATTTACAAAAAAAGCATCTTAAATATATTAAAAATAAATTACATGTGGAATATTTATTTTGCCTTTTAAAAAAAAAACTCTAATTCTAGTTTTTTAACATCTAACTCCGATCTTGTAACCTATCCTGTGTAATTCCTTTCTAAGAAACTATTGAAAGGTAAGGGGCCGGGTTAGCTCAGTCGGTAGAGCGTTCGGCTAGAAACCGCAAGGTTCCTAGTTCGATACCGGTCCCCGCTAACTCAGTGTATGAGTAGCACAGGGATCTGTGCGGTAAAGTAAGGAGCTGATGGTAGGTGTGGCGCTCCACCTCAGATACTAAAACAATCTCCTTGGTCTAGCGCTATTGAAAAGGGGATAGACTCCCTCGCTGACTGGCTGATACCGACTTTAGGCCGCCACGACGACTTAAAAAAAAAAAAATGTATTAAAAATAAATTACATGTGGAATATTAATTTTGCCTTTTTTTTAAAAAACTCTAATTCTAGTTTTTTTAACATCTAACTCCGATCTTGTAACCTATCCTGTGTAATTCCTTTCTAAGAAACTATTGAAATGTATTTACAAAAAAAGCATCTTAAATGTATTAAAAATAAATTACATGTGGAATATTAATTTTGCCTTTTTAAAAAAAACTCTAATTCTAGTTTTTTAACATCTAACTCCTATCTTGTAATTCCTTAGGTAATTTATGAGGAAGACCGTCCCGGTCTCCTGTCTCAAAACTTGCTAACGGTGAGTGGTGAAAAACCAACCCCAGCTACGATTGAAGTCCGTAGCCGAAGCAATAGATAGATATGAAGACGACTAGATAGATAGATAGTTTTTTTTATTTTATCAAAATATAAAAGAAAATCTAAATACTCAGATTTTCTTTTATTCATGTTTGTTTAATGTCTTGTTTTTAGTTAAAATAAGCAAGAATATCTAAATATTTTGATTTTTTTACTTGTAATCGATTGTTGGAAATAAATATATTAAAATAAAATGAAAATACCGAAAAAAATAAACGTTTTGAATTTTTTTATATGCAAGTGAATGTCGAAAAAACCCCCCCAAAAAAACAAACAAAACAAAACGCCCCAAGTTGGTTGTTTACTTTCAAGTGACACTGCTTCGGCTACGGACTTCAATCTGGGTTGTTTTTTCAGCAATCACCGGTAGCAAGTTTTGAGACAGGAGACCGGGACGGCCTTCCTCATAAATTACCATTCCTTACTAAGAAACTATTGAAATGTATTTACAGTTAGATTTCAAATGGTGAGGGAAGAAATAAGAAAAACACTGGGACGCATTGATACGATCTTACTGTGTTCTTTTAGATTTTTGTGCGTCAGGGACGTAGGACGCGTACCTAGCAGCATCTCTGATGAGAGGTTTAAAAACACGTGAAATTTTGACCATACATACATGTACCCAAAATTTGGCAATAAACATTCATAAACATAATAAAGACGGCAATTTTTATTTACTTATATCCCTTATCATCAGTGGTTCATTAGTTCCAGATTTGCTCGCTAGGTTAAATTTGGGCACCCCACAGTACAGGGCCAACCAATGTCTTTCTGAAACCAGAAATGATTTGCGTAGATAAAAAAAAATTCTATCTTGTAAAAATATTATTTTTAAAAACATTCTGTCTTTCTTTAAAAAAAAAAAAATTCGAGAAAGGAGGGTTTCAGTAAATCTAATATTATCATCATCATCCACATCATCCACATCATCATCATAATTGTATTTCCTAATCATCCTCATCATCATCATCATCATTAACATAATTGTATTTCCTAATAAACATCACCGTCTTCATCATTATCATCATCATAATTGTATTTCCTAATGAACATCATTATCATCATCATCACCATCATCATCATCATCATCATCATTATCATCACCATCACCATTAACATAATTGTATTTCCTAATAAACATAACCGTCATCATCATCATCATCATCATCATCATCATCATCATCATAATTGTATTTCCTAATCATCATCATCATCATCATCATCATCATCATTGTATTTCCTAATAAACGTCATCATCATCACCATCACCATCCTTATCATCATTATCATCATCATCATTGACATAATTGTTTTTCCTAATAAACATCATCATCATTATGATGATCATCATAATTGTATTTCCTAATAAACATCATCATCATCACCATCATCATCCTCCTCATCATCAGCAGCAGCATTAACATAATTGTATTCCTCCTCCTCCTCCTACTACTACTACTACTAATAATATAATTGTATCACCAACAGCACGGATTCCCATGACGCCCCCCCTCTCTCTCTCTCTCTCTCTCTCTCTCTCTCTCTGTCACCACTAGTCCCTATCATTCATCGCTCATGGTGGGACTTCTGCACGGCTTCAAGAATCTGCATAGAGCTGATTCGTGTAGATTTTTGCTGGTCGACCTACACTGGTGTGTCCATGTGTTGGTGTCCACAGTACAAAGTTACTTATAAGTTGGTCCTTACTTCTCTAACAGTGTCCAGCATGTCTTGTTCGTCTTATCAATGAATATCAATTCATTAAGGACAGTTTAGCAGGTTTTAATTCAGAGATTTCCTTCTAGACTGGTTCCCAGTCTGCCCTATTATTTACCATTAGCTGGAGGGAGAGTAGTTGGATGTATACCTATTCTCCAGAGTATTAGTGATATGTGAAATGCAAACAGCCTTGTCCAGGATTTGAACTCTGGTCGAGAATTCCATTTCCTACGATAGTAACCATTAAATTATGTTCTAAATGTGGTATGGAGTAGGATGTGACACAAGGTCAATTTATTTAGTAGAGTTTAACAGGTTTTAATTCAGAGTTTTCCTTCTCCTAGACTAGTTGCTTAATTAAGGTTAAATAGCGCGGTCTTCCCTACAATTTTCCCCATAGCTGGGGGGAGAATAGTAGGATACATACCTTTCCCAAGGGTATTAGTACTATGTGAAATGTAAACACCCTTATGATTGAATTTTTTTATCATTTATCATTTTATTGTTCTCTCTCTCTCCATCTCTCTCTCTCTCTCTCTCTCTCTCTCTCTCTCTCTCTCTCTCTCTCTCTGTGTGTGTTTCTGTCTCTGTCTGTCTATCAGTTTGTCTGCTCCCCTCTCTCTCATTATTCTTTAAATAGCGCAATCTTCCCTACAATTTTCCCCATAGCTGAGGGGAGAATAGTAGGATACAGACCTTTCCCAAGGGTATTAGTACTGCAAGTGCAAACACCCTTGCACAGGATTTGAACTCGGATTGCAGAAGAAGAGTAACAAGTAAGAGTCCTCACTCTCATACCATCTCTACTGCTCTGTCTCTGTCTCTCTGCCTGCCTGTCTCTGTCTCTGTCTCTCTCTGTCTGTCTGTCTCTGTCTCTCTCCACTATATACCCGAGATGTGGATGTACAACCGTTTCTCATCTGTGGACAATACCGGCGACTGATTTTTACAATGTAAATTCCGACTCATGGTTTAAAATGCCATTTTACCGACCCCTGAATCTGTTTGGAATAAAAGACTTTGTTTTGGGGACAATATTATTACAACAAGAGGCCTACTTGAGGAGAGCGAGCGAACTCTTTAAGAAACGCCCTCAACTCCCAATGGAGAGGAGGGCACTCAGATATTTATAAACACGAGGAGGAGGAGAATTCCAAAAGTAATGTTCCTTTTTTTGTTTCTACGGAAAATGCATGCTGATACAAAAGACAAAATAACACCTTGATAGAGCCAGTTTTCAGCTACACGTTCTTCTGCCTTGGGTGTGACCTTTTAACTTGCATCTTATGATAAAGTTCCAATTCTGGAGCTCTATATGATTATCCCAACAATATTCTTCACAGACCTTTTTAACATATACTTTCAAATACATGCATCCTCCGTTGCAAGTATCTAAGTTTTGACGTAATAAAATATTATATTAATTTAGAAAGATTAATGAAACTAAATAAGAATGCAGATAAAAAGATATAAAAAAGAGGGGGGTAAAATTTTAAAAAAATAGAACAACTGAAACTTACTTTTCCTTCACTCCCGTCTTTTATTGCTAAATTTTCCTAATTTAACTATTTAGTTAAAATAGGAATTTTAAAAAATTAAAAAATACAGTCATTTCTTCTTTTTAATGGATTTCTTTTAAGATTTATCTCCGGGATTTTTGCTCATATTCATTAAGATAAAACCAAACAATTATGAATCAATAATACTAAGCACAAGTTTTTAATATCAATATGCAAATTAACCCCCCCATTCACATTGTAAACCGCTATTTTGTGTATATATAAAAACAATCGAATCTTATTTGAATTTGGACATGATCAATAGTATTAATAATATAAAACAATTTTATTAATAATTGAGTTTTAAATAAAATAAAATAAAATCGTGGAGAATGTGACGTAAATAACTATGGGAATTGTGAATTGAGTAGTAATATAGTTTCGGGCACAGACGGACAAACACACAATCTCCATTATAATAAGATGTGACATTAAACAGCATAGTCCGAATAATCCAAATAATACTAGACTATAATGAATAATAAGAAAATGAGTTTAAAAATAGTTCGAAAGAAAAAAATTGAATACCCAACAAAAATGTATAGAACAAAACAGACTTCGGCATAAAATAACCCAATGATTTGAAATGCCGTAAAAACCAACCAACCAACCAACCAACCAACCAACCAACCTTTCCTAATGCTATCAGCACGAAAGTGAACGTAATAGCACAGTTTCATAATTTATGAGCAGGCTTAATTTATGAACATGCCTGTAGTTAGAATTTGAATTAGAACCGTTAACTTAAAATCATGGGGTTCTATGGAAAATTATAGACATTTGTGTCGGTTAATAACCTTTGACCTCTTGAGGGAACGCGAGTGGCGCCATGAAAATACGTTAGTTTAGTTGAAGATTCGACCCAGCTTGCAAGGAGCGTAGACGTGTTGTCAGCTCCCGGGGTCCCTCTACCAGAATTATGGGCTAAGAAATAAAACTTGATCAAGAAACACCAAGTCTTGTAATTAATCAAATGTTAAAAAAATGACCGGCCCAGCATGTGAGAAGAACTAACAAAGAGAATCAATCCTCTGCAGTCCAACAAGCTAGCCACTAAGTCACAGGGACTTACCGCGTATTTTTCTGGGATCAAATGAGCTTTAGGCACTCCTTTTGCGATCTCGATTCGTGGGGACATTTTTTTTGCATTTACACAGTCGAAATCCGGTTAATTGTTAACAGACGAATTTTAGAGTTTTTTTTTAAATTATAAAACTAAACCCTAACCCTAACCCCTAATCATAACCCCTAAACCTTACTCCTAACAAACAACCGGATTTTGTCGGTGTAAATGAGAAAAGTGTCCTTGTGAGTCGAGACCGCGGAAGGGGTGCCTAAAGGTCATATGGTCTTTTTTATGCACAAAACGAAAGAAAACGAAAAAGAAAATAACTTGAATGACCAAAGAATGAAAATATGGATTCCTTTTTATTTACTTAAACGGGTGTGTACATTTCAAATGTCAGAAGTTGTTTACAGCTGATTAAAAAATACAAAGGGAAAAGAAGGAAAGAATATAAACCTACTTACCTACCTACCTATAGATATATGTGGGTTGTCCTGAAAGTAATACCTGTAAAGTCATGATTCCTTTATTAGCCCGCGTGAGATTTATGCAACCATATACATATAAACGAGTAGATCTTTCATTACAAAAGGGTATTATTCAAAAAGGGTCTCCACCTGTTTTGATGAATCTAGGCCACATTTAAATGCACTTCGGAAAAAAATATTTATTACGATCGGTGTTTAAGTCCCAGATAGGTTGAGATGCTTTTAAAATCAATTAATAAATCAATATACAATGAACGTGATTCCCAAAGATCTAGGCCTAAAATAACCCTAGACAGGTTGAAATGCTGTTAAAATCAATCCGTCAATCAACATACAATGAATGTGATTCTCTAACCTTTAGGCATAAGGTAACTCTAGA
>CM042170.1:25233588-25278588 GCA_023376005.1 Doryteuthis pealeii | reverse complement strand
AAAGGTTGAAAAACCCTGTAATAGATATATAATAATTGTATTGACTAGCAGGAGCTGTGGATATACCACAGTATAATAGCCTTGTTAAACATTGTCTGTGGATGATTATAAAAAATTGGCTTGGGCATAGATTTTAATGAATTTAATTATTACTAAGAGCACATTTTATATTATTTTTGACTTCAATTTTAACCGTTAATTGTGTTTAAGGAAAAAAATAGATAAAAAAAACAGATGAATGATAAGACTCGTCAGAATGAATAAACATGTACAAACAAAAGTACTTACTATTTCAATATTACAGGCGACGCGTGCTTTTCTTATGTATGGATGATCGGAAGTGTAATAATACGTGATTTTTATGTCAATAAATTCTCGGAAAATATTAATCTCCCTTAAAAATTAGTTCTCTTGCGGCCCTCTTACGTCCAATGAAAAACGGTTAAAAACACAACTAACGGTAAAAATTTGTGCAATTTTTACTGTTTCTCTGAATGTTTGAGATGAGGCTTGATGATTAGTATTATCTGCGTTATTCGGACTATTATCCTCATCTTCATCGTTATATGTGCAACGTTTCGACCGATATGCCCTCCGGCCTTCTTCAGGTTCCTGAGTCCGACAAGAAATACCTGAAGAAGGCCGGAGGGAATATCGGTCGAAACTTTTTACAGATACCAATGAAGATGAGAACAATAGTCCGAATTACGCAGATAATACTAATTTTAACCGTATTTTAGTTTTTTTCTTCTTTCAAACTAAATTTATTTTTTGCTTCTGATACTGTTGTCCTAGTTTTAAAAAATCTGGGTTGAATAGTCTTCATCAGATAGCAAATTAGGAAATTGAGTTACGACGAGAACGAATTAACTCGTAAGTCAAAGTATCACTCTTTTTGACTTCTAGATTTGATGTCATATATATATGTTTTTTCTCTTTATATCTTAATTTATCTACATTTATTTTTTTGTTTCTCTAGGTTTTTCAATCTAGTTTGTTTTTTAAATCTGGTTTAACCGTTTCTTTTTTTTATTCAGATATGTTTATGTGTATATGTTTCCAGGGGTTCCTAGCCGGAATGGCCGTTGAGAAAATTGAGATAGAGCAGAACGAATTAACACGTAAGTGAAGGTATCACTCTCTTTGGCTTCTAATATTTGTATTGTATTTTTTTTTCTTCTTTTAAACTAATTTAATTTTTTTGTTTCTGGTTTTGTTGTTCTAAGCTTTAAAAATCTGGGTTTACCAGTTTTTTTTTTTTTTTATCAGATGATGTTTATTTGTAGGAGTTACGAAGAGGTTCTCACAGCAATCAGGGAGCAATAATTGAATTCATGTTAAACAGACATTTGTTGGGTAATTATGTACTCCCACCGTCTGTAAACATTTTGGGGGTTATTTAAGGTTCGGGCATTCTGTTTCACACTCGTAACATTTACAAGATGTTTTTTTAAAAAAGGATCCATGTTTTAACACGACATGGCAAGGAACACACAAACAACACACACAACACACAGCACACACACACACACACATATATATATAATATATATATATATATATATATATAATAATATATATAAAGATAAATATCTACTGAGTCAGACGAACCTACTATTAGTTTTCGCATAAGCTCTTCAGGGCTTAAATTTAAATTTAAAATTTTAGCCCTGAGAGAAGCTTATGCGAAACTAATAGTAGGTTCGTCTGACTCAGTAGATTATCTTTATTACTTGGCTCTCTACTTAGGTATCGAGCACTTTTTACAGAATTAGCTTCTCCTAGCGTTGATATGAATATATATATATGATATTTATATACATATATAAACATATGAGAATTGTTTTTTTCTTTGGCCAAATACTATACCCAATAGAATGATTTTTTTGTTGGTACGAAATAATCTTGTCTTTTCTTTTTTTTCAAAAATTTTTTTTCTCCCTGGTTGATGTTTGGTAGTATATTTTTAACAATCAAACTCCCTGCCGGTTTTTTTCTCTCCGCAAGGATCTACCCAACACGCTTGGTATATTATCAAATTATAATTATATAAAATAAGTTATATATTTATTATATTATTATACTATATATAATATATACATATATATAATATATAATATATATATATATATATATATATATATATATATATATATATTATGTGAGATTTGAGATATTTTGCTTTAGAAGTATTGTGTTAGTAATATCATTATTATCTTATTTTTGCTTGAAGGCAATTACAATGCGTATATCGTATAAAATTCGATAATTATTGAAAGCTGTCTTCAACTTGTTTGAACAGGTGTCGATGTTTCTACATGGAGCACAATATTTGCCGAGTTCGTTTGTCTTGACTTATTTTCAAATAATTATCGAATTTTTATACGATAAACGCGTTGTAATTGCCTTCAAGCAAAAAATACAACAAATAATAATATATAATATATAATAATATAATATATATATTATATACTATATAATAAAATATATATGAGTTAAGTAGTAAGGAAATGAATTCGACGTTAGTGTAAGATAAAGGGTATGAAAAACACACTATAACTGTTTAAAATGAAAATATTTTATATTATTTTCATAGCTAATATTGAACAATATTTCGATTATAAAATCATAAATCAGAGCTTGTTTTTAACCCGGACTCATCGATAGAGAAGCAGACATATTTTAAAATTCAAACCGAATGCATTGTTGTTCCAAAAAGCGTGTAAGCATGCGATCGCTTCGTCATTTGTACATCCGTTGCGTTTTTCATTTATTTTGAACAGTATTGTGTGTTTCAATACACTTTTCTTCTATCTATCCTATCGATCTTATCTCTCTCTCTCTCTTCTCTCCCTCTCATATATATATAATTATATATATATATATATATATATATTATATATATAATGATGGACTCTCCCGTCGATCGACGTATGAGTGTTCATAAAATGAACATCCACACTGATTTTTTATAGTGGTGAAGGCTTGTGTTGGAACCACCCACACTTTTTGGCACAGTCGATAGAAAGAATTGGTACATCAAGGGTTGCCACAAACCCAATCAACGGACTGACCTCAGGAATTTTGAATTCAGAATTTATCCCTCTCCTAGACTGGTTACCCATCCAAGGCTGAAGAGCCCAGTCTGCCTACTATCTTAACCCCATAGCTGGAGGGAGAATAATATGGATTCATACCTTTCCCAATGGTATTAGCGCTATGTGAATATGCAAACAGCCTCGTCTAGAAATTGAACCGAATTGACAAGTCCATTTTCCACGGACTCTAACCACTAGCCCACGTGCTCTCTCTCTCTCTCTCCTCTCCTCTCCTCTCTATCTCTATAAATAATAAAATATATATATATATAAATATATAATATATAATATATATTTTTATTTATTTAAACAGGAGTTTTCACTGATCAAACTGTTCTTATAAACACACAGACCCAGTTTCATGCCAAGGGCATATCATCAGGCTGTTGAGCAAGATCCCATGGTGTTTGTTGAAGTTCAATAACGTCGAGGTAACTTCGTTGGCATTACTACAAAAAAATGCAAATTTTGAAAAAAATTTATTTTTTAGTAAATCCGAACTATAATAGCGTCGAACTAACCGACGTTATTTTGCGGTCCAAAATGTGACATTGAAGTAAAAACTTCAACAAACACCATGGGATCTTGCTCAACAGCCTGATGATTGCCCTTGGCATGAAAACCTGGGTCGCTGTATTATAATAAACATTGATCTGTGAAAAATTTGTAAAATAAATAAATATTAGCTCTTAACAATTTGTGATTGAGCAGCGTATTTCTTTTGTTTCATCACAAAAAAAAAATATTTTTTACATATACCTATTATATAATATATATATATATATATATATATATATATATTATTATATATAATTATGTGTGTGTGTGTGTGTGGTGTGTGTTTACGGAATGTAAAAATTCATTAAACAGCACTACCCCTCCGACCTATCATTTCTGAAGTCACTACCCTACGATTTAACAAAACATATCAACCAACTGATTACACCATATATCCCACCAAATACAGTCTGAAATCCCACAACGAACAAATCCAAAATACTACAAACCCCAACACCAAATAACCAAATGATCGCTTCACTTGATGTCGAAAATATCTTTACAAAACGTCCTGTAAAATATAAAACATTGACATCATCATACAAAACATTTACAACAATCCGGAATATCCACCACTCCAAATCAACCCTAACTTCTTTAAAAAGCTCCTCCTCTGCTGTACAAGTAAAGTTCCTTTTCACGACGACCACCAAGGCAATCTATCTATCCAAAACAACGGGTATATCAATGAGCTCGGTTCTGGTCCCAACATTCAACAACTTCTATATGCCCACCTCGAAAATTTGATATAAAAAAAAAAACGCAATCCGTTATCGTCACGTGGATGAATTTCCCCTCCTCGTTGATAATGTAAATGAACTCCATGAACTCAAAAAACATTTCAACAACACTCCGTACTGAACTTCACATATGTGTTCTCCATTGAAATATTAGTACCTCACTGATCTTGAAAAACGGAATCCGAAGGACGCGGCAAAGATACATTCTACTAATGCTTCTGTAGCAAATATACAGGTGCAAGTGCTTAAGTTTTAATGTAATAAAAATAATATTAAATTAAGGCTGATAAACTAAATAAGACATGCAGATAAAAAGATTTGAAACAGAGGTGCGAATAATCGAAAAAAGAACAGCTAAAACTTACTTTCTATCTTCCCGTCTTTCATTGCTAAATTTTACTAATTTAACTATTTAGTTAAAATAGGAAGTAAAGTATAAAATAAACAGTTCTTTTTGATAATGTTTTTCTTTTAAGAATTTATCCCCGTGATTTTTGCTCATTTTAATTAAGATTAAAACAAAACAACTAGAAATCAATAATATAAGCACATATTTATTAAAATCAAAATTTTTAATATATCACAATGCAAATTTGCCTTCTGGTCACACTGTAAACCGCTATTTTGTTGTATATATAAATACAACAATTTCATGTTATTAGTTTGTACATAAGGCTGGTAGTATTAATAATGTAAGACAAATTTATTGATAATTGAGGTTAAATAAAAATAAAATTATCGAGAATGTAAACTAAACACTAAGGAAATTGTGACTTGATGTAGTAACATAGTCTCGGTTAAAGACAGAAAAACACACAATCTCCTATTATAATATGATAACATTTCATTCAAATGAAGTTACAAGATCGATATATTCTCCTCAAGTTATTTACAAATATTTGCTTCTTTCTGTTTCTTTTTTCTTTTTATTCTTTTTTTTTTTTTTTTTTTGAATGGTCCTCATTTTTAAACAGGGGGTATTGCAAATGATATGGTCGTATAATTAAGGAACACGAGTATTTATAAATAGAAGGCTGTCTTTGACAAGGGACACAAGGAGTGAAAAAGAGAGGAAAGAAGCCGTCACCGAAAAGAAAGCTCGAAGGAAGGAGGACAACAACACCCCAACACCTACTAAAAGCATCACCTTTTGTTTGCAATCATTGCACACAGAGACTGCCATTCAAGGATCTGTTCAGCCATTCACGTAGCTGGTAGAAAAAAATGGACACTACGCCATCGTTGTGAATTAGACGGAAGGTGCCAACCACTTTGAAATTATAGAATATTAAAATTAGATTCATTGGAACTAAACCTGTATATGAAAATAGATCCAGATTCTTAAACATTTAAGTCTCCATGACAACGTTATATATAATACATATACAAACATATACATGCTTTTCCATAACTATATATATAATATATGATATATATATATATATATACATACACACACACACACACACACACACACATATATATATATATATAATATATATATATATAATATATATATATAGTATATATTATATATATGGGATAAATATGCAAATTAAATCCGACAATATAAAGAAAATTTGAAAAAAACAGTATTCCGAAATTGGGATGATTAAATAATCGATGTTAATAAACATTTCGTCTACATTAACCTTCAATTCTAGATGTCTCTTGGGTGAAGCAAAATGATGGATGTTTTATAGGTGAAAGGAGATGAAAATCTTTTTAGTATGTAACTGTATTTAAAAAGATTTTCATCTCCTGTCCATATAAAAACATCCATCATTTTCTTCACCCAAGAGACATCCTGATGAAGGTTCAATGTAACCGGAAATGTTTTAAACATCGATTATTAAATTCATCCCAATTTCGGAATACTTGTTTTTTTCAAATTTCTCTTTATATATATATATATATAATAAAGAAATTTGAAAAAAACAAGTATTCCGAAATTGGGATGAATTTAATAATCGATGTTTAAAACATTTATAATAAAATTGTTTTACATTTAATACTGTTTTACATTATTAATACTGTTGACCATAATATCTACATGCTAATAACACGCAGTTGTACTTATATAAACAAAAATAGCGGTTTACAGTGTGAATGGGAAGGCTAATTTGCATATTGAATATTAAAAATTTGATTTTAATAATAAATATGTGCTTAGTATTATTGATTTCTAATGTTTGGTGTTATTAATGAGTATTGAGCAAACATCTCGGGGATAAATCTTAAAAGAAATCCATTAACTAAGAAGAAAATAACTGTAATTTATTCTTTACTTCCTATTTTAACTAAATATGTTAAATAGGAAAATTTACCAAGAAAGAGGGGAGTAATGGAAAATGATGGAAGAGTTTAGTTTCAAAGTTGTTCTATTTTTCAATCATACTCCTCTGTTCAAATCGTTTTATCTGCATTTTATTCAGTTTTATTAGCCATTCTAATTTAAATATGATTATTTTTATATATCAAAAGTTAAATACTTGCACCGGAGGGTGCATATATTTGCTAGTATAATATAATACCACGCATTACATTATAGTTATAACAGATGATTACATTAAACTCAAACACATATAATACGCATCACTACATTCATATATTCTATGAAATCAAACACCCACCTAATTATACATATATACATATATCAGTAATATATATAGTATATTATATCATATACAAACACCACACGTTAAAATACAGCATACACAACACTTATATATATTGCACTACACACATTATTTACATATTAATACAAACACACACACACACATATATAATATAATATATATATATATACACTCCACAAACATATATATATACGCACACACACAAGTATACATATATACAAATACACTCATATATATATACAATATAACACAATACAAACACAAATACACATATATATACATACACATACTTACACATGTATATCATATACGTATACACGCACACACACACACTCGTTGATCTCTGGGCAACTGGCAACCATGTGGTTCCATTTTGCATCGTATGGACAAATGATAAAACCCTGATAAGCAAATAAAACAGTTTTTTCATCAGCTGCACTTGCTTCTAAAGTCGAAAGTGTCCAATTTCCATTTGCTGACGTGCCATAAACCACACCACAAACACACACACACACCACACACACACATTATAATATATATATAGATATATATATATATTATAATATAATATATATATATATATATATTTCTTTTCTTTTTTTAGATGAGGCCTAATAGGCCCAAATTTTACGTACAGAGATTGATTTTTCTCGATTGTTTAAGCCTTACATTTGAATATGTATGCCCGCCTAATTAATTAAATATTGATAAATTAACTTTCAAAATTAGGGTAGAACTTCAAGTTAAGCACATATTCTCCCAAAAATTGTCGGCTAAAAAGCCATGTCAAAACATTGTGTATTTATTTCTCATATATATAATATATAATATATATATATATATATATATTTGTATATCACACTTACTATAAATACAAACCAATATTGCATTGGAATATCCTACAAAAATCAAATGTGTGCAGATCTCTAAATAATCCATGCTACTTATGTCTACAATGAAAAATTAACTATAATAAATTCATGGATGAGAAAAATCTTTTGAATAAATAGAATCGATCAATCTGAATTGTAGACAAGTTAAGTCAGTCACTATAAATATCATTTATATAAAGTGTGAATATTGTTATGTATATAATTGATTATTAATTATCTTACATTGAGCTCTTATGGAAATCAAAATAATTCTTGTATAAATCAACAAGGTGAGCATCAGTAAGGGTACGCGAAAGATCGTGCATAACATAGAATAAATAGACTGCAAAATTTGAATACTGCAACATTAGACGTCCTCATTGGTTTTTTTTAAAACAAGTTTTAATAATAACATGATGGGTATTATATATCTATATTAGTTTTTTTTATTTTAATACATATTGAAAGTTTACATTTCAAATTGTTTTATATTTTTTAATCACTTTAATGAATTTGATGATTTTACTTACTCTTAGGGTACAAACTCGCTGAACATTGAATTTTTTAACTCCCACCCTCAGGCAATATGTTTAAAAAATCTATTTTACAGCGTTTTTTTATTTTGTACAAGTATTTAGCCAGTCGTAGAGCGTTCGGCTAGAAACCACAAGGTTCCTAGTTCGATACACTGCCTCGCCAACTCAGCGTATGAGTAGCACAGGGATCTGTGCGGTAAAGTAAGGAGCTGATGGTAGGTGTGGCGCTCCACCTCAGACGCCAAAATAATCTCCTTGGTCTAGCGCTATGAAAGAGGGGATAGACTCCCTCGCTGCAGTGGCTGATACGACATGCAGGCCGCCCCGACGACTTTATACTATAATATATATATATATAATATATATATATATATTTTATTGGTTAGATTATGTGCTTAATTAAAGTCATACCTAATTTGTTAATTAATTTAATGTATATAGATGAATTAGGACGTGCATATCGGTTTTTGAATGTAAGCTTTTACGCTTACATTTAAACCGATATGCTACGCCTAATTCATTTATATTATAATTAATTAACAAATTAGTATTACTTTAATTAAGTACCTAATTTTCCCTAATAATTGTCGTCCTTCGCCATTTCAAACACATCGTTTGACCACTTCATAATATATATATAATATATATATATATAATATGTGATTTCATAGAATATTAATAGATACGATATCAGCCATTCATATCCATGCAGCTAGGGAGGGTGACTGCCTATCAGAAACATTGTCAACCTTGTAACATAAAGTATACTATATCACATAAGTATTGCCCCAGCAACTGTCGGCAAAACGAACAGGTATAATTAACTCTCTTGGGTGGGCTTATTAATCTTCTGGTCAAATTCAAGGGTCACTAGACAAAATTCGGGCCGTCACAGGCTCATAATGAAGCGTATGTCTTTAAGAATAAAAGAAGAATTGATTGACACTTCATTTTTAGTTGGACTGGCGCTTTTTAAAAACTTCATTAACTGATAAGACTATTTTTGTTTATGATTGAAAAGACTCAGAATTTTTTGTTTTGGTGAGAAATCGAAAAGTTAAAAAGAATGCAGGTTCTTATTTGATTTTTTTTCTAGAGTTACGGGAACGAAATAACCGGCTTGAAATTTAATGCTTTTTCTTATTTGTGTGGAGGGCTTTGATTATCACGACTATAACCCTTATTTATGGCTTCATATCTACGTCTATTATAATCTATCTATCAATACTAATCCTACTCTATCTATCTATCTATCTCCACACACACAACACACACACACACACACACACACACAACACACACACGCACACACACCTATATATGTATCTATCATCTATCTATCTATCCTATTTATCACACAACTCCTCTCTCTCTCTCTCCTCATCCTCTATATATATATTATATATATATATATATATATAATTATATATTATAAGTGTGTTGTGTATTCTTATCTATCTATTCTATTATCATCTATCTATATATGTATATATATATATATAATATTATATATAATTATATATATATATATAGTAAAACTCAAAAAGAGTTTGTGTAAAAATGTATATAAAATATGACTAGAACTAATTTATGATACCCCTTTACATTTTCATATGATTTTTTTACAACCAAACTCTTTTGAGATTTTATTATTAAACTATACTGCTTCTGAGATTTTTAAAATGTTAAAAAATAAAAATTTATTTTATTAAACCCAGAACACGCAAATTATATAATATATATATAATATATAATATATATAAGTTTATGTTCTGTATTCTATTTACCTATATATTGTATGTATCTATCTAGCCCTTCATACGTGTATCTAATCTATCTATATTTCAATCTATCTTTCTATCTTATATCTAGCTATTGCAGTCAATGTATTCTATCTATCTTAGAGCTAACTAATATCTATCTCTATCTTACTTCTATCTATCTTAGTCTCAGCCATATCTATTTATCTATAAGTCTTAGGACAGCTAACAATAGTCGTTAGAGCCAAGAGGCGTTCTTGACTCTTGAGGCGGACCTCCTACATACATTTATGAAGATTTTCATGTAATATTTTCTGTAGACATGTGCAGGAAGTGGAATGCTATTTATGAGAGAAAAAAAAAACTACGGAGGCCCTCTCTCTAATGGGACCCAACAAAAAAAAAAAAACATTTTCAAATAACACACGCCCTGTATTCTCTTTTTTTCTATACATGTTTTATCAGATTACTTTCATGTGATATTTTAAAAGCCCCCCCCCCAAGGGACCACCTTGTGGCGTGGGTGCGGACCCATGTATGCAACCATCTCCCATTTTGGACCTTAGGTTGGACTTGACGGGTGGTCGGAGAGACACCGTCCCATCAATCGCTGTGACGTGCAAACCCTTGTTGACATCCTTCCGTCTGAGGAGAGACGATGGAGCAGTTTCAATTCTTTAAAAACCTGGAACTCGTAGCCTCGCGAGGGTTGATTATGGAGGGATATAGCTGTTGCTCAGGCAGCAGACCACCCTCTTTACCACTGCAGCTGTGATTTAAGGAAAGTCAAGAAGCCAATGAGTTTAGGGCAGTGTAGTTCGCAAAGGAGTTGCTGCGGGTAGCACTAATTCAGCACTCACACCACCTTAGGGACTCCGGCTCCTGATTTGATTCGGGGTTTTACTCCCCTACTACCTTTCCTTGGGATGAGTTAAACGCAGCTGAGTTTGATCCAGTCTTTTCCTTGTCTATGATGGATTGCCGGCCAAGGCTTAAAGGAGCCCCTTCTGACTGGGGAGGGGGTGTGGGTAGGCAAAGTACCACAACGCCTACACTGTCGGTGTTCAGTAGCGGATATCTGGAATGGAAATTGCCACATCAAGCCTGGTCCAAATGTAATTATCCCATCCGACTGTCCTTATGGAACAACCACCACCCTTTAATCTCCACGTGCTAGAAGTCGGTGGCTGAGGGTCTTAATCTACCTTGGTATGATGTTAAACTGCATCTAATGGTAAAAGTTCCAATTCTTCTGGAGCTGTGAGTGTGGGTTGAGTACCTCCCTTATCGCCATTACTCCCTGGTCTCACGTCTGTAGTTCGGATTGGTAGTACTCTGTCTGTGGTACATCTGTTGGTTAATAGAAGAAATGAGATACATATAGCGAAAACAATAAGTAAAAAAAGAAAGATTTTCATAATCCACATAAAATGAATAAAAACAAAAACGTGCCTTCCGGGCAATGAAATGACCAGCAATGTTCACATGCTACAATAAAAAAAAAACGCTAAACAGGGAACTGCTCAAAATCCAACCCGCGCTAACGATTGACTCCTCAGCTGTTTTGATGAGCGTTTTCTCCTGAAAACTTAATGTGATATGACGATCAGCCGTATTTCCCCTCTCCCACCCCCCCAATGCTTTTTCGGGCGAGTAAAGTGTAAATATTATAACCCCCCTTCTTTAAAAATATTTTTTAGCGTTGGAAGGCGTATTTAATCGACAATTTTTACATGGTTTGGTTTGTTTTGTTTGTTTTAAACGGAATATCAAACTCTCAGTGGGCTCATTTATGTCGATAAAGTTTTTGAAATAAATCAATTTCTTAATGGATAAACAAATTTTTTTATAAAAATCATTTTTTCTATTTTAAAACCCATAGATGGAACCCTAACAGGTACTAACCTGCTTCACGGGTCGAGTGGACGAGGGAGCAATGGGGGATGAAGGGTACTCCCACATTCCCCAAACTCCAAAACTGGAACTCTGAACCATCAGTAGATTGTTAACGCCATTCCCGGACATTAGACCCACTAGCCACCGCCTCTAGCACCCCATATGATAAAAGGGGTTGGGGCTTTCCATAGGGCAATCGGTTGGAAATATTATTAGTGCTAGGCGCTTGACGTGACCAGCGTTGATTTTTTTAATCAGTTTGAAAGCGTTAAAGTAAGGGTTTTTTTTTATCGAAAAGTTAAATGTTAAATATCTATCCCCTCCTTTGAATATCTTTTTTCCCCGTATTTTCATTTTATTTTAATTTCAGACAACTGTAATCCTAACCAAACGCCTAACCCTAGCCTTGGCGGGTGAAGTAATAATATACTTATATCGCTTTAACTTTTCGGCGAAAAACGCCTTCTAACAGCTAGGAGCTTCAATGGTTAGCGCGGTCTTGGATTTTGAGATGGCACCGCTTAGAGATTTTAGGGCAGGAGACCAGGACGCACTTTATGCGATATATACCTGACCGAAACTTTTAAAAATCCTACATCTGAGAAATTCATTTTTTTTTTACGTTGTATTTCTCCCCGTATTCGTAAAAAATAAATCATGGGCGTCTATTTACTTCAGCGGATTACCTGTCATCTAAATGCTTTTTATACGTTAAATGTGATTCTATGCGGGTTAAATCGAACTTAAACAGACTAAATCCCACCATCGTATGTCACCCACTGGAAAGAAAAAAATAACCAAAAAATCATGGAATAAACCCGAATTTAATGACATTTTCAGTGCGGATATCTTCATGATAAAAGGTATAATGCATCAGTTATTATTTTTTTTAATTAATTTTTTTTCAGCGTCAGTTAACTTTGTACCACCTATCTTTGAGAATCCTGTGTTCGGTTCAAAGACACGTAGTTCAAAGTTAACTAAAACTAAAAAGTTAAAAGTGTTTAAATAGAATAAACTGATTGCCATTATATTCTTTTATTCATTAATATGTCAAGCACTGAAAATTTCATTAAATTCGGTCAATTCCCTGATTTTTTCTTTTTTTTTTCTTTCGGCAGGGTGACATTTAATGATGGTGGAATTGTCCGTTAAATTTCGATTTAACCTCTAAATGCTTTATATCAGTGCGCGCTATTCTGTATTGACCTTACATGCTTCTTATATCAAACCGGATGTCCTAGTGCTATAAAGGACTGACAACTCACCCTTTCCCATTATTTATATAGATTCTGGAGATCAGAGCTGTGGTTAGATTGTTTGGGTGTGTTTTTTTCAGACTTAGATAAATATAATACAGAATTTTAAAAAAATAAAAATAAAAAAAAGAAGGAAAATTTCCCTTTTTGATACAAAGTCTTTTTTCTGAAGCCCACACCAAGATCTAAAAATAAAAATTCCTGATTTTTTGATTTTTTTGATTTTTTTTTTGTTGGCGGGGTGATATACCGATGGTGGAATTTCAGGTCCCGTTAAGTTCGATTTAATCCTCTAATGCTTTTTACATTTGCGCTCTTATTCTGTATTAGTACCTTATGTGCCTTGACTTACATCAAACGATGTCCCATGCTATAAAGGACTGACGAAACACAACCTTCCCAATTATTTATATAGATTCTGAGATCAGAGTTGTCGTAATTTTTGGGTGGTGTTTTTACAGACTCAGATAAATAATAAAAATAATTAAAAAAAAGAAAGAAAAGGAAATTTCCCCTTTGTGTCAAATCCTTTTTTCTGAAACCCACTACAAGATCATAAAAATAAAAATTCCTTGAATTTTTGGTATTTTTTTTTCTTTCGATATTACGATGAGTGAATTAAAGGTCCGTTAAATTCGATTAAACCTAATGCCTTTTATCAGGCTTCGCGCTATTCTGTATTAGTACCTTATTGCTTACTTTACTTCAAACTGAGTGTCCTGATCTTACAAAGGGACTACAATAACACAACCTCAACAATTATTTATATAGATTCTGAGATCAAGTTGTGTTTAGATTTGGTTTTGGGTGGTGTTTTACAGACTCAGATAAATAATAAAAAAGATTTAACAAAGATAAAAAGAAAAAAGAAGGAAATTTCTCTCCTTTTGTTACAAATCCTTTTTTTTCTGAAACTCCACTTACAAGAGATCTAAAAATAAAATATAAGGTGTCCGGGTATGTTTGACTTGGACATATCAAGACAATAACGACAAGGATTGGTGATTGTAATACAGTGCATAAGTGTGGAGGTGGGGGGGTGGCAAAGGGCTGTTGCTTTTTTACTTGTGGGGTCTGGCGACGGTGAAATGGACGGACTGCTTTTAATGGGCGTTGGAAAGCAGGGGGTGGATTGTTAAGTAAGCACAATATAATGGAGGGGCGCTATCACCTTTCCTGTGATAAGTAAAACATTCCACAAGAGGCAGGCCACACGAAAGGGTTACGGATTTAAAAAATTGATTAGATCTATATGTCTACATATGTTTAAGGTGTCTTTGTGTTAGACATAGAGCGTGATATATTTATATATAATATATATATATATATATATAAATATATTAATAATATAATCTAATATATATATATAGTCGAGGTTTCGAGTCACACACGGAGCAGTCTCCCATGTTTATAACCTTGCTGTGATACCTAATAGGTCGAAGATGTACATTCAGGGATTGACATTTTCCTCGAATTGTTTAGGCCTTACAATTTTAAATATATGCCCGGCCTAAAATTCATTATTATAACTAATCTCTTTCAAAATTAGGTATGACTTCAATTAAGCACATATCCTCCAAAAATTGTTCGGCTTAAAGCCATATAAAAATAAACACATCTGTTGTTTTACTTTACCCTTAAGCTGTGTCTTGGTAGCGAGTTCAATTATATATATATATATATATATATATTATATATATATCATGAGGAAACATGAGTAAAGAAAGAGAAAGGAAAAGTAAATGGATAAAAATGAATTTAATCGATATCACATTAATTCATATCACTTACACATGTGTCTCTCGGATCAGTTTATGATGTATGAAAATACCGAATACACATGTTGTAAAGTGTAGCAGATATAATGTGAGTATCGATTATAATTCATTTTATCCATTTACTCTTCTTTTTTCATTTTTCTCATAGTGTCGGATTCAATTCCTTTTCCAGTTTTTAAATATTACTATATTATAATATATATATATATATATATTTGAGAAGTAAACAACAGAATGAACGTTTTTGATATGGCCTTAGCCGACATTTGATAATATATATTATAAAATGATTATTGATATTAATTAATTAGGCATGCATACCTTATTATAGCTAAACAAATCGAGAAAAAGTCAAACTCTGTATGATACATTTCGCCTTTATGCCTCATTCAGAGTTATAGACATGGGGGGTAGAGCAGGAAGACTGGCTCTGTGTGATAATATATATATAATATATATATATATATATATATAGTTTTTCCGTAGTTAGGGTTTTCATGTGTGGTTCTAACATAGCAATATAAATCATAAGGCGAGCTCAATGTACCTAATACAGTGAGATAAAGGACAGGCAGATTTTAGTAAATGAAGAAAAAACTCTAAACCTTGCTTCATTACATAATTTTATTTCACCATATCTAATAATATAGGTAATAACGTATTATGATATTCCCGTATATTATATTTATTAGATGTACTTTGGGAATTCTCAGTAGTCATGTTCTTGTGATTACCTGACAGATGCCGTATTAATATGGTTGTAAATAAATATTTGTTAACTGAAGCAAGTTTAAGCTTTCTATTCTCATTTACTATATATATATATATATATATATATATAATACTATTATATATTATATATATTCTAGTCACAATGGCGAGTGTGTTTAGATTAGCGTCGCTCACAGATAGTTTATATATATATATATATAATAGTATAATATAATAAATGAAGAAAAAACTTTAAATTTGCTTAATTGTAATAATTTATTTATAGAATGAATGCAAGCAGCATCCAAGACATGAGCAGAAACATTTGAATTACCCATCGAGTAGGTTATTTTACATAACCGTAATACTCTCTCTCTCTTCTCTCTCTTCTCTAATTATATCCATTATATATAATATAACTATAAATATATATAATTTGTGGGTGTGTGTGTGTATAATATACGTATATATATATATCTATCATACATAATATATATGTA
This sequence comes from Doryteuthis pealeii, assembly GCA_023376005.1. NCBI lineage: Eukaryota > Metazoa > Mollusca > Cephalopoda > Myopsida > Loliginidae > Doryteuthis > Doryteuthis pealeii. Next base: position 25,262,241 of record CM042170.1, on the reverse strand, counting down.
TATATTACATACACGACCACATGTTTCGACTATCAAAGTCTCTTCAGTGGATGTCTAGACATATTGTGAGCTACTACAAACCAAATAGAAACCGGATCGATTTAGCAACAGTCGTCAGCTTAAACCGCTCGGCTAATAGGTCAATCACAGAATGCGAAAGGGAATATATATTTTTATCCATCACACAAGTCTGTATATATGTAAAGCGCCTATAGAGTGCCCTATCCTTTTATAGAAGAGCGTGGGTACAAACACACACACACACACACTAAGTATATATATATATAATAATATATTATATTATTTTTCCATGTTGAGCACTGTGGGGGGATCATTAATATTGTAACTTCGCATATTCTAAATGAATTTTATATATTAATTTTTCATGGCAAAATACTAAATTAAAGTTTTGAATAAAATAACTGATGCATATAAAATTCTTAATTGATAAATCATACTGAAAATTTCCTTAAAATCGGATAATTACCTATTTTGGATTTTTTTTTCAATCAGAATGGTTACATTAAAATTGATAAACAAGTGGGCGCCGAAAACATTGATAAAAGAAGACAGAATGGCAAGATCGCAATCAAATGAAAAACAAATCCCTTTAAATTGTATTAAAATAACTGCATATTAATGAAGTAATTTTTCTTTTTAATGATGCTCATTATGTATACTACTTATCGATTAGACAAATTAAATTTTATAGTGCGACGACAAATTGGGTAGCTAATATATAATATATATATATTATATATATATATATATATATATATATACACACACACAATTCACACACACACACACACATTATATATATATAAATATAATACTATATATATATCCATTTGATTCGGGAAATCAAAGTCCTGATCTGGATTTTTTTTAAGCAGAACATGATAGCATCTAATAGGGGCAACAATAATGTGTACATGTAATTTCAAGATATGTCCGCCCATTATATACATTCGGGATATATATTATATATATAGAGCTTTCTGCTTTTATATATTTCCCATCGGGATGAAGTTTTGCTATGACAACCATTATCTCATTCCTGAATCTCTGACACATCTCACGTCCACAAACATAAGATGCTATATTAGACAGAAGACATACAATCTAATAATAGGAAATAAATTTTGAATGTGATATGAGATATTGGCGGAATTTCGGGTAAATATATATTATATTTACAACCAGAGGATGCGAACAAGGTCAATTCTTAAGCGGGGTTTTAACTTAGAGTTTTTTTTGATGTTATAGATTAAAGATATGCTATTTGCCATAAGCTGGAGGGAGAGTAGACGATTTTAAATACTTTCCCAAGTAATTAAAGCGCCATGTGAAATGCCAACAGCTTCGAGATATAGATTAGTATTTCCTACGACTCTAACCATTAGACAAGGCACTAATATCGGCGCTAGATAAAGAGGAAATCTATATATATAATAGATGAAACACGAAACCAATCTTATCCCTCTGTGATTTCGATGGTTATCTCCTTTATACAACTCTGTCCTTATGGTGGTACATTTATCGTAATATTATATAGATATATAGATATGTTCATTCATGTTAGATATATGTATATGGAAATACAGCTCGTTCTCCGTACTTTTTTCGACAGCGCAGGTAATATATATAGATGCATATAGAGCGCTATATACTTCTGTTTGCTCTCTTTTCTGCGAATCGTTTATAATTATTTCACTTTTCGGTTCATATATATACGAGATAGATATAGTCATTAATGTAAAGCCTACAACATAGTGTTGGTGTTAATAGGTGCATGTCTTCATGTCTCTCTTGCAGACGTCTTAAAGACGTAGGCGTGGTCTCCCTACTGGTCGGGTGCCCTCTACAAGTTCAATCATACATTTAGAATCTAATAAGATGCGGCCTTTTGTCATAAATCACGCAGGCGTCTCTGGCAGATGATGTGGCATGCTGTTTAGCTTTATAAGGGCCGATGGTAGGTGCGGTGCCTCCACTTCAAAAGAATCTACTTGGTCTAGCGTATGTTAAAAGGGATAGACTCCCTCGCTGGTCTGGCTGATAACACGACTTTAGGGCGCACCGACGACTTATTTTTTTTTACTTTATATATATATATATATATATATAATATATATTATTAATACCACAGCATCGGTCAGCTGCCGCCATCATCTGCGAGAGACACGTGCGTTTTTATTTACCCATGTCTATACTCTTGCTGATGAGACCCTATAGGTTCGAAATGTACATTAGATGTACATTTTCTCGATCGGTTTAACCTTACGATTACTGAACATAGTATGCGCCGCTAAATTCATTTAAATTAATTACAAATTAATTTTCAAAATTAGCGTATACTTCCATAGCAACATATCCCCCAAAAATTGTCGCTATAAGCCATATAAAGTAAATAAACACATTTGTTGTAATTTACTTAACACTGCATATATATTATATAAATAATTATCAATATATAGTATATAATTATATATATATATATATATATTTTGTATATGTATAAGTATAAACTTACCGGTGGGTAATAAGAAGATCCCGTTGGAAACGCACAATATCCATGAGGTTTAAGGTTGAGAAATAAACAAATACAAAAGTGCTCAACAATGTAGAGCATACATTTATTTTAACGAATGGAAAGGAGTTAACCTAGCTTGGAATGGGACTATACTTTAGTAGAGGAAAACCGCTTGTTTATAACAAGCGTTCCTTCTACTAAAGTTAAGTCCCATTCCAACGGGCATGTTATTGAACACCTAAGATTAATCGAAAAACTCGATAATTTACTAAGTAACCTGAAAATCAATCGGATGAACACTCGAGTAGGTTATCCTTTCCCATTTTATATATATATATTTATATATAATATATATATAATGCGAGAATATCTATTCGTTTTTCTAATTTTACCTTAGAATGTCGCTATGGCACCATTCTGACTCTCACCCATCACACTTACCCTCAATATCTCATCATTCAGACCACACCCCACCCCTAATCGTTCAGCCGTAAATTATTTAGGATCTTACACAACAGCTTTTAGATACAGCGGCTTATCTTTGTCATTTGAAATCTGCAACAAAATACCAAACAACACGGTATATCCAAGCTCCTTACCCCTCCCCCCGCACAAAAACGCTGACCCTCCTCTGCTGCGAAACCTTTTAACGTAGGCTTGACAACTGCTTATTTATGCTATCCCTTGATGTTATCACCCTCCAGGCCGACGCTTGAGTGTGGGGGGTCATTATTTTAACATCGATTACCATTTTCTCGTGTTTATTTTGGATTCAAACACGGATGCTGTCAACGGCGTCGTTTTGCCGTTTTAATTTGTGCGAAAGATTAGATACTAGTCAATCCGTACAATAAAGCGCGGTGGTGTAATGTTAGAGTCGTCAGAAAATGACACGTCTACCAGTTCAAAGTCCTGGCGAGGATTTTGAATTTCACATAATGCTAATACTCTGTGGGAAGGTAGCAATCCAACTACCTTACCTCAGCTTGAGTAAATGAGAAATGGACACGTCTAACTCGAGTCAAATTCCTGGACGAGACTATTTGAATTTCACATAATGCTAATATTCTTGAGAAAAGTAGACATTCAATCTACTCTTACGCTTCAACTATGAGTAATGTTAGAGTCGTAGAAATGGAAACGTCCTTCCGAGTTCAAATCCTGGACGAGCTGTGTGCATTTCACTACAATGCTAATACCCCTTGGGAAATGTGGATCCAACTAACCCTTACCTAGCTTATGAGGTAATGGNGTATAAAAAAAATACATTTCTCTCTTCTCTCATCTCTCTCTCTCTCTCTCTCTCCTCTCTCTATACTATCATATCTATTATTACCTTACCTAACTTATTTATCTATCTATCTATTTATCTATTCCAGCTTGTACATGTCTATCTATTTATCTAACTATTCATGCTCATTCTACTCATATCTATTTTAGTCCACAACCAATTCTCTACCTTGATATAAACTCTCTCTCTCTCTCTCCTCATCTCTATATATAGTATTATATATATATATATATATTATATCCAAAACAGTTAAGTTCATTTTACACACACACACACACACCACCACACACACACACACTAATATATAATTAATATATATATATATATATTATATATTATATATATATTATACAATATCCCAATATTGTTCATTATCTAGTCAATTATCTATCTTATCGTATCTATCTATCTAATTTGTTGAGGAACGTCATTTTTCAATTACCCAGTCATTTCTTGACCATTATCCAATCTATCTACATTATTTAAGGGATCTTTCATTGCGAATTAATCCCTCTCCATTCAATTTAGTTGATCATTAAACACAACTAAATCCGTAAATCCGTAGTGCTACTTCAACATTAAGAATTAAGACGTTAATCCACTGTTACTATGAAAGGTGATCTCAAATCTGTCGGGGCTCTCTAGCTGGGGGACCCCGGGCGCTGCGTTCTTAAAGCTCCTTACTCTAACCCGAAATGTTCACAGCCCGTCATTTTTTTGACTGCAGGAAAGTTAGTCCACTATCAATACTTTTAGCAAGATCGAACTTACTATCCAATAGTAAGGGAATCTTCAGACAGCTTTTAACCATTACACCATAAAATGGAACGGTTTATTTTACCCAGCCTGTTCATCCGGGGTAGGATGTGGACACCAAGATTACAAGTGAAGGGGCCCATCCAAGTCCGACCCAGAGTGGTAGTACCTGTTAGCGGTATCATCTATGTTAAATAGGAAAAAATGTATTTATAAAAAAAATTGTATATCCATTAAAGAACTTGATCTATTTCAAAACTTTATCGGCATTAAAATGACCCACTAAGGTTGATTGCCATAAAAAAAAAACAAAACAAAAAACAAAAACAGAGTGTAGGCTACCTGTTACGGTTTTATCTATGGCGTTGAATAAGAAAAAATGTGTTTATAAAAAATTGTCTATGGATTATTCTTCAAAACTTGGTCACATTAATGACCCCACTGAGGTTGATATTGCTGTAAAAACAAACAAACAAACCATATATATATATGTGTGTACCAATGAGTTTGTTGTGTGTCTTGTGACCGATGTGTTTATTTAATATGTGTGAGGTATCCAAAACTTGGTAGTAAGGGATGATTTTATATGTGATTTTCTAAGACACACTGTATTATTATTATTGTATTGATCAGTATGTAACAAATACAATGGAATCTTTAAATCACTACAAAGAGTTCAATGTATAATAATCTTTTTGTTATATACAGAGCAATATTTATCATGAAAGGAAAGGAAAAACTCAACAATAGTTATTCCATAATAAATTTATTTTTGTGACAAAAATTGGCCTTTTCTAGACAAGTTGATCATTAGAAAATTGAGCTCCAATTCAAGTCTATTATTTGATGATTATCCATCTGATGAGACTTGAATTTTGGGCAGTTTGTTAAAATCAAATTAGATTTATAAAATGGCCCCAATCTTTGGTCAGAATAATTTATTATGGAATAAGGTGTTAGTTTTTCCTCCTTTCAATAATATAATATATATTATATATATATATATATATATATATATATATATGTTGTAGTGTGTGTGTGTGTGGTGTGTAGTGTGCCTGTTTTGCATGTGTGCGTTAGGAGCTCTTCAAATTACGACAATTTGAAAAATTGTAGTCTAAGGAAGATTTATTCACTTTAGCGATATTATTATATATAATATATATTTATTATATATATATTATATATATATATATATAAGAGTTTTATAATTTGCTTAAAGCATATATGTTTGTATTGGGTTTTGTGGTTGGTTTTAAAGGCCTAATCACATGCAAGTTAAGAAAAATAACGGTAAACTATTTTGTTGTTCGTCGACGAGTTGATTATTTTCTCAATATCGCGATAAATATCCTTTCGTCAGAAGATTCTGAAACTAAGTTCTGTAGCTTTACCTTGTGCTAGATATATATATATAATATATATATTATATATATATATATATATATATATAATATATAATATATATATATGTATCCCACTTATCCAACGCTGCCTTCTTTCCTCTTTTTGGGGGAGGGATTGCGAATATGAAATATAACCACCAATTATATGTTTTGGTGTTTGTGTGATGTGTGTGTGTGTGTGTGTTTGTATATATATATATATAATATATATATATATGTGTAAGTTTTATATAGACTGATCAACAAAGATTCTTACAGTCTCTTTATTATCTGTGACATAAATTTAATATCCTTAAATCACCAACAAGCCCTTGAAGTAAGGAAAGATCATACTAAAACAGATTGAAACACTGCAGCGTTGGCTAGAAATAAATATCACTCATTTTATTTGAACGTGTGTTTGTGTTCAATACACTTTTTCATCTCATCATCTTACCTCGGATCTACATCCATCTTTTCTCTCTCACACTTATATAATATATATAATATTATATATATATATATATATATATATATTATATATAATAGTATATAAATATATATATATACATTTATTAATATATATATCATATATATATATATTATATCATATCACAATAATATTTATATATATATCATATATATATATATTATATATATATATATATATATATATAAATATAATATATATATATTATATATATATATGTCATTTCATCTCTAAACCTAGTTTTTCATTTTTTTTCTTAATATAGCTACATACCGTCGGATTCACTTCCTTTCTTCACACACAAACACACACACACACACACACACACACACTAAAACCTATCATAATATAATTATAATATATATATAATAATATTATATATATATATATAAATAATAAGTGTGGTTGTGGGGTTATTTCATTAACCCTTGGTCGAATTTAATTCGCCAGTTAACCCGATCCGAAGCCAATACTCATGAAATAGCTATCACCCTATTCTCAGAGACAACAAACCAAAACAGTTTTTTTTTTTTAAACAGACAAACAAACAAAAACCCAAAATGATGCATTCAGGCAATTATGGACATGTTGCTTAAGAATCATTCTCCCGCGGAAGGCACCCCAAAAAAACACACTTATGCGGCATGCGATTGCAACACACACACACAACACACATACACACACACGCACACGCACACGCTCACGCAACCGCGTACACGTGTCAAGCGAAAGGACCTTTTATCCAATTTAAATATTCGTTCTTTCTAAGAGAGCTGCGGCTTTTTCGCCTGAAGAAGAAGGTCGACTGGGACTAGCCTCGTCTGGAGACGGGGATTCTTCTGATATTGCTGTGCGATTCATCATGGTGGACATTTGAAAGAGATAAAGATTCAGCATTCTCTGCGACGGAGAGAAATTGGAGGACACTTGTGCATTGGCTAATCGACGTGGGAGGAGAGTGGCGTGGGATAAAGAACCTATCGTACCGAACGGCTCACACAATTTGGGCCCCAGTGGAAGCACCAATTTTACATGGGATTTTTTTTTTTTTTTTTTTTTCAAAGAACTGCCCAAAGACTTGTTTGCAGATGCATACTAAAGAATTCTAAAGGATCATCCAATCGATTAGTGCTTTCTAGGCTCTGTCGGCGGGTTTAGAATATGTTGACATAATACCTGAAAGCAGGTAAGAGCAGGCTCTACACTAAAAATTATATATGTTCTGGGTAGTTAATTTAAAAATGCATTTGGTAGTTGAAGGTGCACTTTTAGATATCTGCCGGGATGTTTGGTGTATCCTCATTGCCATTACGCCCAGGGTCCACTCTTGACCGGATTGTAGAACTGTTTAGCAAACCTTATCTGTGCGTTCAAAGAAATCTGTTTTAAAAATTTTAGTATTCCTATGGACCATGCTCTTAGTGTCATTCCAAGTGCATTTACGCTTTGAAAGACCCAGTAGTGAGGCTTAGAATAGCTGATTATATAATCTAAGAGCGGTAAAGATACCGCCTCCACCACTAAGATATGTATTTCTGGGTTAAGAATTTTTAATTGCATCTGACAGTAGCCTTACATTTCTGATATTGAGAAGTTGAGTAAACCCCATTGCTATCAGTGCCTCAGGAGCGGTCGCAACTAGTCTAGATGGGTCTGGGAGTTTGAGGCGTCAAACCTGCATTGCCATTACTCCAGTCCACTCTGACCCGGATTGTAAAACCTGCTTGGAACCATAGCTGTGGTTCAAAGAATCTGTTTAAAAATTGTTAGTATCGATGAGACCGTTGTTCACAAAAAACAACAAAATTGTTTGTTTACAATCTTAAACAGGATGATTCCTGAATTTATAATCTGTAGCTGTGAAAAGTACCATTTTTGTCCGGGCGTTTTCGCTCTTGTGTAGAAATGTGTTCTTTTTAAAGTGATTTTTTTGCATAAAATTCATTTCATTAAGAAATTATAATTATATAGCTGTACAATTTAACATGGTTGGACATTTGAAGAGATAAAGAATTTCAGCATTCCCAAGCAGACAGGAAAAAAATTTGGAGGAGGGACACTGTTGCCACGTAACTGGCTCTCATCGTGGGGAGGAGGGTTGCTGAAGAAAAAGTACCTACTTAACAAACATTTTAGTGGCTCCCAGCGGGAAGGCACCTATAATTATACTGGGATTCCTTTTTTTAAAGAAAACTGCTCGAAACTATGTTTGCCAGATGCATATCCAAAAGAACTAGTATCATCCAATCGATTGGTGCCTTTCAAGGCTCCTCTTCGGCGGGGCTTAAACATGCTGACATATAATCCACTGAAGGGTGTTCTAGGTTAGAACAATAAACTGCCATCTGATTGTAAACCTAGGCTTCTGGAGGTTGGGGTTTGGTTTTAAATCCTTCATTGCCAATCTCGCAGGTTCACATCTGAGCCAGATTGGTAAACTGTTAGAGCCAGATTGGTAGAACTGTTAGCAACCTATTCTGTTCGTTCAAAGTAATTTATGTTTGAAAAATTGTTAGTATTCAATGAGACCGTGCTTTTAGTATATCCAAGTGATTACGGCTTTCAGACCCAGTCGCGTTGAGGCCTTAGAATATGCTAACTATATAATTCTGAAGAAGCAGGTCTAAGATCCCGCTCCACGCGAAAATATGTAATGTTCTCGGGAGGAATTAAAATGCTCTGATAATGAAGCTACATTTCTGGATATATGGGGAGTTTTTGAGTAACCCCCCAGTTGCTATCAAGTTCCCAGGTCAACTTAAGTCCTAGAGGTCTGGAGTGAAGTAAATCTTTATTGCTTTACTCCCAGCGTCCACCTCAAACGCGATTGGTAGAACCCTTACTTTGGACCTATCTTTGTTTAAAACTTGTTAGTATTCGATGATACCGCGTTCACAAAACAACAAACAAAATTTTTACATCTTTTAAAAACGGAATGTTTCCTGAATTTAAATCGTAGCTGTGAACATGCTGCATTTTTGCCTCCGTTGTTTTTTTACACTCTGAAAAATCTGTTCTTTTTAAAATTAATTTTTCATAATTAAGAAATTTATAATTATATAGCCTTGTGCTGGGAAGATTGAATAATAATCCTTCATTGGCTATTTACTCCCAGGTCCACCCTGGCCCGGAATGCGGTAGATTCTGTTAACCTATCTTACTGTTCAAAGACATCCGTTTAAAAATTATAAGATATTTCTATCGAGAACTGTTCTTAGTATCATCCAACTGATTACTCTTTTCATCAAAGGCCATGTCGGCGGAATTAGATATGCTGACATTATTCCGCTGAAGAGGTGTATAAGGTTCCTACCCCTAAAGAGGCGGGTAAGGTCCAGCATCTCCACTAAATATTGGGAGTTATTGCTAGGTCACTAAACATTCTGATGTTGATGCTCCAATTGTGGAGATAATGTGCAGTTTGGACTACTCTTCACTGAACTTACTCCCAGGTCCACTCTTATTAACCCATATTTAGTAGAAACTGTTAGAACCTATTATGTGGTTCAAATAGGATCCTGTTAAAAATTGTAATATTTTGATGGACCGTGTTTCTTATGATCATTCCAACTGATTATTTGCTTTCAAGCCGGCGATTGTCGGCGGGATTAGAATATGCTTTATATCCCGTAAAGAGGGAGTAAGAATCCACAAAACCCCTGAAGAGTCGGGTTTCTGGGCTCGGACATAAATTACTTCTGATGTGAATGCCTCCAATTCTGTGAGATCTGTGCAGTATTGGAGTAACTCTACCATTGACATTACTCCACTCCACTCCTGAAGCCCGATTAGTAGAAACCAGTTAGAATTTATGCCTAATTAATCACATGAAGGGGAGTAAGATCCCACCCCTGAAGAGGCGGCTAAGATTCCATCCCACTTAAAATATGGGATTCTGAGAGGACAATAATCTGATCTGATGTTGCCGCTAAAGTTCTGGAGATCTGGGAGATTTGAAGTAACCCTTTAAATTGACCATTACTTTTTCCCCCCCAGGTCCACACTGACCCGGGTTGTTAGAGCCTCTTAGCGACCTATCAGTTTGTTCAAAGAGGTCTGTTTTAAAAATCATTAGCTTATTCAAAATGAGACGCGTTGGTTAAAAAAAAAACAACAACAATATAAAAAACTCTCATTTTCTTTAACACCTCCCCACGATGAATAAAATTCAACCAAAAATTTCTTTAAATATGAATTAAACTTAACGTATTTTTGCTGTATCAGGAGGGGGAAGGATTTTAACTTGGCATTAAAATAATGTTGTTTTACAGTCTCAAAAAGTGAGAGAATTTTTTTTAATGGTCCTGCATTTTGCCGGATTTTTTTTCCTCTTGAAATAGCTGCTCTTTTTTTAAAGTGATTTTTAAAAAATTTTAAAATTCATCTAATTAAAGAAATTGGATCAATAAGATAAACTTTTTTGTTCATCTCCTTCCCTACGCCATTGACGCCGGGTTGCCTGCTCTCTAGTATTGAACTAGGTCTATATAATTTTAAGTTTTCCAGTGCTTTGAACAAAAATATACATTAGTTGTAAAAACTGGGACAAATTTATTCTCTTTTTTTAGGAAGAGGGGCAAATTTCATTGGGTACTTTGAAAAATTATATTGAGATAGGCAATCCAACTTGTCCCGTTTTTGTTTTTTTCTTGAGGGCAAAAATCTTATTGGGGAACCATGATGAGAAATCGTTAGACATAAGCCATTTCATGTAATTCAAGTTTTGTGTAGGAGACCAATTGGTTGAATTTCGAAAGTATTTTACATAAATGAGTTTATATAGAACAAGAAATAAAATAAGAAAGTCATAAAAAGTCATAAAAGTCATTGCCTTTGCTCCATTATTCATCTGAGGAGACAAACAGGACGTGACACACAGAGTAGAAGAGAATTAAATATACATATATATATATATATGTGTCGATATTGTTGTTGTGGTGGTTGTGTAGTGTGTGTGTGCGTGCTTGCGCACGCATGTAGTGTGTTGTATGTGTGTGAAACCGCCTCCGCACGACCAGGGATGCGACACAATGTAGATTTCTTAAGCGGAGTTTAATTCCTTTTCCTAGACTGGTTACTATTCAAGGTTTCAAGAAGCCCAGTCTGCCCTATTAGTTAGCCATCACTGGAGGGATAAGTATATTGATTCATACCTTTCCCATGTATTAGCTCTATGTGAAATGCCGAATTTGTCCAGTAATTCAAACTCGGGGCGAATCTACTAAACTAGCAGCCAACCCAACAACCAACCAATAGATATAAAAGGTATGATTTGAAAAGTAACTTCATATTTAAAACTATTTTCATATTTTATGTGTTTTTGAAAATAAAAGGAAAAGGTGGATATTAACAAAACACAGCAACTAAATTCAATTAATATTCGCGGTCATTGTTTAGCTGAACTTTTTTCAAAATTTAATTGAGATAAATGCTTGTACATTCTGCTTTCATAGGGAAAAGCGTATTGGTAAGGGGGGACAAGGTGGAGGTTTTTGGTGTGTGCTATAGAGGAATGGGAAAGCTAGGGCGGGGGCTTAGTTGTGGGGAAAGCTTCAGCTAAACAATGAGGTGAAAATCAATTGAATGCATTGCTGTGGTGTATATCCACTTTTCCCCTCTATTTTTCAAACCACATTACTGTCGGTTATTTAAATCCTTGACTTCTTTATTTTATAGTGCAGTTAAATTTTTCAGTTACTTCATTAAAAAAAAGAATTGATTTTTATGCAAGATTGTGCTCCTCCAGATTTTGCTATTGTTGTCTAGAGTACACTTCTAATGCCTGGAATGGATGGGTAGATGTGGTCCGCATGGAATAGCCACCCGAAGCCCTAATTTAAACAAACAGCGATTTTTTTATTTGTGTTGGTTGAAGAACAAGTCTACTTTACGAAAACCAACGATTTTGGAAAAACTTGAAGAAGAATACGAGAATTTATTTTCTGCCATTTACAAAAGTTTCCTCGGGAAGATCAGTTGATGCGATTTCCCGAGCGGCTCGAGAGCCTGGAGTCGAATACTAGTACGTTTATATTGAGTTCTAAAATAAAACTCTATGTTATGTGTGTTCTCAATATTATTTGTTTTAAAAATATAATTCAAAATAAATTACGATGATTTTTTCAAAATATGATTTAGAGAGATTACTGTTTAAAAATCACCCTTGTATTCATTTTTGTAAAAAAATAATTGATTTCAGAAATAATTACGAGTATTTTCAAAATAGTAGAGTTTTACTTTAAAATCACCTTATCATTTTTTGTTAAAAAATAAGTGATTCAGAAAAAAATTACGAGATTTTCAAAATAGGAGAGTTACTTTAAATCCACGCGTATTCTATTTTTTTTGTAAAAAAAATAATGATTCAGGAAATAAATTACGAGATTTTCAAAATAGAGGTTATTTTAAATCACCCTGGTATTTCATTTTTGTAGAATAAGATTCAGAAAATAAATTACGAGGATTTTCAAATTAGAGGAGAGAGAGATGTTACTTTTTAATATCAGCCCTTGTATGCAATTTTTTTGTAAAAATAATTGACTTCAGAAATAAATTACGAGATTTTCAAAATAGTGTAGAGGTTACTTTTAAATATCACCGCGCCCATGTTATTCATTTTTTGTATACTTCATATGATTCAGAAATAAATTACGAGATTTCTATTCTGATGTAGTTACGATTTTTAAAATCACCTGATTTCATTTTTGTAAAAAAATAAATTAACAGGAAATAAATTAACGAGATTTTTCAAAATAGAGAGTTACATTAAAATCACCCTGTATTCATTTTTTGTAAAAAATAATGATCAGGAAATAAATTACGAGATTTTCATTATATAATTTTTTTAGATTGCTGATGAATTGTAGTTACTGTAAAACCTATTCGTTTTTATTTCATTTTTTTTTGGGTTTTCATATATATTACATATGATTCAGAAATTAAATTACGAGATTTTCAAAATAGTGAGATGTTACTTTTTTTTAAAATAAATCACCTGTATCGTGTATGTTTTGATAAAAAATAAGATTCAGAAATTATAATTGACCGTAGGATGTCAAAAATTTAGGGAGAGTTACAAAATTCACCTGATTTCATTTTTTTGTTTATGTAAAAAATAATGATCAGAAATTAAATACCGAGATGCCCAAAATAGGGATGATTACTTTTAAAATCACCCTGTATTCATTTTTTTGGTTAAAAAATAATGATTCAGAAATAAATTACGGAGATTGTAAAAAATAGAGAGTTACTTTTAAAAATCACCCTGTATTCATTTTTTTTGTAAAAAATTAATGATTCAGAAATAAATTACGAGATTTTCAAAATAGAGAGTTACTTTTTAAAATCACCCTGTATCATTTTTTGCTTAGAAATAAAGATTCAGAATAAATTACGAGATTTTCAAAAATAGAGAGTTACTTTAAAATCACCCTGTATTTCACTTTTTGGTTAAAATTAATGATTCAGAAATAAATTACGAAGATTTTCAAAATAAGAGTACTTTAAAATCACCCTGTATTCATTTTTTGTAAAAATAATCATTCAGAAATAAGATTACGAGATTTTCAAAATAGCAGAGTTACTTTAAAATCACCTTGTATCATTTTTTTGTAAAAAATAATGATTCAGAAATAAATACGAGATTTTTCAAAATAGAGAGTTACTTAAAATCACCCCTGTATTCATTTTTTGTAAAAAAATTAATGATTCAGAAATAAATACGAGATTTTCAAATAGAGAGTTACTTTAAAATCACCCTGTATTTCATTTTTTTGTAGAAATAGAAATAAAGGATTCAAAATAAATACGAGATTTTCAAAAATAGAGAGTACTTAAAACACCCTGTATTCATTTTTGGTAAAAATAAGGAGTTCAGAATAAATACGGATTTTTCAAATTAGAGAGTTACTTTTAAAATCACCCTGTATTCATTTTTTTTGTAAAAATAATTGATTCAGAAAATAAATTACGAGATTTTCAAATAGGAGGTTACTTAAAATCACCCTGTATTCATTATTTTTGGTAAAAAATAATGATTCCAGAAATAAATTACGAGATTTCAAAATAGGAGAATTACTTTTAAATCACCCTGTTATTCATTTTTTGTAAAAAATAGATGATTCAGAAATAAATACAGAGATTTTCAAAATAGGAGTTACTTTAAAATCACCCCTGTAGTCATTTTGTAAAAATAATGCATTCAGAAATAAATTACGAGATTTTCAAAATAGAGAGTTACTTTAAAAATCACCCTGTATTTCATTTTTTGTAAAAATTAAGATTCAGAATAAATAACGAGATTTTCAAAATAGAGAGTTACTTTAAAAATCACCCTGTATTCATTTTTGTAAAAAATTAATGATTCAGAATAATTACGAGATTTTCAAAATAGAGAGTTAATTTACAATCACCCTGAATAATTCCTTTGAAGAAGCTATGTGTATACAAGCTTTTCCGAAAAATCTCAATTCCACACGTTGAAAGAACCTATTTTAGTTATGCTATAGATTCCCATTTTAAATTAATCTACACGACTGTATAAATGATTTATACGCCCGTTGTTTGTGTAGGGTTAAACTTATCCGTGGAACGTTGTCATTATCTCCGAATAAAAAAGAATAGTTGGAGGGCAATCTTTATTGGCCAACTTATTTTAAAAACTCCTCCCCTCCCCCGCAGCATTCTTTATATAAATTACAATCGTCATAAATTCGCTAGAAAAGTAATGAAGATATTTGTATTTTTCAGGTTAGCAACTCTAAATTGAAATTCAATGCTGACCTTGAACACGCGTAAGTCATAAATTGTCTTTCAAAAATCCCCTTCACACCAGTCCTATCGTAATCAATCTGTATCTGTCTCTTCTATCTATTATCTATCCATCTGTCGGTCTAGTTTTTACCAAAATAGAAATGGACCAATGAATGGAAACCTTATTTTTTCAGGATACAGTGTGTGCAAAAACTACAAGAATCCTCGATATTTTTGACACAACGTGTTTATATATATATATATATTATATATATATATATAGATGTGTGGCCTGTGTGTGTGTGTTGTGTGTGGTGTTATTTGGGCAGCATTTTTTCTTTATGCATGTGAATTAAACAAAAGACACATCTCCTGTTTAACAATTTTATTTGTGATTTTTCAACAGTTTTCCGCCAACCTTTTTAATATTTGGGTGGAATATTTCGGGAGCTTAGACAAATAGCGCTATTAATGCAAAATCTCTAAGTCTTTTGTTTATTTTCTTTACTCTGTGACTCTAACAATTAAGAGCACACATTGAGCTCTCAAATGCGACAGTTTCGTTTAAAAAAAACTCCTATGGTCGTAAGGAGATTTCTCTTCTGGACTTTTGGACTATATATATATATAATATGTCGGCTGAAAATAGCCATATCACAACATTCGTCTGTTGTTTACCTTCTCGTAAGTTCGTTGTAGAGGTCACTTAAGAGGAATATAAACTAACCCTACTCCATTAAAAAACGAACGCAATATCTGCTAAGTCCGTTGGTGTGGTGGTAAGACGCTTGACAGTCAGCTGACAATCAGGTTTCGAATCGCACACGGGGCGGTCTTGTATCTATAGCTCTGCTGATGAGGCCATAGGCCGAATGTACATACAGAGATTTGATTTTTCTCGATTTGTTAGCCTTAAATTTAATAGGTAATCCGCCTAATTAATAATTATATAATTAATTAACTTTCATAAAATTAGGTCCGACTTCAATAAGCACATATTCTCCATATATATATATATATATATATATATATTATATATATATATAGAGAGAGAGAGAGAGAGTTGTAGAATATTTTTTCTCTTCTACCATCGTTTCGGTGTTCAGGTACACTTTCCTCAGGAGAACTAAAAAAATAGGTAGCCTTAATATTATACATCATTTCGTGTGGCCTGGTTAGGATTATCTTTTATCTATGTCTTCTAAAATAACTTTATGTCCCTCAAAAGTTAAACTTTTTCCCTTGGAAATCAATGCTTAGTTACCATATGTTTACCGGGTAAAAAGTAATTAGTAATTATTATCAGTCATATTAACCCTATCCCTTTTTATTATTCATTTTATTTACATTTCTATTGTTTGTTCGTCTGAAATTCAAGTACTTCTGATAAATCTATTAAGCTAGATTGCTTTTTTTGTTGTTGTTGTAATAATTAGTGCATGTATTATATCATATCTATATCAAACTTAATAATAACTACACCACACACATACACACACAACAACCACACAACAAAAAAAACATATATATATATAATATATATATATATTATATATATATATATATAAATTGATCGTTTCCCCCGCAGGAAATTTGATCTCTCCGTGCCGCTAAAAATCCATCGATACAGTTATCGGGCTACCATACGGGCAGTCTGAGTGCGAACCGATAGCAAAGGTAGTTGCGTCTTAGCCACACTGAGAGGTGTTGAAACACCGAAAACACGTGGTCTGAGGATGACTTATTCAAAATATATAATTAATATTATATATATTACAATAACTCAGCGTAGAGTGCACAGAGTCTGTACGTTATAAAAGTAAGGAGTGGTGGTAGGTGTGGCCGCTCCACTCAGATGCCCAAATAATCTCCTTGGTCTAGCACTAGTGAAAGGGATAGACTCCTCGCTGTCTGGGCTGATACCGAACATTAGGCCGCCCCACAAGACTTTACTTAGCTTAATATATTATATATATATATATATATATATATATATATATGTTATATATATATATATATCGGCCTATCACGTTTCATACCTATGATCTTCATTTTCCATTTTTTTCACATGCAATTGATCACGGATCAGTCGCTTTCGTTTAAAAAACGCAAATATCCAAATTAACGGACTAATAACAATTAATTTCAACATTCCTTATACACTTAAACATTTTCATTTTTCCCCTCACAAATATTTCTGTTTAACAGTTGTTCCTGATGATGGTTTAATACGAAAGGTACTTTAAGAATTGTTTCCTCTGATCAAACTCTGTGTTTGTTATTTTTTTGAAAAATATTTTCTTCAAATATCTGTCGCATTAATTTCCTCATCGTTTTTCCATATATAAGTAAGTAAACTAAGTCGTCGGGGCGGCCTAACAGTCGGTATCAGCAATCAGCAAGGGGTCTACCCTTTTTCACTAAGCGCTCTAGACCAAGGAGATAGTTTTTGGCATCTGTGATATAATATATTATAGATATATATTTTTATATATATATATATTATATAACTATATATTATATATTACTACATACATATTATATATAATCACAACATTTATTATATATATAAATACACCCACATATATAATAATAAATAACACACACACATATATATAAATACACACACACATATAAACACACACACATACACAACACACACCACACATATATATATTATATATTATATAATATATATAATATGTATGTTATGTTCTTGTGAACGTTGTTTGTTGTGTCTTTGAAGCATGGGAAAAAACAATAAATATAAAAATATATAATACACACCACACACACACACACACACGATATTATATATATATAATATATATATATATATATTATATATATATATGATCGGATTGTTGTCAATATAAAAAATCAAGCATTCAGTAGATGTTTACGAATGAATTGTATGAAGACATTCACTTTTATAAAGAACAGGGGCAAGAAAACATTGGGTTCTTTGAAACCCAAGAAAGTATCTGAAAAGAACACCATTTCCAATCTTTTTTAGGTGAGAGTGTTGGAAACGATTCTTTTCTAGATTGAAATCAACGAATTATTTAGGAAGTGCAAGATCTGTATTTTTTTAAGAATAGACCATGGACAGGTACACCCAAGAGCCATTGGGTCCTCATTGCTAATACATGGCGTTGCTTCTGTCAACAACGTTCCGTAATGACAATAGAAAACCAGATTGGATATCCGGTTGAAAAAAACAAAAAAGGATAGAAATTGAATATAAGTACAAGGAAGACATCAATCTCTCTTTTTTTCTATCTCTGTCTATTTCTCTCTCTCTCTCTCTCTCTCTCTTCCTCGTCTCTCTTCTCCTCTCTCACATATAATATATAGTATTATATATATTATATATATATATACTTATATATATTTGTGGTGTGTGTGTGTGTTGGAGAAAGTAGACAAACACGGGATGTTGTAGAAAATGGATTTTTAGTGTAGGTAGTGATTGTCGACTTTTAAAGGTTTCGGTCTGTGACCTTCTTCAGGACTTGGATATTAGTTTTTGCTTCAATGGTGAACCATTTTCAGAAAGATAAATGTCTGAAAATGCTTCACCATTGAAATCAAGAACTATATCCAAGTTCCTGAAGAAGGCCACCACCGAAAACGTTACAACTCGACATCACATCTACAATAAATATTCCCTCTTCTACAACACCGTGTTTGTCTACCTTTCTTCACATACTGTGGATTAATCTCCTCACATTTCTCCCATTATATATATATATATCTATATATATAATAATATATATATATGTATATATCAGATACCTCATTTGGTTTATTCTATCTCTATCTTTTCAATCCGTCTCTCTCTTGTATTATATATATATATATATATATATATATATATATATAAAGAACAGTTACAACAAAAAATAGACATGGAACACGATCTCTAAACCACTAGGCGATTAAATAATACTAGACGTTGTTGAAAATCAATGTCAATCTATCTGTTTCTCTTCTATGACTGTTCTGTCTCTCCTCTCTCTTTGTCACCGGCTCTCCTTCCTCTCTTCCCCTCTCTCTCTCTCTCTCTGCTCTGCCCTCTATGTCTGCTGTCTCTCTCTTTCTTGTTCCTCTCTTCCTCTCTCCCCCTCTCTCCCGTCCTGTCTTTCTCTTCTGTTTCTTTCTTTCTCTCTCTCCCTCCCTCTTCTCTTTCTATCTGTCTCTCTTCCTTCTCTCTCCCCCCCTCCTCTCTCTTCCCCTCTCAGCCTCTCGGTCTGTCTGTCTGTCATCCCTCCCTCAGCTCTCTCTTCTCTATTTCTCTCCTTCCTCTCCCTCCCCTCCCTTTCTCTCCCTCTATGTCTGTATGTCTGAATTGTCTTGCTCTCCCTCTTTCCACCCTCTGTTCTTTCTCTCTCTCTTCTTCCTCTCTCTCTTCTTGTCTCCCCCCTGCACTATCTTGTCATTGTCTCTCTCCCCCACACCCTCATCTTCCTCTCCCTCTATGTCTGTCTGTCTGTCGGTCTCCCTCCTTTCCCTCCGTTCTTCCTCTGTCTCTCTCCACCTCCCTCCTCTTCTCTCTCCCTTTCTCCCTCTCTCTCCCTCTCTCTCCCTCTCTGTCTGTTCTTTGTGTCTCATGTTCTCCTTCTGTCTTTCTCCTCCCCTCTTTCTTCCCTTCCTCCTCTCTCTGTATGTCTCTAACTTTCTCTCACACCCTCCTCTCTCCCTCCTCCCTCTTCCCCCTCTCTTCTGTCTAGTCTGTCTATCTGTCTGTGTGTCTCTCTCTTCCCTCTCTCTCTTCTCTTTCTTTCTCTCTCTCCTTCTTTCCTCCCCTTCCTCTCTCTCTGTATGTCTCTCAACTTTCTCTGAACAACCCCTCCTCCCCCCTCTTCTGCCTGTCTGTGTGTCCTCCCCCTCTCTCTCTCTGTCTTTCTCTCTCTCTTCTTTCCCATTCCCCTCTCTCTGTATGTCTCGTATCTTTCTCTCAACCCTCCCTCTCTCTCCCATCCCCCCTCCTGTCTTCTGTGTGTGTGTGTGTCTCTCTCGCCCCCTCTCTCTCTCTTTCTCTCTCTCCTCTTTTTCCCCTTCCTTTCTCTCGAGTATTCTCGAAATTCTTCTAACCCCTCCTCTCTTCCTCCATCCCTCTCTGTCTGTCTGTCTTGTGTTCTCACTCGCCCCCTCCTCTCTCTGTAATTCCTCTCTCTCTTCCTCTCTCCCTTCTTTCTCCCTTCCTTCATATCTCTGTATGTTCTATCTTTCTCCTCAACACCCTGCCTCTCTCCCCTTTTTCCCCTCTCTGTCTGTCTGTCTTGTGTGTGTGTGTGTCATCTCTCTCTCCCTCCCGTTCTCTCTCTCTCTCTCTCTCTCTCTCTCTCTCCTTCGTTTTCCCTTCCTCCTCTCTCTTTCTCTCTCTGTCTTGGTCTGGTTCTATCCTTTTTCATCGCCTCTCTCTCTCTACCCCCTCTCGTGCTGTCGCGCACGCGTCTCTCTCTCTCTTCTCCCCCCCTCTCTCTCTCTCTCTCTCTCTCTTATGTGATTTCTGTATCTCAGTTGCGTAGAGTTTTGGGATTTTCAGTTATAGTTCAAAATAGGTTTTCGACATTTTTGTTCTGAAGTTTTGCGTCTCGTTTTTCTCTGGGAACGCGAATGAAATTTTGCAAGAATATTCCAATAGGACATCAATATTTATTGTTAATTTGCTGTTTTATTTATTATATATTACATCATTTTATTTATCTATCTATTCTATTATACTTGTTATTTGATTAATATATTTCTCCTTTTTTTTTTAATAACATTGAGCAAACAACATTCATCATTTCATCATCATCTGCATGATCGCAATTCTGCTGACATTGATCTCTAACGCCACAATGGTCTCGTCTACAAGATGTAAAGTAATATAAATCATACCCATCGTTCAAAAATCTTTTTTTCTTGTGTGGTAGGGGCGAAGATTGAGCAGATTCTGCGAGAAGATTTGAGGACAGGAGAGAGAGAGAGAGAAGAGGGACGAGGGAGAAGAGAGAGAAGAGAGGAGAGATGGAGAGAGGATAGAGAGAGGAAATAGACAGATGGGGGATAGAAGAGAGATATATATTATATATTTCTTCGCCTTACTTACTTATAAATAACTGTCTTCCTTCTTTCTCAGAGAGGAGAGATGAGAAGAGAGAGAGAAGAAGGAGAGGAGAGATGGGAGGGGTAATAGAAAGATGAGAGGGAGAGAAAGATTATATATATACTATTATATATTTCTCCCCCACTTACTTATTAAATCACTGTTTTTCCTCATCTTTCTTCAGAGAGACGAGAGAGAGAGAGAGAATGAGAGAGAGAAGGAGAGAGATGAGAGAGGAGAGAGAGAAGAGAGATGGGGAAGGAGAAGAGTAATATATCATAATATTCTCCCTTACTTACTTATGAAATCACTGTCTTCCTTCCTTCTCAGAAGAGAGTGAGAGAGAGAGGAGAGAGAGACGAGAGAAACGAGAAAGAGAAAAAGAGAGAGAGAGTAATAGAGCATATGGGGGGGGGAAGATATATATCTTATATTTTCTCCCCACTTACTATTAAATCACGGTCTTCCTCTCTTTCTCAGAGAGAGAGAGAGAGAGAGAGAGAGAAACGTAGAGAGAGAAGAGAGAGAAGAGAGAGAGAGAGAAGATTGGGGAGGGAGAAAGAGATATTATTAATATATTTCTCCCTTACTTACTTATTAAAACACTGTCTCCCTTTCCTTCTAAGAGAGAGAGAGTGAGAGAGAGGAGAGAGAGAGAGAGATTGGGGAGGGAGAGAGAGAAAGAGAAAGAGAGAGAGAGAGAGAGTAATAGATATGTGGGGGAAAGAGATATATATCTTATATTTCTCCCCCACTTACTTATTAAATCACTGTCTTCCTTTTCTTCTCAGAGAGAGAGAGAGAGAGAGAGAGAGGAGAGAGAGAGAGAGAGAGAGAGAGAGAGAGGGAAAGAGGGAAAGAGGAGAAGATGAGGAGGAGGGAGATAATGTGGACAGCAAGGGGGAGCATAATAGGAAAAGAATAGTAATGAGAATAATGAGAGAGAGAGAGATGGGAGGAAAAGAGACTGAGAAAAGAGAGAGAGAGAGGAGAGAGAGAGAGAGGGGGGGGCAAAGAGAGAGAGAAAGAGAGAGGGAAAGAGGGGGTAAAATGTGAAATCAACAAGATCGATTGATTTCATTCGGTGACGCTGATTTGCTTACAATAGTAATTATTTCGCGGTTGAAGAAAAAAAGAAGAAATAAGAAAGAAAAATGAAAAAACGAAGAAAAAAGAAGAAATAAGAAAGAAAAAATGAAAAAGAAAAAAAGAAGAAATAAGAAAGAAAAATGAAAAACGAAAGAAAAAAGAAGAAATAAGAAAGAAAATGAAAAACGAAAGAAAAAAAGAAGAAATAAGAAAGAAAAATGAAAAAGAAAGAAAAAAAGAAGAATAAGAAACGAAAGAAAAAAGAAGAAATAAGAAAGAAAAATGAAAAACGAAAGAAAAAAAAGAAGAAATAAGAAAAAAAAAGAAAAGAAGAAGAAAAAAAAGAAACTAATAAAAGAAAGAAAAGAAAAAAGAAAAAAAAGAAAGAAAAAGTTAAAGTTTCAAATAAATTGTGTAGCGAGAAAAAGGCAGTGCCTGGCTTTGTATATGTGCGTACTATGGGTGGATGTGTGTGTTGTGTGTGTGTGTGTGTGGTGTGTGGTGTGTGTGTGTGCGTGTGTGCGTGTGTGTGTGGGCATGCGCAATATAACGTGTGTGGAGACAAACAGAAAGATATCTGTATTTGGATATTTGGGGGTTGATTGATGTATGTATCTTCACGAGAATATTTGCGTAGGTGTATTTACATATTTCCCTCTCTCTCGCTTGTTCGCTTAGTCACTATCTTCCTCTCTTTCATTCTCTTGTCTGTCTGTCTGTCTGTCTCTCTCTCTGCTCTCTCTCTCTCTCTCTCTCTCTCTCTTCTCTCTCTCTCTCTCTCCTCTCTCTCTAACTCACTCACCCTTGCCCCTTTCTTTCTCACAGGATATATATATATATATATGGGAGAATATGTGCTTAATTGAAGTCGAACCTAATTTTATGAAAGTTAATTAATTAATAATTAATTAATTAGGCGGGATTACCTATTAAATTTAAGGCTAAGCAAATCGAGAAAAATCAATCTCTGTATGTACATTTCGGCCTATTAGGCCTCATCAGCAGAGCTATAGATACAAAGACCGCCCCGTTTGCGATTCGAAACCTGATTGTCAGCTGACTGTCAAGCGTCTTACCACCACACCAAATGTAAATATTGTCGGCTGAAAATAGCCATATCACAAACATCGTCTGTTTGTTTACTTCTCATATATATATATATAATATATATATATATATATATATATATATAGAGAGAGAGAGAGAGAGAGAGAGAGAGAGATAGATAGATGGATAGATATTGAATATATTGATATAAGAGGTAGAAAACGAGTGAAATAAGAAAAAATAAGTAAAAGAAAGAAAGAAAGAAAGAAAGAAAGGAACAAACAAACAAACCAACAAACAACAGACGCCAGAAAAAATGACGATTTAAAGGAAATAAAGAGGGACAAAGAAAGAAAGAAAGAAAGAAATACAGAAAGAAAGATGATAGGGAAAGAAAGAAACATAGAAAGAAACAAAGAAAAGAAAGACAACAAAGAAGGAAATATATAAGTAAGTAAAGTCGTCGGGGCGGCCTAAAGTCGGTATCAGCCAGTCAGCGAGGGAGTCTATCCCCTTTTCAATAGTGCTAGACCAAGGAGATTGTTTTTTGGCGTCTGAGGTGGAGCGCCACACCTACCATCAGCTCCTTACTTTACCGCACAGATCCCTGTGCTACTCATACGCTGAGTTGGCGAGGACCGGTATCGAACTAGGAACCTTGTGGTTTCTAGCCGAACGCTCTACCGACTGAGCTAACACGGCCCATTCAATCTGTTTTTATCTATATATTTATCTATCTATCTATCTATCTATATATATATATTTGTAACACAACATTCTACAAGATTAACGTTTAATTCTACAAGATCATCATTGGGAATGTTTATTTTCACCGACAATTGTATTCCATCACCCCACCCCCTTTATATAAAAAAGTGAATGTGTACCTATATTTACTTTATCGTTGTTTTATTTCTAAAGTTTCCCCCGGACATGCATACACACAACTGTCCTTTATATATGTATATATGAAGTTAAGTAAACAAACAAATGTGTTTATTTATTTTTTATATGGCTTTAAGCCGACAATTTTGGGAGGATATGTGCTTAATTGAAGTCATACCTAATTTTGAGAATTAATTTGTTAATAATTAATGAATTTAGGCGGGCATATATGTTCAAATGTAAGGCTAAACGAATCGAGAAAATGTCAATCCCTGTACATTTCGACCTATTAGGTCTCATCAGCAAGGCTATAGACATGGGAGACTGCTCCGTGTGTGACTCGAAACCACGACTGTCAAGCTAACAGGCGAAGTCTCTAGCCGTTACACTAGCTTACCAATCCCACATTCTTCGTTCGTTTTGAAACTTATTTATATTCCACTTTTTATTGACTTACTAAACGACAGTATGATATATATATATATATATATATATATATATATATATATAATATATATATACTTCATCTTGTAGAATCACTGAGAGGTAAGACGGATTAACGGATATCCATCATTCCATGTTGTATCTAATTCGGCTTTTCACTTAACCTTTGACAAAGGCGAAAAAAAGCCACTTTACTCTTTTTCCTGTCTGACGATTGTGCCAACAGCTGAAACTAAGTAACAGAGCGAGGAACCCACGGCCATAATTTCATATTCTAAGCATTATATATATATATATATATATATATATATATATATATATAATATATATATATATTTGTGAATAAAAAGGCCTTAAATACCATGGGTATCGTGGTTATGGACCATTTCCACTCGCGAGTATGTTCACGAGCTTCTTCAGAGGGAGGTGAAATGTATGAATATAAAATGAGTTTGGCCATGTGCCTGTCTAAATAAAATATATCAGTGGTCTGAAGAAGCTCGTGAACATACTCGCGAGTGGAAATGGTCCATAACCACGATACCCATGGTATTTAAGGCCTCTTTATTCACAAATAAATTTGCTCTGTTTACAATAATTAAACATTGAGCTCTCATACGGAACCTGAACTCTACAACAAACTACGGGTAGAGAATTAGGACTCACCTAGTATCACCTTGTACCAAGAAACTTGGTACCGCACCAAAGTATAATATATATATATATATATATATATAATATATATATATATATATTTCTCAAGGCATGTGTTATTGAACAACACGGAGTATTCTTTTTTCATTTTTTGTATAGATATTTTTTCCAGTCTTCTGGCTATCCTTCTTGAATCTGGATCGAGTTGATTCATGAACGAACGTAGTATATAGATTCATTTGCCCATTCCGAGAGTGCCTCTCGGAAAATAAACTATACACTAATATATACCATCTCTCCGACACAAGCTCCATAAAACAACACTTAATTAAAAAACACCCTGAAAAATCCACCTCCCCCGAAATTAGAAAAATCTTAAACGAAAATACTTAAATTATCTAAAAAAATAACAATATGAAACGCCTACAGATCCTAGAAGCCATATGCATTAAAAATAAAAAAAACCTAACATTAATAAAATAGCCTTTAAAGTCGGAGACAACATATTAAATATCTTCAATAACTAACACTTACCTACCCCCTCTAAAATAATAGACTCTCTGAATTTGATAAAAGCATAGATAACAGAACTAAAAAATAACTAAAAACCAAATTACATAAACCCATGAATACGACTGGAGAAACAGTCGAAAGCGCTCGGGAAATTAGTATGAAAAATATCATGAATCAATTTTCTGCCAAAATACAATATATATATATATATATATATATATATATATATATATATATATATAATAAATAACAAAAGATGCAACAAGCCTAGATGCCAAATTTGCAGCCATATACACAAGGAAATCGAAATAAAAATACCCCACACGAACATAACAATCCATCCGCCACACCTAACATGCGATAGCGCTAACATCATATATTACATATACTGCACACAATGCACAAATAGCGGATATGTGGGAGAAACATCTACATCTTTTAGACTAAGATTAAATAACCACAAATCCACAATAAAACTCAAATCCCCGCATAGTACAATAGCACTTCACTTTAACACCCTACCACACAACCTTACACACCTCAAGTGCATTCTAATAGAACACGCATTTCCAACAACTCAATCTCGAAAACAAGCAGAAACTAAATGGATTCTAAAATTACAAACTCACGTGAGGGGACTGAACGCTGACATAGGAATACCCCGTTATTATAATTTTTTACAGACGCTGCCGCTGTCAATAACAACAGAGACAAAAGATCCGTTGAACAGGAACAACATTTATTTGATGAAGGGTATCTAACGAACCCGAAAATTTATGATAAAAAATAATAATAATAATAAAATAAGTGAATCCAATACTCCATAACATCGAGGTCATTCATTTATTTTTAGATGCTCCGTAATAACGCCCTACTTAAAAAAACACACACATATATATATACATACATATATATATGTATATATGTATATATATAATAGTGCATATCCACGAAAATTCAACGCCACAAGCGGCCTTTTAACAGATCGCAAAAATCTTGTCAATGCTCAAAAATAATCAAAAATAAAAAAAATATTGTCAATAAAAAAAGTACAGAGCAATATCACTATATATTAACAATTTTGAAAATTAGACAGGGTAATTACTCTCTTATATTGCCCTGATGATGGATGATATATCCAATATATTAAAACTGAAACGATCAAACGTAGACAGAAATATTTATTAATTCATAAATAAACACATTCTCTGAAGATTTTTTATTTTATTTTTATACTTACATACTTCGGATTTATTTCCATTTATACATGTGTTCTAGGTATGACATTAAACTGCATCTAATGGCGAGGTTCTAATTCTAGGACACTGGGGAGTGTGGATTATCTCTTCATCGCCATTACTCCCAGGTCCACTTTCATCCGGAATGGTAATACCTGTTAGGATCCCATTTATGTGTTAAATTAAAAAATGAGTTTTGAGACATGTTTTAAAAAAACTGAATATCCAATAAGAATGAATAAAACAAAATATATTCGGCATGAAATAACCCAACAGGGGTTTAATTATCGTAAAATCCAACCAACCTACCATGATTTGGTTCCAGCCACTTTTTTTTATACATGAAGTCTGTGGGTGCAAAGTTGGGGTCAAGAGGTCAAGGGTTGTAGGAGATGTTTTATCAAATTATGTTATATGTAAGTAAGTAAAGTAAAGTCGTCGGGGTGGCCTAAAGTCGGTATCAGCCAATCAGCGAGGGAGTCTATCCCCTTTTCACTAGCGCTAGACGAAGGAGATGGTTTTTGCGTCTGAGGTGGAGCGCCACACCTACCATCAGCTCCTTACTTTACCGCACAGATCCCTGTGCTACTCATACGCTGAGTTGGCGAGGGTCGGTATCGAACTAGGAACCTTGTGGTTTCTAGCCGAACGCTTACCGACTGAGCTACTACTAATTTCAACAACTTGTATTATTTTGATTTTTCGGACTGTTTTCTCATATTTATTGTTATATACACAACATTTCGACCGATGTTCCACCGGCCTTCTTCAGGTGGTTTTTGTCGAACTCGAAAATCTTTATGTCGTAATCCGGACCGTTCTCGGAACTTCGAATCGAATCCTTTATTTAATCAATTGGACCGAAAATTGTGTATATATACATTAAAGGTGACGACCTTAGTCTGAAAAATCAAAAATAATACAAATTATCAAGCCTCATCTAAAAAATTCAGACAAATATTATTAAAACAACGTTCATTCCATTTTCATATTGTGGGATATCATTTCAATCATTCCAAGTCTCATTCATATTGTCGGATATCATTCCCATCATTCCAACCACATTCATATTGTGGGATATCATTCCAATCATTACAGCCACATTCATATTGTGGGATATCATTCCAATCATTCCAGCCACATACATATTGTGGGATATCATTCTCCAAATTATATAGTAGAAAATTATTTCAACGGAATTTAGATTATAAATCTACCATGTCCTATATTGAAATGAACTGAAAGACCATCCTGGGATTAATATTTCTAATAAAAATCAAACTCCAAGGAAAACATAATAAAACTAAATGCGTTAATTCATTTATAGGTTTAAAAAAAAATTAAACGACAGCATCAATTGTTGCTATATAAATTTAAAATTGTTGCGTAGTGATTAAGTTATTCACTTTTTTGATTGCAGCTTTGTTATTTTAAGGGAATTGGAGATTATAAACCTAGGAAGTCATCTCCGACCGCC
>CM042170.1:25221088-25228588 GCA_023376005.1 Doryteuthis pealeii | reverse complement strand
GATCCACAAAGTTTGATGCAATATACACACATATATACATAAATTGAATTTGCATCCTTCCGTCTACAAGAGACGATGGAGTAGTGTCCAATTTTCTTCTACTTTGGAACTACCTAGCCTGGGTAGGTTCATATGAATATATATATATATATATATATAATATATATATATATATACACACAGACAGGTGTTTCGAAATTTACTTTTCATCAGTGCGGCTCGACTTTTTAACAGCAACCTCTAACCGGGATCGAAACCCGAGAAAATTTTCCTTACCCTTGCAGCTATCAGCGGCTGTCAGTTTGGGGTGAACAATTAATTGATACATCCCTCTGGGGAATGTTTTTACAATCCACCGAGAACTCAAATCTGTAAATATATAAATCGTCGGCGTGGCCTAAAGTCGGTATCAGCCAATCAGCGAGAGAGTCTATCCCCTTTTCCCTACCGCTAGAACTAGGAGATGGTTTTTTTTGCGTTTGAGGTGGAGTGCTACACCTACCAACAACTCCTTACTTTACCGCACAGATCCTTGTGCTACTCATATATATATATAATATACATATATATAATCTTTACCGGTCCTTAGTCTTAGTAAATTCCACGCCACACTCCAATTCCCAACTAATTCATGAGGGCGATTCTGAGCAAGTCTCCTTAACAAATAGTCTCGTAGCATCATTGCCCGAAATAAATAATCGAGATGAAATTTAGAACCAAATGACAAAGACTTCAGACCGCCAAGACTCTATATATACAAACACAGAAATTCCTCGACTTACAACGCCCCCACCCTCCTTTCTTTTTTTATACTTATATATACTTACTCCAAGACTTACAAACCCCCCACCCCTCTTTTCTTTTGTATACTTGTATATACTTACTCCAAGCCGCACACACAGATGTTCACGTAATCTCTCTCCCCCACACACCCCGCATCTTTTTTTTTCTCCGTCTTTCCTGTACACTTAAAAAGAACTAACAAAATCTCTATTTGTTAAACAATGCTAGTGAGTTGGAGGACAACGTGTCGATACGTCTGTTGATAAGATTCCTCGACTTCGTTCCTTTCGCTCAGTCACAACAGACACGGAGCTTTCTAGAGTGATGGGGGGGGGGATATATACTCAGATTCTGAATAAGACTTTTTTTTTGGGGGGGGGGTGCCATTCTACCAAATCTTACAAAAAAAAGAAGAAATCCACAATAGTTAAAGCGTTGAATTAGGTCAAACCAAAATGGTTGTAATTTTTTATTTTATTTCGACAGGAATTACAGATTACAATGAAAAAGACCTGTTCTTGTATCCCTACACAATATTATATATATATATAGTTATCCACAGACACCGTATTTCGACAAGTCTCTTCAGTGTGGCTAGACATTTGTAAGCTACATACAGCCGGGATAGAAACCCGATCAATTCAGCATCAGTCGGACAGCTTAAACGCTTGGCTATTGTCACCAATGCGGAGGAGTTTTTAACTGTTTTAATACACACATCTGTGTGTATGTAAAAGACACCACACACACACACACACACCACACACCCACACACACACAACACACACCACACATGCACACACACACCACACACACACACATATATATATATATATATATTATATATATATATATATGATAAGTAGTAAACAAGGTATGTTTGGAATGGCTTTTTGCCGACAATTTTTGGAAGAATAAGTGCTTAATTGGAGTCGTACCTAATTTTGAAAATTAATTAATTAATAATGAATTAGGCGGGAATGCCTATTTAAATGTATGGCTAAAAAAATCGAGAAAAATCAATCTCTGTATGTACATTTCGGCCTATTAGGCCTCATCAGCAGAGCTATAGATAGGAAGACCGCCCTGTGCGTGATTTGAAACCGGACTGCCAAGCTGACAGGCCGATACCATAACCCCTACACCATATTTTGGCAGCATTTTTTCCTTTGAACATGTTTTGTTGAACTCAACGGACAATTCTTGTCTGGCGAGTTTTGTTCGATCCCTTCTAATTGTCTAGCCATCATTTAAGTATTCGGGTGGAATTGGTGTAAGAATCCACCTTTATATCATTCATCATCATCATTCATCATTCTTGTTTACTACTTAGTGTTCGTTATTTATCTACGCTTTTTGCTTAAACTGATTTACTCTGAAATAAGTTCATTCATAAATTGTGTAAATATTTCGTATCTTAACCTTGTCTAGAAGTGTTTATTACCAACTCAATTATTTTGTTCAGTTCGTATATACATACACATATAGATGTATGTTTATTTATTTATTTATTTATTTATTTTATTTTATTTTATTTTTTTTAGAAGTTACTTTAATCCATTTCTATTAGTGATGTTTAAATTCATTTCTATTTGTCACGTCTTAAAATTTTAAACGTATATTTCTATCATTTTATTCATTAAAACCTTTATATATATATATATATATATATATATATATATATATATATATATATATAATATATTTGGGAGAATATGTGCTTAATTGGAGTCGTACCTAATTTTGAAAATTAATTAATTAATAATGAATTAGGCGGGAATCCCTATTTAAATGTATGCCTAAACAAATCGAGAAAAATCAATCTCTGTATGTACATTTCGGCCTATTAGGCCTCATCAGCAGAGCTATAGATAGGAAGGCCGCCCTGTGCGTGATTTGAAACCGGACTGCCAAGCTGACAGGCCGATATCACAACCCCTACACCAAATAGGCCGAAATGTACATACAGGGATTGATTTTTCTCGATTTGTTTAGGCATACATTTAAATAGGCATTCCCGCCTAATTCATTATTAATTAATTAATTTTTAAAATTAGGTACGACTCCAATTAAGCAATATTCTCCCAAAAAATTGTCGGC
Organism: Doryteuthis pealeii; assembly: GCA_023376005.1. Taxonomy (NCBI): domain Eukaryota; kingdom Metazoa; phylum Mollusca; class Cephalopoda; order Myopsida; family Loliginidae; genus Doryteuthis; species Doryteuthis pealeii. Next base: position 25,225,705 of record CM042170.1, on the reverse strand, counting down.
AAAAAAGCCATTCCAAACATACCGTGTTTACAACTTATCATATAATAATATATATATATATATATATATATATATTATATATATATATATGTGTGTGTGTGTGTGTGTGTGTGTGTGTGTTAGAACGGTTTGCACATTCTCTCCTGATGAGCCCATGCATTTGTAAACACCCTTTGTTTTTTTAATATATCATATTCACACTGTCGGATTAAGTTCCATTTTATTTCACATACTTGTCTATGAAAAAAACTTTACATAAGAATGTTTACTCCTCTGAAGATATTTATCCATAAACACCACAAATTTACCTATAAAATTGGGCTACTTATTTTACAGTTGGATTGTATTACGAACAATTTTGATATTTTATATACACTTTTTATATAATCATACACTTTTTTAAATAATTCTACTTCAGGCTTTTTTGAGTCTTATATTATATAACTATAATGCTTCTGATTATTTAAAAAAATTAAAAATAAAATTCATTTTATTTTTAAATAAAATTCATTTTACTTTTAATATAGACAGCACATTTTTTGATTAATTCCAACTTTTGACTAGCAGCGTTCTGTTTTGCTAACGGCCATTTCTTCCCGTCTTATTTTTGTTGAAGACAGACCCACGTGCGGTCGATGCAGATATTGCGAGGGTCCTTATATCAGTGAGGTAGGGCCGGTGTTGCTTTTTAATATATATATATATATATATATATATATATATATATATATATATTATATATATATATATAGGGGGGGTTGTGTGTGTGTGTGTGTGTGTGTGTGTGTGTGTGTGTACAGACTGAGATAGATTTGATTCAAATCTATCTCAGTCTGTACACACACACACCCACCCACACATATATATATAGAGAGAGAGAGAAAGAGAGAGAGACAGAGAGACAGAGAAAGAGAGAGACACAGAAAGTGACTGATAGATTTGAATGGATAGATAACTACTAACAGACTAAGCTATATTTGAATAGTTCGTATATATATATATATATATATATATATATATATATATATGTGTGTGTGTGTGTTTGTGTGCTATGTGTGCGTGTATATATATACAATATATACATATTATATATATACACACGCAACACACACAACACACACACACACACACACACACACACACATATATATATATATATATATATATATATATATATATATATATATATATATAGAGAGAGAGAGAGAGAGAGAGAGAGAGGGAGAGATAGATAGATAGATAGATAGATTTGAATATAATATATAACTGTTAACAGACTAAGATATATTTAATCAGTTCATATATATATATAATATATATATATATATATATATATATATATATATATATATGTTTGGCTTGTGTCTGTCTGTCTGTCTATCTGTCTGTGTTTTGGTGTGTATGCAAATATTTGTAAACAGAATTATTATAAGAACATACGCATATACATATTCACAGACATACTTATTTACGCAGAAACTTATAAAGACCATATCTGGTAAATATCTTAATTTGATAAGGAATCCTAACCATATTTTGGTAAGAATGAGAACGTCTTTGTTGAGCATTAGTCTCTTGATTCCTGTCAACGTTCAAAGACCGCGCCCTTCGCCCGACATCAGCATAAGGCAGTTCTTGTCGGCAAAGGGAAAGAAGATGGAAAATTGCTCTTCAGCATCAAGACCACGAGTAGCGGAGAGCGTGGGAACTAAAAATCCTCTCTTCATCTAAACACTACATCAACTGTTTAATACGAAGAATGAGAAAACCCTTTTCGCTCCTGTCTGTTACGGCAAATCATATGTAAAAAGAAAACAACATTGTGGCCAATGTTCTTGGGGTAAACAAATGGAGACAGAAATTCAGAGAACTCTAACTTACGAGTTTTTATCTAAGTTACGAGCTGTCACTAGGTTGATCTTTTGCTGAGCGAACTTCAGATACGCTTATGTTAATAAATCCAGGAAAACCATTTAAGTTTCCTAATTTATTACACCAAAGAGTACTTTGACTACGAGGGCCCCAACTAACGAGCTGTTTACTTACGAGCTGTCACTCGGTTGATTTTTGTTTTGTGTTGAAAGATAAATCTGATGTACGAGCGAGCTTCAGATACGCTTATGTTAATAGATTCACGAAAACTATTTAAGTTTCCAAATTTATTACACCAAAGAGTACTTTGACTTACGAGGACCCCAACTAACGATTTTTCTGAGTTACGAGCTGTCACTCGGTTGATTTTTGTTTTGTGTTGAAAGATAAAATATGATGTACGAGCGAGCTTCAGATACGCTTATGTTAATAAATTCACGAAAAGCATTTAAGGTTCCAAATTTATTACACCAAAGAGTACTTTGACTTACGGGGACCCAAACTAGCGAGTTTTCTGAGTTACGAGCTGTCACTCGGTTGATCTTTTTGCCTTGTGTTGAGAGATAAAATCTGATGTACGAGCGAGCTTCAGATACGCTCCTGTTAATTAGTAAAAGTAAAGTTAGTGGAGTAGCCTATTTTCAGTATCATCCGGATAGCGAGGGAGTTTTGCTGAGGTGGATCGCCACACCTACTGTCAGCTCTTTTCTTTACTGCACAGTCACTCGGTCGATATTTTTTGCTTTGTGTTTAGAGCTAAAATCTAAATTACGAACGAGCTTCAGATACGATTGATCGAAGGGGGCTTTTCCGACAGCCCGTCTAGCCTAAGTAAGCTGCATGTCATGGCCTGCTCATCCACCATAATTCCGCCCTTAAGCATCACGGGTCATCCCCCCACGGCCAACAGGTGGCTCCATTGGGGGGGGGGGGTTTACCCCCTCTGCAGAGGTGCAGCCGGTGTATTCTAAGCCCTAACCATCTCGCAACACCAAGTCTTACTGAGCAGTGACTTCGTTCAGCATTGGGGGCTCCATATATAGAGCTTTAGAAGCCGCGATCACATCTAAAACAGGAACTCGGTAAAACCCATTATTCAACAATAATAATAATTCATACTCATGTATCTTAATTGTACAACCATTGTCATCTTGAAACACCTACCAGTTAAAAATGAGACAGTCCAATTCTATGTGTTAGATAGTACCATTCCACCCTTCTGCAAGTATGGCCATGGCATTGAATACCCTTGAAAATTGGATATCTTATTATAATGGAGATTGTGTGTTTTTCAGTCTGTAACCGAAACTATATTACTACTCAAGTCAAAATTCCCTTAGTTATTTACGTCACGTTCTCCATGATTTTATTTTTTATTTAAACTCAATTATTAATAAAATAGTTTTACATTATTGATAATGTTGATCATATCTATATAGTAATAACATGCAATTGTATTTATTATTTTTATATGGGGCCTCCTCCGATCAATCGGCTGACCATGTCAAGCCCTAGCACCGATACGATTGTCCCAACCCTATTGTTCTTATGAAAAACCCCCAATTGTCCAATGCATGATTTTATTCTTATTTGAACCTAAATTATTAATAAAATTGGTTTTACATCATTAATACTGTTGATCATATCTACATACTAATCACATGCAATTGTATTTATATATATTTTTTATATGGGGCCTCCTCCGATCAATCGGCTGACCATGTCAAGCCTTAGTACCTATATGGTTGTCCCAACCCTATTGTTCTTTGATAAACTCACCAATTGTGCAATACAAAAACCATGTTAAATGAGTTTGTTCTGTATCGATTTGTCGTTCTCAGTTTTGTCCATTCAAAATGGCCGCACCGGGAATTCATATACGTTTTTCATATTTTCAATACCACTTCAGTATAAATTGGTTCCGTCTGTTATTACCTATTACCGTAGGCCAATTTATCTACCTAAAAAGGAAAAAGAAAAAGAAAAAAGATATTTCAGAGTTATCATCTGATTACGATTTTTATAGCAATTCTTAGGCTTCAAGTGAGAGCACATTACAGTGGAGATCCCTTGTGTTAAGCAGAGGTTGATCTTTAGTGAATAATCCTTTGCTTGTTCCTCGGTGTCCCTTAGTGTTGGGTAGAATCCTTTTGTTGATCAGAGTCCTTGGTTTCAAATCCGTTCGTCAATTTCGAATACATGCAAATAAACGGCTTTCAAGATCGGCGATTAAATGGTTAACTAACCACGTATTCGAGCTGTTGATTGGCTGGCTTTTAATCCACCGCCCACACAGAGTCCATAAGTTCAAGTGGTGGACTTCAGCACACCTTATGTGACAAAATATTGAAGCGTGTGGTATAATGGTTAAAGTCATGGGAAATGAACTCGTCGCCGAGTTCAAATCATGGACGTGGTAATTGCATTTCACTTAGCGCTAATACCCTTAGGAAAGGTATGAATCCAATTCTCCCTCCAGCTATGGGTAAATAGTAGGGCAGACCGGGCTCTTTAACCTTGGTTAGGCAACCGGTCTAAGAGAAGAAATCTCTGAATTCAAACCTGTTGAATCCGCTTAAGAAATTGACCTTGTGTCACATCCTGCTCGTTCGAGGGGTTGGTAAATATATATATGACAAAATATTCTAACAATCATCGTCATCACCACTTTGAAAGTGTGTTGAAAGCAGTGATTCCCTTGAGTCTCTCTCTCTCCACCCGTCCCTATCTGTCTATTGTATATTT
>CM042170.1:25176088-25213588 GCA_023376005.1 Doryteuthis pealeii | reverse complement strand
TCTTCTTCAAACTTCAAATTTTGAACAGATTGAAAAACAAGGACTATCGCAGTTATTCTCGTTATTCTGTGATAATTTTTTAAACTTTTCCTTATATCAACAAATGCCCCGAAGAAGATCTACTTAACAGCTCGAAACACTGCAGCGTTGGCTTATAAAATTACCGCTCATTTTATTTAAACCTGTGTTTTTTCAAATTTCTCACTATACTACATTATATATATATATATATATATATATATATATATATATATATATATATATATACTATACTACATATATATATATATATATATACAAAAATTCTCACTATAATACATATATATATATATATATAATATATATATATATAATATACTATACTATTATATATATATATATATATATATATATATATATATATATATATATATGTAGCATAGTGAGAAATTTATATAGGATAAACTCCAGACCGAAACACGTGTAAGTAAAATTGATTAAAATATCCTATTTTATCCATTCTATACTTTCTTTCCTTCATTCATTTTTTCAACATACCGTCGGATTCAGTTCCAGTTTCATTTTACACACACACACACACACACACACACATATATATATATATATATATACATATATATATATATATATATACAAGGTTTGTTTAGAATGGCTTTTTGCCGATAATTTTTTGGAGAATAAGTGTTTAATTGGAGTCGTACCTAATTTTGAAAATTAATTAATTAATAATGAATTAGGCGGGAATACCTATTAAATGTATGGCTAAACAAATCGAGAAAAATCAATCTCTGTATGTACATTTCGGCCTATTAGGCCTCATCAGCAGAGCTATAGATCGGAAGACCGCCTGTGCGTGATTTGAACCGGACTGCCAAGCTGACAGCCGATCCCATAACCCCAACACCAAACGAACTTCTTAGATTTTATGATTTGTTTAGAGTAGGTTAACATTCCTCTTCTAGTGACTTTTATTACACGACGATGTAAGTTGTAAACAAGGTTTGTTTAGAATGGCTTTTTGCGATAATTTTTTGGAGAATAAGTGTTTAATTGGAGTCGTACCTAATTTTGAAAATTAATTAATTAATAATGAATTAGGCGGGAATACCTATAGGTATTCCCGCCTAATTCATTATTAATTAATTATAGGTATTCCCGCCTAATTCATTATTAATTAATTAATTTTCAAAATTAGGTACGACTCCAATTAAACACTTATTCTCCAAAAAATTATCGGCAAAAAGCCATTCTAAACAAACCTTGTTTACAACTTACCACATCGTCGTGTAATAAAAGTCACTAGAAGAGGAATGTTAACCTACTCTAAACAAATCATAAAATCTAAGAAGTTCGTTTGGTGTTGGGGTTATGGGATCGGCCTGTCAGCTTGGCAGTCCGGTTTCAAATCACGCACAGGGCGGTCTTCCGATCTATAGCTCTGCTGATGAGGCCTAATAGGCCGAAATGTACATACAGAGATTGATTTTTCTCGATTTGTTTAGCCATACATTTAATAGGTATTCCCGCCTAATTCATTATTAATTAATTAATTTTCAAAATTAGGTACGACTCCAATTAAACATATATATATACGATTAACATTAAGTGTTGAAGCAGACAAACATTTTCTGACTACATACGCTCAACGTATCTCAATGAATTAATTCCTTTAAATTTGCTGCCTACCTGATTATAGTGATTTCATGAAATTCAAGTCGAAACATTTTTGTGAATTTCAGCATTTCATATTAAATTACATATTGCGCTAATTATAGAATATCGAACCTTATATATATATATATATATATATATATATATATATATATATATATATATATTTGAATTATTTTTAAAAAAAGATCTTCCTTCTCCTAAACCGATTAGTATTACAAGGTTCTACTCTTTACCTACAGCTAGGGAAAGTTGATAGGAATATTTTCCCATGGGTATTAGCACAAAGGAATGTGCAAGCAACCCTGTCCGAGATTTGAACTCGGCTCACTGAGTTCATTTCCTACCTTGAAGGAAATTAAAAATACCAGTAAAACTAGTGATTGCACTTTTGTTCTACAAAAAAATTAAACCTATTTTAATAGGTGACTTTTGAGGCCTGATTACCCCCCTGAGTGTGGGCAAAAATGGCCAATTTCGTGTACAAATAAAGTGCCAAACCAATATGATTTTCTGATTGGTTTGGTTTGGTTTTTTTTGTTTTACGGCATATCAACCTCAGTGAGTCATTTAATGCCGATAAAGTTTTGAAATAAATCAATTCTTAATGGATAATACATTTTTTTTTATAAATACATTTTTCTATTTAACCCATAGATGGGACCCTAACAGGTACTACCACTCCGGGTCAGAGTGGACCAGGGAGCAATGGTGATGAAGGGGTGCTCCACACTCCCCAAACCTCCAAAACTATAACCTCACCATAAGATAGAGTTTAACGTCATTTCCAGGACATGTAGACCCGCAGCCACCGCCTTCTAGCACCCATATGATAAAAAGGGGTTGGGACTTGCCATAAGGGCAATAGGGTTGGGAAAATCATATAGGTGCTAGGGCTTGACGTAACCAGCCGATTGATCGGAGGGGGCCTCTCCGACCGCCCGTCTAGCCCAAGATAGGGCCAAAGTGGAGTATTGCATGTCATGAACTGCTCATCCACCTGGGCTCTATCCTTAAGCATCACGGGTCGCCACCCACGGCCAACAGGTGGCCCCATTGGGGGACTCTTACCTCTCTGCAGAGGTGCAGTCGGTGCATTCTAACGCCCCAGCCGACAGGGCGAGATTTTCTGATTGAGTTTCAGCCTACGTATTTTGATGAAAATGTACGTTATCGATTTTATTGATTTTTCTCGTGGATTCTAATGCCTTGAATTTACTGATGGTAAAAAAAGTGCTCAATTCGGAGTTTTAGGTGACTTTTGAGGCCTGATAATCCCCCTGAGAGTGGGCAAAAATGGCAAATTTCGTGTACAAATAAAGTGCCAAACCAATACTATTTTCTGATAGAGTTCAATGAGGAGTATTACATGGTGTAATGTTTGGCTGGTAGATTGGTTGGTTGGATTTTACGGCTTGTCAAGCCTTGTTGGGTTATTTCATAGCGAAGACATTATGTTTGGTAATCCTTAACTTTTTTCTCGTAAATTCCTACCATAAAATAAACTGAACTCTCATTTTATGTCCGTGTTTTTGCAATAAATATTTTATTTTTCTTGCACCAGTTATTTTACAATACTAAATATATTTTGTTTATTTGTTAAAGAATAAAGATTAAAGAAAAAGTTTATTTTATGGTAGGAATTTACGGGGATAAAGTTAAGGATTACAGTTTGTTTTACTAAATCTTGTGTATTCAATCTTTTTAACACAGTCTTTATTGCTCAATTTTTTAAAATTCTATTTGACCCATGGATGGGACCCTCTCCGGGTAATTCATCACTAGATGCAGTTTAACATCTTATCCAGGGCACTAAGACCCTCAGCCACCGCCATCGGAAGTGGGACCTTTTTCCTGCACATGCTCGGAAGGTTCTTCCGGTGTTAAGGCTTATGGCAGTTTGTAATTTTTTATTCTTTATTTCAATCTTATTTTAATCATGACATACATATGTAATCAATGTGACAATAGGGGGTTACTCAGTTTGATCTGCCTGCTCTACATCCCCTTGCTCTTTTCTTTGTTTTCGAAAAAGATAAAATTATTTTTTGAGGAAAGAAAAATAGAAAAAATAATCGTTAGCAATGTCTTACGTTGTTAGATTTAACAGCATAAGACATTGTACACGACTATTTCCAGTTCAAATCCACCCAAGTACGTTACATGAACAGCGTAATAAAAATTACCCCACTAATGTTACATGGACGTCCAGGATCCATGTTAACCCCGATTGAGAACAACTGGTCTAGATATTAAGTTTCTTCGTGGAGAGAAAGACAGACAGACAGACAAACAGAGTATATTTAATGTAATAAAAAAGGGTTCCATGGGTGCAGTAGATTCTATGCTGAATTTAGAGACTAAGTTTATCTATTTTGTTCTACTATCAAAACTAAAGCAAATGTCCTATTTGCTCAACGTGCGAGGACCGAAAACAGATAGGTATTATCCCATCGAAGAAAGTTTAAAGGGGCTGAATTGTTATGTGACCAAAAAGCTGAAAGTATTTCTAGTGAAAAAACAAATACAGGAGAGAATTCTAACAGCATAAGACATTGCGCACGACTATTTCAAGTTCAAATCCAGCCAGGTTTGGTCGAGCAAAACACTAGAGGCGTCAGAAGACTTCAAGGAAGTGGAGAAATCTTTGGGTCGGCTAGTTAAGTTGTCAGAGGAATCTGAGTGTTGCACTCTGTCTTTCCTTCACCCACCCACCGCCTACATCCATTTTGTCTCTCCATCTCCGTCGCCCATAGCAACCGTATCAAATTCTATTGAAAATAGAAATCATTTGTTACAAACGTTATCTTTCTAATCTCGAGTTACTCTCCAAACAAAACGAAGTGGGGAAGAATTTGGAAACTTCCGGTAAATATTTGTACGTCTTCTGTTTTTTTCCGAGAAGAATTGGACAGACGTATAGGCATCCAGTGTGACAAACGGAGGGGAAGAAAGCAAATGTTCTTTTAAACTATTTGATTTTTTTTCTAGTTTTTTTTTTTTAAAGATATTTATGAAGCTGGTATTATAATTATACCTTCAAAAAAGGAATTTCGACTCTTCAACACTTAAGTCCCTATAATTCGGATTAAACGGTCCGTCGGAAATGTTTTCTATGTGTGAAGATTAGTGTAGAAATAGAATAAACTCTTGTCACCAGTAGTCCAATAAATAATCCTGAGAAAAAGAAATTATATATATATATATATATATATATATATATATTATATAATATATACACACACACACACACACACACACACACACACACACACATATATATATATATATATATATATATATATATATATATATATATATATATATATATATATAATATTTCTTTTTCTCAGGATTATTTATTGGATCACTGGTGATAAGAGTTTATTCTATTTCTACATTAATATATATATATATATATATATATATATATATATATATATATATATATATATAGTTAATTTTTTGTTATTATTATTGGAGAAATGATTATAAAGTGCTCAATTACTTCTGTAAGAGCTGTATTTATTTATTTATTTATTTATAGTCACCAATACAATTGAAAAAGAGAACGTTTCTGATGACGGATAATCACCTAAAAGTGATGTTCCGAAACCATTGGTAAGACGAGCTTATAATTGTATTGGTGACTATAAATAAATAAATAAATAAATATAAATAATATATATATATATATATATATATATATATATATATATATTATATATATGTGTGTGTGTGTGGTGTGTATAAGAGAGTTATATACATATATATATATATATATATATATATATATATATATATATACCAAGGAGATTGTTTTTGCGTCTGAGGTGGAGCGCCACACCTACAATCAGCTCCTTACTTTACCGCACAGATCCCTGTGCTACTCATACGGTGAGATGGCGAGGGCCGGTATCGAACTAGGAACCTTGTGGTTTCTAGCCGAACGCTCTAGCGACTGAGCTAACCCGGCCCTATCATGTATATATATATGTGTATTTATTATTATTGGCACTTCAGTCTCGGAAGACTATGATATAGTTTTTGTGCCCCTGAAGTTACAGCGCCTCCTGTGCTTGTGAAGTCCAATGTTTGAAAAACATTCTCGACCACAGATGTCACATTTGAAGGCTGTCCATGAAGATGTTGATGTGCTGGTGCTTTGTTACCGTTGCTTTCTTCTGGACCTCTTGGCTTCATAGTGTTGCGTCAGGGTGACTTCAGACATAAAGAGTCGTCTATGGAAAGCTTGCCGCCACCGAAGGCGGTCCTGAGCCAAATGTTTCCAGCTCGATGGGGCAATGCCAAAGCACCCGAGATCTTGCAGACATCCTTGAAACGCAGCTGGGGGCGCCCAATCTGTCTCTTACCAGACGAAAGCTCTGCATAGAGGATGTCTGCATCACCAACTTATATATATATATATATATATATATATATATATTATATATATATATATATACTAACGGGTCAGTAGCTGTTTTCTGCTGGGAACCTCAAGGTTTCTGGTTCGATACCAGTCCTCACCTACACCGCGTATGAGTAGCACAGGGATCTGTGCGGTAAAGTGCTGATGGTAGGTGTGGCGCTCCACCCCAGACGTCGTCAAAATTAAAACGGAAAATTTTGACGACGATTTGCAATACATCAAACTAAATTTTGATATTAAAATCAATTTTAAAAATCCGATTCAAAATACTTGACTTTTTTTTTTTTGGTAAGTCAGGTTAGTAATTGTTTTATTTCATTTATTTAACGAATCTTAAAATACTTTATGAACTAAAATATTTTTGGTCAGTTTAGAAAATATTTCAAGATTCGTTAAATAAATGAAATAAAACAATTACTAACTCGACTTACCTGTGCAAATCGTCGTCAAAATTTTTCGTTTTAATTTTGACAACGGTTTGCAAGTTTAGCCTTATTTCCTATAACTCCAACCTAAAAAAGGGGAACCACTCTGAATGAGTTTTATCTGTTAATTAATCTACCCATTATTTTTGAATTGAACTAACTCTAACCCCTAATCCTAACCCCGTCTTATTTTTTCCTTTCTTTAATGGGAAAATAATGGGCAGATTAATTAACAGATAAAATTCATTCAGAGTGGTTCCCCTTTTTTTAGGTTGGTGTTATAGGAAATAACCGAGAAATCTCTAACAGAAAATATTTATTTATTAAATCTAATTTTATTATATTCATCATGCAAATTATTCCCACCATACACCTCTTTTTTTAGTTATTATGCAATAAATGTAAGTGGTAGTATTATGTATATATAGCTATATATCAAGACGGATTTTGACAGTTAAGCATAGCCAACACGTCTCAATCAACAGCCAGTAGTGCAATTGCAGTCAGCGCAGGAAGTTGTCGTCCCTTGCAGCGCAGGAGGAAGGTGTCCCTCGACAATTGTGTTACACAATCTTTTGGGTATATATTTGTATTACAATTTCCAACGATGCATATTTTATTGCCTTACATATGATTTAATTTTACTTGGGTTTTTTTTTCATATTCTCCAATGGCTTCAAGCTCGTCAAAACATCGAGGATGCCTCAACAAGGCCAATTCTTTCTGAATTGTGTACATTGAGTCATCCAAGTATATTTATTCCGTCAATGTTTTTTTTTATCTATCCTGTTTTATCTGTAATAAGCTGCTGCAACTGTTGAAATAAGCACATATACTCGGTATATACTAAAATGAGACTATTTAAAACTGTTTATAAATTTGAATTCAGCACACCCAAATTAGTAAAAAAAACACCTATTCACATTCTTGCCTCAGATAAAAAAATATTTTTTTGTAAACCAGTGTAATATGGGCAGTTTTGCGGCAAATCTAACTCAGCTAGACTTTAATGGAGACATCGTTAATAAATAAGATGCTAATTAAGATTGAATAATGACTATTTCATAATTATTGAGAATATAACTTTAATAACGAAAGAAATTGGTGACGTAGTTTCAGTTACAGACAGTAAAGTTTGATATTAAGGTCATAAAATACTTGATGGATCTTGAGAAAAAAAAATGTTCTAAATATTTACAATCTTCCTTATGTTCTTCAACAAATACGAGTCCTCTTTTTTTTGTTTTCTTTTTGCTTGACTGAACGAATTAATGGCTTTATCTTGAAGCCCTCGCCATTACCCCATCCCCTAGATGAAACAGGAGGTGACTCTCCATAATCCACTTCATTCAATATTTGGCAGCTGTTTTGAAGCTCTCACGCATGCGCTGTTTCTTCTTCCGGTCAAAACGCTCGCCATTCATTGCCTTGTCACAACACACCGCATACTGCATGATACAGATCTCTTGATGTGTTGCCATTTCTAGGGAGAGTTTAATCGGTCAGATTCAGCAGACAAGATGGTTGACCAAGTTTATAAATTTTAACCCTCGATGGTTGCCCCATACTTGCGACCTTGTGTGACATCCTACCCGTGGCAAACGGGCAGGGTAATAAATGTTGTCCCATCGTGGTGTAATGGTTACAGTGTGTAGTAACCTGCGATGCTTAAGGACGTAATCCTATTGGCTAACCAGTCTATGATCTGCAACACTCCACTTAGAACATTACTTAGGCTAAACGGGCGGTCGGAATGGCCCCATCCGGTCAATAGGCTGGTCACGTCAAGCCCTAGCATCTATATAATTGCCCCAACCCTATTTCCATAATGACAAGCCCCAACCGTTTTTATCATATATGTGCTAGAAGGCGGTGACTGAGGGTCTTCATGTCCTGGGAATGACGTTAAATTCTATATGATGGTGAGGTTCCAGTTCTGAATGGCTGGGAATTGTGGATCACACCTTCATCACCATTGCTCCCTGGTTAACTCTGACCTGCAATTGTAGTACGTGCTAGGATACATCTATGGGTTAAATAAAAAATACTGAGTATCCATTAAGAATTGATTTATTTCAAAACTTAGTCGGCATTAAATTAATCACTGAGGTTGATATGCCGTAAAACAAACCAAACCAAAACCAAATCTATGATTTATTTATTACTAGCAGCGTCTACCCGGCGTTGTCTGGGTAGAGGGGTGTTTTAAAGTTAGTCCCGCAGATCCATTATTACTGAATCGTGAGTTGAATGTCTCATTTAAATCCCTATTTTAAAAAATAGGACTTGCATTGACCCAGCTACTCTGAAAAGAAATGTTAATGTCTACTATTTAAAATATTAAATGAAAAAAACAAATTCTATGATGTTATCATTTAAATTTTATTTTTTAATTATCTTCATGAATATAAATCAAATCTATTATTTTTGCTCAATGACCAAGCCCTAGAGATATTTACTGAGTATATATATTTACTTTGTTGTTAATTGTTTTATTTTCGAAGTTTCCTCCGGACATACAGATTCACACAACTGCCCTTTATATATGTATAAACAGAAGATAGACTAATTTATCGGTCTTTCTTTCTTTCTATCTTTCTTTCTTCCCACTCTTCCAAACTAGCTTACCTTCGTCATCATCATCATTACCATCATAATCATCAAATAACCTTACTTTTCCCCTTTTCTTTTCTTCCTTTCCTTCCTTGCCCTTTCCTATATCTATATATAACAATTTCATGGTTTCTTTCCCCATCAGCTTCCCCTTTACCAGATCCAACCCCCACTCTCCTACCACCACCGAAAAGAAAAGTAAAAAGGTGTTCGGGCGCAAGAGGTCTTCGACCGGCAGCGACAATATGGAGCCTTGCCTCAAAGACATTCGGGCAAAGACAAACATTCCTATCAATTATCAGACGTGGCCGACATAGAACTAGATTAACCCAAATAGGTGCAGCAAGCAGCAGTAGCAGCAGCAAAGTCACTGACGCCATTTTTACCCCCTCTCCCCACAAAAAACTCCCCCGCAACACCCTATCGCCAAATTACCACGCACAGGCATCTTTTCTTTCTTTCTTTCTTTCTTCTTTTACCTTCGTTTTTTGACGACCGGGATCTCAGAGATATGTTAAACAACAAAAAAGTAAGAACTGTTCAGACTCATAATCAAATTAAAAGAGTCCTTGCAGAAATATCTGCGAAAGCATTTACATCAGGGGGTACCCATCCATGAATCTGGGGTACCCTGTAGGTATGTTTAACAACAAAAGGCACCTTAGTCTGGCACAAGATTTTACAAGTACCTCCTGTTGAAAAATCCATCACCTCAACTCTGGTCCTTATTTAGCCAAAAGAGGCCCTCCAAGATAAATCGTCAAGCCCTAGCACACACACACACATATATATATATATATATATATATATATATATATATATATATATATGGTTTGGAGGTTGATTTTGAAGGCTATCACAATGCAGGTGTAAAGAAAAAAATTATAAGGTAACAATGGTGTTGTTTGTTAACCTGTGATTTATTCTTGATATTTCGAGATAAATCTCTTTTTCAGAAGAACACTGGAACTGAAGTAGTTGTCGTCTTGTTATGCCAGTTTTAATTAAATGTAATTTAAAAAAAAAATTATTTAACTAAACAATGCCATAACAAGACGACAACTACTTCAGTTCCAGTGTTCTTCTGAAAATATAAATATATTAACCCTCCCCCTCTTTGAAATATTTTAAGGGAAGGGGCTAAAATTTACATTTACTTGTCGATAAAATATACTTTTAATGCCTTCAAACCACTAAATTAAAGAAAATTTGTCGATAAAAACGCCTTCAATCCGCTAAAAAAATATCATTTTTTTTCGGAATTTTCATTTTATTTATTTATTTTTTTCAACAATCAATTGCAAATAAAAAAAATCAAATCATTTTTTTCGGTATTTTTATTTTATTTAGGGAGGGTTATTTTTTCAGCTATCACCGCCTAGCGTTTTTTTTTTTTAAGGCAGGAGTCCGGGACGGAATTCTGCGAATAGCACCTTTTGTTTTATTAATTCTTGCCGGGTATTCAATTTTTTAAAAACCTTTTTTTTCAAACTCATTTTTCTTTTTAACCCATACATGGGTTCATAACAGGTATTACCTAAATAACACATAACACTACAAGTGTTTAAGTGTTTTTTTAAATATATGGTGCCGGATGAGGGAAAGACAAAGTAAAGGATGGTTTTAAATGTGTAATCTAGGCTTTTCGGGATAATACATTGTTAAAAAAAAGACCTTTATTAGCAATAAGGTTAAAAGCCGACATTGTGACCCGATAAATCTTCATAGCTAACAGTCGGTGTTCGAACCTTGCTATCGATCAGCCTTTTTGAAAGACCTTGCCTAACAAGAAATATGACCTCGTAGGGCCTGAAGCCAAATTTAGCAAAGCTTGTTAAATGCCAGCACAGCATGATAAGTGAAGAATTCTTGAGAATATTAATGGCAGAGTAGATTGTCTTGATCGGTATGTCATTTTTAAATAACTGAATCAATAACCCCGTGGCACATGTCAGTGAGGACTGGGGGCTAACGAGGCGTCAGTAAAGACTGGGGGCTAACGAGGGCAACACTATAAAAAACAAAAACTGGCAAATATCAGAACATGTTGAGCTATCCCTTCGTCAGGGGTCACGTCAGTTCGTTGGTATGCCAGACGGTCATTTGTTTTTACCCCCCGACTGCTTCAACTATTTTCACCCCAGGGGGTTCTTTGCAAGACAGTAAAGGCTTTGAGAAAACGTGTGGTTAATGGTAAGATGAAATTGACATATGGTTCTTTCAGAGTTGTTGCTTGAGACTAAAAGTGTTCTTTCGTTGTAAGAAAGTGTGTGAATTGGTGAGAAGAGAAAGGTTTGTTATAAAAGTCGAGTGGAAGAAAGAAAGAAAGGAACGAAATAGCAAAGGAGTTGGAGGAAAGAAAGGAGAGTTTGTGAGAAGAGAGGGGCTTGCTATAGATTATGATAAAAAAGTACGAAATTTCGAGTGGAAGAAAGAAAGAAAGAAAGAAAGAAAGAAGCGAAGGAGTGGGGGCAATGAAAGAAGAGTTTGTGAGAAGAGAAAGGCTGGCAATAGATTATGATAATAAAAAGGGGGAAAGTCCAAGGAAGAAAGAAAGAAAGGAAAGAACTAACGAAGGAGTGGGAGGAAAGAAAGGAGAGTTTGTGAGAAGAGAGAGGCTTGCTATAGATTATGATAAAAAAAGGACTAAATTTCGAGTGTAAGAAAGAAAGAAAGAAAGAAAGGAACAAACTCACGAAGAAGTGGGCGCAAAGAAAGGAGAGTTTGTGAGAAGAGAAAAGGAGGAAAAGTCAAGTGGAAGGGAGAAAGAAAGGAATGAAATACCAAAGGAGTGGGTGAAAGAAAGGAGAGTTTGTGAGGAGAGAAAGGCTTGCTATGGATTATGATAAAAAAGGGACGGAATTTCGAGTGTAAGAAAGAAAGAAAGAAAGAAAGAAAGAAAGAAAGAAAGAATCGAACTAGCGAAGAAGTGGAGGCAATGAAAGGAGAGTTTGTGAGAAGAGAATGACTGGCTATAGATATGATAATAAAAAAGGGGAAAGTCGAAGGGAAGAAAGAAAGAAGGGAACGAATTAGCGAAGGAGTGGGAGGAGAGAAAGGAAGAGTTTGTAAGAAGAGAAAGGGAGGAAAAGTCGAGTGAAAGGAGAAAGAAAGGATCGATCTACCAAAGGAGTGGGTGAAAGAAAGGAGAGTTGTGAGAAGAGAATGACTGGCTATAGATTATGATAATAAAAGGGGAAAGTCGAAGGGAAGAAAGAAAAAAGGGAACGAACTAACGAAGGAGTGGGAGGAAAGAAAGGAGAGTTTGTAAGAAGAGAAAGGGAGGAAAAGTCGAGTAGAAGGGAGAAAGAATGAAAGGAACTAACAAAGGAGTGTGAAAAAAAGGAGAGTTTGTGAGGAGAGAAAGGCTTGCTATAGGATTATCATAAAAAAGGACGAATTTCGAGTGGAAGAAAGAAAGAAAGAAAAATGGAACGAACTAGCGAAGAGTGGGGAAAATAAAGGAGAGTTTGTAAGAAGAGAAAGGGAAGAAAAGTCGAGTGGAAGGAAGGAAGGAAATAACTAACGAAGGAGTGTGAGAAAGAAAGGAGAGTATGTGAAAAGAGAAAGATTTGATATAGATAAAGAAAATAAAATGGGGAAATTCGAATGGAGAAAGGAACGAACTAATGAAAGAGTTGGGGAAAGAAAGAAGAGTTCGTAAGAAGAGAAAGGCTTGCTATAGAGAATGACAAAAAAGAATGAAAATTCAGGTGGAAGGAAGAAAGAAAGGAAAGAACTAAAGAAGGAGTGGGAGGAAAGATTGACAGAGGTAGGGTCCGGGTACACATTCTTTTGTATAAGCAGGCTCATGGTAGCTGTATGGAATTGAGGTAAGGCAGCTCGATCACCCAATCCTAAAGCGGCCTCTGCGTAAGCGGCACATGACGGATGGCATGGAAACATCTACAACATCTGGGACTGACCACATGTTTGACCTATGTGGCAGGGCTTGCCTGTCTAGGGTTGGGCTTCTCGGTCACATACGGTCGCATGCGAGTGGAAACCTAGAAAGGGGCTCATGTGTGACAGGAAAGAAACAAACTTGAATCAGGGGACACTCGGCGTGCTCACATCTGAACTACTTGTAGAAATGGCCTTATTCTGTGAAGAAGTGGTAATCACCATATATATATATATATAATATTATATATATATAATATTAATATATATATAAGAGATTTATCCAAAACTTGGAAGTAAGGGATGATTCTATATGTGATTTCAAGATCCACTGTACCAATATTGATGATCCAGTATGTATAAATACAGTGAATCATTAAATCACTAAAGAGAGCTCAATGTAAAATAACCTTTTAGATTATATACAGAGCAATATTTATCAATAAAGGAAGAACTCAATACAGTAATCCCATAATAAATTTATTTCGACAAAAATTGGGGCCCATATAAATCTAAGTTGATTTAAACCGGCTCCCCAAATTTTCGCCATCCAGATGGGTCACAATTCACTTTGTGACCCATCTGATGAGGCGAAAATTTGGGGAGCCGGTTTAAATCAACTTAGATTTATATGGGCCCCAATTTTCTCGAAATAAATTTATTATGGGATTACTGTATTGAGTTCTTCCTTTATTGATATATATATATAATTATATATATATATATATATATATATATATAAATCCAAATCCGTCTTTTTCCGTGTTAGCTGACCTTTTTTTCAAGCAAGTTAAACCTGGCAGATCTATCTTTATATCCAAGAATACATATGTGTCTGTTGCTCCCAAAATACCTAAATCGGAAACGTTTGAACTAGTTTTTTTTTTTTAAGATAATTTTCTTTTTATTGTAGAGGACAGCCGATGGGCTTTAAATCTATAAAGACGATAACGTTATATTTTTTATGAATAATAATTAAGTGGTTGGAAGAATGTACAAAGAAAACTACTGTTGGTCATATTGCTATACCAGGAATAAGTGACCATATTATTAATGTATAAATCAACAATTCTGAATAGGAACACACACACCACACGCATAGGCATTAGCACACAACACACACTGCCACACATACACACACACACACTCACAGTGGTTGGTTGGATTTTACGGCATATCAACCCAATAGGGTTATTTTATGTCGAAGACGTTTTGTTTAATTCATTCTTGATAGGTATTTAATTTTTATTAAAGTCATTTCTTCTAGGTTGGTAGGTTGGATTTTACAGCATGTCAACCCTTATTGGGTTATTTTATGCCGAAGACGTTTTGTTTAGTTCATTCTTGGTAGGTATTCAATTTTTATTAAAGTCATTTGTTCTAGGTTGGTAGGTTGGATTTTACGGCATGTCAACCCTTGTTGGGTTATCTTATGCCGAAGACGTTTTTAACTCATAAGTGATGGGTATTCAATATTTTTTTAAACTCAATTTTTCAACACATCTTTTAAAACTCATTTTTCTATTTTGCCCATAGATGGGACCATAATAAGAACTACCACAAGAGCCGGCTTGGCTCAATCGGTAGAACGTCAGATCAGGAACAACACGGACACATATTCGTATGTATACATTTCTATATTTCCTCGGTTGCATATTTATCTAGACACGCGCCTGGGAAAGCAAAGATGAAAATCGCATCTTTCTTAAACAGCAGCTCCACAGAACTCCGTTCCAGACGAATCAGAGTTCAAGACCTGGCAATCAGGTCATTTGAATGCTACTGTATTTTTACGCAGGTTTACTCTTATTTCAAATTAATTTACACTTCTTGCTAAAATGATAAGCTATGCCTATTAATCATCTACTAATTTTGTGAAATCATCATCATCATCATCATCATCATCATCATCATCATCATCGTCACGCAATTAGCACGGATTTCCATGACAATCCCTCGCCAATATTTTTTCTCAATCATTGTTTCCAGGATGTCCTCTGCTCAGCATCCAGTATCCGCGCAGAGCTGGTCAATGTAGGTCATTGCTGGACGACCCACATTGGCTTGTCAATGTGCTGGTTTCCACAGGAGAACATCGCTTATGGGTTCGTCCTTGCTTGTTCAGCAGTGTCCAGCATTACTCGGCTGGTTTGTGAGATAGATGGCAAACAAATCAGTTAAAAACTGCAACGTCATAAACAAGCCACCCTGTCGGCTGGGGCTGCAGAATATACCGACTGCACCTCTGCAGAGGGGTAAAATCCTCCCAATGTGGACATTTTTGGTGGCGACCCGTGATGTTTAGCAGTCCATGTCATGTATCACTCCACCTTGGCCTCTACTTAGGTTTGACGGGCAGTCGGTGAACAACATATATTATTAGGGTCAGGAAGCGCGCGGTGTAATGGATAAAGTCATGGGAAATGGACTCGTCGAGTTCAAATCCTGGATGTGGTAATTGCATTTCACTTAGCGCTAATACCCTTGGGAAAGGTATGAATCCTACTCTCCCTCCAGCTATGGATAAATAGTAGGACAGACTGGACTCTTTAACCTTGGTTAGGAACCGGTCTAGAAGGAAAACTCTGAATTCAAACCTGTTGAACTCCGCTTAAGAAATTGACCTCGTGTCAGATCCTGCTCGTGCGGGGAGTTGATATATATATATATATATATATATATATATATTATATATATATATATTGTTAGGATTGGGACAATCATACAGGTGCTAGGGCTTGATATGATCAGCCAATTGAAGGAATGGGGCTTCTCTGACCATCCGTCAAGCCTAAGCATTGGAACATCATCATCTACAGGGACAACCTACAAATGCAAAATCTGTGGTCGAGAATGTTGCTCAAACATAGGACTTCATAGTCACAGGAGGCGCTGCAACTTCAGGGGAACACAACAACTTTTATCATAGTCTTTCGAGACTGAATTGCCAATGATATATATATATTGTTAGGGTTGGGACAATCATACAGGTGCTAGGGCTTGACATGATCAGCAAATTGAAGGAATGGGGATTCTCTGACCGTCCGTCAAGCCTAAGTAAGGACCAAAATGGAGTGTTGCATGTTATGGACAGCTCAGCCTCCAGGATTCCGTCCTTATGTGTCGCCACCCACAGCCAACAGGTGGCTCTACTGAGGGATTTTACAGTCGGTGAATTCTACAGCCCCAGCCGACAGGACCGGTATAACCTACTATTATTATCTCATTATTGTATTCCTAAAATATCCCCAAAACTGTAATAAACATTTTTTTTTTTACTTAAAGAAGTAACATCATATAATAAATAGAAATATGGGAAAAAGTAGATTTTAGGTTTTGGCTTAAGAAATTGACCTTGTGTCGCATCCCGCTCGTGCGGAGGGGTTGGTAAATATATATATAATCATCTATAACTCAAAAACAAAAAATAAACCCAGACTGGTATATATGCCGTTAAAATCAATTAATTATGTATCTATCTATCTCACGATGCACTGAACGAACGAAACGCACCGATCGAACGTGACACACGCTTTTTGGGATAACAATATTTCCAGTTTAAACATAATATATATATATATATATATATATATATATATATATAAATATATATATATATTAATAATTAATCGATTTGTTTAGCATACATTTAAATAGGCATTCCCGCCTAATTAATTATTAATTGATTAATTTTCAAAATTAGGTCCGACTCCAATTAAGCACATATTCTCCCAAAAATTGTCGGCAAAAAGCCATATCCAAACACACCGTGTTTACAACTTATCATATATATATATATATATATATATATATATATATATATATATATATTAATTTTTGATTAATTCTTTTTGATTAATATATTATATATATATATATATATATATATATATATACATATATATATTTTTTTTTTATTAATATATTATATATATATATATATATATATATATTTTTTTTTATTAATTATATATATATATATATATTATCGGCAAAAAGCCATTCTAAACAAAACCTTGTTTACAACTATATATATATATAATATATATATATATATATATTTTTTTTTTTATTAATATTATATATATATATATATATATATATATATATAATATTTTTTTTTTTTTTTTTTTGATTAATATATATATATATATATATATATATATATATATATATATATATATATATATATATATTAATTTTTGATTAATTCCAACGTTTGACTAGCAGCGTTTCTTTTTTACTAACGGTCTTTTTTTTCCCGTCTTATTTTTGTTGATGACACCACGTGCGGTTGATACATTATAATGCAATAGGTCCTCATATATATATATATATATATATATATATATATATATATAATTGTCGTAAAGATATATATATATATATATATATATATATATATATATATATATATATATATATATATATAAGCCACTTGTTCACCTTAAAAGTAAGCCCTAAACTATTTAATGTATAATCTATTATTTAAAAAAAAGAAAAAGAATTACCTAATATAAGTTTATCAAATCAATAATACTGGTTGTAAAACAAAAACAGTTTTTATAAAAATAGAAATGATATTTAATCTTTTCATGGCCACGGGTTTAATGTTTCTGCCCTCAGGATAAATATTCTTACAACCACGATTCTTTCTAGCAAACTAACCTTTCACTTTTCCGATTTAAGTGCAATTCAAATGCACATTAGCCAAAACATCCAATATATATATATATATATATATATATATATATATATATATATATATATATATATATTGTTGTACAGTGGAGAATATACACCGGTTCTCACTATAAATAGTGAGACACAGAGTGAAAAGGTTGTACTGTTACCGTTAACGGCAAGCTAGTCGTTCCTGTACCATTATTGTAAATACACTTGTCTTATTTTACCCTATCTTGACTTGACCTCTTTTTTACTGTTGGATTAACATCACAACATATATATATATATATATATATATATATATATATATATATATATATATATTATTATTATTATTATTATTATTATTATTATTATTATTTATGTTTTTGCTTGAAGGCAATTACAATGCGTATATATCGCATAAAATTCGATAATTATAGAAGATAATAATGACAAGTGAATTTCGGTAAAGAATTATTCTGTGTGTAGAACATCGTACAGACTGTTTCAACTTTATTAAGTCTCATCAGCGATGTATACTAACGATTTCCCTCCGACAGAAATCGAAAATTCAGCAGGATAGTCAGAAACCATACTGCTTCGGCCACAATACAGCACGGGAAATTTCTTGCGAAATTAACCTGTCAATGATACTGATACGTCTTTACCATATGAGGTAAGGGGACGTTGAATGAATAATAACAAATCCGGGCCTTATGCTTTTCGGCGAAGGAAATAATATTTTTGGATGTTTGTTTATTTTAGATGCTTCTAAAATAAACAAATATCCAATATATATATATATATATATATATATATATATATATATATATATATATTGTTTTGCTTGTTGGTTTGAAGGCTATCACAATGCAAGTGTAAAGAAAAAAGAAGGTAATTGTGAAGGCAAGTGTAAAGAAAAAAGAAGGTAACCTGTGATTTATTCTCAATATTTCGGGATAAAAATCTGAAGTTTACTAGAACTGAAGTTGTTGCTAGTGGCTGTTCATTTGTTCTGTCTCATGTCTTCCAAATTATGTGTGTGCGGGGCGGGGGGCTTGTTTATGTTTGTGTTTGTGTTTGTGTGTGTAAGTGTGTGTGTGTGCACGTTTGTGTTTCTGTTCATTTGTTTTTTTTTTCGGTAATTATTATTCCAGATTTGGCTTGCCCTCTAAGCATGGTTTATATATATATATATATATATATATATATATATATATATATATGGGAATAAATATGGAAAATAAATCCGACAATATTAAGAAATTTGAAAAAACAAGTTTTCCGAAAATAGGATGAATTTATTTACCGATGTTTAAACATTTCGGTTTCTTTAAACCTTCATCAGGATGTGAAGAAATTGATGGATGTTTTATAGATGACAGATTTTATAAAGATTTTCATCTCCTGTCATCTATAAAACATCCATCAATTTCTTCACCCCAAGATACATCCTGATGAAGGTTTAAAGAATCCGAAATGTTTAAACATCGATAAATAAATTCATCCTATTTTCGGAACACTTGTTTTTTAAATTTCTTAATATATATATATATATATATATATTATATTTTATATATTATATATATATATATATTTGTGTGTGTATTTGGGCAGCATTCTTTCATTTATACATTATTAAACTAAGATTTATGATGATCTTTTCAAGTTTTCTGGCCAACCTTTTTAAATATTTGGATGGAATTCGTGCATTAGTCAACCAAAGTTCATATCCCGAGTACTTTCGGCACTTCTAAGTGCCATCATCAGGGGTGATGTGTTCCAGTTTCTAAGGGGCTAGAAAGAAAATAAAAAGAGAGGAAGGATTGGGGGGATGGGTTAGGAAGAAACTAAAAAGGAAAGAAAAATTGTAGGGGGCTAGAAAAAATAAAAAGAAAGGAGGGATTTAATGAGGAAGAGAAGAAAGTAGAGAAAGAAAGAAAGAAGAAAAAAGAAAAGAAAGAATAGAAGAATTGTAAAAAAAGAAAGAAAAAGGAATGAAAAAATAAAGAAAGAAAGAAAGGAAGAAAGAACTGTAAGGGGGTAGAAAGAAAAGAAGAAAAAAAGAAAGAAAAAAGGAAAGAAAGAAAATAATTGTAAGGGCTAGAAGAGAAGAAAAGGAAGAAAGAAAGAATTGTAAGGGGTAGAAAAAAAGAATTGTAAGGGGTTAAAAAGAAAGAAAGAAAAAGGAATAAAAATAAGAAGAAAGAAAGAAGGAAGAAGAAAGAACTGTAAGGGGTAGAAAGAAAGAAAGAAAAAAGAAAGAAAAAGGAAAGAAAGAAATAATTGTAAGGGGGTAAAAAAGGATGTAAGGGGGCTAGAAAAAAGAAAGAAAAAGGAATGAAAGAAGAGAAAGAAAGAAAGAAAAAGAATTGTAAGGGACTAGAAAAAGAAAGAAAAAAGGAAAGAAAAAAAGAAGAAAGAAATAATTGTAAGATAGAAGAAAAGAAAGAAAAGGAAAGAAAAAAGAATTGTAAGGAGTTAGAAAAAAGAAAGAAAAAGGGAATGAAAGAAAGAATAATTGTAAGGGGGTAAAAAAGGAATTGTAAGGGGGCTAGAAAAAAAAAGAAAAAGGAATGAAAGAAGAAAGAAAGAAGAAAGCAAGAGTAAAGAAAGAAAGAAAGAAAGCAATGAAAGAATAAGAAAGAAAGAAAGAAAGAAAGAAAG
This sequence comes from Doryteuthis pealeii, assembly GCA_023376005.1. Classification (NCBI taxonomy): domain Eukaryota; kingdom Metazoa; phylum Mollusca; class Cephalopoda; order Myopsida; family Loliginidae; genus Doryteuthis; species Doryteuthis pealeii. Next base: position 25,193,209 of record CM042170.1, on the reverse strand, counting down.
AAAGAAAGAAAGAAAGAAAAGACAAAAGAAAAATCAAGAAAGGATGCTAATGAGGCGAGAAATAATGTATAATTAAAGATACGAACAAACAAACAAACAAACAAACAACAAAGAGGGAAAAAGAGAAAATAAAAGTAAGGATGAATTAATAATAAGTAGGGTCATAAAAAAGAAAAAAGAAAGAAAGAAAGAAACTAATGATAAAAACCAGAATCTCTGAGAATGGACCGAAATGTTAACTAGTGGAATTAAGGAATTATTTTGATTTCTTTCTTTTTCTTTCTTCTTTTATCTTTTTTTCTCTTCTAAGAAGCAAGGAAGTCGACCAGTGCACGAGTGACTCCAAAAATAAAGAAATAAATGAATATATAAATAAAATTGAAGAGAGAAAGACAAAAACGTTTATGTGATACATAATTGATAATGTTTTCAACCCTCTAGCACACTTGTCCTCCACCCCCCTCTCTCTCTCTCTCTCATTCTGACCGTCTGTCTCTCTGTCTATCTATCTGTCTGTTTGGCTGTCTCTCTCTCTTTCTCTCTCTCTCTCTCATATTCTGACCGTCTGTCTGGCTGTCTGTTTGGCTATCTCTCTCTTTCTTTCTTTCTTTCTCTATCTCTTTCTCTCTCTCTCTCTCATTCTCTCTCTCTCTCTCTCATTCTCACCGTCTGATGGTCTGTCTGTCTATCTGTCTGTTTGTTTGAATCTCTCTGTCTCTCTCTCTGTCTCTCTTTCTGTCTCTCTCCCTGTCTCTGTCTCTGTCTCTGTCTCTCTCTCTCTCTCTCTCTTCGCAGAGTCGAGTTATATGACTATGATTGAACTTTGGTTATTTTTTTAAAATTCTCTCCTTCCTTCCATCTCTCTCTCTCTCTCTCTCTCTCTCTCTTTTCCTCTCCCCTCTCTCTCTCTCTCCCTCTCTCTGTTTTTGTCTGACAATTAAAAAAAATTAAATCATAGTCGTTTTGACTATGATTTAATTGTTTTTTTAAATTATTTATCAAATTATTGTACTCTCTCTCTCCCCTCACCCTCTCTTTCCCTCTCTGTCTCTCTTCCTTTTTGTCTCTGTCTCTATCTGGCTCTCTCTGTCTTTCTCTTTCTCACCACAGAATCCCACTGTATTATGATTGAATTAATTTTTTTATGATTTTTTATTTTATTTATTTTATTGTTCTCTCTCTCTCTCTCTCTCTCCTCTCTCTCCTCTCTCTCTCTCTCTCTCTCTCTGTCTGTTTCTGTCTCTGTCTGTCTGTCGTCTGTCTGTCTGTCTGTACTCTCTCTTTCTCACCACAGAATCCCACTGTATTATGATTGAATTATTTTTTTATGATTTTTTTATTTATTTATTCTATTGTTCTCTCTCTCTCTCTCTCTCTCTCTCTCTCTCTCTCTCTCTTTCTGTTCTGTCTCTGTCTGTCTGTCTGTCTGTCTGTCCCTGCCCCCCCTCTCTCTCTTCTCACCACAGAATCCTACTGTATTATGATTTAATTATTATTTATATTTTTTTATTTTATTGTTCTCTCTCTCTCTCCGCTCTGTCCCCCTCTCTCTATTTCTCTCTCTCTATCTCCCTCTCCCTCTCTCTCTCTCTCTCTTCTCTCTGTTTCTTTCTCTGTCTATCTATCAGTCTTTCTGCTTCCCCCCCCCACTCTCTCTCTCTCATTATTCTTTAAGTAAATAAATAAATCTCTTTAACAAGGAGAGTAGTATTGTCGCTAACACTTTAATAACTGCTAAAGTTACATGTTCGCGGCCGTTTTTGGCTGTATCTTAACATACATATCTACATATGTACGTATTAAACTCACGTATCGATAAAAACTTACATATAAGTGCGGATCTGGTGAAACAAGAGCCGATTTTAGTTAACAATATCTCGCTTGTCTTTCGCTTAGTCGACGAGCCAGAAGCAAAAATTGGCCAAATCCTCAGAACTCACCCACTCACTCCTTTTGGTCAATAGATTCGTTCTATGGCAAAATCGGTAATGAAGGACTATTTGTTCGTAAATTCCTACCATAAAATAAACTGAACCCCCATTTTATGTCCGTGTTTTTGCAATAAATGTTTTATTTTTCTTGCACCCGTTATGTTACAATACTAAATATATTTCCTTTATTTATTTTAATATTCACTTTAATATGTATATTCTAAAAGTTTTTATTTTGTGAGAATGTTTAGTTTTAAAGTGGGGGTTCGTTTTTACACTTCAACTTTTTACTCGCAAATTCCTACCATAAAATGCCCAAGCCTAATTTTATGGCAGGAATTTACGAGTAAAATTTGCATATTACCTTTTGTTGTTATTTCTTTTCTTTTTGGCTTTGGGACTCTAAAATAAAAACGTCAGATTTTAATCATCGTGGACGAAAAAACAAAATTACGGTCATAAAAGGAAGATTCAATTTATGCCTAAATTGTAAAACGAACCCCCACTTTAAAACTAAACATTCTCACAAAATAAAAACTTTTATAATATGCACATTGAAATGAATATTAAAATAAATAAATAAAATATATTTTGTATTGTAAAATAACGGGAGCAAGAAAAATAAAACATTTAATACAAAAACACGGACATAAAATGGGGGTTTTATGGTAGGAATTTACGAGCAAATAGTCCTTCATTACCGCAAAATCTAACAACGCAATTCAAATTCGGTAATTTATGAGGAAGTGCGTCCCAGTCTCCTGCCTCAAAGACCGCTACCCGGTGACTATCAAAATAACAAACCCATCTCGTCGTAATTCTTGTTTATTTATCGTAATTTGTCGTAATTCTTGTTTAGATGTGAAGATGGATATATAGTTTTGAATAGACTGAGATAGATAGATAGATAAACAAACAAAATAATATAGATAATACGAACAAATAGAGATAGATAGATATTTTCGACAAGTAAATGTATTGGGGGGGAGGGGCGATCGCTTCTTTTTTGTCGTAATTCTTGTTTATTTAAACTAAAAACAAGACATTAAACAAACATGAATAAAAAAAAATCTTAATATTTAAAGTAATATAGATAAATATGAACAAATTGAGATAGATAGATAGATGGATAGTTTTGAATAGACTGAGCTGGGTCATTATTTTAATAGTCACCGGGCAGCAACTCTTGAGGCAGGAGACCGGGGCGCACTTCCTCATAAATTACCTCAAATTCTAACCTATCTATCTATATATTTATCTATCTATCTGCCCAAGTTTGTTTCTTTCTGTCTGTCCGTCTATCTATCTATCTATCTATCTATCTATATAACTTACATTTGAAAAACTGTGAAGAGCTCGACAAATTTGTAATTATTTAATTATATTATTAAATCAATAAATAAAAAACTTTGTACTTTTCCTCATTATAAACATATCGAAGTATATGAGTGAATTTAATACTCTTTGAGATCTTTTTTCTGAGTTATATAAGTCGACACGTGCATATATTTAATACTGTTTTTACAGCTGTAAATGTATTATTCACTTCCGCAATTAATCAATTACTTGAATAATCCATTACAATTAACCTGATGATCCTTTTTTGGTGAAACTTAAATAGGTCAATATATCTATACCTTGAGCCGACGATTTTTCTCGATTTGTTTAGCCTTACATTTAAATAGGCATGCCCGCCTAATTAATTAATTATTAATTAATTAACTTTCAAAATTAGGTACGACTTCAATTAAGCACATATTCTCCCAATATATATATATATATATATATATATATATATATATATATATATTGGGAGAATATATATATATATATATATATATATATATATATTGGGAGAATATGTGCTTAAAAAAAAAATATGTGCTTAAAAAAATAAAAAAATCTGTTTTCAAATGCCTTAAAAATAAAGAATTCATCATTCGCATCTGATGAGTCGGGAGAATTAGACATTTTTGTCTAAGCTCCCTGAAATAGTCTATAATGCAAGATCTCTAAGTATTTTGTTATTTATTTAAATATAAATTTGCTCTGTGACTCTAACAATAAGAGCACACATTGAGCTCTCAAACTGCGACAAGTTGTTTTAAAAAAAACCCATGTCGTAAGGAAGATTTCTTCTCTGGACTTTTGGATTATATATATATATATATGTGGGAAGGGTGGATGGGTTTAGGATCCGACGATATGCTGTAGATAGAAGGAAAGTGGTCAAGAAATGATCAACTCAAAACAAGTCACAGGGTGGTACGTTTCGTCTGTATGCTCAGATCGGCTGAGAAAGTCTGTGCATACAGACGAAACGTACCACCCTGTGACTTGTTTTGAGTTGATCATTTCTTGACCACTTTCCTTCTATCTACAGCATATATATATGTATATATATATATATGTTTTTTTTAGGAAAACAAAAACAAACATGATAGATACACTTATTTCATTTTTTCTTTTCTTTTCTTTTCTTTTCTTTTTCTCGATTCCAGGACTTATAAACAAGTTAGGGATAAATAATAACACTTTATTTTTGCAATACATAATTTTTATCCACCATAATTCCTAGAAAAATCAAATATTCAAATTCTCGAGATCTGCCAACGGCTCTATATCGTTCAGCGTCTTGAAAGTGATTTCTTTAAAAAATTCTCTTCGAACAGAGAAAACTCTGTGTACGGAATATTTTTACATTTTTCTATTATCATTATTTCATTTCATTTATTCATTTAATAATAATAATAGTTGGAATCGTGTACACATAGATAAACTGACCGAAACACATGTGTAATTAAATTCATCTTTTATTATCCATTCTGTACTTTCTTTTCTATATTCATTCTTCCTCATATATATATATATAAACCTAATGAGTCAGATATACCTACTAAAAGTTTCGCTTAGTGCTCTTCAGGGCTAAGATCTGATATATATATATATATATATATATATATATTATATATATATATATATAAAGGAGAAAGGGACAGGCAGACAGACAGACATACTAAGAAAGAGAGAGAGATATTTATGGTTACATTTGTGTTCATATCATATCTGTGAATATACAGATAGAGAGAGAGAGAGAGGGAAAGAGAGAGAGAGGGGGTGAAGAAGAAGAAGAAGAAGAAGAAGAAGAAGAAGAAGAAGAAGAAGAAGAAGAAGAAGAAGAAAGCTTCAGTGTTTAAACCTTCCAGCCCAATTCATTATTACACTTTCTCTGACTCGCATTGAATTACTTCTCTCTCTCTCTCTCTCCCTTTATCCCCCCTCTCTCTCTCTCTCGCGCGCGCTCTATTTCCTATCCTCTCGTACTCCAGGCTCATACTCTTGACGCCTCTTTTTTTCGTTCATTGTCGTTATTTTCACAAGGCGTTTAGGAAAAGGGATCGCATTTCTCTGCGATTTTGTTAAACATGCCCAGACATTTCTCGCTTGACATACGCCAAGTCAGATTTGGCGATTGGGGCCAAATATTAGAACGAACCCTGACCTTTGTAGACGGAAGTGGTTGGGAGGGGGGCAGGGGTCAGAAGTTAAAACGAAAACAAGAGAAAATTAATGGGCATGAAAAATACATAAAATGTAAGAAAACAAATATATGTATTTACTAGGTATGCCAAATGTGTCGAAAAATCCGTGTTTTTACAAAACAATTTTACCACCTCTCGTTTAAAAAAAAAATTCCCCAAATCAGAGAATTATCCGATTTTAATGAAATTCTCAGTGCTGATTTATCAACAAAAAAAAAAAAGCATCTTATATGTATTAAAATAAATTACATGTGGAATATTTATTTTGCCTTTTAAAAAAAAAAAAAAAAACTCTAATTCTAGTTTTTTAACATCTAACTCCGATCTTGTAACCTATCCTGTGTAATTCCTTTCTAAGAAACTATTGAAATGTATTTACAAAAAAAGCATCTTAAATGTATTAAAAATAAATTACATGTGTAATATTAATTTTGCTTTTTAAAAAAAACTCTAATTCTAGTTTTTTAACATCTAACTCCGATCTTGTAACCTATCCTGTGTAATTCCTTTCTAAGAAACTATTGAAATATATTTACAAAAAAAGCATCTTAAATGTATTAAAAATAAATTACATGTGGAATATTAATTTTGCCTTTTTTTAAAAAAACTCTAATTCTAGTTTTTTAATATCTAACTCCTATCTTGTAACCTATCCTGTGTAATTCCTTTCTAAGAAACTATTGAAATATATTTACAAAAAAAGCATCTTAAATGTATTAAAAATAAATTACATGTGGAATATTAATTTTGCCTTTTTTTTTTAAAAAACTCTAATTCTAGTTTTTTAACATCTAACTCCTATCTTGTAACCTATCCTGTGTAATTCCTTTCTAAGAAAATATTGACATGTATTTACAAAAAAAAGCATCTTAAATGTATTAAAAATAAATTACATGTGGAATATTATCTTGCCTTTAAAAAAAAAAACACCTCTAATTCTAGTTTTTTAACATCTAACTCCTATCTTGTACCTATCCTGTGTAATTCCTTTCTAAAAACTATTGAAATGTATTTACAAAAAAAGCATCTTAAATGTATTAAAATAAATTACATGTGGAATATTAATTTTGCCTTTTTTTTTTTTAAAACTCTAATTCTAGTTTTTTTAACATCTAACTCCTATCTTGTAGCCTATCCTGTGTAATTCCTTTCTAAGAAACTATTGAAATGTATTTACAAAAAAAAAGCATCTTAAATGTATTAAAAATAAATTACATGTGGAATATTAATTTTGCCTTTTTTTTAAAAAATCTCTAATTCTAGTTTTTTTTACATCTAACTCCTATCTTGTAACCTATCCTGTGTAATTCCTTTCTAAGAAAATATTGACATGTATTTACAAAAAAGCATCTTAAATGTATTAAAAATAAATTACATGTGGAATATTAATTTTGACTTTAAAAAAAAAAAACTCTAATTCTAGTTTTTTAACATCTAACTTCTATCTTGTAACCTATCCTGTGTAATTCCTTTCTAAGAAACTATTGAAATGTATTTACAAAAAAAAAAGCATCTTAAATGTATTAAAAATAAATTACATGTGGAATATTTATTTTGCCTTTTTTTTAAAAACTCTAATTCTAGTTTTTTTAAAATCTAGCTCCTATCTTGTAACCTATCCTGTGTAATTCCTTTCTAAGAAAATATTGACATGTATTTACAAAAAAAGCATCTTAAATGTATTAAAGATAAATTACATGTGGAATATTTATTTTGCCTTTTAAAAAAAACAACTCTAATTCTAGTTTTTTAACATCTAACTCCTATCTTGTAACCTATCCTGTGTAATTCCTTTCTAAGAAACTATTGAAATGTATTTACAAAAAAAAGCATCTTAAATGTATTAAAAATAAATTACATGTGGAATATTATTTTGCCTTTAAAAAAAAACAAACCCTCTAATTCTAGTTTTTTAATATCTAACTCCGATCTTGTAACCTATCCTGTGTAATTCCTTTCTAAGAAACTATTGAAATGTATTTACAAAAAAAAAGCATCTTAAATGTATTAAAAATAAATTACATGTGGAATATTAATTTTGCCTTTTTTTTAAAAAAACTCTAATTCTAGTTTTTTTTAAATCTAGCTCCTATCTTGTAACCTATCCTGTGTAATTCCTTTCTAAGAAACTATTGAAATGTATTTACAAAAAAAGCATCTTAAATGTATTAAAAATAAATTACATGTGGAATATTAATTTTGCCTTTTTTTTAAAAAACTCTAATTCTAGTTTTTTTAAACATCTAACTCCTATCTTGTAACCTATCCTGTGTAATTCCTTTCTAAGAAAATATTGAAATGTATTTACAAAAAAAGCATCTTAAATGTATTAAAAATAAATTACATGTGGAATATTATTTTGCCTTTTAAAAAAAAAAAACTCTAATTCTAGTTTTTTAACATCTAACTCCTATCTTGTAACCTATCCTGTGTAATTCCTTTCTAAGAAACTATTGAAATGTATTTACAAAAAAAGCATCTTAAATGTATAAAAAATAAATTACATGTGGAATATTTATTTTGCCTTTTTAAAAAAAACTCTAATTCTAGTTTTTTAACATCTAACTCCTATCTTGTAATTCCTTAGGTAATTTATGAGGAAGACCGTCCCGGTCTCCTGTCTCAAAACTTGCTAACGGTGAGTGGTGAAAAACCAACCCCAGCTACGATTGAAGTCCGTAGCCGAAGCAATAGACACATATGAAGACGACTAGATAGATAGATAGTTTTTTTTATTTTATCAAAATATAAAAGAAAATCTAAATACTCAGATTTTCTTTTATTCATGTTTGTTTAATGTCTTGTTTTTAGTTTAAATAAGCAGGAATATCTAAATATTTTGATTTTTTTTTTTACTTGTAATTGATTGTTGGAAATAAATACTTTAAAATAAAATGAAAATACCGAAAAAAATAAACGTTTTGAATTTTTTTATATGCAAGTGAATGTCGAAAAAAACAAACAAAAAAAAACAAACAAAACAAAACGCCCCAAGTTGGTTGTTTACTTTCAAGTGACACTGCTTCGGCTACGGACTTCAATCTGGGTTGTTTTTTCAGCAATCACCGGTAGCAAGTTTTGAGACAGGAGACCGGGACGGCCTTCCTCATAAATTACCATTCCTTACTAAGAAACTATTGAAATGTATTTACAGTTAGATTTCAAATGGCGAGGGAAGAAATAAGAAAAACACTGGGACGCATTGATACGATCTTACTGTGTTCTTTTAGATTTTTGTGCGTCAAGGACGCAGGACGCGTACCTATCAGCATCTCTGATGGGAGGTCAAAAAACACGTGAAATTCTGACCATACATACATGTACCCAAAATTTGGCAATAAACATTCATAAACATAATAAAGACGGCAATTTTTATTTACTTATATCCCTTATCATCAGTGGTTCATTAGTTCCAGCTTTGCTCGCTAGGTTAAGTTTGGGCGCCCCACAGTACAGGGCCAACCAATGTCTTTCTGAAACCAGAAATGATTTGCGTAGATAAAAAAAAATTCTATCTTGTAAAAATATTATTTTTAAAACATTGTGTCTTTCTTTAAAAAAAAATAAGAATCGAGAAAGATCTGATATACAGGGGGGAGGGTCAGTAAATCTAATATTATCATCATCATCCGCATCATCATCATCATCATCATCATTAACATAATTGTATTTCCTAATAAACATAACCGTCATCATCACTATCATCACTATCATCACCAACATCATCATCATCATCATCATCATTATCATAATTGTATTTCCTAATAATCATCATCATCATCATATTAACATAATTGTATTTCCTAATAAACATAACGTCATCATCACCATCATCACCACCATCCATCATCATCATCATCATCATCATCATCATCATCATCATCACATCATCATTAACATAATTGTATTTCCTAATAAACATAACCGTCATCATCACTATCATAACTATCATCACCAACATCATCATCATCATCATCATCATTATCATAATTGTATTTCCTAATAATCATCATCATCATCATTATTAACATAATTGTATTTCCTAATAAACATAACCGTCATCATCACCATCATCACCAACATCATCATCATCATCATCATCATCATCATCATCATCATCATAATTGTATTTCCTAATAATCATCATCATCATCATTATTAACATAATTGTATTTCCTAATAAACATAACCGTCATCATCACCATCATCACCAACATCATCATCATCATCATCATCATCATCATCATCATCATCATTATCATAATTGTATTTCCTAATAATCATCCATCATCATCATTATTAACATAATTGTATTTCCTAATAAACATAACCGTCATCATCACCATCATCACCAACATCATCATCATCATCATAATTGTATTTCCTAATCATCATCATCATCATCATTATTAACATAATTGTATTTCCTAATAAACATAACCGTCATCATCACCATCATCACCAACATCATCATCATCATTATCATAATTGTATTTCCTAATAATCATCATCATCATCATTATTAACATAATTGTATTTCCTAATAAACATAACCGACATCATCACCATCATCACCAATATCATCATCATCACCATGATAATTGTATTTCCTAATAAACATAATCATCATCACCATCACCATCCTCATCATCATTATATCATCATCATTGACATAATTGTTTTTCCTAATTATTATCATCATCATCATCATCATCACCATCATCATTCTCATCATCGCCATTAACATAATTGTATTTCATAATAATAATAATAATAATAATAATAATGTATCACCAACAGCACGGATTCACATGACCCTCTCTCTCTCTCTCTTCTCTCTCTCTCTCTCCTCTCTCTCTCTCTCTCTCCACTAGTCCCTATCATTCATCGCTCATGGTGGGACCTGCGCGGCTTCCAGAATCTGCATAGAGCTGATTCGTGGAGATTTTTGCTAGTCGACCTACACTGGTGTGTCCATGTGTGGGTGTCCACAGTAGAAAGTTACTTATGAGTTGGTCCTTACTTCTCTAACAGTGTCCAGCATGTCTTGTTCGTCTTCTTTGATGGTTTGTGTGATAGGAGGTAGGTGGTCCTACAGTTGCCTTCTGATAGAGTGCTCCTTCCAGGAATGTGTTCAGCATTTTTGTGTAGTTTAGCTCTAACGTTTAATCTAAACGATTTATTAGAGTCTAAATAGTTGTTATATAGTAAGGCCACGTGAGTATTAGGAGGAGAGTCCGTCGTCTAAGTACTTCAAGTGAAGTCTACACAGAGTAATATATATATATATATATATATATATATATATATATATATATATATATATATCAACCCCTACGCACGAGCAGGATGTGACACAAGGTCAATTTCTTAAACGGAGTTTAACAGGTTTGAATTCATAGTTTTCCTTCTCCTAGACAGATTGCCTAACCAAGGTTAAAGAGCCCAGTCTGCCCTACTATTTATCCATAGCTGGAGGGAGAGTAGGATTCATACCTTTCCCAAGGGTATTAGCGCTATGTGAAATGCAAACAGTTTCATCTAGGATTTGAACTCGGAACACAGAGTAATATATATGTGTGTTCTTAAATAGTGTCTAGAACAATCACCACTTTTTAGGTACTGAGAAGATGGGGCAGTCCATTATATCAGTAGTTTAGCCATACAATAGACTATCACGGTTACAGTTTGGAATAATTCCCATTTTGTATTACCAGAGAGATCAGACTTCCATATTTGGACATTTCTCGTTCAATTGGTCTCTTTTCTTTAAAAAAATCTTTCTCTTACACTTTAATGGCTGATGCCACAACGTTAAACTAGTGTAGCATTGTCACCGGCGACTGCTACGTTGGTGAGGAAAGGTCGGTTGATGGGGGAACACAAAAGGGTAACTAGTCTAGAGATATATATTTATTAACTCCTCTGCACAAGCAAGATGCGACACAAGGTATAACGGTTTGAATTCAAAATTTTCCTTCTCCTAGACTGGTTACCTAGCCAATTCTAATGAACACAATCTTCTTTGCTATTTACTCATAGCTGGAACGAGAATAATTGCATACATAGAAACAATTCAAGATTCTATTTTAATGTTGGTGTGGTTGGGGTTAGGGTTAGGGTTAGGGTTCTGTTTTTATGGGTCACCCTGTACAGGGTGAATTAAAAAAAAAGAAACCAAATATTTATTTAGTTTCCCATTAAACTGACCCTAAACCTTAAACACCAACCCTAACCCTAAACCCTAACCCTTACCCTAACCCTAAACCCCATAGTTAAAATTAACAGTTTTATTACAAAATTTGTGGGTTCTGTTTTTTATGGGACACTCTAATTTACTAAACAAAAGTTCATAATTACCACAACATATTATTTACTGATAATCTAAATATATAAAAAAAGAAGGTAATTTTTTGCTGAGACAAAACTTTTACGAAATTTTGGTATGTGTTGGTTTGAAGCGCGCATATCATGTGAACGAAGCAGTTCAATCAGTATTTGGTAGTATTATGGTAGTTGGTGCGCTAACATGTTGTGCATTGCTTTACTACCTGTATGATCTGAAAACTGCACAGTTGAATATTCAAAGTAGTCTAATTCAGGAACTTATGCTTTACGGGTTCAAACAGGGCTCATATATACCGTGACAAAAGCAGTTCCAGCCGTGGTAGGTAACTGTTGTGTTTGGTAGTATTGTGGTGATTGGTGCACTGACATGTTGTGCAAGATTTTGATCGAGAGCAGACGCTATTTTAGACTCTCGAGATATCGCCTCGATCCGCGCGGAATCTATATGGGCTAGGTTGTTGAAATATAGCTTGATTAGAAAAACAACCAAGTATTGTTGATTATTTAAACAAGAAATGAACTGACCGAAAAAGAAGAATCAACCCCCAGCAAAAAGCCCTGAAGAGAAATAAGCCCAATAAGAGAAGGTGGCCGACGAGTTAGAAGAATTAGCAGCAGACAATAATGGCCGACGAAATAGAAGAATCAGCATGGATTTTTGGAAAATGCACAGACCAACATAGTTTCTGAGTAGAAACAGAATTCATGAATGTATATATTTATCAACTCCTCTGCACGAGCAGGATGCGACACAATGTAAATTTCTTAAGTGGAGTTTAACAGGTTTGAATTTCAGAGTTTTCCTTCACGCAGACTAGTGGCCTAAATAAGGTTAAATAGTGCAGTCTCCCCTGCAGTTTTCCCCATAGCTGGGGGGAGAATAGTTGGATGCATACAGGTTTGAATTCAGAGATTTCCTTCTCCTAGACGGGTTCCCAGTCTGCCCTATTATTTATCCATAGCTGAAGGGAGAGTAGTTGGATGCATACCTATTCTCAAGAGTATTAGTGATATGTGAAATGCAAACAGCCTTGTCCAGGATTTGAACTCTGGTTGAGAATTCCATTTCCTATGATAATAACAATTACATTATGTTCTATATGTAGTATGGAGTAGGATGTGACACAAGGTCAATTTATTTAGTGGAGTTTAACAGGTTTGGATTCAGAGTTTTCCTTCTCCTAGACTTGTTGCCTAAATAAGGTTAAATAGCGCAGTCTTCCCTGCAGTTTTCCCCATAGCTGGGGGGGGGGAGAATAGTTGGATACATACCTTTCCCAAGGATATTAGTACTATGTGAAATGCAAACACCCTTATGATTTAATTTTTTATTATCATTTATCATTTTATTTTCTCTCTCTCTCTCCTTCTCTCTCTCTCTCTCTCTCTCTCTCTTCTCTCTCTCTCTCTCTCTCAACACAGAATCCTACTGTATTATGATTTAATTATTATTTTTATTTTATTGTTCTCTCTCTCCCTCTCCCTCTCTCTCTTTCTCTCTCTGTCTCTGTCTCTGTCTGTTTCTGTCTCTGTCAATCAGTCTGTCTACTCTACTGCTCTGTCTCTCTGTCTCTGTCTCTGTACCCCCTCTCTCACACACACTCTCTGTCTCTCCCTGTATCTAACTCTGTCTGTCTCTCAGTCTGTCTTCCCCCCTCTCTCTCATTATTCTTTAAATACCGCAATCTTCCCTACAATTTTACCCATAGCTGAAGGGAGAATAGTAGGATACATACCTTTCCCAAGGGTATTAGTACTATGTGAAATGCAAACACCCTTGTACATGATTTGAACTCGGATTGCAGAAGAAGAGTAACAAATAAGAGTCCTCACACTCATACCATCTCTACTGCTCTGTCTCTCTCTCTCTCTGTCTCTCTCTTTCTGTCTCTGTCTCTCTCTGTCTGTCTGTCTGTCTGTCTCTGTCTCTCTCCACTATATACCCGAGATGTGGGTGTACAACCGTTTCTCATCTGTGGACAATACCGGCGACTGATTTTTACAATGTAAATCCCGACTCATGGTTTAAAATGCCATTTTACCGACCCCTGAATCTGTTTGGAATAAAAGACTTTGTTTTGGGGACAATATTATTACAACAAGAGGCGTACTTGAGGAGAGCGAGCGAACTCTTTAAGAAACGCCCTCAACTCCCAATGGAGAGGAGGGCACTCAGATATTTATAAACACGAGGAGGAGGAGGATTCCAAAAGTTATGTTCCTTTTTTTGTTTCTACGGAAAATGCATGCTGATACAAAAGACAAAATAACACCTTGATAGTGCAAGTTTTCAGCTATACATTCTTCTGCCTTGGGTATGACCTTTTAACTGCATCTTATGATAAAGTTCCAATTCTGGAGATCTATATGATTATCCCAACAATAATCCTCACAGACCTTTTTAACATATACTTTCAAATACATGCACCCTACGTTGCAAGTATCTAAGTTTTGATGTAATAAAAAAAGTCGTCGTGGCGGCCTGAAGTCGGTATCAGCCAGTCAGCGAGGGAGTCTATCCCCTTTTCAATAGCGCTAGACCGAGGAGATTGTTTTTGCGTCTGAGGTGGAGCGCCACACCTACCATCAGCTCCTTACTTTACCGCACAGATCCCTGTGCTACTCATACGCTGAGTTGGCGAGGACCGGTATCGAACTAGGAACCTTGTGATTTCTAGCCGAACGCTCTACTGACTGAGCTAATCCGGCCCCTAAATGATGTAATAAAATATTATATTAAATTAGAAAGGCTAATGAAACTAAATAAGAATGCAGATAAAAAGATATAAAAAAGAGGAGGGTAAAAATTTTTAAAAGATAGAACAACTGAAACTTACTTTTCCTTCACTCTCGTCGTTATTGCTAAATTTTCCTAATTTAACTATTTAGTTAAAATAGGTATTTTTAAAAAATACAGTTATTTCTTTTTTTTAATGGATTTCTTTTAAGATTTATCTCCGAGATTTTTGCTCATATTCATTAAGATAAAACCAAAAAATTATGAATCAATAATACTAAGCACAAGTTTTTAATATCAATATGCAAATTAGCCCCCACCTCATTCACATTGTAAACCGCTATTTTGTGTATATATAAATACAATTGAATTTAATTTGAATTTGGATATGATCAATAGTATTAATAATATAAAACAATTTTATTAATAATTGAGTTTTAAATAAAATCGAATCGTGGAGAATGTGACGTAAATAACTATGGGAATTGTGAATTGAGTAGTAATATAGTTTCGGGCACAGATGGACAAACACACAATCTCCATTATAATAAGATGTGACATTAAACTGCATAGTCCGAATAATCCAAATAACACTAGACTATAATGAATAATAAGAAAATGAGTTTAAAAATAGTTCGAAAGAAAAAAATTGAATACCCAACAAAAATGTATAGAACAAAACAGACTTCAGCATAAAATAACCCAATGATCTGAATGCCGTAAAAACCAACCAACCAACCAACCAACCAACCTTTCCTAATGCTATCAGCACGAAAGTGAACGTAATAGCACAGTTTCATAATTTATGAGCAGGCTTAATTTATGAACATGCCTGTAGTTAGAATTTGAATTAGAACCGTTAACTTAAAATCATGGGGTCCTATGGAAAATTACAGACATTTATGGCGGTTAATTTGACCCCTTGAAAGAACGCCAGTGGGCGCCATGAAAATAAATTAGTTTAGTTGCAGATTCGACCGAGCTTGCAAGGAGCGTAGACGTGTTGTCAGCTCCCGGGGTCCCTCTACCGGAATTATGGGCTAAGAAATAAAACTTGATCAAGAAACACCAAGTCTTGTTATTAATCAAATGTTAAAACAATGACCGGCCCAGCCTGTGAGAAGAACTAACAAAGAAAATCAACCCTCAGCAGTCCAACAAGCTAGCCACTAAGTCACAGGGATTTCCCGCCTATTTTTATGGGACCAAATGACCTTTAGGTACCCCTTTTGCGATCTCGATTCGTGGGGACATTATTTCCATTTACACTGTCGAAATCCGGTTAATTGTTAACAGACGATTTTTAGAGTTTTTTTTTAAATTATAAAATTAAACCCTAACCCTAACCCCTAATCCTAACCCCTAAACTTAACCCCCAACAAACAACCGGATTTTGTCGGTGTAAATGAGAAAAGTGTCCTTGTGAGTCGAGACCGCGGATGGGGTGCCTAAAGGTCATGTGGTTTTTTTATGCACAAAACGAAAGAAAACGAAAAAGAAAATAACTTGAATGACCAAAGAATGAAAATATGGATTCCTTTTTATTTACTTAAACGGGTGTGTACATTTCAAATGTCAGAAGTTGTTTACAGCTGATTAATAAAATACAAAGGGAAAAGAAGGAAAAGAATATAAACCTACTTACCTACCTACCTATAGATATATGTGGGTTGTCCTGAAAGTAATACCTGTAAAGTCATGATTCCTTTATTAGCCGCGTGAGATTTATGCAACCATATACATATAAACGAGTAGATCTTTCATTACAAAAGGGTATTATTCAAAAAGGGTCTCCACCTGTTTTGATGAATCTAGGCCACATTTAAATGCACTTCGGAAAAAAATATTTATTACGATCGGTGTTTAAGTCCCAGATAGGTTGAGATGCTTTTAAAATCAATTAATAAATCAATATACAATGAACGTGATTCCCAAAGATCTAGGCCTAAAATAACCCTAGACAGGTTGAAATGCTGTTAAAATCAATCCGTCAATCAACATACAATGAATGTGATTCTCTAACCTTTAGGCATAAGGTAACTCTAGATGGGTTGACATGCTGTTAAAAATCAATTGATAAATCAACATACAATTAATGTGATTCCAAATATCTAGGCCTAAAATAACCCTAGACAGGTTGAAATGCTGTTAAAAATCAATCAGTCGATAAACATACAATGAATGTGATTCCCTAACCTCTATGCATAAAATAACCTAGACAGTTGAAAGGCTGTTAAAATCAATCCATCAATCAACATACAATGAATATGATTCTCTAACCTTTAGACATAAGGTAACTCTAGATGGGTTGATATGCTGTTAAAAATAAATTGATAAATCAACATACAATTAATGTGATTCCAAAATATCTAGGCCTAAATAACCCTAGACAGGTTGAAATGCTGTTAAAATCAATCAATCAACTAACCTAAAATGAAGATGATTCCCTGAGCTCCTGGCATAAAATAACCCTAGACCGATTGTCATGTTGTTAAGATCAATGAACCAATTTTGGTCAGAAAGATCTTTAAATAGATTTGGAGAATTTTCTGTCAAAAATAAA
>CM042170.1:25153588-25171088 GCA_023376005.1 Doryteuthis pealeii | reverse complement strand
TATTAACTATGAAATATTAACCTTTTACCAACCGCACAATCTATCAATCTATTCCAGTATCTCTCTCCTTCTCTCTCTGTCATATATATATATATATATTTTTTGGAGAATAAGTGCTTAATTGGAGTCGTACCTAATAATTATCGGCAAAAAGCCATTTCTAAACATTGTTTACAACTTATCATATCGTCGTGTCTATAAAGTCACTAGAAGTGGAATGTTAACCTACTCTAAACAAATCATAAAAATTAAGAAGTTCGTTTAGTGTTGAGGTTATGGATCGGCCTGTCAGCTTGGCAGTCCGGTTTTTCAAATCAGCCACAGGGCGGTCTTTCCGATCTATAGCTCTGCTGATGAGGCCTAATAGGCCGAAATGTACATACAGAGATTGATTTTTCTCGATTTGTTTAGCCATACATTTAATAGGTATTCCCGCCTAATTCATTATTAATTAATTAATTTCTAAATTAGGTACGACTCCAATTAAGCACTTATTCTCAAAAAATTATCGGCAAAAAGCATTCTAAACAAACCTTGTTTACAACTTATCATATATATAATATAATATATATATATATATTATATATATTTATATATATATTATATATATATATATGTTTGTATTTATTTACTCTACTTATTGTATTTTAAATACACACCGAGCAATCCTTTGCCGGAATTACACTTGTCAATTTCATTTTCTAATAAGAAAAGTATCGAATTTTATGCGATACATGCGTTGTAAGTGCCCAAGTAAAAAAAAAAATTGATATATACTTTATTCAGCAATGTTTCTAAAAATAAACAAACATCCAAAAAAATCTTTCACTTCGCCGAAGGGCATACGGTCTGTTTGTTGTTATTATTCTTCAAAAAACGCCCCCTTACTATTATGGGGTAAGGCGTGAAGTAATCATTTGACAAGCTTAATTTCGCTAGGATTGTTAGCTGTGTACTGTGATCGAGGCGATATAGTGTTTCACTATGCTCGCTGAGGTCCCGGTTTCGATTTCTGTCGAAGGGAAATCGTTAGTATATGTCGCTGATGAGACTTAATAAAGTCGAAACAGTCTGTACGATATTCTACACATCGACCGATCTTTGCCGGGATTACACTTGTCAATTTCATTTTCTATAAGAAAAAGTAATCGAATTTATGCGATACAATGCGTTGTAAGTGCTTCAAGTAAAAAAAAAATAATATATAATATAATATTATATTATATATATATATATATATATATATATTATATAATGAAAAATAACAAACAAAAATGTGTTTGATATAGCTTTTTTTTAGCCGACAACTTTTGGGAGAAAATGTGCTTAATTGAAGTTGTACCTAATTTTGAAAATTTAATTAATTAATAATTAATGAATTAGGCGGCATACCTATTCAAATGTAAGGCTAAACAAATCGAGAAAATCAATATCTGTATGTACATTTCGGCTATTAGGCTCATCAGCAGAGCTATAGATAGGAATACCGCTTTGTGTGTGATTCGAATATATATATATATATATATATAATATATATATATATATATTTTATATATATGGTGTGTGTGTGTGTGTTGTGTGTGTGTGTGTGTGGTGAATAAATTGCTCTTGCGTCGCATCCTGCATATATATATATATGGTAGGGAAGCGCGTGTGTGTAATGGTTAAAGTCATGGGAAATGGACACGTCGACCCCGAGTTCAAATCTTGGACGTGGCAATTTGCATTTCACTTTAGCGCTAATACCCTTGGGAAAGGTATGAATCCTATCTCTCCTTCCAGCTATGTGTAAATAGTAGGGCAGACTGGCTCTTTAAAACTTTTGATTTTTTATAAATGTTCCTTGTCACACATGAACCACTTTGTCGGCTTCCACTCGCATGCGACTGTACGTGACTGAGAGACCCAGCCCTCGACAGGTCACAAATATGGTCAGTCTTAATTATAGAAATTTGTCCATGGCCATCCGTCATGTGCCGCTTACATAGAGTCCGCTTCAAGATGGGGTGCTTTAGCGGCCTTACTCTCAAATCCTCACAACTACATTGACTGCCTTTCCAAAACATTGTGTACCCGGCCCCACAATATATTATATATATATATATATATATATATATAATTATATATATGGGAGAAATAAGATGAAAATTAATCTGACAGTATGTGGAGAAATGTAGACAAACACGAGATGGTGTAGAAAATGAATGTTTATTGTAGATAGTGATGTCTACGTTGTAACGTTTCGGTCTGTTAGACCTTCTTCAGGACGTAGGATTGAGTTTTTATGTCTCTACATATTTATCTATCTATCTATATATGTCAGTTTTGAATCTATCTATGTATTTCCCCGCTCTCTCTCCTCTCTCTCTCTCTCTCTCTCTCTCTCTTCTCTATATATATATATATATATATATATATATATATATATATATATATGATCTGCACTTCTCTCTCTTTCTCTTCTCTCTTTATTTCTTTTCCCTCCCTCTCTCTCTCTCTCTCTCTCAAATGTCAATCTGTACATCTATCTCTCTGTTTATTTCACAGTAATATTATCTATCTATCTCTTTAAACCAGTATCTATCTATCTATCTACCTATCTATCGATGTATCTATGTCTGCATTTACATATCTATCTATCTATCTATTCTAGTCATTAATATCGATCGATCGATCTTAGTATTGAATATCTATCTATCTATCTCTATTAGTATGTTCATCTACTATCTATCTATCTATCTATCTATCTATATTGTAGTATATATAGCTCCATTATATCTCCATTAGTATGTTCATATCTATCCATCTATCTATCTATCTATCTATCTATCTTTCTCTATCAATCTATCTTAGTACTCGAACATCTATCTACCTATCTTCATTAGCATGTTACTTTTTTCTTATCCATCTTTCTATCTATCCATCTTTCTATCTCTCCCCTATCTATCTATCTATCTATCTACTTGAATACTATATACATTATTCTCCATTAGTACGTTTATTTATTTCAATTCTATCAATAAATCTATCTATCAATATATTTTTAATCTTTCTTATATATATATTATTATATGTATTTATATGTATATATATATATTATCAAATCTCCTTCTATGTATATATATATATATATATTAATCAATCTCTCTCTCTCTCTCTCTATATATATATATATATATATATATATATATATATATAATAATTAATTCTATCTATAATCTATTCTATCTAGTACTCGAATATCGATCTACTATCTTCATTAGTATGTTCATTTCTTTCTATCTATATAAATCTCTCTCTCTCTTTCTTTCCTTCTCTCTCTCTCTCTCTCTACTCTCTCTCGTTATAACATTTTTATTATCGTTATAACAACATTATAATCACCATTCTATAAACTGTCATTATATTATAATATATTATTATTATATATATTATTAATCTATCTATCTATCTACATATCTATCTCTATCTTAGTACTCGAATATCTATCTACCTATCTCCAATAGTATATTCATCTCTCTCTGTCTCTGTCTCTGTCTCTATCTCTATATCTCTCTCTAAATAAATATAAGAAATAAATATTTTTTTTATTATCGTTATAAACAACATTATAATCACCATTCTATAAACTGTCATAGCTCTCTGTCTATTTCACCGTAATATTATCTATATATCTCTTTAAACCAGTATCTGTCTATATATCTACCTATCTATCGATCAATCTATGTCTGCATTTATATATCTATCTATATATTCTATCTTAGTACTTGAATATCTATCTATTTATCTCTATTAGTATGTTCATTTCTATCTATCTATCTGTCTGACTATCTATTTTGGTAGTTAAATATATAGCTCCTTTATATCTCCATTAGTATGTTCATATCAATCTATCTATCTATCTATCTATATCTATCTATCTTCTATTATCTCATCTATCTATTATATTACCTTCTATCTATCTATCTTTCTATCTATCTATCAATTCTCTCTCCCCACTTCCTTCTCCTCTCTCTCTCTCTCCTCTCTCTCTCTCTCTATATATATATATATATATACTATATATATATATAATATATATATTAATATATAATATATTTATACATATATATATTTTCTATCAATCAGTCTATCTATTTATATATCCTTCTATCTATGTTTCTATTATCTATCTATCTATCAATCTCTCTCTCTCTCTCTCTCTCCCCCCCTCTCTCTCCTCTCTCTCTCTCTCTCTCTCTCTATTTATCTTAACGACGATATAATTGAATAAGAATGTGGTCACATGAAGAAGACCAATTAAAAAGTTTATATAGCTATTAAAATCAAATCCAGATATAAATATTTTTTTATTATCGTTATAACAACATTATAATCACCATTCTATAAACTGTCATTATATTATCAAAGCAATAATGAACTATGTAACCTTGTACAGCCCACACAATTGTTTTATTGATTCACAAGTCGCTGATCATTAACACCCACACCCCCTAATTTTCTCGGTTATTTGTTTAGAGATTGTGCGCTAAAATTAGTTTTGCTTATTTTTTCTTTGATTTTAATTGGCTTCGGAAGTGAATAAAACGGAAAGGAATAAACACAAAAGAAATAAGATATTACGTCGCGTATACGTTCCCATACATATCATATCCTTAGAGTCACCGATGACCTAATTTTGTGGAATATAGACAATACAGGAAGTTGTATAGGAAGATTCTTCTTTTTCGTCTGACGTATCGACATGGATTTTTCTGATGTCTTATACGGTTGAAGTGCGGTGGGGTACTGGTTAGAGTCGTAGGAAATCGAATCGTCGACCCGTGTTCAATTTCTGGACGATGCCACAGATTCACATAGAGCTAATTCCCTTGTGAAAGGTATGAATCCAACTATTCTCCCTCCGGCTATGGGTAAATAGTAGGGTAGACAAGGTTCTTTAACCTTGCGTTAGGCAACCAGTCTAAGAGAAGAAAAACTCTGAATTCAAACCTGGCCTCTAATATAATAAGCTCAGGCTACATGTAATGTATATCCTGCTCGTACGGAGGATGTAATATATATTATATATATATATATTATATATATATATATATTAAAATGTTGTTCTGGTTCAACGGGAGAAAATGTAATATTTTTATAAAAAAGAAAACAAGAAGAAGGTCGCAAAATGTATCGTTCTCAGAAAAAATGCTTTATTTCTTTTTATTTCACATACGCAACACGTGTTTCAGATATTCTGGTATCTTCTTCAGGCTTTGATCAATACATATATATATATATATATAATATTATATATATATATATACACAGTTTGCGCGTGTTTCTGTAATATATATATATATATATATATATATATATATATATATATATATATATATTATATAAGAGAGAGAGAGAGAGAGAGAGAGATATGTGCAAAGGAGATAGATTGATAGATAGATATGTACGACTGATATAGAGAAATAGCCAGATAATAAAACTGGGAAATACATTGGTGTATAGATTGATAGATGGGCAGAGAGAGAGAGAGAGAGAGAGAGAGAGAGAGAGAGGAGAGAGAGAGAGAGAGAGAGAGAGAGAGAAGACTGGATAGATAGATAGGGAGATAGAGAAACTGAGAGAGATACGTACAGACTGATAAAGATGCATAAATACAACGATGAAGAGAGAGAGAAAAAGATATATATATATATTATAATATATATATATATTATATATATATATAGACACAGAGAGAGAGAGACAGAGAGAGAGAGACAGAGAGAGAGAGAGAGAGAGAGAGAGAGCGGAGATGCTGATTGACATAGATAGATTGATAGACAGATGTTTTCAAACTGAAATATATATAATATATATATATTATATATATATAATATAGATAGATAGATAGATAGATAGATAGAGTCTGAGAATTTAGTAAATTTACCTGTGTTCTCCAGTCTGTCCAAACATTTCACACATATCTCAGAATCATTTCACCAGAAAATAAAACATAATGTTTTAATCAAATTTTCTTCCTTCTAAAAGACCATTCCGCGTTTTTTATTCACCAAACTCTTAGATTCTTTCCTTACATCAACTGTCAACGTCTTTAAATTATACAACAGTAATATTCTATGTTTGTCCAACCCCAAATCAAGATAAGAATGGTAAAAAAAAACTTCCAAAGAAAGAAAGTTTAAATTCCATCGCTAATTCGTCCATAGAGAACTCCTTCGTGCTTTTTTATGTACAAGAAATTAGAACGTAAAAGTATATCGCTTTCATAGAAAGTAAACTGTATATATACAAATTTAGGAGATATAGGATAAGACAGGTTTACTTGGGGTAGGTACGAGACCACACAACATGGATATATTGGCTTTAATCTTGTTAAACATCGCTGAAATGCACTAAAGGAGGTCATTAGTGATGTTACACCAGTATCCTTACAGATTTCGGGTTTCACAACATTATAGAATTGGTTTATAGTAAGTCTTGTAAAATATCGCCAAAATGCACTAAAGGGGGTCATTAGTGATGTTACACCAGTATCCTTACAGATTTCTGGTTTCACAACATTATAGAATTGGTTTATAGTAAGTCTTGTAAAATATCGCCGAAATGCACTAAAGGAGGTCATTAGTGATGTTACACCAGTATCCTTACAGATTTCGGGTTTCGCAACATTATAGAATTGGTTTATACCAAGTCTTCTAAAATATCGCCAAAATTCACTAAAAGAGGTCATTAGTGATGTTACACCAGTATCCTTACAGATTTCTGGTTTCACAACATTATAGAATTGGTTTATAGCAAATCTTGTAAAATATCGCCAAAATGCACTAAAGGAGGTCATTAGTGATGTTACACCAGTATCCTGACAGATTTCTGGGTTCGCAACATTATAGAATTGGTTTATAGCAAGTCTTGTAAAATATCTCCAAAATGCACTGAAGAAGGTCACTAGTAATTTTACGCCAGTATCCTTACTTAAAATAAGTAGTAAAGTAAGTCGATGGGGCGGCCTCAAGTCGGTATCAGCCAGTCAGCGAGGGAGTCTATCCCCTTTTCAATAGCGCTAGACCAAGGAGATTGTTTTTAGCATCTGAGGTGGAGCGCCACACCTACCATCAACTCCTTACTTTACCGCACAGATCCCTGTGCTACTCATACGCTGAGTTGGCGAGGACCGGTATCGAACTAGGAACCTTGTGGTTTCTAGCCGAACGCTCTACCGACTGAGCTAACCCATACTGATGTTGTACCTTGATCAATTTATTGCCCAGTCCACTGTGCCGTGAGATGAAAAAGGTTGAAAAACCCTGTAATAGATATATAATAATTGTATTGACTAGCAGGACCTGTGGATATACCACAGTATAATAGCCTTGTTAAACATTGTCTGTGGATGACTATAAAAATTGGCTTGGGCATAGATATTAATGAATTTAATTATTACTAAGAGCACATTTTATATTATTTTTGACTTCAATTTTAACCGTTATTTGTGTTTAAGGAAAAAAATAGATAAAATAAAACAGATGAATGATAAGACAAGTCAGAATTAATAAACATGTACAAAAAAAAAGTACTTTCTACTTCAATATTACAGGCGACGCGTGCTTTTCTTATGTGTGGATGATCGGAAGTGTAATAATACGTGATTTTTATGTCAATAAATTCTCGGAAAATATTTATCTCCCTTAAAAATTAGTTCTCTTTCGGCCCTCTTACGTCCAATGAAAAACGGTTAAAAACACAACTAACGGTAAAAATTTCAGTAAAATTTAAGTGCAATTTCTACTGTTTCTCTGAATGTTTGAGATGAGGCTTGATGATTAGTATTATCTGCGTTATTCTGACTATTATCCTCATCTTCATCGTTATATGTGCAACGTTTCGGCCGATATGCCCTCCGGCCTTCTTCAGGTTCCCGAGTCCGACAAGAAATACCTGAAGAAGGCCGGAGAGCATATCGGCCGAAACGTTGTACAGATAACAATGAAGATGAGGACAATAGTCTGAATAATGCAGATAATACTAATTTTAACCGTATTTTAGTTTTTTTCTTCTTTTAAACTAAATTTAGTTTTTTGTTTCTAATACTGTTGTTCTAATTTTTTAAAATCTGGGTTGAATAGGCTTCATCAGATATGTTTATTTTAATGAGTTATCGAGAGGTTCCCAGCCGACAGGGCGAATTAGGAAATTGAGTTACGAGCAGAACGAATTAACACGTAAGTGAAGGTATCACTCTTTTTGACTTCTAGATTTGTATTTTATTTTTTTCTTCTTTTAAATTAAATTTATTTTTTTGTTTCTGGTTTTTCAATTCTCGTTTTTTTTTTTAATCTGGATTTACCATATCTTTTTTTATCAGATATGTTTGTGTATGAGTTTCCGAGGGGTTCCTAGACGACTAGGCCGTTGAGGAAATTGAGATACGAGCAGAACGAATTAACTCGTAAGTGAAGGTATCACTCTCTTTGGCTTCTAATTTTGTATTTTATTTTCTTCTTCTTTTAAACTAAATTTATTTTTTTGTTTCTGTTTTTTCAGTTCTATTTTTTTTTTTAAATCTGGCTTTACCATATTTTTTTTTATCAGATATGTTTATGTGTATATGTTTCCGAGGGGTTCCTAGCCGAATAGGCCGATGAGGAAATTGAGATACGAGCAGAACGAATTAACTCGTAAGTGAAGGTATCACTCTCTTTGGCTTCTAATTTTGTATTTTATTTTCTTCTTCTTTTAAACTAAATTTATTTTTTTGTTCTGGGTTTTTCAATTCTAGTTTTGTAAAATCTGGCTTTACCGTTTCTTTTTTGATCAGATATGTTTATGTGTATATGTTCCGAGGGGTTCCTAGCCAACTAGGCCGATGAGGAAATTGAGATACGAGCAGAACGAATTAACTCGTAAGTCAAAGTATCACTCTTTTTGACTTCTAGATTTGTATATATATTTTTTTTCTTCTTTATTTTATCTAAATTTATTTTTTGTTTCTGGTTTTTCAATTCTATTTTTTTAAAAATCTGGCTTTACCATATCTTTTTTTATCAGATATGTTTATGTGTATATGTTTCCGAGGGGTTCCTAACCGACTAGGCCGTTGAGGAAATTGAGATACGAGCAGAACGAATTAACACGTAAGTGAAGGTATCACTCTCTTTGGCTTCTAATTTTGTATTTTATTTTTTTCTTCTTTTAAACTAAATTTAATTTTTTGCTTCTGGTTTTGTTGTTCTAGCTTTTAAAAATCTGGGTTTACCAGTCTTTTTTTTTTTTTATCAGATATGTTTATTGTAGGAGTTACGAAGAGGTTCTCACAGCATCAGGGAGCAATAATTGAATTCATGTTAAACAGACATTTACGTATTATGTACTCCCCACTGTTCTGTAAACATTTTGGGGTTATTTAAGGTCGGCATTCTGTTTCACTCGTAAACATTTACAAGATGTTTTTTTAAAAAAGGATCCCATGTTTTAACACGACATGGCAAGGAACACACACACACACACACACACACACACATATATATATATATATATATGTAAACACGGTTTGTTTAGAATGGCTTTTTGCCGATAATTTTTGAGAAAAGTGCTTAATTGGAGTCGTACCTAATTTTGAAAATTAATTAATTAATAATGAATTAGGCGGGAATACCTATTAAATGTATGGCTAAACAAATCGAGAAAAATCAATCTCTGTATGTACATTTCGGCCTATTAGGCCTCATCAGCAGAGCTATAGATAGGAAGGCCGCCCTGTGCGTGATTTGAAAACCGGACTGCCAAGCTGACAGGCCGATATCACAACCCCTACACCAAACGCACTTCTTGATTTTACGATTTGTTAGAGTAGGTTAATATTCCTCTTCAGTGACTTTTATTACACGACGATATGATAAGTTGTAAAACACGGTTTGTTTAGAATGGCTTTTGCCGATAATTTTTGGGAGAATAAGTGCTTAATTGGAGTCGTACCTAATTTTGAAAATTAATTAATTAATAATGAATTAGGCGGGAATACCTATTAAATGTATGGCTAAACAAATCGAGAAAAATCAATCTCTGTATGTACATTTCGGCCTATTAGGCCTCATATATATATATATAAATATATATATATTTTTGAACAACAACAGCTTGATGAATTGAAACATGAGGATGAACTAAACACATTGATTGAATTCATGGATAAGCACCTTGCCAAGGACAATCTTTCAGACTCTCTTGTGAAGTTTGAAACTTTTGAGGATTTTTCACACAATGAACAATAATCAATACATGAGTATATTGCTACGTTTGACGCTATGTATAGAAAAATTGAAAAGAAAAAAAAAAAGATCCTCCCATCTGAAATTTTGGCATTTAAGCTTTTAAGGAAAGCTAATATTACCAAGGAAGAAAAAATGTTGGTATTAACTGAAATGAACTAAGAAAACCGGCAAACACTGTATGTAAAAGCAAAGCAGTCTTTAAAAAAATTTAAGGGTAATAGAATCCAAGAGAAGGAAAGACCAATAAGTTTAGAGCAGGCCTTTTTAGCAGAAAAACAAGAAGCTTATCTAATGTCAGGTGTATATATATATATATATATATATATGAGATTTGATATTTTGCTTTAGAAGTATTGTTGAGTAAATTATATTATTATCTATATTTTTGCTTGAAGGCAATTACAATGCGTATATCATATAAAATTCGATAATTATTGAAAGTTGTTTCAACTTGTTTGAAACAGTTGTACGATGTTTTACGTGGGGCACAATATTTGCCGAGTTCGCTTGTCATAATTATTTTCAATAATTATCGAATTTTATACGATAAACGCGTTGTAATTGCCTTCAAGGAAAAAAATATAAATAATAATAATAATAATAATATAAGAAGAAGAATAATATTATATATATATATAATATATATATATATAAGTTAAGAGTAAGGAAATGAATTCGACGTTATATGTATAGATAAAAGGGTATGAAAACACACAATACTTTTAAAATGAAAATATTTTATATCATATTCATAGCTAATATTGAACAATATTTCGATTTATAAAAAATCATAATCAGAGCTTGTTTTTAATCTGGACTCATAGAGAGAGAAGCAGAAAATAATTTAAATTCAAACCGGAAACATTGTTGTTCCAAAAAGCGTGTAAGCTATGTGATCGCTTCGTCATTTATACATCCGCTGCGTGTTTTCCATTTTTTATTTTTAACAGTATTGTGTATTTTCATACCTTTTATCTATCTATCTATCTATCTATCTCTCCTCTCTCTCTCTCTCTCTCTCTCTCTCTCTCTCTCTCTCTCTCTCTCTCTCTCTCTCTCTCTCTCTCTCTCTCAATATAATATATATATATTATATGTGTGTGTGTGTGTGTGTGTGTATGTGTGTGTGTTTAAGGAACTGTAAAAATTCATTAAACAACATACCCCCTCCGACCTATCATTTATCAAGTCACTACCCCTGTATACGATTTAACAAATATATCAACCAACTGATTACATAGAGAGAGAGTTGCCACAGGTACTTGTTTGGTTTTAGAATAAAAAATTACCAAAAATAATGTATACGTTATGATTTCGTTGTAAATGACTGCGCACTTTGGTTGAGCGGGTGATTGGATTTTATGGCATCTCAGCTCTTGTTGGCTTATTTAATGCCAATGACCTTTTTGTTTTATTTATTCTTGTTGGGTGATCAATTAAAAAAACAAAAAACATTTTTATTACGCATTTATGATGGCTGACTAAGGAGCATAAAGTGAAATTGTCAGATTGAACACTCTAAATAAAACTATATGTGTACATTTTTACCTAAACAATTTGACTTACAGCAACAATATTCCTGTACAAACATTATAGTTAAACAAATACAGTCCGAAATCCACAAACGAACTAATCCAAATTCTACAAACATCAACACCAAATAACCAAATGATCGCTTCACTTGATGTCGAAAATATCTTTATAAACGTCTCTGTAAAATAAAACATTGACATCATCATACAAAACATTTACAACAATCCGGAATATCCACCACTCCAAATCAACCCTAACTTCCTTAAAAAGCTCCTCCTCTGCTGTAGAAGTAAAGTTCCTTTTCACGACGACCACCAAGGCAATCTATCTATCCAAAAATCACGGTATATCAATGGGCTCGGTTCCTGGTCCCACATTCAACAACTTCTATATGACCCACCTCGAAAATTTGATATTATAAAACAATCCGCAATCTACGTTCGTCACGTCGATGATATTCTCCTCCTCGTTGATAATGTAAATGAACTCCATGAACTACAAAAAACATTTCAACAACACTCCGTACTAAACTTCACATATGTGTTCTCCATTGAAATATTATGTACCACTGATCTTGAAAACGAATCCGAAGACGCGGCAAAGAGACATTCTACCTAATGCTTCAGTAACAAATATACAGGTGCAAGTGCTTAAGTTTTAATGTAATAAAAATATATTAAATTAAGGCTGATAAAACTAAATAAGAATGCAGATAAAAAGATTTGAAACAGAGGTGGGAATAATCGAAAAAAAGAACAGCTAAAACTTACTCTTCTATCATTCCTAATTTTACTAATTTAACTATTTAGTTAAAATAGGAAGTAAAGTATAAAATGACAGTTCTTTTTGATAATGTATTTCTTTTAAGATTTATCCCCGTGATTTTTGCTCATTTTAATTAAGATAAAACAAAACAACTAGAAATCAATAATATAAGCACATATTTATTAAAATCAAATTTTTAATATCAATATGTAAATTGGCCTTCAGGTCACACTGTAAATCGCTATGTTGTTGTATATATAAATACAGTTGTATGTTATTAGTATGTAGATAAGTCTGGTAGTATTAATAATGTAAGACAATTTTATTGATAATTGTGGGTTAAATAAAAATAAAATTATGGAGAATTTGACGTAAATAACTATGGAAATTGTGACTTGAGTAGTAATATAGTTTCGGTTACATACAGAAAAACACACAGTCTCCATTATAATAGGATGATAGCATTTCATTCGGCAAGTGAAGTTAAAGATACATATATTTTCCCCAAGCAGTTATTTACTAATATTTGCTTACTTTCTTTTTCTTTGTTCTTTTATTCTTTTGTTGAATTTTTGAACGGTCTCATTTTTAAACAGAGCGTATTGCAAAATGATATCGGTCGTACAATTAAGGAACACGTGTATTTATAAATAGAAGGCTGTCTTTGAACAAGGAACAAAAGGGAGTGAAAAAGAGAGGAAAGAAGCCGTCACCGAAAAGAGAGCTCAAAGGAAGGAGAGACGACAACAACCCAACACCTACTGAAAGCATCACCTTTTGTTTGCAATCACTGCACCAGAGACTGCCATTCAAGGATCGGTCTGTTCAGCCATTCACGTAGCTGATGGTAAAAAAATGGACACTACGCCATCGTTTGAATTAGACGGAAGGTTGCCAACCACTTTGAAATTATAGAATGATATTAAAATTAGATTCATTGGATCTAAACTGTATATGAAAATAGATCCAGATTCTTAAACATTTAAGTCACCATGACAACCGTTATATATAAACATATACATACATATACACGCATTTTACATAACTATATATATATGTGTGTGTGTGTGTGTATATATATATACATACACACACACACACATTATTATAATGGAGATTGTGGGTTTGTCTGTCTGTAACCGAAACTATATTATTATACAAGTCACAATTCCCTTTGTTATTTACATCACATTCTCCATGATTTTATTTTTATTCAAACCTCAATTATTAATAAAATTGTTTTACATTATTAATACTGTTGACCATATATCTACATGCTAATAACACGCAGTTGTACTTATATATACAACAAAATAGCGGTTTACAGTGTGAATGGGAAGGCTAATTTGCATATTGATATTAAAAATTTGATTTTAATAAATATGTGCTTAGTATTATTGATTTCTAATTGTTTGGTGTTATCTTAATGAGTATGAGCAAACATCTCGGGGATAAATCTTAAAAGAAATCCATTAACAAGAAGAAATAACTGTAATATTATTCTTTACTTCCTATTTTAACTAAATAGTTAAATTAGGAAAATTTACCAATGAAAGAGGGGAGTAATGGAAAATGATGGAATAGTTAGTTTCAAAGTTGTTCTATTTTTCAATCATACTCCCTCTGTTCCAAATCGTTTTATCTGCATTTTTATTCAGTTTTATTAGCCTTTCTAATTTAATATGATATTTTTATTATATCAAAAGTTAAATACTTGCACCCGGAGGGTGCATATATTTGCTAGTATATATAATACACACGCATACATTTATAGTTATACACAGATATATATACATAAACTCAAACACATATATATACGCACACACATTCATATATTCATAAATACAAACACCCACCTATATACATATATACATATACATATATATATATATATATATATATATATATATATATATATATATATATATATATACATATACAAACACAAACACACGTAAATACACATACACACACACTTATATATATGCACTCACACATGTACATACATACAAACACAAACACACACACATATATATATACATATATATATATACACTCACACACACACATATATATATACGCACACACACAAGTATACATATATACAAATACACTCATATATATATACATATAAACACAATACAAACACAAACACACATATGTATACATACACATACTTACACATATATATCTACATACGTATACACGCACACACACACACTCGTTGATCTCTGGGGCACTGGCAACCATGTGGTTCCATTTTGCATCGTATGGACAAATGATAAAACCCTGATAAGCAAATAAACAGTTTTTTCATCAGCTGCACTTGCTTCTAAAGTCGAAAGTGTCCAATTTCCTTTTGCTGACGTGCCATAAAACACACACACACACACACACACACACACACACACACACACATATATATATATATGTATATATATATATATATATATATATATATATATATATATATATATATTTTGATGAGGCCTAATAGGGCCGAAATGTACATACAGATATGGATTTTTCTCGATTTGTTTAGCCTTACATTTGAATAGGTATGCCCGCCTAATTAATTAAATATTAATTAATTAACTTTAAAAATTAGGTACGACTTCAATTAAGCACATATTCTCCCAAAAATTGTCGGCTAAAAAAGCCATATCAAAACACATCGTTTTTGTATTTACTTCTCATACTGTCGTGTAGAAAAAGTCACTATAAGAGGAATATAACCTACTTCTAAACAAAACGAAAAGTCTAGGAATGTCCGGTTGGTGTAGGGGTTAAGGTCCTCGCCTGTCAGCTTGACAGTCAGGGTTCGAATCACGCACAAGGCGGTCTTCCTATCTATAGCTCTGCTGATTCAGCCTAATAGGCCGAAATGTACATATAGATATGGATTATTCTCGATTTGTTTAGCCTTACATTTGAATAGGTATGTCCGCCTAATTAATTAAATATTAATTAATTAACTTTCAAAATTAGGTACGACTTCAATTAAGCACATATTCTCCCAAAAATTGTCGGCTAAAAAAGCCATATCAAAACACATTGTTGTGTATATATTTCTCATATATATATATATATATATATATATATATATATATAATATATATATAAAACACTTACATATAAATAGCACCAATTATTGCATGGAATATCCTACGAAAATCAAATGTGTGCAGATCTCTAAATAATCCATGCTACTTATGTCTACATGAAAAATTAACTATAATTAAATTCATGGATGAGAAAAATCTTTTGAATAATAGAATCGAATCAATCTGCAATTGTAGACACAGTTAGGTCAGTCACTAAAATATCATTATAATTACAATATTACATTTAAGTTAATGAATTAAATTTTAAAAAAATAGTTATTAATTTTTAAGAGGATAAATACTGAGATTAACAGTGAAAAACTATAAATGAAGTAATATTCAACCCTCAAAACCGTTATTATCCGAAAAGAAATTTATCTCAGTTTAATTAAGGAATTACATCGATTTAGTTAACCTTAGGGTTGGTCCTGATGAAATTATTTGGATTTAGACCATGGAAGACAACTAACTCTTTTCCTTTAATAATAATAATAATAATAATAATAATAATAATAATAATAATAATCCCAGCAAGAAGACCAGACCTAGTGTTGATTAACAAAAAAGAAAGAACTTGTCAACTGGTGGATTTTGCAGTGCCAGCGGATCACAGGGTGAAGTTAAAGGAAAATGAAAAAATTGACAAATATCTGGACCTTGCCAGAGAACTGAAAAAGTTATGGAATATGAAAGTGAAAGTTATACCAATTGTAGTTGGTGCACTTGGAACAGTCCCAAAAAGCATTAGAAAAGGGTTTTGGAAAGTTTGGATATCAGAGGAAGGATTGAAACCATTCAGAACACTGCACTGCTGCAATCTGCCAGAATACTCAGAAGAGTCCTGGAGACCTGAGGAGACTTGCTGTCCTCAGACTCCAGTGAAAGACCATCAGCTAACACTGATGTGAAAACTCAAAAGGAGTAAATAATAATAATTATTATTATTATTATTATTATTATTATTATTATTATTATTATTATTATTATTATTATTATTATTATTATTATCAACTCCTATTGGGTTTTTCACATCAGCGTTAGCTGATGGTATTTCACTGGAGGCTGAATGACAACAAGTCTCCTCAAGTCCTCAGGACTCTTCTGTATTATTATTATTATTATTATTATTATTATTATTATTATTATCATTATTATTTACTCCTTTTGGGTTTTTCACATCAGCATTAGCTGATGGTCTTTCACTGGAAATCATTTGGATTGAGACCATGGTAGACAACTAACACTTTTCCTTTGATTATTATTATTATTATTATTATTATTATTATTATTATATAACCATAATTTGGCTATTACAAATTTATTTCGACCGGTAATTCAAAAAATGAGTCCAATTGTTATGTAATGACTGTCTGACGAAAGTGGCCACATCTATTGAGTTACCGGTCGAAATAAATTTATAATAGTCAAATGACGTTTTTTAAAGTTTTTCTTTCTTATTGTAAGTGTGAATATTGTTATGTATATAATTGATTTATTAATTATCTTACATTGAGCTCTTTTAGGGGAATTAAATAATTCTTGTATAAATCAACAGGTGAGAATTAGTAAGGGTACGCATTGTGGATATACAGAGGATATAGATGATCCAATATAGAATCATACCCAACTTACCAGTCGATTATATTATCTCTATTAATGGAGATTCGCTTCCGGTTTTTGTCTGTAACAAAAAACTACGTCACTGCTTACGTCACATTACCCAAAATCGTCATAACATAGAATAAATACACTCAAAATTTGAACATGCAACATTAGACAGTCCTCATTGTTTTTTTAAAACAAGTTTTAATAAATTCATGACTGGTA
>CM042170.1:25148588-25151088 GCA_023376005.1 Doryteuthis pealeii | reverse complement strand
ACTCCGGCTCCTGATTTGTTGTCGGGGTGTACTCCCCTACTAGCCTTTCCTTGGGATGTGGTAAAGCAGCAGTGGAGGTTTTGTATCGAACTTTTCCTTGTTTTAGTTGGTTGACGGCCAAGGCTAAAGAGCCCCTTCTGACCGGGGGATTAAGTGGTAGTAAGTATCACAGTCCGACTACTGTCGGTGTTCCAGTAGCGGATATCTGGAATGGAAATTGCCACATCAAGCCCTAGCACCAATATAATTAGTCCCAATCTAATTGCCCCTATGGAAACCACCAACCCTTTTAATCTCACGTGCTAGAAGTCGGTGGCTGAGGGTCTTAATCTCCTTGGTATGATGTTAAACAGCATCTAATGGTGAAAGTTCCAATTCTGGAGCTGTGGGGTGGGTTGAGTACCCCCTTATCGCCATTACTCCCTGGTCCACTCTGATTCAGATTGGTAGTACCTGTTAGGGTACTATCTGTTGGTTAAATAGAAGAAATGTGATTACAATATAGTGAAAACAAAAGTAAAAAAAGAAAGAATTTTCAATATCCACCAAGAATGAATAAAACAAAACGTCTTCGACATAAAATAACCCAGCAATGGTTCACATGCCGTAAAATAAAAAAAAACGCTAAACAAGGACGGCTCAAGATCCAACCGGCGCTACGATTGAACTCCCTAGCTGTTTGATGACGTTTTTCCTGAAAGGTTAATGTGATATGAAAGCGATATCCCCCTCCAAGTCTTTTCTGGGCGAGTAAATGTAAATATTATACCCCTCCCCTTTAAAATATTTTTTAGGGGTTTGAAGGCGTATTTATCGACAAACAACATTTTTTAATGGTTTGAAAGCGTTAAAAGTAAGCCGCCACCCAGGGTTTTTTTATGGACAAGTAAATGTAAATATCTATCTCCTCCCTTTGAAATATCTTTTTCGGTATTTTCATTTTATTTTAATTCAAGACAACAGTCATCCTAAGCCAAACCCTAACCCTAGCCCTTGGGGTGAAGTAAGATATCTTCTATATCGCTTTAACTTTTCGGGAAAAAAACGCGTTCAAACAGCTAGGAGTTTAATCGTAGCGCGGGTTGGATTTTGAGCAGGCACCGCTTAGAGATTTTATGACAGGAGACCAGGACGCACTTATGCGATAATACTGACGAAACTTTAAAAATTCACTCTGAGAAATTCATTTTTTTTAACGTTGTATTTCTTCCCTATTTTTGAAAATAAATCATGGTGTCTATTTACTTCGCGACTTACCGTCATCTAATGCTTTTTATACGTTAAATGAATTCTAATGCGGTTAGATCGAACTTAACAGACCTAAATTCCACCATCGTATGTCACCGCGCCGAAAGAAAAAAATACCAAAAATCAGGGAATTAACCGAATTTAATGACATTTTCAGTGGCGATATATTCATGAATAAAAGATATAATGCATCAGTTTATTTTTTTTTAATTAATTTTTTTCAGGTCAGTTAACTTTGTACCACCTATCTTTGAGAATCTGTGTTACGTCTCAAAGACACGTAGTTCAAAGTTAACTAAACTGAAAAAATGTAAAAGTGTTTAAATAGAATAACTGATGCATTATATCTTTTATTCATTAATATGTCAACACTGAAAATTTCATTAAATTCGGTCAATTCCCTGATTTTTTTTTTTATTTCGGCAGGGTGACGTATGATGGTGGAATTTAGGTCCGTTAAGTTCGATTTAACCTCTAATGCTTTTATCAGTTGCGCACTATTCTGTATTAGTACCTTACATGCTTACTTATATCAAACTGATGTCCTATCTATAAAGGACTGACCAACACACCCTTCCCAATTATTTATATAGATTCTGAGATCAGAGCTGTGGTTAGATTGTTGGGTGGTGTTTTTTTTTCAGACTTAGATAAATAATAATAAGAATTTAAAAAATAAAAATAAAAAAAGGAGGAAATTTTCCCTTTTGATACAAGTCTTTTTTTCTAAAACCCACTACAAGATCTAAAAATAAAATTCCCTGATTTTTTGATATTTTTTAATTTTTTTTTTTTTGGCGGGGTGACATACGATGGTGGAATTTAGGTCCGTTAAGTTCGATTTAACCTCTAATGTTTTTATCATTTGCGCGCTATTCTGTATTAG
This sequence comes from Doryteuthis pealeii, assembly GCA_023376005.1. Lineage (NCBI taxonomy): Eukaryota > Metazoa > Mollusca > Cephalopoda > Myopsida > Loliginidae > Doryteuthis > Doryteuthis pealeii. The sequence continues at coordinate 25,148,954 of CM042170.1, read as the reverse complement.
TACCTTATTTGCTTACTTACATCAAACCGATGTCCCATCTATAAAGGACTGACAAACACAACCTTCCCAATTATTTATATAGATTCTGAGATCAGAGTTGTCGTTAGATTGTTGGGTGGTGATTTTACAGACTCAGATAAATAATAAAAAGAATTAAAAAAAGAAAAGAAGGAAATTTCCCCTTTTGTGTCAAATCCTTTTTCTGAAACCCACTACAAAATCAAAAAATAAAATTCCTTGAATTTTGGTATTTTTTTTTCTTTCGATATACGATGGTGGAATTTAGGTCCGTTAAATTCGATTAAACTCTAATGCTTTTATCACTTGCGCGCTATTCTGCATTAATACCTTACTTGCTTACTTACA
>CM042170.1:25138588-25143588 GCA_023376005.1 Doryteuthis pealeii | reverse complement strand
AAATTCATTAATTATTAACTAATTAATTTTCAAAATTAGGTATGACTTCAATTAAGCACATATCCTCCAAAAATTGTCGGCTTAAAGCCATATAAGAAATAAACACATTTGTTTGTTTACTTAACCTCATATATATATATAAATAATTAATCAATATATATATATATATATATATATATATATATATTTGTATATGTATAAGTATTAAATTACCGGTGGGTATAAGAATGATCGTTGGAAGCGCACAATATCCAGAGGTTAAGGTTGAGAAAAAACAAATACAAAGTGCTCAATACAATGTAGAGCATACATTTATTTTAACAATGGAAAGGAGTAACCTACTTGGAATGGGACTTAACTTTAGTAGAGGAACGCTTGTTTATAAACAAGCGTTCCTCTACTAAAGTTAAGTCCCATTCCAACGGGCATGTTTATAACACCTAAGATTAATCGAAAACTCGATTAATTTAAAGTAACCCTGAAGAATCAATCGATGAAACTCGAGTAGGTTACACCTTTCCATTGTTAATATATATATATATATATATATATATATATATATATGCGGAGAATATCTATTCGTTTATATTTTACCTTAGAATGTCGCTATGGCACCATTCTGACTCTCACCCCATCACACTTACCCTCATATCTCATCATTCAGCACCCCCCCAGCCCCTATCGTTCATGACCGTAAATTATTTAGGATCTTTACACAACAGTTTAGATTACAGCGGCTTTATCTTTGTCATTTGAAATCTGCAACAAAATAAACAACACGCTAATACCCAAGCCCCCTTACCCCCTCCCCCCCACAAAACCCCTGACCTCCTCTGCTGCGAAACCTTTTAAACGTAGGCTTGACCAACGCTTATCTTATCTATCCGCTTGATGTTATCACCCCCAGGCCGACGTTGGAATGTGAGGGGGGTCATTATTTAAATCATCCATTTTCTCGTGTTTATTTTAGGGATTGGCAAACACGATGCCTGTCAACGGCGTGTTTTTGCCGTTTTATTTGGTGCGAAAATTCAGAAACTTGTAATCGTAAATAAAGCGCGTGGTGTAATGGTTAGAGTCGTAGAAAATGGACACGTCTACCCGAGTTCAAATCCTGGATGAGACTTTGAATTTCACATAATGCTAATACTCTTGGGAAAGGTAGCAATCCAACTACCCTTACCTCAGCTATGAGTAATAGAAAATGGACACGTCTACTGAGTTCAAATCCTGGACGAGACTATTTGAATTTCACATAATGCTAATACTCTTGGGAAAGATAGGAATCCAACTACTCTTACCTCAGCTATGAGTAATAGAAAATGGACACGTCTACCCGAGTTCAAATCCTGGACGAGACTATTTGAATTTCACATAATGCTAATACTTTGGGAAAGATAGACATTCAACTACCCTTACCTCAGCTATGAGTATGGTTAGAGTCGTAGGAAATGGACACGTCTACCCGAGTTCAAATCCTGGACGAGGCTGTTTGCTTTTCTCATAATGCTAATACCCTTGGGAAAGGTAGGCATCCAACTACTCTTACCTCAGCTATGAGTGATGGTTAGAGTCGTAAGAAATGGAGTCATAGGAAATGAGTAAATAGTAGGGCAGACCGGGCTCTTTAACCTTGGATAGGCATCCAGTCTAGGAGAAAGAAAACACTGAATTCAAACCTGCTAAACTCTTCTTATGAAATTGCCATTGTGTCACCACCTACCCGTGCGGAGGAGGTTGGTATATATATACATAAAAATCATCTACAACGCATTACTACAGTAAAATTATTCGCATTGCATTACAATAATAAACTCATTTGCAACGTTTTGCAACGTAGTCCTATAGTTAAATAATTCACATTGTATTCCTATAATAAAATTATTTGCAATGCATAACTATAATTTAGTTGGCATCCTTCCGTCTACAAGAGACGATGGAGTAGTATCCAATTTTTTTATTGGTTGGTGAGCTGTTGCCAAGCACTCCCCTCTCTACAATACCTCTTTGATCCAAAGGAAAGGCAAGTAACCAATGCAGTTTGGCTGCGGTAGTGTCAGAGGAGTTGCTGGGTAAGACTGGATTTCAACACCACACCACATTAGGCTCTTGATTAGTATTCGGGGTTTACTCCTCGAGCTTTTCCTTGGGATGGGGTAAGCCGATAGGCAGCGGGGTTTTGTATCGGACTTTTCCTTGTCTTAGATGGATTGCTGTCCAAGGCTAAAAAGACCCTTCTAACCCATTTGGGGATTTATGTTAGTAGTAAGTTCCCCAATCCTACTAATGTGTTTCTGAAAAATTAAATGAGTTAATAAAATCCTTCGAATCGTATTCCTTTATAAAAATAATAAAATGTGCAACGCATTCCTATAATAAAATCATTTGCATAGCGTTCCATTTACATCGCATTCCTATAATAAAACCATTTGCATAGCATTCCTATGATAACATCATTCACATTGTATTCCTGTAATAAAATCTTTCGCATTATTTCTTATAGTAGACTTATTTATAATGTATTCGTATAGTAAAACCATTTGCAATTATTTCTATAATAAGATCATTCTATTATTTTCAATATCTTGACTGCTCACTTTTTGTATTTTCAGTTGTCTCAGTATAAGAAAAGCAAAATATTATTTTAAGCAGAAAGAGCAGAAATTTGTAAAAGAAAAAAATAAGAATAAATACCCTTTATATTAAAGTAAAAAGAAAAGGTTTCGTAAAACTAAAACGTTTGGTTTGGTTGGTTTGGTTTGGTTGGGTTTTTACGGCATATTAACCTCGGTGGGTCATTTAATGCCGATAAAGTTGTAAAAATAAATTCATTCTTAATGCATAATACAATTTTGTTTATAACTCATATTTTTCTATTTAACCCATGGATGGGACCCTAACAGGTACTACCACTCAGGATCAGAGTGGACCAGGGTGCAATGGGGAAGAAGGGGTGCTCCACATTCCCCAAACCTCCAAAACTGGAACCTCACCACCAGATAGAGTTTAACGTCATTCCTAGGATATGTAGACCCTCAGTCACCGCCTTCTAGCACCCATATGATAGAAAGGGGTTGGGGCTTGCCATAGGGTTGGGAAAATTATATAGATGTTAGGGCTTGACGTGACCAGCCGAAAAACTAAAAAGACAAGATGCATACGAAAACGACGCCCCATTGCTTTTCTTGTCTCTCATAATTTATTTCATAGAAAAGAAACAAGTTTCTCAGCTATCTTTTCATAGTTTCTTATTAATCTTTTAAAACACTTTTTTTCGAGTTATTTATTAAGTTTTTTTAGTATGATAGTTGTTTTGTTGCTCTGTTCAGGGTCCCTTTGTTTTCTTGTGCTTTTTGTTCTGTATTTATTTCATATCATTCAAGTGACTTTTTTTTTGTTTGTACTTATTTTGAGGATTAATCTTCTAGTTATTTCGTTTTGAATCTTTTTGCCGACTCGTTTTTTTAATTTTTATATCAACCTGATTTTTTCTTAAAGTATTTTCTTTTCTTTACTTATAGTGTTCTTTTCTCTATCTGTTGTAAACTGGATCATACAGTATTAATATACTAGTACATTCAAACTACATGTGCGCCAGACATATAGTAACACGCAACAAAGTGCTAAAACATCGAGGTAGACGGTTCGCGTAATGTTTCCGTAATCCTTGCATTCTAAGGATATTTACCTCTTATCCCACTTGTATGGGTTAAACACAAGGCCCTATTAACTTGGGAGTACCCACAAGCCGAGATTCATGAGCGGCAGGTGGAAAAAATTGCGTCGATCCGTCGGCATTCCCCTCGAAGGGGGCGCCTCAGGCGCTGGGCAATAGACCCATCCCTGTCCCTTTAAATCAAGGAAGCAGGTATTGCCTGGGGGATAGCCCTGGATCGACGCTGTAATTTTATTACCTAGCCACTTCCAGAGGCTTCAGATTTTTTTTTTCTAGCCATGTTAAAGAGCCCAGTCTACCCTACTATTTACTCATATCTGCAGGAGAATTGGATTCATACCTTTCCCAATGCTATTAGTGCTATGGGAAATGCAAACAGCTTCGTCCAGAAATTGAACTCGGGTCGAAGTGTCCATTTCCTACGACTCTAACCATTAGACCACACACCTCCAGACGGTCCATATACCGTTGAAATAAAACATCGATAGTAGTGTTAATGTTTTAGAGCCTAAAACGTGCTCTATCCCAAACTGTTCTTGTGTTCCCTCCATCCGTCGTATTTCTTTAATTTATCATTGTCCGATTTTCTTAAAGTCCCTATATCTTTTACTCTATTTCTTGCGACTTTTCTATATATTTTTCTAACCCATTCTACCCGCTATCCTGACCAACGACCCCTCTCTCACCTGTAACCTGTTCATTCCCCTTTTTCACCTGCCTCTAAAACGTATCAATCATTCTACCTGGCCGTCCTTGTCTGTCTTCTTTCCTGCCCTACTCTTTCAGCCCCGGGGTCCCAATGAAAAGAAATTCAGTCACACCAAACCAGTCGGTCCAGACATGGCGTTCCGCTTTTTTCATGCATATCACATTTAATTATACAAAGAGACAGGCGACATTTTGTTGCCGTCAACTTAACTTAATCAGCGTGCTCCACTTTTCCTGGGTCGGCCATTGGTTGGTTAGCGCTGACGTCACTTCGACATTGCCAGTGTTTTTTGTTTGTTTTTTGTTTTCCTTAAAAGAAAACATCTTCAAAGGTTTCGTATTGAATGTTACCTTTGCAGAACACGCACACACACACACACACATGGCCACACAGCAGAGGGAAACAGGACAATAAAAAATCTGTTTTCAAATGCCTTAAAAGTAATAAAGAATTCATCATTCGCATCTGATGATTTGGGAAGTTAGACACCTTGTCTAAGCTCCCTGAAATAAACTATAATGCAAAAATTCTAAGTCTTTTGTTATACTTTTACTTATAAATTTGCTCTGTGACTTTAACAATAAGAGTACACATTGAGCTCTACAAACTGCGACA
>CM042170.1:25113588-25136088 GCA_023376005.1 Doryteuthis pealeii | reverse complement strand
TTCAAGTAACACCGATGTGGCGCCGAAGTTTGGGGTCGTTATTTTAAAATTCACCGGGCAGCAATTTTGGAGGCAGGGAACCGGGACGCACTTCCTCATAAATTACCCCAATCTGTGCTAATCATACGCTGATTTGGCTGGGACCGGTATCGAAACATTTTAGGGGTGCTCTACCGACTGAGCTAAGCCGATCACGTGTACATCAACTAAAAATCCAGAATCCAGGATCCAGGACCCAGGATCCAGGATCCAGGTTATAAACTCTTCGCTACTCGTTGTACAACGATCAAGACTATAAAAACTCTGAAGCAGATCTTATAGTGACCCCGATTAGAATTGGGGTTTTTTTTTTTTTTTTTTTTTTTTTTTTTGCGATTTACAATGTACACAGGTCAGATAAGCGTTTTATTTTTATTTTATGTTATTTTTACATCGCCCGGTGGGTGTCTTTTTATTTTGCTAGTAAAAACAATTTACGTTATATGTAACAGAAATTTTTTTTTTAACACATAAACTTGGAATTGTTAAATATATTAAACGTAAAAGAAAACATTAAAAAGATAATTTTCCATTTTTTATTGACGTTTAAAAAATATTTTTTAACAATTTACGTATGTATAAAAAGTCCGCTTTTTGGGCATACCTAATGTACAACGAAAAAGACATAAAAACTCTGATGCAGATCTTATAGTGACCCCGATTAGAATTGGGGACGTTTTTTGGGTTTTTTTTTTTTTTAGGGATTTACAATGTACACAGGTCAGATAAGCGTTTTATAAATCTGCCAGTGGATGTGAAAGAACGAGGTCGTCTATTGAATGTTGCCCCCTTTTTAAAAAAATCTATTTGACACTTTAGACTCGTTATAAATTTACTATCAGACAAGTAGTAATCATTTACTTGTCTTTCTTTCTCTCTCTCTGGTGGTTATTGTAAATACTCTTGCTTTTTAGGGGACGTTCTTTTCGGGTAATTCAAATTATTATTTTATTGGCTTACATTATTGTAACTACTAGCAAAATAAAAAAACACTCTCCGGGCGATGTAAAAATAGATTTTTGAAACATATTGCCTGAGTTAAAAATTCAATGTCAGCGAGTTTGTACCCTAATTCATTAAAGGATTAAGAAATAAAAGAATTTGAAATGTAAACTTTAAATATGTATTAAAATAAACAAACTATATATAGATATATAATACCAGTCATGTATTTATTAAAACTTGTTTTAAAAAATAATGAGGACTGTCTAATGTTGCATGTTCACATTTTGAGTGTATTTATTATGTTATGACGATTTTGGGTAATGTGACGTAAACAGTGATGTAGTTTTTGTTATAGACAAAAACCGGAAGCAAATCTCCATTATTAATAGATTTGTCTGTATTTATGAGATGAAGCTTTCTGTGAATAATATTGATATTTCGGACTACAACAGTCCGAAATATCTATATTGTGGTATGTACAAAGCTCATTGGTAAATACAACTTTAGTTTCGATACTTTTTGTAGTAGGCAAAGTCGTCGGGGTGGCCTAAAGTCAATATTAGCCAATCAGCGAAGGAGTCTACCCCCTTTTTCAGCTCCATACTTTATCACACAGGTGCCTGTGGTTCTGAGTTGGCGAGGGCCGGTATCGAACTAGGAACGCTGTACCGACTGAGCTAACCCGGCCTTGTATATATATATATATATATATATATATATATATATATATATATATATATATATATACTGTAATTATCTGTGTAACTAACTTTGGACTATGGAATTCTGGAAAGGAATTCTCGTGTATAATACGCATTGATTTTTAGGAGCACAAGGGACAAAGTTAAGTGGCCGGAAATAATCTGAAAGTTTTTAAATAAAATAACTAATACATTATAAAATCCAGTCATTAATATATCGACACTGGAAATTTCATTAAAATTTGATAAATACCTGATTTTTTGTAAATTTGTTTAAATCAGCGATAGTGATTTGATTTTGTAAAATACGTCTATGACGTCAACCCACCCTGTCGGCGTTAGGATACACCGACTGCAACCCTGCAGGGGGGTATGACTACCGCAATTGCTGAGGGTCTTCATGGTCTGGTAATGATATTAACTCTATCTGATGGCGAGGTTCCAGTTCTGGAGGTTTGGAGAATGTGGAACATCCCTTCATCACCATTTCTCCCTGGTCCACTCTGACTCGGGGTGGTAATACCTGTTAGGGTCTCATCAATGGGTTAAATAGAAAAATGTTTATAAAGAAAATTTGAGTATCTATTAAGAATTAATTTATTTCAAAACTTTGTCGGCATTAAATGACCCACTGAGGTTGATATGCCGTAAAACAAACCAAACCAAATGACGTCAACAATTGTTGCTACCTAGCTTTTATTACTCATGTCCTTAAAACTAACGACATTGCTCTTTCTCTATATCTATTTTTGATATATATATATATATATATATATATATGTATATATATATATATATATATATATATATATATATATATATATATATATATATATATATATATATATATATATATAACAATAACAAAAAACAAAAGACTTTCTCAATTGTTACGACTTACATTCCTTTCAGTCTCATATATCCAACGCGTTTTTCTTCTTAGTAACATCCTAGTCATGCCAATGCATTTATTAAAAAGAAAATGTCTGAGTCGCGCGATCTGTTTATAACAACTACTCTTATCATTGATTGGCTGTAGAATTGGCCATTCAGATATAAAGAGTTCGAGGATCGCGTTGTCGTAGTCTAATTTTTTTTTGTGGGCGTTGCACAAGGGTGGCGTGTTGGAGTTTGATCAGCTCCAACGGGGTCTGGCTGGCTGAGGGGGATATTATGTTGGAAGACCCGAAACCCCCCTATGAAGCCAGCCAATAACATAACTGACGACGCCATCCTGCGCTAAGTCTAGCACATTTCGAACATATATATATATATGTATATATATCTTATTATAATGGAGATTGTGTGTTTGTCTATCTGTAACCGAAACTAAATCACTACTCAAGTCACAATTCCCTTAGTTATTTACGTCACATTCACCTTGAATTTATTTTTGTTTAAACCTCAATTATTGAGAAAAATTGTTATATCTTCTTAATACTGTGGATTAATCTACATACTAATTACATGCAAGTATATTTATATATTCAACAAAATAGCGGTTTACAGTGTGAACGAGAAGGCTAATTTGCATATTGATATTAAGAATTTCATTTTAATAAATATATGCCTAATATTATTGATTTCTAATTGTTTGGTTATCTCTTAACGAATCTGAGCAAAAATCTCGGGGAAAAATATTAAAAGAAATCCATAAACAAGACGAAAGAACTGTAATTTTATTAAATACTTCATAATCTAACTAAATAGATAAATTAGGAAAAAATGAAAGACGGGAGTGATGAAAAACGATGGAAGAGTTAGATTTAAAGCTGTTCTATTTTTCGGTTATACCCCCTCAGTTTATCATTTTCTAAATAGTTTATAATTTGATACAATATTTTATAACATCAAAACCTAAATACTTGCACCCGGAGGGTGCAGATATTTGCTAGTATATATAAAGTAGTAATATATATATATATAGTAAAGTCGTCTGGGCGGTATCAGCCAGACAGCGATGGATTCTATCCCCTTTTCACTAGCGTTAGACCAAATAGCTCATTTTATTGGTGGACCACCACACCTACCACATCAGCTCCTCATTTTAACCGCACAGATCCCTGTTCTATCACACACACACACACACAACACACACACACACACACCACAGATATATAATATATATATATATATATATATATATATATATATATATATCATGGCTTTTAATGGTAAAATTTCAAGGCGTTTAGAGAAAAACTCTTGACGGAAATACACATTTATTACCAGCTGATTGATAATTTTCATAACTTTTCATTGTGTTAAAAAAGGAAAAAAAAAAACATATTTCTTTTGCATTCTTCGCCGCCATTTTGCCAATTAATAAACAAATATATAAAAAGCTCAAGTTACGGTGGACACTTGAATTGTCCCCCCAACCGCTAGCCATTTGTCTCCCCACCCACCAGTGATTTGTAACGTCTCCCTGCCAACAAGCTCATTTTATCCCCCGGGAGGGGGAGGTTTTATTATTTCGTTTTGCTTCATTTTATTTTTATTACACCCCCCCATACACACATTTATACGTTTGTGTGAGTATATATATATATATATATATTTATATATAATATATATATATGTGTGTGTGTGTGTGTGTGTGTGTATATATATATATATATATATATATATGTATGTATATATTTATATGTATGTATATATTTATATATATATATATGTATGTATATATATATATTTGTATATATGTGTATGTATATATATGTGTATGTATATATATATGTGTATATATATGTATGTATATATATGTGTGTTTGTATATATATGTGTGCGTATATATGTTTGTTCGCCTATATATATGCGTGTATCTGTGCGGTAAAGTAAGGAGCTGATGGTAGGTGTAGCGCCCCACCTCAGATGCAAAAAACATCTTCTTGGTCTAGCGCTAGTGAAAAGGGGATAGACTCCCTCAATGTTTTGACTGAATACGACTACTTATATATATGTTCGTGTGAGCGTATATATATATGTGTGCGTGTATATATTAATGCACATAATGGCAGAGTAAATTGTATACTTTGCCCTAGCAGAATTATTGAATGTAGCACATTTAAAGAATAGTTCACTTTGTTTCTTTAAGCATTTTTATACTTAGCAGTAAAATAAACTAAATAACAAAGGTGACTGAAGCAGTTTTATTCTTTAAGGGCTCAAAACATTCTGTTTTTTAAGATGTTTTGTAAAGAAGACAGGATTAAGTTATAACAAATTAATGATATACTTACTTTTCCATAATTTATATAATTTGGTTTGGTTGAATAGATTCGCATTTGTGAGAAACTAACAATTATTAAATGCCGTTTCATTTGTATGTTTACGCTGAGCTAATATATATATATATATATATTAATATAAATATATATATATATATATATATAAAGCACAACTATGTACTTAATAGTTTAAAAAACACTAGTCCCCCGCTACAATCTGTCCAGTGGACGGGGATTACGATATCAGGCTGCCAAACGGTCAGTCTGAGTTCGACCCTAGCCAAAAAAAATGGTTGTGTCTAGCCACACAGAAGAGGCGTGAAACGCCGAAACACGTGTCTGTGGATGACTTATTAATTATTTAATATATATATTTATATGTATTTGTGAAGTGTGTATGTGTGTGTAATGAAGGGCATTAAGTAATTACTTTGATATAAAATTGTCTGTTGAAACCAGTGAATAACATCAATTAAATGTGAATACTTAATTTTAAATTACTAATGAAAAAAGATTTGAATTACTGTATCACAATGGAAATTGATGGAAAAATACATTTTATATAGACGGCCTATACTTTTTAGGCGAGCGGAAGTGTCGTATACAAAATGATTTATCTCAGCTAAAGCAAAGCACATATTTTTGAAGGCGGGAGACCGGGGCGCACTTCCTCATAAATTACCCCATAACGATGTAAGAAAATTTTAAAAAATCTTACCTTTGGATCTCCACCTTGGTTAATAAAATGATAAATGTTGGGATTTCGTTTTAGTCCCATCTCAGCCAGTTTGCCATCAGTAGCCCCGTACAAAAGCTGGAATAAAAAAAGCAAACAAATTTTTTTTTAAAGTACAAACTTGGAACCACGGCCTACTAATATTATACGGCCCCACATGATACATTAAGAGGCAAAAAATAACAGGCCGATTGGCCTGATAGTCAATCTGTAGGTTTAGGCTGGAAAATGTTAAAAGTATACAAAAATACACAAACTTGTATTATCTGCGTTATTCGGACTATTGTCCCCATCTTCATTGTTATTTGTACAACGTTTCGGCCGATATACCCTCCGGCCTTCTTCAGGTATTTCTTGTCAGACTCGGGAACATTCTCAGACTCGGGAACATTCTCAGACTCGGGAACCTTCTTTTCGAACTCGGGAACTTTCTTGTCGTATTCAGGAGCCATCACGGAACTTTGAACCTAACCCTTTATTTAGTCCTGAAGAAGGCCGGAGGGCATATCGGCCGAAACGTTGTACAAATAACAATGAAGATGAGGACAATAGTCCGAATAACGCAGATAATACTAATCTTCAAGCCTCATCTCAAACATTCAGAGAAATAATACACAAACTGTTTTCTTTTTTTTTTTCTTCAGAAATGTAATATGAAAAGATTGTACATAAAAAGAATAAAAATCGTTATTAAAAAATTATGCAGTAATACAAAACAAATAATCGTAAAAGTGAAAGACAAAGTATAAATAACGTATTTTAATTTTGAAAAGAATTAAAATTAAATTAAAATAATGACTAATAAATTCTAGTGGTATTATTTTATTATTTTCTGTTAAATTTTTAAAGTTACCTCCCTTTCTGCGTCAAGTTTATAAGCGACCCAGAATGAGTTAAAATATAATCGGCCTGTTATTTTTTGCCACTTACTGTATCATATGGGGCCGTATAATACTAGTAGGCCATGTTGGAACATAAAAACAGTATTTGTACCTATATAGAAGGATCAGCTGAAAAGTTCATATTTTAGCCATGGTTAAAGGGCCCAGTTCGCAATGCTGTTTACCCATAGCTGGAGGGAGAATTGGATTAATACTTTTCCCAAGGGTATTATTATTATTATATATATATATATATATATATATATGGGCATGCTAACAAAGTCAGAAAACAGCACTGCTCACGTGACTTTCGGAAACATTTTTTCACGCTCAGAGTTGTGGAGACATGGAATAAACTGCCCGCGTCTGTTGCAGGCTGCTGAAGCACTGAATCTTTAAAAGCCTCCATGCTTCCTGTAGTCCGCCGACACTATACCTGATGCCACTCTCCACATACATATGCACACACGTGCACACATACATGCATATTACTACTGTAAACTGTTCATGTTCCTGACACTAATACATTATTCTGTGTACTTGACATGAGACTTTGATGAGTTGTGGTGCACCTGAGCACTGTACCCAATAAATTTCATTATTATTATCATTAGCGCTTTGTGAAAAGAAAACAACTTCGTCCAGGAATTGAACTCTGGTCAATGAGTCCATTTCCTATGACTCTAACCATTAGACCACGCAGCTCTATGTGTAGTTGTCTTAACATTTTAACCCTCTGATGATTGCAAGTATGCATGAAACTGTAGTTATGGGATATCATATCCATAATATTTAACCCTTGATTTTAAATCTGTTCTGCTATTTTAGCATTGAGCACCTTCATATGCTAATATTTTTTACATTCAGTTTCCATTATATCATATATATATATATATATATATATTTCATATTATACATCAAATAGAGTACACTACACTTAAGGGGTGATTGTTACCATTGGTTGTCAAAGCAGCATACTAGCCACTTATCATCAAGACAACATGCCTTTTCTTGATGATAAGTGGCTAGTAACTGCTTTCAAACCAATGGTAACAATCACCCCTTAAGAATATTGTACTCTATTATAAATAAATAGAGCTCTTACACCCATATCAGCCGGACAGCAAGAGAGTTATTGGAAATTCCATAGTTAATTATTTCCCCCTGCTGCTAGGGGGCAAATTGCCAACATCGTATGTTAGCGCCAAAACCAAAAACTTGACTTATCACGGAGCACCCACTGAGGGTAGTCGCGTAAATAGCGGTCCCTACACTTCATTCATCACTTAGCCCAAAAACAGGGCTTACATTTAAGGACCGTTGACCTGGACGGAGGCATATTTTCACAGCACACTTTCGAAGGCATTGTGTCCGCAGACCACAGGCTGTCACAATAGCACACTACAGAAGGCACCAAGACCAAACAGTCTACTTGAAAAGGGCCCATTCACTGTCATTTAAAGGAACTATTACTGGGCGAGAAGCTTCTAAAATAGCATCCCCCATCACTTATCACAGAACCGGTTATGAGGAAGAACGAGAAACGTCCGAAGAAGCGTCCTATCAACTTTCCAACCAGCAACAGAATACCCCTGTTATCACCATTACTCCAAGAATATTACTTAACTTAGATAAGTCATGTAGCAAATACCAATAAAATTTGCAACAAGTTCTTGTATTATTTGTCAATACATATATTAAATTTCCATTGTGTGTTTGTCTTCAGAGAAATAAGAGCTCCTTCGAAATCCGTAAATACTCTTTGAANTTATGTATCTCTTATACTACTAGCAAATATATGCAACCCTCCGGGTGCAAGTATTTAAGTTTTAATGTAATGAAATATCGTATTTAAATTAGAAACACTAATGAAACTAAATAAGAATGCAGATCAAAAGATGTTTGAAACATAGACAACTGAAAACCCACTCTTCCATCACTCTCGTCTTTCATTGCTATTTTTTTCTAATGTAAGTATTTAGTTTAAAATAGAAGTAAGAATAAACTTACAGTATTTTTTCTTGTTAAAGGATTTCATTTAAGATTTTATTGAAGAGATTTTTGCTTATATTCATTAAAATAAAACCAAACAGACAGAAATCAATAACACTGAGCACATATTTATCAAATTCGATTTTTAATAAATATGCAAATTAGCCTTCCCGTTCACAGTGTAAACAGCTATTTGTTGTATATATAAATATAATTGCATGTATTCGTATGTAGACATAGTTAACAGTATTAATAATGTAAGACAATTATTATTAATAATTGAGGTTTAGAATAAAATAAAATCAATGGAGAATGTGATGTAAACTAACTATGTGAATTGTGACCTTGAGTAGTAATATAGTTTCGGCTACAGACAGAAAAACACACAATCTCCATTATAATAAGATATATACGCGTAAGCTTTTTTTTTTTCAAATAAAAAAAAACATGAAAAAAAGTTATCTGCCTCTAACTATTTGGATATACCTTCATAATATTGATGTCTTTTAACTCCCATCTGCTGAAGAAATTTTGTCCCAAACAATAATTTTAAAAAAATGCACAAGAGAAAAAAATAACAACAGCAAAGATCACTTTAGGGTAAATATAAGTTTAGTGTTGGAAAAAGAATTTTTAAATAGTTTTACGGATTTCAGAAAAAATATTAATTGACCACGGGGATGTGACCACTGTATTTTCTGATGTCACGGTAACCTGCAAAGTCGCACTAACCGTTTGAAAATGTTATCTTATTTGATTCTGTTGATTATTTTATGGTATAAGGTGTGCTAAAGACACGCCTTATATTTATAGACTGTTCCAACACAACCGGTGGCTGAATCGGTCAATAAATAGAAAAACGTCCAAATATGTATTAATTTACGTTTTAAAGGCGTTGATAAATTGTCCTAAAATTACCTTGCTGGGAGAACATTGCATAAAAGGAATGACCATACAAGGATCAACCTCAGAATACAATTTTTCTACTTTGATCAATCAGACAAGGCATTATATCTCTAATACATCTTTCGCTTTGGGGACAGATCAACAGAGGAGGATTACACAAAATTTCTACTTCAAGACAAGGATTATCAATCTGATACAACTTCTACTGGGGATAAATCAACAGACAAGGAATTATACAATTTCTACTTCAAGGCAGGATCAACTCTGATACATCTTCTACTTTGAGGATAGATCAACAGACAAGGATTATACAACTTTCTACTTCAAGGCAGGATCAACTCTGATACATCTTCTACTTTGAGGATAGATCAACAGACAAGGATTATAACAATTTTCTACTTCAAGGCAGGATCAACTCTGATACATCTTCTACTTTGAGGATAGAATCAACAGACAAGGATTATACAACTTTCTACTTCAAGCAGGATCAACTCTGATACATCTTCTACTTTGAGATGATCAATCAGACAAGGATTATACAATTTTCTACTTCAAGGCAGGATCAACTCTGATACATCTTCTACTTTGAGGATAGATCAACAGACAAGGATTATACAACTTTCTACTTCAAAGCAGGATCAACTCTGATACATCTTCTACTTTGAGGATAGATCAACAGACAAGGATTATACAATTTTCTACTTCAAGGCAGGATCAACTCTGATACATCTTCTACTTTGAGGATAGATCAACAGACAGAGGATTATACAACTATTCTACTTCAAGGCAGGATCAACTCTGATACATCTTCTACTTTGAGGATAGATCAACAGACAAGGATTATACAATTTTCTACTTCAAGGCAGGATCAACTCTGATACATCTTCTACTTTGAGGATAGATCAACAGACAAGGATTATACAACTTTCTACTTCAAGGCAGGATCAACCTGCATGATACATCTTCTACTTTGAGGATAGATCAACAGACAAGGATTATACAATTTCTACTTCAAGGCAGGATCAACTCTGACATCTTCTACTTTGAGGTAAGATCAACAGACAAGGATTATACAATTCTACTTCAAGGCAGGATCAACTCTGATACATCTTCTACTTTGAGGATAGATCAACAGACAAGGATTATACAATTTTCTACTTCAAGGCAGGATCAACTCTGATACACATCTTACCTTTGAGGATAGATCAACAGACAAGGATTATACAATTTCTACTTCAAGGCAGGATCAACTCTGATACATCTTCTACTTTGAGGATAGATCAACAGACAAGGATTATACAATTTTCTACTTCAAGGCAGGATCAACTCTGATACATCTTCTACTTTGAGGATAGATCAACAGACAAGGATTATACAACTTTCTACTTCAAGGCAGGATCAACTCTGATACATCTTCTACTTTGAGGATAGATCAACAGACAAGGATTATACAACTTTTCTACTTCAAGGCAGGATCAACTCTGATACATCTTCTACTTTGAGGATAGATCAACAGACAAGGATTATACAATTTTTCTACTTCAAGGCAGGATCAACTCTGATACATCTTCTACTTTGAGGATAGATCAACAGACAAGGATTATACAATTTCTACTTCAAGGCAGGATCAACTCTGATACATCTTCTACTTTGAGGATAGATCAACAGACAAGGATTATACAATTTTTCTACTTCAAGGCAGGATCAACTCTGATACATCTTCTACTTTGAGGATAGATCAACAGACAAGGATTATACAATTTTCTACTTCAAGGCAGATCAACTCTGATACATCTTCTACTTTGAGAATAGATCAACAGACAAGGATTATACAATTTTCTACTTCAAGGCAGGATCAACTCTGGATACATCTTCTACTTTGAGGATAGATCAACAGACAAGGATTATACAACTTTTCTACTTCAAGCAGGATCAACTCTGATACATCTTCTACTTTGAGGATAGATCAACAGACAAGGATTATACAATTTTCTACTTCAAGCAGGATCAACTCTGATACATCTTCTACTTTGAGGATAGATCAACAGACAAGGATTATACAATTTTCTACTTCAAGGCAGGATCAAACTCTGATACATCTTCTACTTTGAGGATAGATCAACAGACAAGGATTATACAATTTCTACTTCAAGGCAGGATCAACTCTGATTACATCTTCTACTTTGAGGATAGATCAACAGACAAGGATTATACAATTTTCTACTTCAAGGCAGGATCAACTCTGATACATCTTCTACTTTGAGGATAGATCAACAGACAAGGATTATACAATTTTCTACTTCAAGGCAGGATCAACTCTGATACATCTTCTACTTTGAGAATAGATCAACAGACAAGGATTATACAACTTTTCTACTTCAAGGCAGGATCAACTCTGATACATCTTCTACTTTGAGAATAGATCAACAGACAAGGATTATACAACTTTCTACTTCAAGGCAGGATCAACTCTGATACATCTTCTACTTGAGAATAGATCAACAGACAAGGATTATACAACTTTCTACTTCAAGGCAGGATCAACTCTGATACATCTTCTACTTTGAGGATAGATCAACAGACAAGGATTATACAATTTTCTACTTCAAGGCAGGATCAACTCTGATACATCTTCTACTTTGAGGATAGATCAACAGACAAGGATTATACAATTTTCTACTTCAAGGCAGGATCAACTCTGATACATCTTCTACTTTGAGGATAGATCAACAGACAAGGATTTATACAATTTTCTACTTCAAGGCAGGATCAACTCTGATACATCTTCTACTTTGGGGACATATCAACAGACAAGGATTGAAACTGATACTATATCTTTCTACTAGAAGAAAGGTCCAAACTTTATGCCACAAAAAATCTCCTGTCAAACTTCAACCCTAAAATAGCCACGCATATCGCAATACTGGGCTCCTTAACATTTGGATGGCAACCGGTCTAAAAGGAAAAATCTTAAACTTTTTGAACATTGTCTAAAAAATTAATCTGGTGCCCCATTCTACTCGTGAATGAATCGTTGGCTAAATACATACGATCAATTAACTTAAACGTCATTTGAGGAGAGATCAACGGAGAAGGATTAGAATTGATACTACATCTTTCTACTTCAAGAAAATGATCAAACTTTATAGCACAAAAAATCTCCACTCTAAAACTGCCTTCAACTTCAGCCCTAAAATAACCACGTGAATCATAACACTATAAACTAATATTCAATTATATCTAACACATCTTTCTACTCTGAGGACAAATCAACAGACTAGGATAAAGAATGACACTACATCTTTCTACTTCAAGAAAGTATCAAACTTTATACCACAAAAAATCTCCTCTGTTAAACTGCCTTCAACTACAGCCCTAAAATAACCACGTGAATCATAACACTATTAATAAATATTCAATTATATCTAACACATCTTTCTACTATGAGGACAAATCAACGGACTAGGATAGAAAAGGATACTACATCTTTCTACTTCAAGAAAGGATCAAACTTTATGCCACAAAAAATCTCCACTGTTAAACTGCCTTCAACCACAGCCCTAAAATAACTACGTGAATTATAACACTATTAACTAATATTCAATTATATCTAACACATCTATTTACTATGAAGGCAAATCAACAGACTAGGATAGAAAAGAATACTACATCTTTCTACTTCAAGAAAGGATCAAACTTTATGCCACAAAAAAATCTCCAATGTTAAACTGCCTTCAACTTCAGCCGTAAAATGGCCACTCGAATCTTTACACTGTTAACTAATACTTGATCATATCTAACACATCTTTCTACTATGAGGACAAATCAACAGACAAGGATAGAAAATGATACTACATCTTTCTACTTCAAGAAAGGATCAAACATTATGCCACAAAAATCTCCTCTGTTAAACTGCATTCAACTACAGCCGTAAAATGGCCATGTGAATAATAAAACTCTGTTAACAATTACTCGATAACTTTTCACGTGAATCTGTTACATAGTAATTAGATCCCTAATACTTTTATAAGGTATTGTAGAAATCGTTATGGCGATTAGTACAGCTGATAGCCTTGAGAGTGAGTGACAGCGCTTGACCTCACTCTGACCTTGCTTTCCGAGGATAAATCGTGAGAACCGGAACCCCCATAGAAGGCCCTTCCGGTTTAAGGATATAGTAAGTTTAAGTCAGTTAGAGTTAGAAGTTAGAAGCCGAGCTTGTAAGATGTGAGCCTCACTGCGTAGATTGTCTGGGTTGGGGATTTACAAATAAAGTAACATCAACGTAAATCGAAGTATTGTGTTTATTACCTAAAAACTAACAATAACACAGGGCTTCTGATAAGGAGTGATCCCTAACAGAAACCAGACCCGAAGTCCCCAATGGAAGACCAGACGAGACTTTAGAAGATATACCAGACCAAGATGTTAGCAGATAGAACCAAAGCCGGCCAGAAGAATAGATGACCAAGATATAAAACAAGTAAAGAAAGGTATTGTTTATAGATTCTGTGTCACATTTGTGCACAATTCTTTTATTAGCTTATCTTCAAGGTATAAAGGTTAGGTTTTATATCGATGTGAGAATCCATCATATATATATATATATATATATATATATTATATATATATATATTATATATATTGGTAAGGAAAGGGGCTTAAAAGTTGGCTATTTTGTGGTTATAGATCTATTTATACCCACAGAAGGGAAGCACCTGAGGAAAAAACTAGTTCACTGAAAATGACAGGATAAAAATAAGAAATAAAAAAGTAATAAAAAATGTAAAATGTCCAACTGCTAGAGAAGCAAGGTGGCCTATCCCCCTGATTAAAAATTTATTGAGGGACAAAACCATCAAGATTGACACCATCACCACCACCTAGTTAATTAATCCCCATTCATAAACACCGCCCGGTAAGGCGATGAGAATAATTGATACCGAAACCTTTTAGGATTCCCCAGAAAAATTGTATATAAAGCCCCATGAATATTCTGTTTACCATTATCAATAAAGTTAGCGGTCTGATGAAACTCATGGATATTCACAGATACCCGTGGGTAGAAATACACATATAACCACATATGCTGATTTGGTTTAGTGAAAACCTCAGTATATAACAAATCATAACACTATTAACTAATATTCAATTATATCTAACACATCTTTTTACTATGAGGGCAAATCAACGGACCAGGATAGAAAATGATACTACATCTTTCTACTTTAAGAAAGGATCAAACTTTATGCCACAAAAATATCTACTGTTAAACTGCCTTCAACTACAGCTGTAAAATGGCCATGTGAATAATAAAACTCTGTTAATAATTACTCGATTACTTGTCACGTGAATCATAACACTATAAACTAATATTCAATTATATCTAACACATCTTTCTACTATGAGGACAAATCAACAGACAAGGATAGAAAAGGATACCACATCTTTCTACTTCAAGAAAGGCTCAAACTTTATGCCCCCAAAAATCTCCAATGTTAAACTGCCTTCAACTTCAGCCGTAAAATGGCCACTCGAATCGTAACACTGTTAACTAATACTTGATAATATCTAACACATCTTTCTACTATGAGGACAAATCAACAGACAAGGATAGAAAAGGATACTACATCTTTCTACTTCAAGAAAGGATAAAACTTTATGCCACAAAAAAAAACTCCACTGTTAAACTGCCTTTAAATTACATCTATGTATTCGAAAAAAATATTAATGACCACGGGGATGTGACCACCATATTTTCTGATGTCACTGTAACCTACAAAGTCAGCATTAACCGTATGAAAATGTTATCTTTGTTTGATTCTATTATTGTAAAAAGGCGAATTCACGTTGGCTTTTGAGTAACTCATTAACAGGTCAGATGTCGTGAAAACGGACCCCCTCCCTCCATCTAATTAGGTTCGCTTCGATTTTTCGCCTTTATCTCCAATGGAATAATCATAATTTCCATTAGCCCCCACCATACTTCACCCTCCGCCCACCCATCTCCAAGTCTCAATTAATCTTCTTTTGTTAAACTCGCTGTCAAAGTACGGAATCACCTTTTTTCTAAAAATGTTTTAATTTCAGATGCCGATTTTCACGGCTGGGAAATAAAGATAGAAACACACTAATTAAGAAGTATGAGATTAAGAGGAGTGTGATCTTTAATTCTCTCTCCCCCCCCTCTCTCTCTCTCTCTCTCTCTCTCTCTCTCTCTCTCTCTCTCTTTTAACTACGTAATTCTTTTTTCTGTTTGACTAGTTTCATATTGATTTGAAGAAGGTTTTTTTATAAACCGAAATGTTCGAACATCGACACTACGACTAATAAATTTCCATTCATTGTAACATCTCGTGTTTGTCCCCCCTCACACACAAACAAACACACACACACACACACACACACACACACACACACACACACACACATATATATATATATATATATATACATATATATACACACACACATATATATATATATATATATATATATATATATATATATATCCGATCTCACTGACAAGTTAAAACGACAATTCTTCCAGGCTGTGATTATGTCAGTGCTGCTGTATGCCTGCACCTTGAGAGTAAGCTGGATGGGACCTGCACAAGAATGTTGCATGCAGTCCTGAACAAGTCGTGGAAGCAGCACCCCACAAAGAAGCGACTATATGGTCACCTACCCCCCATCTCACAAACCGTCCAAGTGAGACGGACTAGGCATGCGGACTAGGCATGCAGAGAAGCGGGGACGAGCTCATAAGCGACGTTCTCCTGTGGAAGCCAACACATGGACATGCTAACGTATGATGCCCACTAAGGACCTACATTGACCAACTATGCGAGGATTCGGGATGCTGCGCAGATAACCTCCCAGGGGCAATGAGTTATAGGGAAGGTTGTCGGGAGATTGTCATGGATATCCGTGCTGCGTGCGTGGCATGCTGCTGCTGCTGCTGATGATATATATATATATATATATATATATATATATATATGTATTTATATAGATAAAAGGTGGCTTACCGGTGAATATGGGCACGATCGTTGAAGGTGCACAAAATCCAGGGGTTAAGTCAGCGATATAACAAATACAAAGTGCTCAATACAAAGTAGAACAAATTATACAATAGAAACCTACTCGAGTTTCACCATTAGGATCTTCATAGTTAAATCCACTGAATTAATCGAGGTAACGATTAATTGCAGCCATTAATCGGCAGCAATTAATCGGTACCTCGATTAATTCAGTGGATTTTACCCTGAAGATCCTAATAATGAAACACTAGTAGGTTTCTATTGTATCCATTTCTTTAATATATATATATATATATATATATATATATATATACTGAACTAAAGAAAAATTGTAAGCTACACAAACGGTTCTAAGATTTCTTTGACGCTGAAGTTTTCCATCCACCATGACCCACAGACCTACCGAGATACAAACATGGAAAAGCCATTTTGTGTATTTGTGTGTGTGTGTGTGTGTGGGTGGGTGTCCATCCTATTTGTCTGTTTCGTCTTTCATCTGGTTGTCACGTGGCACCCGTCAAAACCTGGAATGTCCCATAGTCAGCTTAGGACAATAAACAAATCGCTCTTGCTGTCAGTCAAAAAGCGGAGAAGCCAGGTTTCGATGGTAAACTCGTGTAGAAAAACATTGGGCAATGGTGCACGTCCTAGTTCCATCTCTTACAGCCATCAACTTATCCAGCGTCACAGACCCCACGCCCAGAAAACTTTCCCCCTTTGCCTCCACCCAGGACACAGATTCACGCAACTCCGCGGAGGTGATGGGTGTGTAAAGCGTACGTCTTGGTTACTCCCATTATCATCACGGAATCACGCTGATAGCATCGGTCCCCTATCTATCTATCTATCTATCTGTCGACAATCGCTCCTATTGCCCAACACTCTTGGCAGGTCCTCTCTGCGGTATGTAGTGTCCATATATTGCAGATGAATGTGTGTTCTCTGTCTCTGCCTCTGTCTCTTTCTTTCTCTCTCCGTCTGTCTGTCTGTCTCTCTCTATCTCTATACATGTATATCACCACCCGCTCCTATTGGTCACCATTCTTGGCAGGTCCTCTCTACGGGATGTAGTGTCCATATACTGCTGATGAATGTAATTGTGTTCCCTCCTCTCTCTCTCTCTATCTATCTATCAATCTATCCATCACCATTCGCTCCTATTGCCCAACTCTCTGCGGTATGTAGTGTCCATATATTGCTGATGAATGTGTGTTCTCTCTGTCTCTGTCTCTCTCTTTCGCCCTCTGTCTGTCTGTCTCTCTCTCTCTCTCTTTCTATCTCACTGTCTATCACCACTCTTTTCTATTGACCAGCACTCTTAGCAGGTCATCTCTGCGGTATGCAGTGTCTGTACAATGCTAATGAATGTAATTGTGTGCTCTCTTTCTCTCCCACTCTCTCTCAGAACCCATAAATGTTGTAATAAAACTGTTAATTTTAACTAGGAGTGTTTAGGGTTTATAATTACTGAAAAAATGTATTTATGAGAAAAAAATTGTGTATCCATTAAGAATGAATTTATTTCAAAAATTGATCATCATTAAATGACCCACTGAGGTTGATATGCCGTAAAACAAACCAAACCAAACCAAACCAAACCATTCCTCTTTCATTTGTCTCGCCTAATCATCTGCTTTTCGAAAAAAATCTCTTGAGTCTTTGTGCTGAAGCACTACTCCTTTTCTTGTGTGCTTCGTTCGCAGTGGGACCGGGAGTCTCAGTCGCACGTGCCTCATCGTCCGTTGAGCCTAGAAATGTCGGAGCTGAAAAAACTGTTTCAGCAATGTAGCAGCATCTATTAATACTAGGAAAAAACACCCTCCAGGCGGTGTAAAATGAATTTTGGTCACGCTCTATCGTAAAAAAAAAAATGTTAACCGATCTTTGAAATCTTCAATTTAAAAAAAAATAATAGATATAAAAATAAAATAAAATTATTTGGATTATTCGGGCTACTGTTCTCATCTTTATTATTATCTGAACAACGTTTCGGTGGATGTTCCCCCGGCCTTCTTCAGGTATTTTTTGTCGGACTCGGGAAACTTCTCGAACTCGGGAACCATATTTTCCAATTCGGGAACCTTCTTGTCGTAATCTAAACATCTGTTTTTCGAAAAAAAATCTCTTGAGTCTTTGCGCTACTCCTTTTCATGTGTGCTTCGCTCGCAGTGGGACCGGGAGTCTCAGTCGCACGTGCCTCATTGTCAGTTGAGCCTAGAAATGTCGAAGTTGAAAAACTGTTTCAGCCACGTAGCAGCATCTATCTTCCCTGCCCCCATCTATTTGTAAACGGTTAAAAATGATACTGATAATAATATAAATAATGAAACGGGGGTGGGGACGTGAGATTGAAGGTTTGTGAAGTGGGGGGGGGGTAGGAATTCTACTTACCAATTCATTTTGTTTGTTTAAACAAGGAACGGACGATTTGGTCGAAATCGGTGGAGGCCTCAAAGGTCGAATGGGTTGAACTATTCTTTCTGTGACTATAATTTACTAAGCTTAGCTTAGATTGGCACAAGGTCAAAAGTAATGGGACATCTTGTGATTATATATATACAATTTATTAATACTAGGAAAAAACGCCCTCCAGACGCTGTAAAATGAATTTTTATCACGATCTTTCGTAAAAAATAAATGTTAACCGATCTTTGAAATTTTCAATTTAAAAAAAAATAATAGATATAAAAATAGAATTATTTGGATTATTCGAACTATTGTCCTCATCTTTATTGTTATCTGTACAACGTTTCGGCCGATGTGCCGTCCGTATTCAGGTATTTCTTTCGGACTCGGGAACCATCTTTTCGAACTCGGAAACCTTTTGTCGTAATCGGGAGCCATCACGGAACTTTTCAATGTAGAAACTATGTTAATATTTCACGCATGGCTTGTTGAAAAGCTTGACCTGTTGCCAATCATCAACCTGGAGATCTCGATTTATCTTCAGCCAAGTGATACAGTCAGACTTTATATCCATGGCAACCAGACTCTTGATTGAATTACACATTTCTTTTGACAAATTTGGTTTTTTTTTTCTTTGAGTCTTTCATGGGTAATATTTCTGAGAGTATTGCATTCTTTCTGAATGCTCATCAGTCCAAAACCAGGAATTTTAGAATAATTAGTATTATATATATTTATATTACTAGCAAATATATGCACCCTCCGGGTGCAAGTATTTAAGTTTTAATTTAATAAAATATTATATTAAATTAGAAAGGCTAATGAAACTAAATAAGAATGCAGTTTAAAAGATTTGAAACAGAAGGGGTATAATCGAAAAATAGAACAACTGAAATTTACTCTTCCATCACTCTCGTCTTTCATTGTTATTTTTCTAATTTAAGTATTTAGTTAAAAGAGGAAGTAAGAGGAAGTAAAGAATAAAATTACAGTTATCTTTTCTTGTTAATGGATTTCATTTAAGATTCATTGAAGAGATTTTTGCTTATATTCATTAAAATAAAACCAAACAGTTAGAAATCAATAATACTAAGCACATATTTATTAAAATCACATTTTTAATATTAATATGCAAATTAGCTTTTCCGTTCAAACTGTAAACCGCTATTTTGTGGTATATATAAATATAATTACATGTTATTAGTATGTAGATATGGTTAACAGTATTAATAATGTAAAACAATTTTATTAATCATTGAGGTTTAAGTAAAAATAAAATCATTGAGAATGTGATGTCAATAACTTAAGGGAATTATGACTTAAGTAGTAATATAGTTTCGGTTACAGACAGAAAAACACACAATCTCCATTATAATAAGATATATACTAGCAAGTATATGCACCCTCCGGGTGCAAGTACTTAAGTTTTAATGTAATAAAATATTGTGTTAAATTAGAAAGGCTAATGAAACTAAATAAGAATACCGATAAAAAAGATTTGAAACAGAGGGAGTATAATAAAAAATAGAACAACTGAAACTCACTCTTCCATCACTCTCGTCTTTCATTGTTATTTTTTCTAATTTAAGTATTTAGTTAAAAGAGGAAGTAAATAATAAAATGACAGTTCTTTTTTCTTGTTAATTTAAGATTCATTGAAGATATTTTTGATTATATTCATTAAAATAAAACCAAACAATTAGAAATCAATAGTACTAAACACATATTTATTAAAATCACATTTTAAATATCAATATGCAAATTAGCCTTCCCGTTCACACTGTAAACCGTTATTTTGTTGTATATATAAATATAATTGCATGTTATTAATATGTGGATATGGTCAACAGCATTAATAATGTAAAAAAATTTTATTAATAATTGAGATTTAAATAAAAATAAAATCATTGAGATTGTGATGTCAATAACTAAGGGAATTGTGACTTGAGTAGTAATATAGTTTCGGTTACAGACAGAAAAACACACAATCTCCATTATAATAAGATATATATTCATATTATATATACTAGCAAAATAAAAAGACGCCCTCCGGTCAATGTAAAAATATTTTTTTAAAGATATTAACTGAGGGATGTGAGCTGAAAATTCAATGTCATAGAGTTTGTACCATAAGTATGTAAAATCGTCAAATTTATTAAAGGAGTAAACAAGAAAGAAAGAAAGAAAGAAAGACAATTTGAAATGGAAACAATCCCGATAACTTTAAATATTATATTAGAATAAAACAATCTATATATAAATATATGACGCCGGGCATCTATTTATTGAAACAATGAGGATTGTCTAATGTTGCCTGCTCACATTTTTAGTATATTTATTCTATGTTATGACGTTGGATTATGTGTTGGGTAATGTGACGTAAGCAGTGACGCAGTTTTTGTTATAGACAAAAACCGGAGGCGAATCTCCATTATTAATATATATATATATATATATATATATATATATATATATATATATATATATATATATATATATGTGGGTAACTACATCATATATGTATATATATATGATAACTAAACCATGAACTCCTGCAGTTAGCTGTAATTGATCAATATCTTGTTTAATTCAGTGGTTTTAACCCTGAAGATCCTCATGGTGAAACTCGAGTCGGTTATTTCTGTACACACTATAATAATAAATCCGCTCTACTTACGTATTGAGCACTTTATATTTGTTATAATGCTAACTTATCGTAGTAAAACTTGTAACAACTAAATATTGAAACCAATTTCACCGGTAAGTCACCCCCCTCACACATACACACACACACACATATATATCTTATTATAATGGAGATTGTCTGTTTTTCTGTCTGTAACCGAAACTATATCACTACTCAAGTCACAATTCCCTTAGTTATTTACGTCAAATTATCCATGGTTTCATTCTTTTAAACCTTCAATTATTAATAAAATTGTTTTACATTATTAATACTGTTAACCATATCTACATACTAATAACATGTGATTGTATTTATATATACAACAAAATAGTGGCATACAGTATGAACAGGAAGGCTTATTTGCATATTGATATTTAAAATTTGATTTTAATAAATATGTGCTTGGTATTATTGATTTCTAATTGTTTGGTTTGGTTATATATATATATATATATATATATATATATATATATATATATATATATGTGCGTACTGTACAGACTATGTAATTAATCAAAGGACAGAGAGTTAAGTGCCCTGACAAAGAAATAGCTTTATTGATGAAGCAACATAGACGTTTTGTTAGTGAATAGACCTGTCGGCTTTTCACGTGTGCATGTGCATTAACGATGTATGTGCACGTAAGCGTATGTGTACGCGAGTTTGTAGATGGGCGTGTGTGCACATGTGCATGTGTTTTTAGATGCATATTCATGTGCGAATGTGCACTTGCTTATAGGGCTGTAGTCGTCCTTTGTGCAATTGCTCATGTAGGGAAGTTGGGTAATGGTGTGTGGGGGGCTGCGTAGTTGGGGGTGGAGTTGAGGGGGTCCGTGGCTGGTGCCATTTTTGTTGTTTTGGTGGGCATCAAGTGTTTTATTTATCCATCCCTGTCCGGTGTACTCTTGGGAAACGTGAGAAATGGTTTGAGTGGT
>CM042170.1:25088588-25103588 GCA_023376005.1 Doryteuthis pealeii | reverse complement strand
ATAATAATTTAAATTTTTACCACACAACAAAATGGTATATGCATAAACCAGAATCTGTTCTTGAGAACGAAACGCACAAAATTCTCTGGGACTTTGAGATAAAAACGGATCAAATTATCCCAGCAAGAAGGCCAGACCTAGTGTTGATAAACAAAAAAGAAAGAACTTGTCAGCTGGTGGATTTTGCAGTGCCAGCAGATCACAGGGTGAAGTTAAAGGAAAATGAGAAAATAGACAAATATCTGGACCTTGCCAGAGAACTGAAAAAGTTATGGAATATGAAAGTGAAAGTTATACCAATTGTAGTTGGTGCACTTGGAACAGCCCCAAAATGATTAGAAAAGGGCTTGGATAGTTTGGATATCAGAGGAAGGATTGAAACCACTCAGAACACTGCACTGCTGCAATCTGCCAGAATACTCAGAAGAGTCCTGGAGACCTGAGGAGACTTGCTATCACTCAGACTCCAGTGAAAGACCATCAGCTAACACTGATGTGAAAACTCAAAAGGAGTAAATAATAATAATAAATTATATGGACACTTCAAACGACAAATCGAAGAGGTTGCACATGGAAAGACTTGGACATGGTTAAGAAAAGGAAACCTCAAAAGAGAAACAGAATCATTAATAATTGCTGCCCAAAATAATGCCATAAGGACAAACTATATCAAAGCGAAAATTGATAAGACCCAGCAAAATAGTAAATGTAAACTTTGTGGTAATAGAGATGAGACTGTAAACCATATACTCTGCGAATGTAACAAACTAGCACAACGAGAATACAAAACTAGACACGACTGGGTTGGGAAGGTAATCCACTGGGAATTATGCAAGAAATTAAATTTTGACCATACAACAAAATGGTATATACATAAACCAGAATCTGTTCTTGAGAACGAAACACATACAATTCTCTGGGACTTTGAAATAAAAACGGATCACCTTATCCCAGCAAGAAGACCAGACCTAGTGTTGATAAACAAAAAAGAAAGAACTTGTCAACTGGTGGATTTTGCAGTGCCAGCAGATCACAGGGTAAAGCTAAAGGAAAATGAAAAAATGAACAAATATCTGGACCTTGCCAGAGAACTGAAAAAGTTATGAAATATGAAAGTGAAAGTTATACCAATTGTAGTTGGTGCACATGGAACGGTCCCCAAAGGATTAGAAAAGGGTTTGGAAAGTTTGGAAATCAGAGGAAGGATTGATACCATTCAGGATTGATACACTGCACTGCTGCAATCTGCCAGAATACTCAGAAGAGTCCTGGAGACCTGAGGAGACTTGCTGTCACTCAGAATCCAGTGTAAGACCATCATCTGACACTCATGTGAAAACTCAAAAGGAGTAAATATAATAATAATATGGAATATGAAAGTCAAAGTGATACCAATTGTAGTTGGTGCACTTGGAACGGTCCCAAAAGGATTGGAAAAGAGTTTGGAAAGTCTGGAAATAAGAGGAAGGATTGATACCATTCAGAACACTGCACTCCTGCAATCTGTCAGAATACTCAGAAAAGTCCTGGAGAAAAAAAAAAATAATAATAATAATAATAATAATAATAATAATAATAATAATTGCTGCACAAAATAATGCCATAAGGACAAAGTACATCAAAGCGAAATAATTCCATAAGGAACAGTCCCATAAAATTGGAAAAGGGTTTGGAAAGTTTTGAAATCAGAGGAAGGATTGAAACCATTCAAAACACTGCACTGCTGCAATCTGCAATCAGAAGAATCCTGGAGACCCGAGGAGACTTGGTGTCACTCAGACTCCAGTGAAAGACCTTTAGCTAATGCTGATGTGAAAACTCAAAAGGAGAAAATAATAATAATAATAATAATAATAATAATAATAATAATAATAATAATAATAATAATAATAAAAACAATCACTTCAACAAGAAATGTTCTCCTAACGATGACCTAGTTGAGAAAAATAAACACCATAGAATAAATATTCCTGTTTGTCTTATCCTTTTTGTTCACACACACACACACACATATATATATATATATATATATATAATATATATATATATATATATATATATATATATATATGGATAGGAGGATTAGAGTAAATCCGGCAGAATGTGGTAAAGAATAGAAGGAAAATGTGGACAATAGAACAACTCAAACAAATAGATGTAGGCGATATATTTCGTCTTGCCTTGAGTAGAAATTCATCAGTTTTTTATTTAAATAAAAGACTGATGAAGTCCTAACAAAGGCAAGACGAAATATATCTCCTACATCTACTTGTTTCAGTTGTTCTATTGTCCACATTTTCCCTCTATTCATTACCACACACACACACACACACACACACACACACACACACACACACACACATATATATATATATATATATTTATATACCCATGCAAGCGATGTAGAGCTCTCTAAGCTGGTTATTATTTTATGAACTGGTTCGTTATCATGAGTGCTCATATACTTGGCCTTTTGCCTAGTTACGTAAAGTTTATTGTATATGGTTGATTCTATTAATAATTAATACGAAACCTGACAATATTTCTGCTCTATTATGTTATATTGATTTTGTGTCTATTGAAAATAATTTCATATTGGTAAATATTAAGTGTCAATCCATCTAAAACGTGTAAACATCAGATAAAAGCAACGTTCATTTTTTTCAAAATAGCCAAAGGTTTTCCGATTTTTGTTTTGTATATTCTTTCTTTTTCTTTATCCTCTTTCAAAAAAAGGCAAGATAATGTCTCAAATATACACAACATCCATAACAATAAAACGAGAAAAAAACAACAAAAAAAAACAAAACAATACTGCAAAATAAAATATAGCAAAAATATCTTATTATAATGGAGATTGTGTGTTTTTCTGTCTGTAACCGAAACTATATTCCTACTCAAGTCACAATTCCCTTAGTTATTGACATCACATTCTCCAAGATATTATTTTTATCTAAACCTCAATTATTAATAAAATTGTCTTACATTATTAATACTGTTAACTATGTCTACATATTGACAACATGCAATTATATTTATATATACAACAAAATAGCGCTTTACAATGTGAACGGGAAGGATAATTTGCATATTAATATTTGAAAATCGAATTTAATAAATATGTGCTTAGTATTATTGATTTCTAACTGTTTGGTTTTATTTTAATGAATATAAGCAAAAATCTCTTCAATGAATCTTAAATGAAATCCATTAACAAGATAAAATAACTGTCATTTCATTCTTTACTTCCTCTTTTAACTAAATACTTCAATTAGAAAAAATAACAATGAAAGACGAGTGTGATGGAAGAGTAAGTTTCAGTTGTTCCATTTTTTATTATACTCCCTCTGTTTCAAATCTTTTATTATACTCCCTCTGTTTCAAATCTTTTTATCTGTATTCTTATTTAGTTTCAGGTTTAGGGTGCATATATTTGCTAGTATAAATAAATAAAATAACCAGAAATTAAAAAAAAGAAGAAAGAAAGAAAAAGAAGAAAAAAAAAAAAAAGAAACAAATGCTTTCGAAAAAAAAAAAAAGAGAGAGAATAAAGAATGCTGCAAAATATAAAATATAGCTAAAAAACACAACAGAAAAATCAAATGAAAAAAAAAAAAAAAATTAAAGAAAGAATAAAAAAAAAGAAAGAAAAAGAAACTGAAAAAAAAAATCGATGAAATAAATATCGCAAAAAAAAAAAAAATGAATAGATAAATAAATAAATAAAGCAAAGATAAAAGTAACAAAAAAAAAAAACAAAGAAAAAACCAGGCTGTGGGTATATCAGTACTGCTGTATGGCTGCACCACTTGGACCCTAACAAAGCGCATTGAGAATAAGCTAAATGGGAACTGCGCGAGAAAGCTGCGCGCAGTCTTGAACACGTGGTGGAAACAGCTCCCCACGAGGAAACAGCTGTATGGCCACCTGCCCACATCTCACAAACCATTCGCGTGAGACGGACTAGTCATGCAGGACACTCCAGTAGAAGCAAGGACGAGCTCGTAAGCGGCGTTCTTCTGCTAGTGTGGGTCGCTCATCAAGGACATACATTGACCAACTATGTGAGAATGCTGGTTGCTGCGCAGAAGACCTCCCAGGGGCAATGAGTGATAGGGAAGGTTGGCGAGAGATTATCATGGATATCTGTGCTGCGTGCGTGACATGATGATGATAAAAATTGGGTGATATAAAAAATGTCACAAAATGAAATAGAAAATAAAGAAAGAAAAAAAGAAAGAAAGAAAGAAAAAAGAAAGAAAGAAAGAATAAAGCAAGAAAACAAAGATAAAAAAATTGTGAAATAAAAAATGTTCCAAAATGAAATATAGCTTAAAAAGAAAAGAAATTTTTAAAAAAGAAAGAAATAATAAAAGAAAAGAACCAAAGAAAAAATGTGGAGGGGGGATAATAGATGTAATAAAAAAATGGTACAAAATAAAATATATCTAAATATAAAAAAATAAATATATATATATAATATATATATATATATATAATATATATATATATATATATATATGTGAAGAGAGGAAGTACATCCGACGGTATGTAATATATCAAGAAAATTGAAAAACACAGGTTTAAATGGGTTAAGTGGTGAGTTTATTGGCCGACGCTGCAGTGTTTCGATCTATTAAATAGATCATCTTCAGGGCATAAGATAAGAAATTATATATCACAGAATGATGAGAAAAAGTGAGTGGTAATCCTTCTTATTCAGTCTGTTTAAAAAAATTTTTCTGAACTTTGAAAAAAGGAGACGGTTTTGAAATATGACATCAAATATTCTATTTTAAGGTGTGTGTATGTAGCGCTGTTAGTGTGTGTATTGAAAGGAAACATTGTGCATTTTTTAGGTATGTGGTTGTGTGTGTGTGTATAAATTTTATATATATATATATATATATTATATATATATATATATATATATATATATATATATATATATACTTTGGTGCGGTACCAAGTTTCTTGGTACAAGGTGATTCTAGGCTGGTCCTAATTCTCTACCAGTAGTTTGTAGAGCTCAATGTTTAATTATTGTAAACAGAGCACCGTTATTTGGGAATAAAAGGCCTTAAATACCATGGTATCGTATGACCATTTTCCACTCGCGAATATGCTCACGAGCTTCTTCAGACCACTGATATATATATATATATATATATATATATATATATATATATATATATATATATATATATATATATATATATATATATATATATATATATATAATATATAAGTAAAGAATAAATAAAGAAAAAGAAACTGAAAAAAATCACAATATCGATGATGAAAATGTAGCAAAATAAGATGTAGTTAAGAAAATAAAAATAAAAATAAATGAAGGAATAAAAAGTATGAAAAAAGCTACCAATAAAAAAAAAACAAGAAAAAACAAAGCTTTTGAAAAAATAATTATGATATAAAAAATGGTGCAAAATGAAATATAGATAATAAAAAAATTAAAAGAAAAATTTTTAAAAAAAAAAAAAAAAAAAAAGCAAAGAAAACAGCGAGAAAGATTTTCCGAAAAAAACATTAGATGAAATAAAAAAATGTTGCAAAATAAGATACAGCCAAAAGAAAACAAAAGATGAAACAAAAAATAATTAAATATAAAAATATATAGAAATAAACAAGCGAAGACAAAGAAAACCACCTAAAAAGAAACTAACAAGATATAGTTAAAAAATAAATAAATAAAAAATAAAAAGCAACAAATGAAAAAAAAACGAAAAAAACATATGATATATAAATGGTTGCAAAATGAAATATAGCTTAAAAAAGGAAAAAAGAAAGAAAGAAAAAAGAAAGAAAGAAAAAAAAGAAAAAAAGAAAGCAAGAAAAACAACGAGAAAGCTTTTCTGAAAAATATTAGGTGAAGTAATAAAATTTTGCAAAATAAGATACAGCTAAAAAAAAAAAAAATGAAATAACAAAAAAATAATTAAATATAAAGAAATATAGATATAAACAAGTAAAGACAAAGAAACCACCTAAAAAAACCCAAAGAGATATAGTTAAAAAATGAATAAAAAAATGAATAAAATAAAGAGCAAAGAAAAAAAGCAACAAATGAAAAAATAACGAAAAAAATGCATGATATAAAAAATGTTGCAAAATGAAATATAGCTTAAAAAAGAAAGAAAGAAAAAAAAATGAAAAAGAAAGGAAAAAAGGAAAAGAGAAAGAAAAAAAAGAAAAAAAGAAAGAAAGCAACGAGAAAGCTTTTCCGAAAAAAAAAAAGTTAAATGAACTAAAAATAGAAATGTTGCAAAATAATATACAAAAAAAAAAAAATAATAAATAAATAAATGAATAAAAAAAATGAAATAGGAAAAAACCTAAAAATAGCAAAGACAAATAAATCACCTAAAAAAAAAGAACAAACAAGAAATGGTTAAAAAAATAAATTGAAAATAAATAAAAGAATAAAAAGCAAAGAAAAAAGCCACAAAAAAATGTATGATATGAAAAATGTTTCAAAATGAAATATAGCTTAACAAAGAAAGAAATTAAAAAGAAAAAAAAAAAAAAAAAAAAGTAAGAAGAAAAAAAACAAAAAAGAAAGAAAGCAAAGAAAACAACGAGAAAGCTTTTCCGAAAAAAACATTAGATGGAGTAAAAATAAAAATGTTGCAAGTAAAATAATATACAACAGCAACAACAAAAAAAAATAAATGAATAAAAAAAAAGATGAAATAGGAAAAAACATAAAAATAGCAAAGACAAATAAACCACCTAAAAAAGAAAAAAACAAGAAATATTTAAAAAAATAAAAAAGATAAATTGAAAATGAATAAAATAATAAACAGCAAAGAAAAAGCCACAAAAAATGTATGATATGAAAAATGTTTGCAAAATGAAATATAGCTTAAGAAAGAAAGAAATTAAAAAGAAAAAAAAGAAAGAAAAAAAAGAAGAAAAAGTAAGAAAAAAAAAAAAAAAAAAGAAAGCAAAGAAAACAACGAGAAAGCTTTTCCGAAAAAAAAAATTAGATGAAGTAAAAATAAAACTGTTGCAAAATAATATACAGCAAAAAAAAATAAATAAAATAAAATAATAAAATAAATAAAAAAATGAATAAAAAGATGAATTAAGAAAAAACATAAAAATAGCAAAGACAAATAAACGACCTAAAAAAATGAAAAAAAAAAAAAATAGTTTTAAAAAATAAATTGAAAATAAATAAAAGATTAAAAAGCAAAGAAAAAAGCCACAAAAAAATGTAAGATTTGAAAAATGTTGCAAAATGAAATATAGCTTAAAAAGAAAAAAACAAAAACGAAAGAAAGAAGGAAAAAAAGAAAGAAAGAAAAAAAGAAAGAAAGAAAAAAAAACAGTGAGAAGCCTTTTCTGTAAAATAGAAAAAAAAACAATGTTGCAAAATAAGATACAGTAAAAAATAAAAAAAATAAAAATAAAAAGATGAAATAACAAAAAATAATTAAAGATAAAAAAAATATATAAATAAAAAAGCAAAGACAAAGAAACCACGTAACCCCCCACCCAAAAAAACCCCAACCATTCCTAAATCTGTTTACTCACACCGGAAATTCAGTCAGCTGTGTGCGCAGGCGTAATTAATGGCTACTGATTCGACAGGACAAACATTGGCTAATCTCACCAGTGTAACGGTAGCCACGGACGAAGGACGAACGGCGATGAGACACAACCATTAGCCCGTTGCTATCCTTGATGGACGACGACGCACCTGTTCCTCTTTGTGAGTCCAACCTAGAGATTGCAATGTCCGTTATTCCACATCAACCCCTTCCCAGCATCCCGCCTCTTCTACCACAACCGCCATCAAAGACACTATCGCTGACACTGTCGTTATTAATAACATTGTTTCAGATACTAATATTTGACAATGACTTTTTCGTATTAATAATTTTTATACAAAATGCTCTTACTTATTTACGCTTGTTTTTATCGATGTCCCTTTGTTTCCCTGCTGTGCAGTTCGGGTTATTGTTAGGGACCCTATCTTAAAGGACATTGTTAGCAAGGGTAAACCTTACTGAATGCTTCTGAGGCAAAGCCTTGGTCAATACTAAACTATTCTATATTAATAGCAATGAATAAAAAAAGGATATTGATAGCAAGTTTAGACCTTACAGAATGCTCTTGAGGCAAAACCTTAGTCAATACTAAACTATTCTATATTAATAACAATGAATAAAACAAGGACATTATTAGAAAGTTTAGATCTTACAGAATCCCGAGGCAAAACATTTGGTCAATACTAAACTATTCTATATAATAGCAATGAATTAAACAAGGATATTGATAGCAAGTTTAGACCTTAGAGAATGCTCCTGAGACAAAACCTTGGTCAATACTAAACTACTGTATATTAATAGCTGTAAAGTTTTTAAATGCCATCCTTGGCCAGTTGAAAATGGCTCAAAGAAAGTCCTATGTTATGGAATCCTTTGGTAAGCGTATAAGTCCTATCCTGATTATTGGTAAAGATCCAGTGATTTAATCCTATGTCCGTCGTCAAAGAATGTCACTGTTATTATGACCAGTAAGGCCGGTTAGGTCTTGTATCAACCTCAGAGCACTGCCAGTGATTGACCAAGAGATAGATCCCATGATCTCGCGTAGTCTATAAGTAAGAGTGAGGATCTAGCACACACCTTATATACCCAAAAATCTCAACAATAGCAATGAATTAAACAAGGATATTGATAGCAAGTTTAGACCTTAGAGAATGCTCCTGAGACAAAACCTTGGTCAATACTAAACTACTGTATATTAATAGCTGTAAAGTTTTTAAATGCCATCTTTGGCCAGTTGAAAATGGCTTAAAGAAAGTCCTGTGTTATGGAATCCTTTGGTAAGCGTATAAGTTCTATCCTACGTATTGGTAAAGGCCCAGTGATTTAATCCTATGTCCGTCGTCAAAGAATGTCACTGTAATTATGACCAGTAAGGTCGGTTAACTATTGTATCAACCTCAGAGCACTGCCAGTGATTGGCCAAGAGATAGATCACATGATCTCGCGTAGTCTATAAGTAAGAGCGATGATTTAGCACCCACCTTATATACCCAGATATATCAACAATAGCAATGAATTAAACAAGGATATTGATAGCAAGTTTAGACCTTACAGAATGCTCCTGAGACAAAACCTTGGTCAATAATAAACTATTCTATATTAATAGTTTTTAAATGCCATCCTTGGCCAGTTGAAAATGGCTTAAAGAAAGTCCTATGTTATGGAATCCTTTGGTAAGCGTATAAGTTCTATCCTGCGTGTTGGTAAAGGTCCAGTGATTTAATCCTATGTCAGTCGTCAAAGAATGTCACTGTAATTGTGACCAGTAAGGTCGGTTAAGTATTATATCAACCTCAGAGCACTGCTAGTGATTGACCAAGAGATAGATCACATAATCTCGCGTAGTCTATAAGTAAGAGCGATGATTTAGCACCCACCTTATATACCCAGATATATCAACAATAGCAATGAATTAAACAAGGATATTGATAGCAAGTTTAGACCTTACAGAATGCTCCTGAGACAAAACCTTGGTCAATAATAAACTATTCTATATTAATAGTTTTTAAATGCCATCCTTGGCCAGTTGAAAATGGCTTAAAGAAAGTCCTATGTTATGGAATCCTTTGGTAAGCGTATAAGTTCTATCCTGCGTGTTGGTAAAGGTCCAGTGATTTAATCCTATGTCAGTCGTCAAAGAATGTCACTGTAATTGTGACCAGTAAGGTCGGTTAAGTATTATATCAACCTCAGAGCACTGCTAGTGATTGACCAAGAGATAGGTCACATGATCTCGCGTAGTCTATAAGTAAGAGCGATGATCTAGCACACACCTTATATACCCAAAAATCTCAACAATAGCAATGAATAAACAAGGATATTGATAGCAAGTTTAGACCTTACAGAATGCTCCTGAGACAAAGTCTTGGTCAATACTAAACTACGCTATATTAATAGAAATAAATAACGCAAGAATAATCTAATTTTTATTATAATGGAGATTGTGTGTTTGTCTGTCTGAAACCGAAAATATATCACTATTAAAGTCACAATTCCCTTAGTTATTTACCTCACATTCTCCATGATTTTTTTTATTTATATCCCAATTCGTAATAAAAATTGTTTTACATTATTAATACTGTTGGCCTACATACTAATAACATGCAATTGTATTTATATATACAACATAACAGCGGTTTACAGTATGAATGGAAAGGTTAATTTGCATATTGATATTACAAATTTGATTTCAATAAATATGTGCTTGGTATTATTGATTTCTAATTGTTTGGTTTTATCTTATTGAATATGAGCACAAAACTCGGGGATAAATCTTAAAAGAAATCCATTAGCAAGAAGAAATAACTGTGATTTTATTATTTACTTTCTATTTTAATTAAACTAGCAAATATATGCACCCTCCGGGTGCAAGTATTTAAGTTTTAATGTAATAAAATATTGTATTAAATTAGAAAGGCTAATCCATCACTCTCGTCTTTCATTGTTATTTTTTCTAATTTAAGTATTTAGTTATAAGAGGAAGTAAAGAATAAAATGACAGTTATTTTATCTTGTTAATGGATTTCATTTAAGATTCATTGAAGAGATTTTTGCTTATATTCATTAAAATAAAACGAAAGAGTTAGAAATCAATAATACTAAGCACATATTTATTAAATTCGATTTTTTAATATTAATATGCAAATTAGCCTTCCCGTTCACAATGTAAACCGCTATTTTGTTGTATATATAAATATAATTGCATGTTGTCAGTATGGAGACATAGTTAACAGTATTGATAATGTAAGACAATTTTATTAATAATTGAGGTTTAGATAAAAATAAAATCATGGATAATGTGATGTCAATAACTAAGAGAATTGTGACTTGAGTAGGAATATAGTTTCGGTTACAGACAGAAAAACACACAATCTCCATTATAATAAGATAGTTAAATTAGAAAAATTTAGCAATGAAAGACGGGAGTGATAGAAGAATAAGTTTCAGTTTTACTATTCCTTGATTATATCTCCCTCAGTTTCAAATCTTTTTATTTGCGTTCTTATTTAGTTTTATTATCTTTCTAATTTATTACAATATTTTATTACATTAAATACTTGAACCCGGAGGGTGCATATATTTGCTAGTATATATAATACTCGGGTTCCTACAAAATATGACCCTCGTCATTTTGTAACAACCTCTGGTTAAAAAATATATATATATATATATGTTCGATATTATATGTATGTGTGCGTATATGTGTATCGACATATATATATACATATTGTACAACATATTTATATATTTTTTGTGTGCGCGCGCACGTGTGTGGTGTGTGTGTGTGTGTGTGTGTGAGAGAGAGAGAGAGGTAGAGAGAGAGAGAGAGAGAGAGAGAGAGATGAGAGAGAGACAAAGAAGATGAATTACCGGGGAATAGAATATCGAGCCAATCGCAACATCGACCCTCCATACAAATATCAACCGAATAATTCAGGGTTATAAAAATTAAAAAGTGCACCATACGTTAGTAGAGCGGGTTTAGTAGAACTTAGGTGAAAACTTAAGTAGGTTATCTATCTGTACCTTTCTACTATATATATATATATATATATATATATATATATATATATATGGTGAAAGTTCGGTTGTGAGCACGCATGTGGCTCAGAAGTGAAGTCTAGGTTTGTTTTTACACGTCCTGTCGCATGAAAGCAACAACTTCAGTTTCAGAGATCTTCTGTAGAAAAGATTTTTATCTCGAAATATTAAGAATTTTTAAAATTAAAAAGATTAAAGGTTACCATAGTTATCTTATTTTTCTTTACACTTGCATTGAGATAGCCTTTAAAACCAACCACCAAACTAATATATATATATATATATATATATATATATATATATATATATATATATATATATATGTGGGGGGGGGAGATTATGTGCTTAATTAAAGTCATACCTAATTTGTTAATTAATCAATTATAATTAAATGAATTAGGCTGCATATCGGTTTATATGTAAAGCGTAAACAAATCGAGAAAAAGTCGATCTCTGTATGTACATTTCAGCCCATTAGGCCTCATCAGCAGAGCTATGGACAGGGCAGTGCTTTGTGCGTAATTCAAACCCTACCTGTCAGGCTGACAGGCGGACATTCTAACCACATTTCATATTTTATCTCGAAATATTATCGTCTATGAGCTTGCAATATATATATATATTATATATATATATATATATATATATATATATATTAGATGGCAACTATATATATCTTCTTATTATAATGGAGATTGTGTGTTTGTCTGTCTGTAACCGAAACTAATTCACTACTCAAGTCACAATTCCCTTAGTTATTGACATCACATTGACCATGAATTTATCTTTATTCAAACCTCAATTATTGATAAAATTATTAATACTGTTGGATTATTGATAAAATTATTAATACTGTTGGATTATTCTACATACTAATAACATGCAAGTATATTTATATATTCAACAAAATAGCGGTTTACAGTGTGAACGAGAAGGCTAATTTGCATATTGATATTAAGAATTTGATTTAAATAAATATATGCTTAGTATTATTGATTTCTTATTGTTTGGTTTTATCTTAATGAATATGAGCAAAAATCTCGGGGATAAATCTTAAAAGAAATCCATAAACACGAGGAAAGAACTGTAATTTTATTAAATACTTCATAATCTAACTAAATAGATAAATTCGGAAAAATTAAAGACGGAAGTGATGGAAAATGATGGAAGAGTTAGATTTAAAGATGTTCTATTTTCGATTACCCCCCCCCCCCAATTTATCATTTTCTAAATAGTTTCTAATTTGATACAACATTTTATTACATCAAAATCTAAATATTTGCACCCGAAGGGTGCATATATTTGCTAGTATATATAATGTAAGAGGTAAACGATTTAAATTGTTTTTTCTCCGACAAGTAAATATTTTAATCGTATTTTTGTGATATTATTACAATTTTTCGGCGCACCCATTCTTCTTCCTTTTTCACGTGTTGTTGTGCGATTCTATCTGTGTATCTTGTATTGTTGGAATGAACCGGACTTGTTGCCCAATTGTCTTGATTTTTTTAAAAGCATTAACAACACCTACATTCCATTGTTTGACAAAATCCCCGAAATGTTAATGATTGTTAACAAAGTTATTCTACTAAAATATAAAAGAAAATTACCACCTGTCCGCCCACCTTATATATATATATATATATATATATATATATATATATATATATATATATATATATATATATATATATTATATTATATATCACAATAGAACTTCAGAGACAAAAAAACATAGTTATGAACAAAAACACTTAAAATAAAAAAGGGAGAACAATTCCGACAATTATGTGTATGCCTCAGGGGCGGACATAAATAAAAAGAAAGCGAAAATATTTCGTAGGTCGAGCCCCCTCCCCAACTTCACCCCCCCCAAAAAAATACCCCCCCCCAAAAAAAAAAAACAACTTATAAGACAAAGGATGCAAAAATATTTTGACCAAACACATATAGTTATTTGCTAAGCTTTGCTTGGATGTGACACAAGGCCAGAAATATAGGGCGCCCAATGAGAATCGAACCCACTAACAATGGTATGGAAATCTAGCTTGCTAACCATTCCACCACGTGAGATGCCCATTAGTTATTTGCTAAGCTTTGCTTAGATATGGCACAAGGCCAGAAGTATGGGGCGCCCAATGAGAATCGAACTCACTAACAATGGTCTGCAAATCTAGCTTGCTAACCATTACACCACGTGAGGTACCCATTAGTTATTTACTAAGCTTTGTTTAGATGTGGCACAAGGCCAGAAGTATGGGGCATCCAATGAGAATCGAACTCACTAACAATGGTCTGCGAGTCTTGCTTGCTAACCGTTACACCACGCAAGGTGTCCCCCCCCCCCAAAAAAAAATGGAACGCTTCACGACTTTCCGTGTTATAGTTGCACAGGGGCCATGCTAATCTTCTTTGTATCATTCCAATTTTAGTATATGTACCGACGAAGCTAGTACATGACAAAACACATATAAGTCGTCGGAGTGGCCTAATGTCGGTATCAGCCAGACAACGAGGGAGTCTATCCTCTTTTCACTAGACCAAGGAGATTGTTTTGACGTCCAAGGTGGAGTGACACACTCCTCACTTTGTCTCACAGATCCCTGTGTCACTCATACGCTGTGTTGACGAGGGCCGGTATCGAACTCGGAACCTTGTGGTTCCTAGTCGGACGCTCTACCGACTGAGCTAAACCGGCTCTATATGACCAAACACATAAACGACAATATTTTTGGATAGGGTAAGTTGTCTGATATTATATACCCAACCCAACTGCTCAGCCCCTAGGATTCCATCCTTAAGTATCAGGAGTCGCCACCCACGGACAACAGGTGCTTGCATTAGGGGAGATTTTACTCCTCTGTCGAGATGCAGTTGGTGTATTCTGCAGCACCAGTCGACAGGGTGATAGAGAATAAAGGACAGAACAAATATTTTGTGCAGGCTCATAGACGATAATATTTTTGGGGTAGGGTAAATTGTCTGATATTATTTACCCAACCCGTTCACCACGGGAAGGATTTGACATATATATTTACTAGCCCCTCCGCACGAACAGGATGCGACACAAAGTCAATTTCTTAAGCGGAGTTTTAACAGGTTTGAATTCAGAGTTTTCCTTCTCCTGGACCGGTTGCCTAACCAAGGTTAAAGAACACAGTCTGCCCAAATATTTACCCATAGCTAGAGAGAGAGTAGAATTCTTACCTTTCCCAAGGGTATGAAAAGTATGAATCCTACTCTCCCTCCAGCTATGGATAAATAGTAGGGCAGATTGGGCTCTTTAACCTTGGTTAAGCAACCGGTCTAGGAGAAGGAAAACTGAATTCAAACCTGTTGAACTCCGCTTAAAAATTGACCTTGTGCCACATGCTGCCCGTGC
>CM042170.1:25076088-25086088 GCA_023376005.1 Doryteuthis pealeii | reverse complement strand
CCTTCTCGTGGGGTGTTGCTTCCACGACTTGTTCAAGACTGCACGCAGCATTCTTGTGCAGCTCCCATCTAGCTTGTTCTCAAGACGCTTCGTTAGGGTCCAAGTGGTGCAACTATATAGCAGCACTGATACAACCACAGCCTGGAAGAACTGTCGCTTCAGCTTGTCAGGGAGGTTGGACCTCCATATGACTGATAATTTGTTTGTGGCCGACCATGCCTTTGCTATTCGTGTATTAACATCACTCTCTGTGGATGAGATATTACTACCTAGGTACGTGAATTTTTCCACCAACTTCCATATATATCATGCTTAGTATTAGTCAGCCATTAGTAAACTTGCTGATCACATTCTTTGTGTATATCTTTCACGTTTTTCATCTCTCTTGTCATATTTTAATTTCTCAGATTCGACCCATTTTTGAGAGAGTGTAGACGTATTGTCAGCTCCAGGTCAGTCTCATCCCCCGCGGCGGAATAATCAATATGGGCTAATAAAACCTGATCAAGAACAAACAAGGTCTTTTTGTGTTTGTTAAATAATTAAGACAATGACCAGCTAAGCACAGCCCAGCAGAGAATTAGCAAGGAAGAAAGTCAACCCCCAGCAGATATAAGTCGGCCAG
Organism: Doryteuthis pealeii; assembly: GCA_023376005.1. Taxonomy (NCBI): domain Eukaryota; kingdom Metazoa; phylum Mollusca; class Cephalopoda; order Myopsida; family Loliginidae; genus Doryteuthis; species Doryteuthis pealeii. The sequence continues at coordinate 25,085,463 of CM042170.1, read as the reverse complement.
ATATAATAGAAGAAAGTAACCGGTAGAGTACTAAGTAAGACCACCATCTTTAATCTAATATATCTCTGTCTGTCTGTCTGTCTGTCTGTCTGTCCGGTAAGCCTCTTACACCAGTAGAACAATTCACTTACTTAGGTAGTAATATCTCGTCCACAGAGAGCGATATTAATACACGAATAGAAAAAGCATGGTTGGCCAAAAACAAATTATCAGTCATATGGAAATCAAATCTCACTGATAGACTAAAGCGGCAATTCTTCCAGGCTGTGGTTATATCAGTACTGCTGTATGGCAGCACCACTTGGACCCTAACAAAGCGCCTTGAGAATAAGCTAGATGAGGGCCGCAGAAGAATACTGCGTGCAGTTTTGAACAAGTCGTGGAAACAGCACCCAACAAGAAAGCAGCTGTATGGCAATCTGCCCCACCCCCATCTCGCAGACTATGAGGGTGAGACGGACTAGGCATGCAGGATACTGCTGGAGAAGTAAGGACGAGCTCATAAGAGACGTTATCCCGTGGAAGCCAACGCATGGACATGCTAGTGTGGGCCGCCCAGCAAGGACCTACATTGACCAACTATGCGAGGATGCTGGTTGCTGCGCAGAAGACCTCCCAGGGGCAATGAGTGATAGGGAAGGTTGGCGAGAGATTGTCATGGATATCCGTGGTGCGTGCGCGACATGATGATGATGATATATCCTATTGTTTTTTTTTGTTTGTTTTTTTTTTTTTTACGGCATATCAACCTCAGTGGGTCATTTAATGCCGATAAAGTTTTGAAATAAATCAATTCTTAATGGATAATACAATTTTTTTATAAATACATTTTCTATTTAACACATAGATGGGACCTTAACAGGTACTACCACTCCGGTCAGAGTGGACCAGGGAGCAATGGTGATGAAGGGGTGCTCCACATTCCCCAAACCTCCAAAAACTGGAACCTCACCATCAGATAGAGTTTAACGTCATTCCCAGGACATGTAGACCCGCAGCCACCGCCTCTAGCACCCATATGATAAAAAGGGGTTGGGGCTTGCCATAAGGCAATAGGGTTGGGAAAATCATATAGGTGCTAGGGCTTACATGACCAGCCGATTGATCGGAGGGGCCTCTCCGACCGCCCGTCTATCCCAAGATAGGGCCAAAGTGGAGTATTGCATATCATGAACTGCTCATCCACCTGGGCTCTATCCTTAAGCATCACGGCGTCGCCACCCACGGCCAACAGGTAGCCACATTTGGGGAGTCTTACCCCTCTGCAGAGTTTGGCAGAAGGTATATACGGCTATATAAAAGCTGTTACTAAATGACCCTTTTGAACCCAAGTCTATCCCAGCAGGAGGAGACAAATAACTACAGTATTTTCGCTGATTTGAAAAATTCTTGCTACACAGACTGTTGCTCATCGGAATAGCTAACTGCGAAAACGGTGGCGTCTTGTTGAAAAATGGTATTTTGTATGCATTTGCCTAGCTCCTTAGCCAGAAACAGGATGCGGCACAAGGAGATGGGCGTTGACCGTTTGCCATCACGTGGTTAAATATAGGTGCGGATAAATGGTATGTACAAAACACCTTTGCAATTCAACTATAATCATCATAAGTACCTTGACGCATATATATACATACATGCATATATATATATGAAGAAAAATATTTTCAAAAATATAACAAACCCCGGATGTTATGATCAGAGGAAACAATTTTATGTGTCTATACTTAAGTATTTCGGTATTAAACCATCATCAGGACACTGTTACAGAATTTTTTGAGGGAGAAAATTGAAAAATGTTTAAGGTATAGTGAATGTGATAATGTAATTTTTAATTTCATTCAATGAATGATTAATTTCCTCATCGTTTTCCATATATATTATATTATATATATATTATATATATATTACCTTTCAGAATCTGCTTACAGTTTCCTTTACACCTGACAAAACACTATACTCACACCTGTCCTCAGTAATTTGCCTTTTGCCCAGGCTAACGGCTTAAATTAAACTCTACTCTTCGCCGAACACAACGTCCGGGTCATACGGCAGGTAGAGTTACCCCCGCGGCTACTTTACCGAAATAAATCCTTTTTAAGAGACATTCAAGAGTTACGATGTGAAATACATAAACACACCCATGTACACCGTGTACAGATAAGTATATACTCCCCCAATCCGTACGTACTCATTCACGCACACGGACGCGTACAATAGAATGGTGTATGTGTTTCTGTGGTGTGGGTGTGTTTTTGGCGTGTGTGTGTGAGAGAGAAGGAGAGAGAGAGAGGGGGGAAATACGCACACACACACACACACAAATAATTTATTAAGGCTTTGCATATCTAGGGCACCCAGTTAAGAATCGAAACTCACTCACAATACTCTGTTAATCTTAGCTTGCTAACCCTTTACAAACACATGAGAGGCCGCCTAACACACACACACACACACACACACACTATTTCCTAGTTGAGTAACATGAGTGACCCAGAAAAAACAGAACCCAATTTTTTTACTTATTTTCCATTAAACTAACCCTAAACTATAACCCCAAAACCCTAACCTAACCCTAACTTTAAACCCTAAACCCTAATCCTTGTTGGACTTTAACTTAAAAAAATTAAATTAAAATTAACAGTTTTATTACAAAATATGTGGGTTCTGTTTTTTCTGGGTTAACCTGTAATATTATGTTACTCAACTAGGGTGGTTGGGTTAGGGTTAGGGTTAGGGTTAGGGTTTGGGTTGGGATTTAAGGTTAGTTTAATGGGAAAATAAATAATTTGGGTTCTGTTTTTCTGGGTCACCCTGTAATATCATGTTACTCAACTAGGAATTAACCCGACAGGCTTTTTGGTCTGATAATAAGCGGCTGATACTCTGCTTTGAAACCAATGGTAACAAACACTTTTTAATTGGATAGTATCTCATAAATCGAGTTTTGAATATTTACTTTACACACACGCACACACACATTTTTTAAATCTTTCTCAGTGACACATCATCAACAATATTGACTGTTTGTTCTTTTAAGACCCATACACAGAGGACAGGAGTAGATTTATATCCACATACTCGTTAATCAATAGCAACCCCACTCAATAGACAGGCGTTATCATGTCATGGCCACTCGAGTGTATCACAGTAAAAGACACATACACATGCCAGGCCGTTTTGAAATTGATAAGCCGCTAATACTCTGCGTTGAAACCAATGGTAAGAAACACTTTTTAATTGGATAGATCCCGTAACTCGATTTTTGAATGTTTTACTTTAAAGCAGTAGGTATCCCACCCGCACATACATACCACACACACACACACGCACACACACACACACATATTTTTTCTTTCTCGGTGACATATTGTTCTTTAAAGACACATACACATACCACATGCTTTTTTGAATTGATGATCAGCGGCTAATACTCTGCTTTGAAACCAATGGTAAAGAAATCTTTTAAATTGGATAGTATCTCGTAACTCGATTTTTGAATATTTACTTTAAAGGAGTAGGTATCACCACCCGTACACACACAAACACACACACACATACGTTTTATTTTTCTTTCACAATGGCACATCATCAACAATATTAAATGTTAGTTCTTTAAACATACGATAGGCTGTTATTTCCTAGTTGAGTAACATGAGTGACCCAGAAAAAACAGAACCTAAATTATTTATTTATTTTCCCATTAAACTAGCCCAAAACCCTAAACCTAACCTTTTTGGACTGTTGATAAGCGGCTGATACTCTGCTTTGAAACCAATGGTAACAAACACTTTTTAATTGGATAGTATCTCGTAACTCGATTTTTGAATATTTACTTTACACACACAATCACACACACACACACACACCACACACACACACACACACACACACTTTTAAATTCTCGGTGACACATCATCAACAGTATTTGAATGTTTGTTCTTTTAAGACCCATACACAGAGGACAGGAGTAGATTTATATCCACATACTCGTTGATCAATAGCAACCCACTCAAAGACAGGCGTTATCATGTCATGGCCACTCGAGTGATCACTGTAAAGACATGACTCCCTCGACGACGGTCATTTGTGTCTCCCTTCAACGAACGACAACGGAATGCGAGTTGAGTTTTATCGCTTCATTCTTATTTGCGAGTGACAGGTTTATCTAACTTGGTTATTCCGCTGCCCCCCCTCCCCCGTATCAAACCGTTGTTCTCTTCCGAGAAACGAGTGAAGACATTACACCTTTTGACACGGACATACACTTCCTATCTATCTATCTATCTATTCTATCTATCTATCTAATCTATATTGCATCTCTATCGTTATATCTATCTACTCTATCTACTATATCTATCTCTCTCTATAATGTCCTATCTATCTATCTAATCTCTCTATCTATCTAGTCTATCTATCTATCTATCTATCTATCTATCTAGTATGTATCTATCTATTGTTATCTATCTATCTATCTATCTATCTCTAATCTATCAACTATATGTCATCTGTATATTCTATCTATCTATCTATCTATCTAACTATCTATCATCTATCTCATCATCTATCTATCTCTATATATATATATTATATATATCTATCTCTATCTGTCTCTATATGTCTGTCTGTCTGTCTGTATCTGTCTCTCTCTCTAAACTATCTATCTTCTATCTATCTATAATATATATATATATATATATCTTTCTAGTCTGTTGTATCTATCTATCTATCTCTCTATCTATCTATCTATCTATCTATCTATATCTAAACATACTTATATCTATTTATCTATATATCTATCTCTCAGTTTGTTACATCTAACTCCCTATATATCTAAACATTCTCTATCTATCTAGCTAACTAGCTAGCTATGTATCTATGTCTTAAACTATTCTACTCTCTCTCGCTCTCTCTCTCTTCTCTCTTCTCTCTCTCTCTATATATATTATTATATATATATATATATATATATATATATATATATATATATATATAGAGAAGAGAGAGAGAGAGAGAGAGAGGAGAGATAGATAAATAGATAGATAGATAGATAGATATGAAGTTGAGACATAGCTAGCTAGATAGATAGATAGATAGATATAAGAATGCTTATATATATAGGGAGTTCGATGTAACAAACTGAGAGGTAGATATATAGATAATATAAATATATATATATATATATATATATATATATATATATATATATATATATATATATAATATATTTGCCAGTGACAGGTTTAACTAACTTAGTTATTTTCCAGTTGTTGTTCTCTGCGCTACAACTGAAGACATTTTTTACACGGACATACACTTCCTTCCACGTTCGTGTCTTTAATTTATTTCTGAATGATGTGAGGAGTAACTTATTCACCAGTAAATCCATTTTCTACCTCTACTTTACACATACACCTTTACGTAATACATTTACGCAAGCATACACACGTGCAATTCTGACATGTTTCGACAGTGAATTTTGGGTAACATAGATTCAATTTGAAAAATCTGATTAAATCTTTTAATTTCATTTATTCTTTATATATATATATATATATATATATATATATATATATATATATATATATATATATATTACAAATATATTATATATATTGTGTGTATATATATATATATATATACATATGAATCTTTTAATTTCATTATTCTTTATATATATATATATATATATATATATATAATATATATATATACACATATATATATATATATATATATATATATATATACATATCATCAGTATGTTTCTTTCTATCTATCTATCTGGACTTGTTTATATCTATCTATCTTTCTATCTATCTATCTATCTATCTTATCTATCTATCTATATATATATATATAATATATATATAATATATATATATATTTCTTTATCTATTTAACTATCAGTATGTTTCTATCTACTATAATATCTATCTATCTATCCCAATCTGTTCATATCTATCTATCTATCTATCTATCTATCCCAGTCTGTGCGTTTGGTAGCTGGTATGATAGCAGGATAAAAGCCATAGTTTTAAATACCTTCGTACAATCTCTCGTAGACGATTCGAGCAATAGAAATTGTCCTGTTCCCACATCAAGCGATTAATACATTGAATTTTTCTTAGAATCCGGCATACTCGCGTCAATTATGAGTCTATTCTCGTCGATCCCCAATTACGATTGACGTAGATAAATGAGTAACATCCTGAAAGATATAAATGAAAAAATGAGGGTAATGATAAGCTAACGAGGAGTGAGCTCTGTTGATGGGGCGGCCAGCGAGAATTGAACACGGCATCTATTGTTTGGTAGACGAGGTTGTTGACCACTGTACCATGTGTAGTGCCTAAAGCTTGGCGGATGGGATGGTCCCATTCATAAAAGTGGTTGTTTGTAAAAGTCTGGAAGGGAGAAAGTGGGAAAGGAAGGAAGGGTGGAAAAAAAGAGATTGGTTTGGTTTGTTTTGTTTTACGGCATATCAACCTCAGTGGGTCATTTAATGTCTATAAAGTTTTGAAATAAATCAATTCTTAATGGATAATACAATTTTTTTATAGATACATTTTTCTATTTAACCCATAGATGGGACCCTAACAGGTAATACCACTCCGGGTCAGAGTGGACCAGGGAGCAATGGTGATGAAGGGGTGCTCCACATTCCCCAAACCTTCAGAACTGGAACCTCACCATCAGATAGATATTAACGTCATTCCCAGGACATGTAGACCCGCAGTCACCGCCTTCTAGCACCCATATGATAAAAAGGGTTTGGGGCTTGCCATAAGGGCAATAAGGTTGGGAAAATCATATAGGTGCTAGGGCTTGACGTGACCAGCCGATTGATCGGAGGGGGCCTCTCCGACCGCCCGTCTAGCACAAGATAGGGCCAAAGTGAAGTATTGCATGTCATGAATTGCTCATCCACCTGGGTTCTATCCTTAAGCATCACGGGTCGCCACCCACGGCCAACAGGTGGCCCCATTGGGTGAGTCTTACCCCTCTGCAGAGGTGCAGTCGGTGCATTCTATCGCCCCAGCCGACAGGGCGGCTGCACCGTGTATAGTGCCTATAGCTCGGCGGATGGGATGGTCCCATTCATAAAAGTGGTTGTTTGTCAAGGTCTGGAAGGAGGAAAGTGGGGAAGGAAGGAAGGAAGGATGGAAGAAGAGAGAAAGGAAGAAAGAATTGTAGGAAGGAAGGGAGAAAAGATGGAGGCAAGGATGGAGGTAAGGATGAATGGAAGGAAGGATGGTTGGAAAGAAGAAAGGAAGAATAGACGTAAGGAGTAAACAGATGAAATATATAATATATATATATATATAAAGAGAGAGAGAGAGAGAGAGAGAGAGAGAGAGAAATAGACAGATAGATACAGAGATAGATTGGTAGATAGATAGATACAGAGTTAGATAGATAAATAGATAGAAATAGACAGATAGATACAGAGGTAGATAGATTCAGATAGATACATATATATATATATATATATATATATATATATATATATATATTAGAGAGAGAGAGAGAGAGAGAGAGAGAGAGAGCGAGAGGAGAGTAACTTATTGCTGAATGCTTCAAACGGTAGAAGAAAGGATATTCAAAAGTTACAGACAGAAAGAAAGAAAGAAAGAAAGAAAGAAAGGGAGAAAGAAACAAGAAAGAAGAAACAAAGGGGAAAAGAAAGAAGGAAGGAAAAAAAAAGAAAGGGAGAAAGAAAGAAAAAGGCCGAAAGAAAGAAAGACCGAAGAAAGAAAGAGGAAAAAAGAAAGAATGGAAAAAAAGAAAGGGAAAAGAAAGAAGGGAGAAAGAAAGAAGGGAAGGAAAATAAAAGAAAGAAAGAAAGAAGAAAGAAAGGAAAAGAAAGAGGGAAGCGAAAGAAGAAAGAGAAAGAGAGAAAGAAAGAAAGAAAGAAGAAAAGAAGAAAGAAGAAGGAAAAAGAAAGAAAGGAAAGAAAGGAAAAAAAAAGAAAGGGAAAGAGGAAGAGAGAAAAAAGAAAGAAAGAAAGAAAGACTTGAACATTTGATTGAATGTTTCAAAACTAAAAGCCGCAACTCATTTTCTTGTCGCCGTAATGTCGCGTTTCCATAAAAAAATACATAAACGACCCCCCCCCAAAAAAAAAAAAAAAATCTAAAATGTCAAAAAAAAATGTCTGAAAAAAAAACCCCCAAAAAACAAAGAAACGAAACCAACAAAAACAAAAAACAAAAACGAATATCCACATGAATAAATAAACAAATAAATAAAGAAATAAAAACAAATAAATAAATAACGAAGAAGATCGTTAACGCGAAATAAATAACTCATACAGCAGCCTAATTGTGTTCACCGCATTTGACTTCCCCCCTCTCCCCCCTCCTGCCTCACAGTGCCGTTACCATAGCAACTAATTTATTGATGATCGCCTCAGAGATCAAGCCTGGTCACGTGATAACATAATGACCGCTCCAGGTGTAAAATCACGTACAGGATTTTCTCTTCGGCCCGAAAGAAAAATGTTACTGTGAAACCTTTCATAAAACCGAAATGGGTTCGCCCCAAGTAGTAATTACTAGGGGCGGGCTGAAAAAGGGAGAGAAAGAGACAGAAGGATTAAAATGAAATGAAATAGGGAAAGTTAAAACACGATTACCTGCCCTTGCTTATTAGAGCTCGAATAAGATGGCTTTTTCAAAAGATAAACGACAAAGTACACACACACACACATATATATATATATATATATATATATATATATATATATATATATATCTATTATAATGGAGATTGTGTGTTTTTCTGTCTGTAACCGAAACTATATTACTAAATCGAGTCACAATTAACATAGTTATTTTCATCACATTCTTCATGATTTTATTTATATTTAAACCTCAATTATTAATAAAATTGCTTCACCTTTTTATTAGTGTTGTCCATATCTACATACTAATAACATGCAATTGTATTTATATATACAAAAAATAGCGGTTTGCAGTGTGAACGGGAAGGGTAATTTGCATATTGATATTAAAAATGTGATTTTATTAAATATGTGCTTAGTATAATTGATTTCTAACTGTTTGGTTTTATTTTAATGAATATAAGCAAAAATCTCTCCAATGAATCTTAAATGAAATCTATTAACAAGAAAAAAATAAATGTAATTTTATTCTTTATTTCCTAATTTAACTAAATAGTTAAATAAGTAAAATTCAGCAATGAAAGACGGCAGTGATGGAAGAGTAAGTTTCATTTCTATTTTTCTATTATAACCCCACTCTGTTTCAAATCTTTTTATCTGCATTCTTATTAGACTTTCTAATTTAATACGATATTTCATTACATTAAAACTTAAATACTTGCACCCGGAGGGGGCATATATTTGCTAGTATA
>CM042170.1:25056088-25073588 GCA_023376005.1 Doryteuthis pealeii | reverse complement strand
TCCAATTGGACAATTGAGTGTGAATTTTGGGAACTTATAAACCTAATGTCTTGATTTGGCTAGAATATCTACCTATTTCACTTATGTATGATTTTTTTACCTAGACTCATATTGTGTTTTTTCTTCTTTTTTTAAAATAATACTTTTGAATAATCTTCAAGCCTCATCTCAAACATTTAGAGAAATACTTTTCTTTGTTCTTCTCATGTATAGACTTTTCTCTAAGGATTGACACATCTCAGCTCAAAGGTGGCCAATAGATAAGTATCAACTTATTTAATTAAACGTTTGAAAGTAGATTAACAATATAAAAAGAGGCTTTAAAAAGTCAGCTATGATAAGATACAAGGTGATTGTCCATCCGAACAACCGGAAGTGGTTTTAACAGTGTCAAAACATGACATCTTGGCGGGAATAAAACTTCCAATCCGTCGATGATGTGATTTTTTTTTTAAAGCACTTAAGTTTATTTGAAACTAGAAGCGGCTACTCGGCATAACCTGGGTAGAGCGGGGATAATAAAAAAGTTAGTCTCGCAGATCCATTGATTTTTTTTTATCTTACATTATTGATTTATATTTTAAGCACAAACGCCACCAATGACTTTCCCTTCTATTCAAATCCTAATTTTTAAATATCTTCCCCAGATATAGATAAAATCTTCATTATTTTTGTACAAAAAGGAAGCTCTTGTGATAGTGAATGTATATATATTATATATATATTTACTATGTCGTTAATTGTTTTTTTTTATACACACAACATACATAAACCCAACTGCCCTTCATATATGTTTAGATGGATCCCTAAGTCTTCGAGGTTGTTCTTTTACGTTGGTGTCCCTTTTCGTAAGAATCTCTCGTAGTTTCTTTGAACAATGCTCGTCCCATTGTATATATATATATATATATATATATATATATAGAGAGAGAGAGAGAGAGAGAGACAGACAGACAGACAGACAGACAGACAGACAGGCAGACAGACAGACAGAGAGAGAGAGAGTAACTTATTGCTGAATGCTTCAAACAGTAAAAGAAAGGATATTTCAAAAGTGACAGACAGACAGAAAGAAAGAAAGAAAGAAAGAAAGGGGAAAAGAGAAAGGAGGGAAAAAAGAAAGGAGAAACAAAGAAAGAAACAAAGGCCGAAAGAAAGAAAGACCGAAAGGAAAAAAGAAAGAAAGGGAGAAAGAAAGGAAGGGGAAAAGAAAACCCAAAGGAAAAAAGAAAGAAAAGGAGTAAGAAAGAAACAAAGGCCGAAAGAAAAAAAGACTGAAAGGAAAAAAGAAAGAAAGAGAGAAAGAAAGAAAGAAAGAAAGGGGAAAAGAAAGAAAGACCGAAAGGAAAAAAGAAAGAAAGGAAGGAAAAAGAAAGAAAGGAAGGAAAAAGAAAGAAAGGGAGAAGGAAAGAAAGACCGAAAGCTCTTTATATATGTCTAGATGGATCCCTAAGACTTCTAGTTTGTTCTTTTACGTTGGTGTCTCCTTCGTAAGAATCTCTCGTAGTTTCTTTGAACGATGCTCGTCCCAGCAGAACTCTGCAACAAAGTCGCAACTCCCCTAATGTCGAAAATTAACGCCTTATATTTTACAGCAATTTTAATGCACAAAATTTGACATACCATTAAAACAAGCAAAGTAACCCGATTAACATACCTTTCTTTGTTCTTCTCTTGTGTAGATTTTCTCTAAGGATTGACACATCTCAGCTCAAAGGTGGCCAATAGATAAGTATCAACTTATTTAATTAAACGTTTGAAAGTAGATTAACAATATAAAAAGAGGCTTTAAAAAGTCAACCATGATAAGATACAATGTGATTGTCCATCCGAACGACCGGAAATGGTTTTAACAGTGTCAAAACATGACATCTTGGCGGGAATAAAACTTCCGATCTGTCAATGATGAGGTTTTTTTTAAGCACTTAAGTTTATTTGAAATGGATTCCTAAGTCTTCTAGGGGTCAAGTTTGTTCTTTTACGTTGGTGTCTCCTTCGTAAGAATCTCTAGTAGTTTCTTTTAACAATGCTCGTCCCAGCGACACTTCGCAAGGAAGTCGCAACTAACCCATTGTCGAAAATAAATGCCTTATAAAAAAAGAACATGCACGGAATTAATAATTCAAAATTATATATATATATATATATATATATATATGGGGGGGGGGGAGATTATGTGCTTAATTAAAGTCATAGCTAATTTGTTAATTAATTAATTATAATTAAATGAATTAGGCGTGTATATCGGTTTAAATGTAAAGCGTAAACAAATCGAGAAAAAGTCGATCTCTGTATGTACATTTCAGTCTATTAGGCCTCATTTTACGCTTTACATTTAAACCGACATACACACCTAATTATTTAGTTATAATTAATTAATTAACAAATTAGGTATGACTTTAATTAAGCACATAATCTCCCAAAAATTGTCGGCCTTCGCCATTTCAAACACATTGTTTGACCACTTCATATATATATATATATATATATATATATGTATTGGTTTGGACGTTGATTTTGAAGGCTATAACAATGCAGGTGTAAAGAAAAAAATAATGAGGTAACAATGGTATTGTGTGTTAACCTGTAATTTATTCTTGAATTTTCGTGATAAAATCTCTTTTTCAGAAGATCACTGGAACTGAAGTCGTCTTGCAAAGCATTTCTAGTTAAATAAATTTTTTTTGAAAATGTTACATATATATATATATATATATATATATATATATATATATATATATATATATATGGCCATTTGCCTGTCTGAATTAAATAAAAACGTAGTCTGACGAAGCTCGGTGGGCCTCAGATACCCACCAATGGAAATTGTCCATAATCACGATACCCTGGTATTTGAGGCCTTTTTATTCACAAATAAATTTGCTCTGTTTATAATAAGTAAACATTGAGCTCTCATACGGAACCTGAACTCTACAACAAACTGCTGGTAGAGAATAGGACCAGCTTAGAATCACCTTGTACCAAGAAACTTAGTACCCCAACAAAGAATATATATATATATATATATTATATATATATATATATATATATAAGGGTTTGAGAGGAACTTGTGATTTATAATTGTTTAGTAAACAATTTGGAGCCAGAATTACCAGAGATTATTGATATTCAATGCGTTGTTTGTCCAAAATGCCATTTGTTATTAACATCCGGGGACTTCAATAAGTTTTTGTCATTTAATGTCTTTGTACTACAATTAGTAAACACCTAGTTGATGTCACAGATGGTTATATATATATATGTATATATATATATATATATATATATATATATATATATATATATATATATATATATATATTGTAGTTATATATATATTGTAGTTATATATATATATATATGTAGTTATATATATATATATATATTTATATAATTACAATGATGCATATCTATCAACATCGGTATATCTATCCATCTATATATCTATCTCCATAGGCTTTTATCTATATATGTTCATATCTCCATATGTACATATATATATCTATCTCTTCTCTCTCTCTCTCTCTATATATATATATATAATATATATATATATTATTTTTTTCATATTATCAACCAAAGCCTGAAGAAGATACCAGAAGATCTGAAACACGTGTTGCACATGTAAAACAAAAAGAATAAAACATTTTTTTCTGAGAACAAAATACATTTTGCGGACCTTCCTTTTTATAAAATTTGAATTTTCTCCGTTGGAACCAGAACAACACTTTTTATATATATATATATATATATATAATATTATATATATATATATATATATATATTATATATACAGGGTGACCAAGACAAAACAGAACCCAAATTCTGTTTATTTGGGGGGGGGGGTAACATTCACATTCAACTGGATGCTCTATAGTTGGATACATACCGTTTCTAAAGATATTAGCGCTTATGTGACATGAAAACAGCCTCGTCCAGGATTTTAATTCGGGTTGCGTTGTTCATTTCCTACAATGTTAACTATTACACAACGAGACCCTCCCGTATATATATATATATATATATATACATATATATGTTTAATTGGAGTCGTACCTAATTTTGAAAATTAATTAATTAATCTATAGCTCTGCTGATGAGGCCTAATAGGCCGAAATGTACATACAGAGATTGATTTTTCTCGATTTGTTTAGCCATACATTTAATAGGTATTCCCGCCTAATTCATTATTAATTAATTAATTTTCAAAATTAGGTACGACTCCAATTAAACACTTATTCTCCAAAAAATTATCGGCAAAAAGCCATTCTAAACAAACCTTGTTTACAACTTACCACATCGTCGTGTAATAAAAGTCACTAGAAGAGGAATGTTAACCTACTCTAAACAAATCATAAAATCTAAGAAGTTCGTTTGGTGTTGGGGTTATGGGATCGGCCTGTCAGCTTGGCAGTCCGGTTTCAAATCACGCACAGGGCGGTCTTCCGATCTATAGCTCTGCTGACGAGGCCTAATAGGCCGAAATGTACATACAGAGATTGATTTTTCTCGATTTGTTTAGCCATACATTTAATATGTATTCCCGCCTAATTCATTATTAATTAATTAATTTTCAAAATTAGGTACGACTCCAATTAAACACTTATTCTCCAAAAAATTATCGGCAAAAAGCCATTCTAAACAAACCTTGTTTACAACTTACCACATCGTCGTGTAATAAAAGTCACTAGAAGAGGAATGTTAACCTACTCTAAACAAATCATAAAATCTAAGAAGTTCGTTTGGTGTTGGGGTTATGGGATCGGCCTGTCAGCTTGGCAGTCCGGTTTCAAATCACGCACAGGGGCGGTCTTCCGATCTATAGCTCTGCTGATGAGGCCTAATAGGCCGAAATGTACATACAGAGATTGATTTTTCTCGATTTGTTTAGCCATACATTTAATAGGTATTCCCGCCTAATTCATTATTAATTAATTAATTTTCAAAATTAGGTACGACTCCAATTAAACACTTATTCTCCAAAAAATTATCGGCAAAAAGCCATTCTAAACAAACCTTGTTTACAACTTACCACATCGTCGTGTAATAAAAGTCACTAGAAGAGGAATGTTAACCTACTCTAAACAAATCATAAAATCTAAGAAGTTCGTTGGTGTTGGGGTTATGGGATCGGCCTGTCAGCTTGGCAGTCCGGTTTCAAATCACGCACAGGGCGGTCTTCCGATCTATAGCTCTGCTGACGAGGCCTAATAGGCCGAAATGTACATACAGAGATTGATTTTTCTCGATTTGTTTAGCCATACATTTAATATGTATTCCCGCCTAATTCATTATTAATTAATTAATTTTCAAAATTAGGTACGACTCCAATTAAACACTTATTCTCCAAAAAATTATCGGCAAAAAGCCATTCTAAACAAACCTTGTTTACAACTTACCACATCGTCGTGTAATAAAAGTCACTAGAAGAGGAATGTTAACCTACTCTAAACAAATCATAAAATCTAAGAAGTTCGTTTGGTGTTGGGGTTATGGGATCGGCCTGTCAGCTTGGCAGTCCGGTTTCAAATCACGCACAGGGCGGTCTTCCGATCTATAGCTCTGCTGATGAGGCCTAATAGGCCGAAATGTACATACAGAGATTGATTTTTCTCGATTTGTTTAGCCATACATTTAATAGGTATTCCCGCCTAATTCATTATTAATTAATTAATTTTCAAAATTAGGTACGACTCCAATTAAACACTTATTCTCCAAAAAATTATCGGCAAAAAGCCATTCTAAACAAACCTTGTTTACAATATATATATATATATATATATATATATATATATGTGTGTGTGTGTGTGTGTGTGTGTGTGTGTGTGTGTGTCGTATATATATATTTATATATATATATATATATATATATATATATATAAATATATATATACAGACACACACAGACACAGACACACACACACTTGTATATGTGTGGGGAGTTTTTTTTAAAATATATATATATATATATATATATATATATATATATATATATATATATATATATATATATAAAACCTCCCACACATATACAAGTACATTTCAAACGAATTTAACTAAAATATATTTTTCACTGAACAAATGGACTCACCACTTCTAATACATTTCTCTGGCCAGATTAAAGAGTCTTGTTAAACACTTAGAAATATTTTAAAAACTTTCTAAAAAAAATTCGTTCACTAGAAATTTTCTGCTGTCGATAACCTAAGGTCGAAACTAGTGGAGAACAATCAAAAATAAATAACATAAAATAAATATTCCTGTTTGTCTTATCACTTGTTGTTAATCTCATATGCATGCATATATGAATAAATATATACATATATATGTCTGTGTGTGTGCATGTTTGCGAGTGCGTGTGTGTGTGTGCGTGTGTAATGGTTTATGTCATTAAAACCAAACCAAACCAAACCAAACTAATCAGTCTGTATATATATATATATATATATATATATATATATATATATATATATATATGGGAGAATATGTGCTTAATTGGAGTCGTACCTAATTTTGAAAATTAATTAATTAATAATGAATTAGGCGGGAATGCCTATTTAAATTTATGGCTAAACAAATCGAGAAAAATCAATCTCTGTATGTACATTTCGGCCTATTAGGCCTCATCAGTAGAGCTATAGATTGGACGGCCGCCCTGTGCGTGATTTGAAACCGGACTGCCAAGCTGACAGGCCGATACCATAACACCTACACCAAACGGACTTCTTAGATTTTACGATTTGTTTAGAGTAGGTTAATATTCCTCTTCTAGTGACTTTTTATTACACGACTCCAATTAAGCACATATTCTCCCAAAAATTGTCGGCAAAAAGCCATTCCAAACATACCTTGTTTACAACTTATCATATTATAATGCTTCAAACAGTAAAATAAAGGATATTTCAAAAGTGACAGACAGACAGACAGAAAGAAAGAAAGAAAGGAAGAAATATATATATATATATATATATATATATATATATATATATATATATATATAGAGAGAGAGAGAGAGAGAGAGAGAGAATGAGAGAGTGAAATTAAAATAACGACAGCAGAATGTGATGATGTACGTGTTACAGTAATATTTAAGTCGACCCAATTATATATATATATATTATATATATATATATATATATATATATATATATATACATATACATACAAAGTAAATGGCCTAGCAATTCATATACATACGTATACATGCCTCTCTCTCTCTATATATATATATATATATATATATATATTCATATACATACGTATACATACGTATTTTCGTCATACAACGTGTGATAGCACGTGCGATACCCTGTCCTCGTCAGCTGTCGACTAGGAGTGATAACACATATAATATATATATACATACAAAGTAAATGGCTTAGCAATTCATATACATACGTATACATACGTATATTTATATTTATATATATATAATATATACATACAAAGTAAGTGCCTAGCAATTCATATACATATGTATACACGCCTATATATATATATATATATATATATATATATATATATATATTATATATATATATATATATATATAGGCATGTATACGTACGTATATGAATTGTTAGGCCATTTGCTTTACATAAGCAGGCTGGTAGTTAGGTTCATCGCTAGGTAATTACGAGTGACGAATAATGGACGTCAGTTGTTAAAGATAGACTGTTTTATTTAGTTCGCTTCCAATTACACCCAGCTGTCTACTGGTGTACTGGTGTTACCATCTTCCATTCAATAGAATAATCAGTTTTATACATAGTAAAGTCAGTGGTTCACACGAAGAGATTCGCGAAAATATTCATACGTAATTTCATTTACATATACGCCCGCACGCACATTCATTTATATATACTAGCAAATATATGCACCCTCTGGGTGCAAGTATTTAGGTTTTGATGTAATAAAATATTGTATCAAATTAGAAACTATTTAGAAAATGATAAACTGAGGGGGTGTAATCGAAAAATAGAACGGCTTTAAATCTAACTCTTCCATCATTTTCCATCACTCACGGCTTTCATTTTTCCTAATTTATCTATTTAGTTAGATTATGAAGTATTTAATAAAATTACAGTTCTTTCGTCTTGTTTATGGATTTCTTTTAAGATTTATCCCCGAGATTTTTGCTCAGATTCGTTAAGAGAAAACCAAACAATTACAAATCAATAATACTAAGCATATATTTATTAAAATCAAATTCTTAATATCAATATGCAAATTAGCCTTCTCGATCACACTGTAAACCGCTATTTTGTTGAATATATAAATACACTTGCATGTTATTAGTATGTAGATTAATCCAACAGTATTAATAAGGTATAACAATTTTATCAATAATTGAAGTTTAAATAAAAATAAATTCATGGTGAATGTGACGTCAATAACTAAGGGAATTGTGACCTGAGTAGTGATTTAGTTTCGGTTACAGACAGACAAACACACAATCTCCATTATAATAAGATAATATTATATATATATATATATATATTGGGGGATATGTGCTTAATTGAAGTCATACCTAATTTTGAAAATTAATTAGTTAATAATTAATGAATATAGGCGGGCATATATGTTCAAATGTAAGGCTAAACAAATCGAGAAAATGTCAATACCTGAATCTACATTTCGACCTATCAGGTGTCATCAGCAAGGTTATACACATGCAGATGAGACCTAATAGGTCGAAATGTACATTCAGGGATTGACATTTTCTCGATTTGTTTAGCCTTACATTTGAACATATATGCCCGCCTATATTCATTAATTATAAACTAATTAATTTTCAAAATTAAGTTTGACTTCAATTATCAATATATATATATATATATATATATATATATATATATATATATATATATATATATATATATTCAAAGAAGGAATATGGTTTGTTAACATTTCATTTACTGTTGCTATTATGTAGTATATCAACTGTTTTAAAAAATCTTATAAAATCTTTCGCATAAACTTTTCATCTCATAATTACCTAAGGTCAAAACTAGTTCGGACCAATTAGAAAATAATCACAAAGAAATATTCCTAATTAAAAATCAATAATACTAAGCACATATTTATTAAAATCAAATTTTTAATATTAATATGTAAATTAGCCTTCTCGTTCAAACTGTAAACCGCCATTTTGTTGTATATATAAATACAATTGCATGTTATTAGAACGTAGATATGGTCAACAGTATTAATAATGGAAGATAATTTTATTAATAATTGAGGTTTAAATCAAATCATGGAGAATGTGATGTAAATAACTATGTGACTCGATTAGTAATATAGTTTCGGTTACAGACAGAAAAACACACAATCTCCATTATAATAAGATACATATATATATATATATATATATATATATATATTATTAATAAATATTTTTGATCTTTTTTTATCATATTGTCCTGAAGAAGGTTTTTCTTCTACCGAAATGTTTAAACGTCGACATAAACATCATAATAGATTCATCTTTTTTTGGAACACTTTGTTCCCCCCCCCTCTCACACACACACTTTCTTTCTCCCTCTCTCTCTCTCACACACACTTTCTTTCTCTCTCTCTCTCTATCTATCTCTCTCTCTCTCTCTCTCTCTATATATATATATATATATATATAACACAGAGACACAGAGACACAGAGACACACATATATATATATATATATATATATATATATATATATATTGTAAACAAAGAAAGGACTTACTAGGTTTGAATATTATCAATCTATAAGGTCTTCTCCCCCTACCCCTTTAGGAGAAAAGAAAAGAAATTGTTCTTTTCGTTCATCTTTATTTTCCTACTCGGGTTTTTTTCCCTCCCCCTGTATTGTAATATATATATATATATATATATATATATATATATATATATATTATTATTATATTATTTATTATAATGGAGATTGTGGGTTTGTTTGTCTGTAACCGAAACTATTACAATTCAGTCACATTCCCTTAGTTNATTTACATCACATTCTACATGATTTTATCTTTTTATTTAAACCTCAATATCACATAACAATTGTTTACATCATTAAGACTGTTGACCATATCTATCCTACTATAACATGCAATTGTATTTATATATAAAACAAAATAAGCGATTACAGTGTGAATGGGAGGCTAATTTGCATATTGATCTTAAAAAATTTGATTTTAATAAATATATGCTTCGGTATTATTGATTTCTAATTGTTTGGTTTTATCTTATTGAATATGAGCCAAATCTCGTGATAAATCATTAAAAGAAATCCATTAACAAGAAGAAATAACTGTAATTTGTTCTTTACTTCCTATTTTAACTAAATAGTTAAATTAGGAAATTTACCAATGAAAGACTGCGCAGTGATGGATGATGATGGAAGAGTTAATTTCAAAGTTGTTCCAAATCATTTTATCTGCATTCTTATTCATTTCATTAGCCTTTCTAATTTAATATAATATCTTATATTAAAACTTAAATACTTGCACATGGAGGGTGCATATATTTGCTAGTATATATAATGTATGTATATATATATATTGTTAAGTTGTGAATTTGCATGAATTTATAAACAAATATGCATTCTTTAACGGATGCTATCTATGCAAGTACATTCTAAACAGATAAACACATATTTCATTCCCCTAGATATTTTCATCCTGTACTTTTAATATACAAGTGATACAAGTGTCAAGGTTTCAAACTAATTAAATTTTCTCATCCATATATTAACTTTACTTATATCCCAACTAGCCCTGTCGGTTGGGTCCGTAGAATACACCGACTTGCAACCGACTGAAAGGTATGAATCCTACTCTCCCTCCAGCTATGGGTAAATATTTGGGCAGACTAAGCTCTTTAACCTTGCGTTAGGCAACCGTTCTAGGAGAAGGAAAACTCTGAATTTAAAACCTGTAGAACCCCCGCTTAAGAAATTGACCTTGTGTCGCATCCTGCTTCGTGCAGAGGCGGTTGGTAAATATATATAGTGTGTTGGGGTGGGAAAGGGATTAATCCTACTCTCCTTCCAGCTATGGGTAAATAGTAGGGCAGACTGGGCTCTTTAACCTTGGTTAGGCAACCGGGTCTAGGAGAAAGAAAACTCTGAATTAAAAACCCGTAGAACCCTGCTTAAGAAATTGACCTTGTGTCGCATCCTGCTCGTGCGGAGGGTTGGTAAATATATATAGTGTGTTTGCGGTGGGTTTATACAAAGAACACGCATTCTTAACGCCTGCTTATGTATAAGAGTACATTTTTAATAAGATAACGCATCTTCCATTTCCCCTAGATTCTCTTCATCCCGCTGCTCGACTATCCCCAATAATATTAATGTTCAAAGGGTCAAACTAATTAAACTTTCTCGTCTATTTATTAGTCTTTACTATATCTGCAACTAGTGTCCCTTTCTATCTTGAGCCCTGTCGGCGAGGTTTAGCATACACCGTCCGCTCATCCTCTGCAGAGGATATGGCTCCTCTCCCGAAAGGATGTCTTGGGTATGATGAATTACTAGCAATTTATCATATCCAAGATAAGTGGTTCATTTTACATCATGATTTATTATATTGTGCCGTGCTGTCTTGAAGAAATCCTGGGAAGCAGCCACCTCCCCCCACCACAAAACAACAGCTGCCATGACATTTATCCCATCCTCCAACCCGTTTTGGTTGGAGAGGTAGAATACACTGACTGCCCTTTGCAGAGGCTACAATCCGACAAATGCAACCACCTGCTGACCGTGGTTGGGGACTCCTAATGCTTAAGGACGGAATCCTCGGTGTCTGAGTAGTCCATGATATCCATCACTCTCTACGTTCCTATTACTTGTATACGACTTCACTCCACAATGTAGTCACCTGTGACAGTGGTGACATCAGAGATACTTAAGGATATATCCTTGTGCTGCAGCAGTCTGAGCTTGGGCTAGATGGTCGGGCGATCCAGAGGCCCCGTCATAAGTCAGCTGGTTTCTCAAAGCTCTAGCACGTACATGAATACCCCGACCGTAACTCTTATCAGCCCACCAACCCTCTTTATTCATACATGTCTAGAAGGCGTAACTAGCCGTTCTAGTTTTTATGATGAAGTTCAAGCTACATCTAGTGGGTGAATTCCAATTCTCGGAGCTCTGTGAGGCTAGATAGGCTAAATTTAATTGGAGGGGGTAAAGTGGAGCAGACTAGGTATGTCGTTCCACCTCAGAAAAAATAATTACCCTGTCCAGCGCTACGAAAAGCGAATAGGACTCCTTTCGCTGTCCAGTTCTAACTGACATAGGCCACTACAGCCAAATCTTACTTTCCGTTACTTTTAACCTTGAGCCACCGTCTAGGCTCAAGTTTGTAGAGCGTTCGGCCTACGAAACCACCAAGCTCATAATTCGTTTACAGGTCCTCCCAACTCAGCTGAGAGCACAGGAATCTATGCGGTAAAAGTAAGCAGCTGCATGTTATGTGGCGCTCCACCTCAGATGCCTAAAACCAATCTCCTTGGCCTATCTCTCTCCTAATTGGATCTCCTATACTTTCACTTAAATAACGGTAGTATAAGTGAACATCCTCTATGGCGATCAGTTGCACGCTGATGGCCCTGAGAGAGTGAGTTGGGACAATGCTTCTGACCTCCACCTCTCACCTTGCTTCTTGGGGAATTAGAATCGTGAGTCGACACACATCCGGGAACCCCGCATAGTGAAATAACGCCCATTTCTTTCCCAGCCACGACACTATATACTCCCTCCGGTCTTTAAGTGGGCAACTCAGTGAAGTCTCAGTGCAGTTTTAGTGTGCAGTAGCCAGTTGCAGAGTTAGAAGCTAGCAAGATTGTGACTCTCAGCGCGCCAGTTGTTGTCTGTCCTGGGGGTTCCGGAATAAAATAACATCCAAAGTAAATCGAAGTCTTGTTGTTATTACTAAAAGCTAACAATGACACAAGGCTTCTGATAAGAAATGGTCCCCAGCAGAACCAGACACGGAATCCCCAGATAAGAAAGACCAGACGAGACCATTAGAAGATAGAAGAGAGAAGACTAGACGATCAGAAGACGGCCGGAAATATAGACCAGAGTAAAACATAACGAATATATCTATATGGTACCGTGAGGAAACGGCTACGTAACATATCAAATCTTTATCATTAACGCTCTGTCGGTTGAGGCTGTGGAATATACCGACTGCACCTCTCCAGAGGCCATCTTTTAGATGTGGGCGGTGTTCTTAAAGAACGTAGGTGTTCTTTAAGAATGGAAGCTTGAAAAGTCTATGACATGTAAAGCCCCGCTTTGGTATTTACTTAGACTAGAGAGGCGGTTGGAGAGGCCCTCCACCGATCAATCGTCTTGTCACGTCAAGCCCTAGCACCTATATGATTGTCCCAACCTAGTTGTCTTCATGGAGAGTCCCAACCCTTTTTACCATATATGTGCTAGAAAGAGATGGCTGAGGGTTTTTGTGTCTTCGGAACTTTCTTCGACATATTTGTCGGATTCATTTGCACACGTGTGTATGTGTATGTGTGTGTGTGTGTGTGTGTGTTGTGTGTGTGTGAGAGAGAGAGAGAGAGAGAGAGAGAGAGAGAGAGAGAGAGAGAGAGGGGGAAGTTATGGGGATAAAGCGAATAACGAATTCAAACAATTACATTCAATTAATAATTCGTCTCTGTTGGGTTTTGTGTGTGTGTGTGTGTGTGTGTGTGTGTGAAGAAAATATTTTCAAAAAATATAACAGACACAGGATGTTACGATCAGAGGAAAAAATCTTATATGTCTTCATTTTGCATTGTCCTGATGATGGTTTAAAACCGAAATAATTAAGTATAGACATATAAGATTATCCTCTGATCGTAACATCCTGTGTCTTTTATATTTTTAAAAATATTTTTTTCACATATTGTCGGATTAATTTTCTCATCGTATTTCCATATATATATATATATATATATATATTATATATATATATATTACACTTACACACACAAACACACACATAAACAAGCACTACCAACCACACACACACACACAGAATTTGGAGAACCCGAGACAGAACAAATTGAGCAACTGCTAGGACCACTTCAGTTTGAGTATTCTTCTGATGATGGGATTTTTCATCCCGAAATATTAAGAATAGAGTGACGGTTTAACAAGCAACATCATAGTTACCTTTTTTTTTTTTCTTACACTTGCATTGTGACAGCCTTCAAAAACCAACCAACAAACCAATATATTATATATATTATATATATATATATATAATATATATATATACTTATATATAATTTAATTATACCAAGCGTGTTGGTAAATCCTTGCGGTGAGAAAAAACCAGCAAATAGTTTGATTGTAAAAATATACTACCAAACATCAACCAGGGAGAAAAAAATTTTTGAAAAAAAGAAAAAACCAAGATAGTCGTACCAACAAAAAATAATCTATTGGTACAGTATTTTGGCCAAAACAATTTATATGTATATATATGTATATAAGATATATATATATATTCATATAACCGCTAGGAGAAAGCTAATAAGTAAAAAGTGCTCGATACCTAAGTAGAGCCAATAATAAAGATAAATCTAATGAGTCAGACGAACTTACTATTAGTTTCGCATAAAGTTCTTCAGGTCAGATTTTAGCCCTGAAGAGCTTTATGCGAAACTAATAGTAGGTTCGTCTGACTCAGTAGATATCCTATATATATATATATATATATATATATATATATATATATATTAAAGAAATGGATACAGTAAGCCACCTTTTATCTTTATATATACTAGCAAATATATGCCCCCTCCGGGTGCAAGTATTTAAGTTTTAATGTAATGAAATATCGTATTAAATTAGAAAGTCTAATAAGAATGCAGATAAAAAGATTTGAAACAGAGTGGGGGTATAATAGAAAAATAGAAATGAAACTTACTCTTCCATCACTGCCGTCTTTCATTGCTGAATTTTTACTTATTTAACTATTTAGTTAAATTAGGAAATAAAGAATAAAATTACATTTATTTTTTTCTGTTAATAGATTTCATTTAAGATCTTTAGAGAGATTTTTGCTTATATTCATTAAAAAAAACCAAACAGTTAGAAATCAATAATACTAAGCACATATTTAATAAAATCACATTTTTAATATCAATATGCAAATAAGCCTTCCGTTCACACTGCAAACCGCTATTTTTTGTATATATAAATACAAATTGCATGTTATTAGTATGTAGATATGGACCAACACTAATAAAAAGGTAAAGCAATTTTATTAATAATTGAGGTTTAATATTAAATAAAATCATAGAAGAATGTGATGAAAATAACTATGTTAATTGTGACTCGATTTAGTAATATAGTTCGGTTACAGACAGAAAAAACACACAATCTCCATTATAATAAGATATATATATATATATATATATATATATATATATGTATGTGTGTGTGTACTTTGTCGTTTTAATCTTTGAAAAAGCCATCTTAGGCGAGCTCTAATAAGCAAGGGCAGGTAATCGTGTTTTAACTTTCCTATCTTCATTTCATTTTAATCCTTCGTCTCTTTTCTCTCCTCTTTTTCAGCCGCCCCCTAGTAATTACTACTTGGGCGAACCCATTTCGGTTTTATGAAAGGTTTCACAGTAACATTTTTCTTTCGGGCCGAAGAGAAAAATCCTGTTACGTGATTTTACACTGGAGCGGGTCATTATGTTTATCACGTGACCAGGCTTGATCTCTGAGGCGATCATCAATAAATTAGTTGCTATGTAACGGCACTGTGGGCAGGAGGGGGGGGAAGGGGGGAAGTCAAATGCGGTGAACACAATTAGGCTGCTGTATGAGTTATTTATTTCGCGTTAACGATCTTCTTCGTTATTTATTTATTTATTTATTTGTTCTTTTATTTATTTTATTTATTTATTTATTTATTCATGTGGATATTCGTTTTTGTTTTTTTTTGTTTTTTGTTGGTTTCGTTTCTTTTTGTTTTTTGGGGGTTTTTTTTTTCAGACATTTTTTTTTACATTTTTAGATTTTTTTTTTTTTTTTTGGGGGGGGGTCGTTTATGTATTTTTTCTTTTTTATGGAAACGCGACATTACGGCGACAAGAAAATGAGTTGAGTCTTTCTTTTAGTTTGAAATATTCAATCAAATGTTCTGGTCTTTCTTTCTTCCTTTTTTCATTCTTCCTTCTTCTTTCTTTCTTTCTTTCTTTCTTTCTTTCTTTCGGCCTTTCTTCTTTTGGTCTTTTTTCTTTCTTTCTCCCTTTCTTTCTTTTCCCTTTCTTTCTTTTCCTTCCCTTTCTTCTTTTCGCTTCTTTCCTTCTTTCTTCTTTCTTTCTGCCTTTCATTCTTTCTTTCTTTTTCTTTCTTTCTTTCCTTTCTTTCTTTCTTTCTTTCTTTCTTTTATTTTCCTTCCCTTTCTTTCTTTCTCCCTTTCTTTCTTTTTCCTCCCTTTCTTTCTTTTTTCCTTCTTTCTTTTTTTTTCTCCCTTTCTTTCTTTCGGTCTTTCTTTCTTTCGGCCTTTGTTTCTTTCTTTCTCCCTTTCTTTTTTTTCCTTCCTTTCTTTCTTTTCCCCTTTGTTTCTTTCTTTCTTGTTTTCTTTCTCCCTTTCTTTCTTTCTTTCTTTCTGTCTGTCTGTCACTTTTGAAATATCCTTTCTTTTACCGTTTGAAACATTCAGCAATAAGTTACTCTCTCCCCCCCTCTCTCCCCTCTCTCCCTCCCTATATATATATATATATATATATATATATATATATATATCTGTCTATTTACCTCTGTATCTATCTGTCTATTTCTATCTATTTATCTATCTAACTCTGTATCTATCTATCTATCTTTGTATATCTCTGTCTATTTCTACCTCTCTCTCTCTCTCTCTCTCTCTCTCTTATATATATATATATATATATATATATATATATATATATATATATATTCATCTGTTTATTTTTTTAAACATTCCCTCCTTTTAAAATTCTTCCTCCAATCCTTCCTTTCTTCCTCTGTCCTTTCTTCCTCTGTCCTTCCTTTCTCACTTTTTACCACACTCATTGATCCTAACTTCTATTCTTCCTTTCTTCTTTCCTACCATCCTTCCTTCCATTCATCCTTACCTCCATCCTTGCCTCCATCTTTTCTCCCTTCCTTCCTACAATTCTTTCTTCCTTTCTCTCTTCTTCCCATCCTTTCTTCCTTACCCACTTTCTTCCTTCAAGACCTTTACAAACCACTTTTATAAATGGGACCATCCCATTCGCCGAGCTTTAGGCACTATACACGGTGCAGCCGCCCTGTCGGCTGGGGCGTTAGAATGCACCGACTGCACCTCTGCAGAGGGGTAAGACTCCCCCAATGGGGCGACCTGTTGGTCGTGGGTGGCAACCCGTGATGCTTAAGGATAGAGCCCAGGTGGATGAGCAATTCATGACTTGCAATATTCCACTTTGGCCCTATCTTGGGCTAGACGGGCGGTCGGAGAGGCCCCCTCCGATCAATCGGCTGGTC
>CM042170.1:25033588-25048588 GCA_023376005.1 Doryteuthis pealeii | reverse complement strand
GTATTTCACATCGTAACTCTTGAATGTCTCTTAAAAAGGATTTATTTCGGTAAAGTAGCCGCGGGGGTAACTCTACCTGCCGTATGACCCGGACGTTGTGTTCGGCGAAAGAGTAGAGTTTAATTTAAGCCGTTAGCCTGGGGCAAAAGGCAAATTACTGAGGACAGGTGTGAGTAGTGTTTGTCAGGTGTAAAGGAAACTGTAAGCAGATTCTGAAAGGTAATATATATATATATATATATATATATATATATATATATATATATATATGGAAAAACGATGAGGAAATTAATCATTCATTGAATGAAATTAAACATTACATTATCACATTCACTATACACTTAACATTTTTCAATTTTCTCACTCACAAAAAATTTCTGTGACAGTGTCCTGATGATGGTTTAATACCGAAATACTTAAGTATAGACACATAAAATTGTTTCCTCTGATCATAACATCCGGGGTTTGTTATATTTTTGAAAATATTTTTCTTCATATATATATATGCATGTATGTATATATATGCGTCAAGGTACTTATGATGATTATAGTTGAATTGCAAAGGTGTTTTGTACATACCATTTATCCGCACCTATATTTAACCACGTGATGGCAAACGGTCAACGCCCATCTCCTTGTGCCGCATCCTGTTTCTGGCTAAGGAGCTAGGCAAATGCATACAAAATACCATTTTTCAACAAGACGCCACCGTTTTCGCAATTAGCTATTCCAATGAGCAACAGTCTGTGTGTAGCAAGAATTTTTTCATAGCAGCGAAAATACTGTAGTTATTGACTGCTCCTGCTGGGATAGACTTGGGTTCAAAAGGGTCATTTAGTAACAGCTGTTATATAGCCGTATATACCCTTCTGCCAAACTCTGCAGAGGGGTAAGACTCACCCAATGGGGCCACCTGTTGGCCGTGGGTGGCGACCAGTGATGCTTAAGGATAGAGCCCAGGTGGCTGAGCAGTTCATGATATGCAATACTCCACTTTGGCCCTATCTTGGGCTAGACGGGCGGTCGGAGAGGCCCCCTCCGATCAATCGGCTGGTCACGTCAAGCCCTAGCACCTATATGATTTTCCCAACCCTATTGCCCTTATGGCAAGCCCCAACCCCTTTTTATCATATGGGTGCTAGAAGGCGGTGGCCACGGGTCTACATGTCCTGGGAATGACGTTAAACTCTATCTGATGGTGAGGTCCCAGTTTTGGAGGTTTGGGGAATGTGGAGCACCCCTTCATCACCATTGCTCCCTGGTCCACTCTGACCCGGAGTGGTAGTACCTGTTAAGGTCCCATCTATGGGTTAAATAGAAAAATGTATTTATAAAAAAATTGTATTATCCATTAAGAATTGATTTATTTCAAAACTTTATCGGCATTAAATGACCCACTGATGTTGATATGCCGTAAAACAAAACAAAACAAAGAAACAATCGGATATATCATCATCATCATGTCGCACACGCATCACGGATATCCATGACAATCTCTCACCAACCTTCTCTATCACTCATTGCACCTGGGAGGTCTTCTGTGCAGCAACCAGCATCCTCGCATAGTTGGTCAATGTAGGTCCTTGGTGGGCGACCCACACTAGCATGTCCATGTGTTGGCTTCCACAGGAGAACGTCGCTTATGAGCCCATCCTTACTTCTCCAGCAGTGTCCTGCATGCCTATTCCGTCTCACTCGGATGGTTTGCGAGATGGGGGGCAGATTGCCATACAGCTGCTTTCTTGTGGGTTGCTGTTTCCACAACTTGTTCAAGACTGCACGCAGCATTCTTGTGCAGCTCCCATCTAGCTTATTCTCAAGGTTAGGGTCCGAGTTGTGCAGCCATACAGCAGTACTGATATAACCACAGCCTGGAAGAATTGCTGCTTTAGTCTATCAGTGAGATCTGATTTCCATATGACTGATAATTTGTTTGTGGCCAACCATGCTTTTCCTATTCGGGTATTAATATCGCTCTCTGTGGACGAGATATTACTACCTAAGTAAGTGAATTGTTCTACTGGTTTAAGAGGCTTACCGGACAGGCAGACAGACAGACAGAGATATATTAGATTAGAGATGGTGGTCTTACTTGGTACTCTACCGGTTACTTGCTTCTTCTATCATATCTGGCCGACTTATATCTGCTGGGGGTTGACTTTCTTCCTTGCTAATTCTCTGCTGGGCTGTGCTTAGCTGGTCATTGTCTTAATTATTTAACAAACACAAAAAGACCTTGTGTGTTCTTGATCAGGTTTTATTAGCCCATATTGATAATTCTGCCGCGGGGGATGAGATTGACCTGGAGCTGACAATACGTCTACACTCTCTCAAAAATGGGTCGAATCTGAGAAATTAAAAGATGGCAAGAGAGATGAAAAACGTTAAAGATATACACAAAAAATGTGATCAGCAAGTTTACTAATGGCTGACTAATACTAAGCATGATATATATGGAAGTCGGTGGAACAATTCACGTACCTAGGTAGTAATATCTCATCCACAGAGTGATGTTAATACACGAATAGCAAAGGCATGGTCGGCCACAAACAAATTATCAGTCATATGGAGGTCCAACCTCCCTGACAAGCTG
Source organism: Doryteuthis pealeii (assembly GCA_023376005.1). Taxonomy (NCBI): domain Eukaryota; kingdom Metazoa; phylum Mollusca; class Cephalopoda; order Myopsida; family Loliginidae; genus Doryteuthis; species Doryteuthis pealeii. The sequence goes on along the minus strand of CM042170.1, from coordinate 25,045,995 downwards.
AAGCGACAGTTCTTCCAGGCTGTGGTTGTATCAGTGCTGCTATATAGTTGCACCACTTGGACCCTAACGAAGCGTCTTGAGAACAAGCTAGATGGGAGCTGCACAAGAATGCTGCGTGCAGTCTTGAACAAGTCGTGGAAGCAACACCCCACGAGAAGGCAGCTGTATGGTCACTTGCCTCCCATCTCACAAACTATCCGAGTGAGACGGACAAGGTATGCAGGACACTGCTGGAGAAGCAAGGATGAGCTCATAAGCGACGTTCTCCTGTGGAAGCCAACACATGGAAATGCAGGTGTGGGGCGCCCGGCAAATACCTACATTGACCAGCTATGTGCGAGGATGCTGGCTGCTCCGCAGAGGACCTCCCAGGGTCAATGAATGATAGGGAAGGTTGGCGAGAGATTGTCATGGATATCCGTGCTACAAGCGCGACATGATGATATAATATATATATATATATATATATATATATATATATATATATATATTGTGTGTGTGTGTGTGTGTGTGTGTGTGCCGTAACTACCAGCGTGACAGGTTAAATGATAGAAGAGATGGAAGCAAGTTGAGGTGAAAAAAAAAAAAGAAGAAATAAAAATTGGCTAAGTAGGTAAGTGGCAAAGAGTCGGTGCGACAAAAGGCGAAAGCAAAAGTCAACTCTGGTGATCTGTGTCACCTGAAAATGAATTGAAACGACAAAGAAATATTTTCAAAACTAAGTTACATAGTTTAGTGGGTACTAACTTAAATTCATACAAACCCATTAAAGATAGGTGTCCCATCTATATATATATATATATATATATATATATATATATATATATATATATATATATACATTAATTATCACCAGAGCTTGGTTTATGAGCAAAAATAATAGAGATTTGATTTATATTCGTGAAGATAATAAAAAAATAAAATTTAGATGATAGCAGCATGGATTTTTTTCCATTTAATATTTTAGATGGTAGACATTAAGATTTATTTTCAGAGTAGCTGGATCAATGCAAGGTTTATTTTTAAAAAATTTTTTTTTTAACATGGGGATTTAAATGGAGCATCCCACGAGAATTCAAATCCCGATTCAGTAATAATGGATCTGTGCGACTAAAAAAAACCTCTACCCAGGTGACGCCGGGTAGCCGCTGCTAGAACATATATAAAGGGCAGTTGTGTGTATATGTATGTCCGGAGGAAACTTCGAAAATAAAACAATTAACGACAAAGTAAATATATATACACATTAGATATCACCAGGGCTTGGTTTTTGATTAAAAAAATAATAGAGGTTTGATTTATATTTGTGAAGATAATTAAAAAATAAAATTTAACTGATAACAGCATAGATTTCTTTTTCATTTAATATTTTAGATAGTAGACATTAACATTTTTTTTTCAGAATAGCTGGATCAATGCATAGGGATTTAAATGGGGCATCTCACGAAGATTCAACTCACGATTCAGTAATAATGGATCTTCGGGACTAAAATCCCCCTCTACCCAGGAGATGCCGGATAACCGCTGCTAGTCGTTGTGTAATGGTCAGCAAGCTAGTATTGCAAATTAATTTCTACTGAAAAGTGAGTCCGAAAAGTATGCCCAAGGGGTTGGTTAAACTCAATTTTTTAACACAATTTTTAAATTAATCTTTCTGTTTAATCCATTGTTGAGACATTAGCAGCGCCCTCTGGGGAAAAAGCTGCACGGAAAAAGAAGGAATAAATTTTTTTTGTAAAAAATTGCAGATAAGAATAAATGCAGTTTGGATATAAGAAAATTGAGATATTTCCTAACATAAACAAAAGGAACCACTCTTGAATGATAATTTATTTATTTATTCATTGATCTACTAGGAAAAAAGAAAACGGGGTTAGGGCTAGGGTTAGGGTTAGGGTTAGGGTTAGGGTTAGTTTAATGGGAAAATAGATAAATAATTCATCAGTTAAGAGTGGTCGCCCTTTGTTTATGTTAGACTTATAGGAAATAACCGAAAATTGATAAGTTCTACTAAGCCCTTTGTGGTTTTAGGACACTTAGTCTTTGTATGACAATCCCTTTTACTATTATTTGCATTATTCGGACTATTGTCCTCATCTTCCTTGTTATCTGTACAACGTTTCGGCCGATCTGCCCTCCGGCCTTCTTAACGTATTTCTTGTCGGACTCGGGAACCATCTTGGACTCGGGAACCTTCTTTTTGAACTCGGAAAACTTCTTGTAATCGGCAGCCATCACGGGGCTTCGAACCTAACGCTTTATTCTGTCCACGGGGGTATCCTGTTCTCATTCCGCTAACCATAGCTGACGTAGAGGAGTTAATATTTGTTAATCATTATTCTGTTACTGCTGCCCCTGACCAGATAACTGTCACTTAGAACTGTCTTAACCTAACTCCTTTATCCACTAGGTCACATCGGCTGAAATGTTTTACAGATAACAATGAAGATGAGGACAATAGTCAGAATAACGCAGATAATACTAATCATCAAGCCTCATCTCAAAAATTAAGAGAAACAATCCCTGTTTTATTTTCATTCGGACAAGGTATGTACAAATAGCCGTGACATTGATCATGATATAGATAAGTACACCACAGAACAAAACTTTTTCTTGTTCCCAGGCAGAGAGCGTTATTTCCCAATTGTTTATGCCTAAAGCGGTTCCGCCGAAAACGACGAACGATAGATAGCAACATTAATGCAGGTCACACATGTCATTCATTAATTATCTTTTTATATGTTAGCCTTTCATTTATTTGGATTATTCGGACTATTGTCCTTATCTTTATTCTTAGTTCATAAAAATACCTATCATTTATTTTCCTTATCTATCCTATTTATCTATGCGTGTCACCCTTTCCTCATATATATATATATATATATATATATATATATATACCAACCCCTCCGCACGGGCAGCATGTGGCACAAGGTCAATTTTTAAGCGGAGTTCAACAGGTTTGTATTCAGTTTTCCTTCTCCTAGACCGGTTGCTTAACCAAGGTTAAAGAGCCCAATCTGCCCTACTCTCCCTCCAGCTATGGGTAAATATTTGGGCAGACTGGGTTCTTTAACCTTGGTTAGGCAACCGATCCAGGAGAAGGAAAACTCTGAATTCAAACATGTTAAACTCCGCTTAAAAATTGACCTTGTGTCACATCATACTCGCTGGAAGCGCGTGGTGAAATGGTTAAAGTCATGGGAAATGGACTGGTCGCCCCGAGTTCAAATCCTTGACGTGCTAATTGCATTTCACTTAGCGCTAATAGCCTTGGGAAAGGTATGAATCCTACTCTCCCTCCAGCTATAGGTAAATATTTGGGCAGACTGGGCTCTTTAACCTTGGTTAGGCAACCGGTCCAGGAGAAGGAAAACTCTGAATTCAAACCTTTTAAGTCTCCGCTTAAGAAATTGACTTTGTGTCGCTTCCTGTTCGTGTGGAGGGGCTAGTAAATATATATGTCAAATCCTTCCCGTGGTGAACGGGTTGGGTAAATAATATCAGACAATTTACCCTACCCCAAAAATATTATCGTCTATGAGCCTGCACAAAATATTTGTTCTGTCCTTTATTCTCTATCACCCTGTCGACTGGTGCTGCAGGATACACCGACTGAATCTCGACAGAGGAGTAAAATCTCCCCTAATGCAAGCACTTGTTGTCCGTGGGTGGCGACTCCTGATACTTAAGGATGGAATCCTAGGGGCTGAGCAGTTGGGTTGGGTATATAATATCAGACAACTTACCCTATCCAAAAATATTGTCGTTTATGTGTTTGGTCATATAGTGCCGGTTTAGCTCAGTCGATAGAGCGTCCGACTAGGAACCACAAGGTTCCGAGTTCGATACCGGCCCTCGTCAACACAGCGTATGAGTGGCACAGGGATCTGTGAGACAAAGTGAGGAGTGTGTCACTCCACCTTGGACGTCAAAACAATCTCCTTGGTCTAGTGAAAAGAGGATAGACTCCCTCGTTGTCTGGCTGATACCGACATTAGGCCACTCCGACGACTTATATGTGTTTTGTCATGTACTAGCTTCGTCGGTACATATACTAAAATTGGAATGATACAAAGAAGATTAGCATGGCCCCTGCGCAACTATGACACGGAAAGTCGTGAAGCGTTCCATTTTTTTTTTTTTTTTTTTTTTGGTGGGGACTCCTTGCGTGGTGTAACGGTTAGCAAGCAAGACTCGCAGACCATTGTTAGTGAGTTCGATTCTCAATGGATGCCCCATACTTCTGGCCTTGTGCCACATCTAAACAAAGCTTAGTAAATAACTAATGGGTACCTCACGTGGTGGAATGGTTAGCAAGCTAGATTTCCATACCATTGTTAGTGGGTTCGATTCTCATTGGGCGCCCTATATTTTCTGGCCTTGTGTCACATCCAAAGCTTAGCAAATAAGTATGTGTTTGGTCAAAATATTTTTTGCATTCTTTGTCTTATAAGTTGTTGTTTTTTTGGGGGGGTGAAGTTGGGGGAGGGGGCTCGACCTACGAAATATTTTCGCTTCTTTTTATTTATGTCCGCCCCTGAGGCATACACATAATTGTCGGAATTGTTCTCCCTTTTTTTATTTTAAGTGTTTTTGTTCATAACTATGTTTTTTTTGTCTCTGAAGTTCTATTGTGATTATATATATTATATATATATATATATATAATATATATATATTATATATAAGGTGGGCGGACAGGTGGTAATTTTCTTTATATTTTAGTAGAATAACTTTGTTAACAATCATTAACATTTCGGGGAATTGTTTTCAAACAATGGAATGTAGGTGTTGTTAATGCTTTTAAAAAAATCAAGACAATTGGGCAACAAGTCCGGTTCATTCCAACAATACAAGATACACAGATAGAATCGCACAACAACACGTGAAAAAGGAAGAAGAATGGGTGCGCCGAAAAATTGTAATAATATCACAAAAATACGATTAAAATATTTACTTGTCGGAGAAAAAACAATTTAAATCGTTTACGTCTTACATTATATATACTAGCAAATATATGCACCCTTCGGGTGCAAATATTTAGGTTTTGATGTAATAAAATGTTGTATCAAATTAGAAACTATTTAGAAAATGATAAATTGGGGGGGGGGGGGTAATCGAAAAAATAGAACATCTTTAAATCTAACTCTTCCATCATTTTCCATCACTCCCGTCTTTAATTTTTCCGAATTTATCTATTTAGTTAGATTATGAAGTATTTAATAAAATTACAGTTCTTTCCTCGTGTTTATGGATTTCTTTTAAGATTTATCCCCGAGATTTTTGCTCATATTCATTAAGATAAAACCAAACAATAAGAAATCAATAATACTAAGCATATATTTATTTAAATCAAATTCTTAATATCAATATGCAAATTAGCCTTCTCGTTCACACTGTAAACCGCTATTTTGTTGAATATATAAATATACTTGCATGTTATTAGTATGTAGAATAATCCAACAGTATTAATAATTTTATCAATAATCCAACAGTATTAATAATTTTATCAATAATTGAGGTTTGAATAAAGATAAATTCATGGTCAATGTGATGTCAATAACTAAGGGAATTGTGACTTGAGAAGTGAATTAGTTTCGGTTACAGACAGACAAACACACAATCTCCATTATAATAAGAAGATATGTATAGTTGCCATCTAATATATATAATATATATATATATATATATATATATATATATTATATATATTGCAAGCTCATAGACGATAATATTTCGAGATAAATATGAAATGTGGTTAGAATGTCCGCCTGTCAGCCTGACAGGTAGGGTTTGAATTACGCACAAAGCACTGCCCTGTCCATAGCTCTGCTGATGAGGCCTAATGGGCTGAAATGTACATACAGAGATCGACTTTTTCTCGATTTGTTTACGCTTTACATTTAAACCGATATGCACGCCTAATTCATTTAATTATAATTAATTAATTAACAAATTAGTTATGACTTTAATTAAGCACATAATCTCCCCCCCATATATATATATATATATATATATATATATATATATATATATATTATATATATATATTAGTTTGGTGGTTGGTTTTAAAGGCTATCTCAATGCAAGTGTAAAGAAAAATAAGGTAACTATGGTGTTGTCTGTTAACCTTTAATCTTTTTAATTTTAAAAATTCTTAATATTTCGAGATAAAAATCTTTTCTACAGAAGATCTCTGAAACTGAAGTTGTTGTTTTCATGCGACAGGACGTGTAAAAACAAACCTAGACTTCATTTCTGCAGCCACATGCGTGCTCACAACCGAACTTTAACCATATATATATATATATATATATATATATATATATATATATATATATAGTAGAAAGGTACAGATAGATAACCTACTTAAGTTTCTACTAAACCCGCTCTACTAACGTATTGAGCACTTTTCATTTTTATAACCCTGAATTATTCGGTTGATATTTGTATGGAGGGTCAATGTTGCGATTGGCTCGATATTCTATTCCCCGGTAATTCATCTTTCTTTGTCCTCTCTCTCTCTCTCTCTCTCTCTCTCTCTCTCTCTCTCTCTCTTTCTCCTCTCTCTCTCACACAACACACCACACACACACACACCACACACACACATACACACGCGCAAGCGCACAAAAAATATATATATATGTTGTACAATATGTATATATATGTCGATACACATATACGCACACATACATATAATATCGAACATATATATATAATAATATATCGCAATATATATTATATATATATATATATATATATGTATGTGTGTGTGTGTGTGTGTGTGTGTGTTGTGTGTGTAAGGATAACATAAATACCACCCACACGCACGTACGATAATAATATTCGCTATAAAATCCAACAAATGCCTAGAAATAGAAATGAATACCTAGATTTGTTTAAAATTTGTTTTTGTTTTTTCGCGAGCGAAATCATCTCGGATATTATTTTTGAAAAAACTTAAGTTTCACGGGATTTTAAATAATAATAAAAAAAAAACTCATCTTGATTTATACTTTAAAAATGACCAATGATTGTAGAAAGAGCTCTCAGAAAGAAAATCGGAATGATTTTTTAGTATATATCGAACCAAATTTAGAAGCCTTGTTCAAGAACGACAAGAAAAAGAATCAGTAAAAAGAAATTGATAAAAAGAACCTGTCTATAGGTTTTTAATGAAACATATTTAGAGAGACATCCGATTATATATATATTATATATATATTAATTATATATATATATATATATATATATATATGAGGGAGGGCTTGTTATGTGGAAGTGTATGCCATTGTCTATACTATTGGACATTTTGATGCATGTAATATTCATATTAATACATATTCATGCATATCGCTTAATTGCACAAAACAAAGGGAGAAGAGCTTACCCTGTACGTATGAATGTCTTTGTGTACATATAAAAAATCACTGCATATGCATGAATATTATTAATATGAATTATACCATGCATCAAAATGTCCAAAGTATAGACATATAAGGCATACACTTCCAACATACAAGCCCTCCCTTCATATATATATATATATAAACTATATATTATATATATATATATATATATATATATAATCGCGATGTCTTCCTCTTTAAATATGTTCATTTAAAAACCATAGACACAGTGTTCTTTTTAATCAATTTATCTTTTACTGATCTTTTTTTTTTCCTTTCTTTTCTTGTCGTCTGACAAGGCTTCCTAAATTTGGTTCGATATTATATAAAAATCAATCGATTTTTTCTTTCTGAGAGCTCTTTCTACAATCCATTGGTCATTTTAAAGGTATAATCAAGATTATGTTTTTTTTATTATTTATTATTTTAAAATCCCGTGAAACTTTAAGTTTTTTTTACAAAAAATAATATCCGAAGATGATTTCTGCCTCCGAAAAAAACAAAAAAACAAATTTTAACAAATCTAGGTAAATTCAATTTCTCATTTCTAGGCATTTTGTTGGATTTTTATAGCGAATATTATATTTCGTACGTGCGTGTGGGTGTATTTTAATGTTATCTTACACACCACACACCACACACACACACACACACACACCACTATATATAATATATATATATATATATGCAGTATATACTATATATATTATGTCGATTATTATATGTATGTGTGCGTATATGTGTATCGACAATATATACATATTGTACAACATATATATATATTTTTTTTACCCTTGTGCGCTTGCGCCCTGTGTATGTGTGTGGTGTGATGTAGTGTGTTGTGTGTGTTTTTGTTGTGAGAGGAGAGAGAGAGAAAGAGAGAGAGAGAGGAGAGAGGGAGAGAGAGAGAGAGAGATGAGAGAGAAAAGAAGATGAATTACCTGGATAGAATATCGAAGCCAATCGCAACATTGACCCTCCATACAAATATCAACCGACCCCGATAATTCAGGGTTTTTATAAAAAATGAAAAAGTGCTCCTCAATACTTAGTAGAGCGGGTTTAGTAGAAAACTTTAAGTAGGTTATCTAATCTGTAACCTTTTTTTCTTACCTATTATAATATTATATATATATATATATATTATTATATATATATATGCGTTGTTTAAAGTTCGGTTTGTTGAGCACGCATGTCCTTGCTGCTCAGAAATGAAGTCTAGGTTTGTTTTTACACGTCCTGTTTCGGCATGGAAAACAACAACTTCAGTTTCAGAGATCTTCTGTAGAAAAGATTTTTATCTTCGAAAATATTAAGAAAATTTTTTTAAAATTTAAAAAGATAAAGGTAAACAGACAACACCATAGTTACCTTATTTTTTCTTTACACTTGCATTGAGATAGCCTTTAAAACCAACCACCAACTAATATATATATAATATATATATATATATTATATTATATATATATATAATATATATGGGGGGGAGATTATGTGCTTAATTAAAGTCATAACTAATTGTTAATTAATTAATTATAATTTTTCTTTAAATGAATTAGGGCGTTTGCATACGGGTTAAATGTAAAGCGTTAAACAAATCGGAGAAAAAAGTTCGATCTCTGTATGTCTACATTTCAGCCCATTAGGCCTCATCAGCAGAACTATGGACAGGGCATGTGCTTTTGTGGCCGTAATTCAAACCCTACCTGTCAGGCTGACAGGCGGACATTTTCTAACCACATTTTCATATTTTATCTCGAAATATTTATCGTCATGAGCTTGCAATATAATATATATATATATATATATATTATATATATATATTATATATATATATAGATGGCAACTATACATATCTCTTTATTATAATGGGAGATTGTGTGTTTGTCTGTCTGTAACCGAAACTAATTCACTTCTCAAGTCAACAATTCCCTTAGTTATTGACATCACATTGACCATGAATTTATCTTTATTTTTCAAACCTCAATTATTGATAAAATTATTAATACTGTTGGATTATTGATAAATTATTAATACTGTTGGATTATTCTACATACTAATAACATGCAAGTATATATATTTATTATCAACAAAATAGCGGTTTACAGTGTTGAACGAGAAGGCTAATTTGCATATTGATATTAAGAATTTTGGAAATTATATTTTTTAAATAAATATATGCTTAGTGTATTATTGATTTCTTATGTTTGGTTTATCTTAATGAATATTGAGCAAAAAAATCTCGGCGATAAATCTTCTTAAAAAGAAAGAAATCCATAAAACACGAGGAAAGAACTGTTTAATTTATAAATACTCATATCTAACTAAATAGATTAAATTCGGAAAAAATTAAAGACGGGAGTGATGGAAAATGACTTGGAAGAGTTAGATTTAAAGATGTTCTATTTTTTCGATTACCCCCCCCCCCCCAATTTATCATTTTCTAAATAGTTTCTAATTTGATACAACATTTTTATACATCAAAACCTAAATATTTTTGCACCCGAAGGGTGCATAATTTGCTAGTATATATAATGTAAGACGTAAACGATTTAAATGTTTTTCTCCGACAAGTAAATATTTTAATCGTATTTTTGTGATATTATTACAATTTTTTCGGCGCACCCAATTTCTTCTTCCTTTTCACGTGTTGTTGTGCGATTCTATCTGTGTATCTTGTATTGTTTGGAATGAACCGGACTTGTTGCCCAATTGTTCTTGATTTTTTTTAAAAGCATTAACAACACCTACATTCCATTGTTTGAACAAATCCCCGAAATGTTAATGATTGTTAACAAAGTTATTCTACTAAAATATAAAAGAAAAATTACCACCTGTCCGCCCACCTTATATATATATATATATATAAATATATATATATTTATTATATATATATCACAATAGAACTTCAGAGACAAAAAAAACATAGTTATGAACAAAAACACTTAAAATAAAAAAGGGAGAAACATTCCGACAATTATGTGTATGCCTCAGGGGGCGGACATAAATAAAAAGAAAAGCGAAAATATTTCGTAGGTCGAGCCCCCTCCCCAACTTCACCCCCCAAAAAAAAACAACAACTTATAAGACAAAGAATGCAAAAAATATTTTGACCAAACACAATATACTTATTTGCTAAGCTTTGGATGTGACACAAGGCCAGAAAATATAGGGCGCCCAATGAGAATCGAACCCACAACAATGGTATGGAAATCTAGCTTGCAACCATTCCACCACGTGAGGTACCCATTAGTTATTTACTAAGCTTTGTTTAGATGTGGCACAAGGCCAGAAGTATGGGGCATCCATTGAGAATCGAACTCACTAACAATGGTCTGCGAGTCTTGCTTGCTAAACCGTTTACACCACGCAAGGAGTCCCCACCAAAAAAAAAAAAAAAAAAAAAAATGGAAACGCTTCACGACTTTCCGTGTCATAGTTGCGCATGGGCCATGCTAATCTTCTTTGTATCATTCCAATTTTTAAGTATATGTACCGACGAATGCTAGTACATGACAAACACATATAAGTCGTCGGAGTGGCCTAATGTCGACGTATCAGCCAGACAACGAGGGAGTCTATCCTCTTTTCACTAGACCAAGGAGATTGTTTTGACGTCCAAAGGTGGAGTGACACACTCCTCACTTTGTCTCACAGATCCCTGTGCCACTCATTACGCTTGTGTTGACGAGGGCCGGTATCGAACTCGGGAACCTTGTGGTTCCTAGTCGGACGCTCTATCGACTGAGCTAAACCGGCACTATATGACCAAACACATAAACGACAATATTTTTGGATAGGGTAAGTTGTCTGATATTATATACCCAACCCAACTGCTCAGCCCCTAGATTCCATCCTTAAGTATCAGGAGTCGCCACCCACGGACAACAAGTGCTTGCATTAGGGGAGATTTTACTCCTCTGTCGAGATTCAGTCGGTGTATCCTGCAGCACCAGTCGACAGGGTGATAGAGAATAAAGGACAGAACAAATATTTTTGTGCAGGCTCATAGACGATAATATTTTTGGGGTAGGGTAAAATTTGTCTGATATTATTTTTACCCAACCCGTTCACCACGGGAAGGATTTTGAACATATTATTTACTAGCCCCCTCCACACGAACAGGAAGCGACACAAAGTCAATTTCTTAAGCGGAGACTTAAAAGGTTTGAATTCAGAGTTTTCCTTCTCCTGGACCGGTTGCCTAACCAAGGGTTAAAGAGCCCCCAGTTCTGCCCAAATATTTACCTATAGCTGGAGGAGGTAGGATTCATACCTTTCCCAAGGCTTTTAGCGCTAAGTTGAAATGCAATTAGCACGTCAAGGAATTTGAAACTCGGGCGACCAGTCCATTTCCCATGACTTTTAACCATTTCACCACGGCCGCTTCCAGCGAGTATGATGTTGACACAAGTTCAATTTTTAAAGCGGAGTTTAAACATGGTTTGAATTCAAGAGTTTTCCTTCATCCTGGATCGGTTGCCCTAACCAAGGTTAAAGAACCCATTCTGCCCAAATATTTACCCATAGCTGAGGAGAGTAGGGCAGATTGGGCTCTTTAACCTGGTTAAGCAACCGGTCTAGGAGAAGGAAAACTGAATACAAACCTGGTTGAACTCGCTTAAAAAATTGACCTTGTGCCACATGCTGCCCGGTGCGGAAGGGTTGGTATATATATATATATATATATATATAATATATATATGAGGAAAGGGGTAGACACGCATAGATAATAGGATAGATTTTAAGGAAAATAAATGATAGGTATTTTTATGAACTAAGAATAAAGATAAGGGACAATAGTTTCCGAATAATCAATAAATGAAAAGGCTAACATATAAAAAGAATAATTAATGAATGACATGTGTGACCTGCATTAATGTTGCTATCTATCGTATCGTCGCCTTTTTCGGCGGAACCGCTTTAGCATAAAACAATTGGGAAATTAACCGCTCATCTGCCTGGGAACAAGAAAAATTTGTATCTCTCCTT
>CM042170.1:25031669-25033488 GCA_023376005.1 Doryteuthis pealeii | reverse complement strand
ATGGACAACTGTCTATCACCACAAACCATCCCGGTGAGACGAACAATACATGCTGCTCACTGCTTTAGAGAAACAAGGACAACTCATAAGCGACGTCTCTAATGGAAACCAGCACATGGTCATTACTAGTGCGTGCCGTCCAGGAACACCTAAATAGACCAGCTCTGCGTGGATTTACTAAATGCTGGACAGAGACCTCCCGGGGACGATGAATGATAGCGGACGTTTAGTGGAAGATTGTCATGAATATTCGTGCATCCAGCGCGACATTGATGATGATAATGATGATGATGATGATGATGATGATGATGAAATATTCTTCGAATAGAATCAAATCTTCAAAATTATTTGCACAAAAAGCGAGCAATTAGTTATATTTATATATATATATATATATTATATATATATATATATATATATATATATATAATATATATATATATTTTAATTAGTTAATTGTTTTATTTTCGCACTTTCATCCGGACATGTACATACGCACACACACCAACTACCCTTTTTAAAACTTATTTTTAATCAAATTCTTCTCATCAAATTCTTTTTTTTTTAACTATAATTTTACTTTTCCAGAGTAACTTGATCACGTAACTCTCAAAAGACAATGAGAGCCTCGCTCTATATGATTCCGCGGTTCAAGACCTGTTCCAATTTAAATCCGCAGTAATTTCCACTGTATTTGGTTTGTTTTGGTTTGGTTGTTTTACGGCATATCAACCTCATTTATCATTTAAAGTCGCACAAGTTTTTTGAAATAAATTCATTCTTAATGGATAATCAATTTTTGTTTATAAACACCTTTTTCAAATTTAAACACATAGATGGGGACCCTAACAGGTACTACCACTCCGGGTCGGAGTGGACCAGAAGGCAAATGGTGATGAAGGGGTGCTCCACATTCCCCTAAGCCTCCAAAACTGGAACCTCACCATCAGATAGGGTTTAACATCATTCCCAGGACATGAACACCCTCGGTGTAGCTGGGTATGAGTTGTGTTAAGGTTAGCGAATGAGGACAGGATAACCCCGTGGACTAAAAAAGGGGTTAGGTTCAAAGTTTCCGCTGATGGCTCCCGATTACGACAAGAAAGTTTCCGAGTTCGTAAAGAAGGTTACGAGTCCGAGAAGGTTCCCGAGTCCGCAAGAAAATAACCCGAAGAAGGCCGGAGGGCATGTCGGCCGAAACGTTGCACAAATAAACAATGGAAGATGGGGACAATAGTTCGAATAACGCAGATAATATCAAAGCCTCATCTGAAACATTCAGAGAATCTTCAGATTGGTAGAAATGATTTTAATTAACTTCATTTGTATTAATATCCCCAGAAAAATTATCCAAACAGACAGCCAACAAGAAAATGAGTTAAACTGGGCGGTAAAAGAGAAAAACAATCATGGTGTGTGCACAATTGGATGAAAGTGATATTCAGTGATGAATCAAGAATCTAGTTTGTTTAAAGAATATCTTATTAAAACAGGATTTTTTCACTATTAGTTTATTTTACTGCTAAAAGAAACCCTCAAGTGAACATGTCCTATCCATTACTAACCGGAATACATACTCCCTAGATATCCAGAACTGGAACCACACCACCAGATACAGTTAGTGTCATACCATATTTAGTATGACTTCAATTAAGCACCATACCCTCCATATAGTATTATATATATAAATATATATATATATAATATATATATATATATATATATATAATATTATATTATATAATATATATATATATATATATTATATATATATATATATATTATATATTTATTATTATATATATATATATATATATAT
>CM042170.1:25024169-25029169 GCA_023376005.1 Doryteuthis pealeii | reverse complement strand
AGTCTTATACATAATTTGGATTCAGTTTTCCCAGAGTCCCAAATAAAGTGCCAGTCAGATGCTAGTTGCACCGGAAGTTTGCTTACTCCGATTCCATCTGCTACCCGCCACATGTTAGCATCAGATGCCTGTAACGGACACAAGAGAAATTACTGAAAGAAACGATGAAAGAAAGCAAGAAAGAAACAGACCAATAAATTTGTTAATAAAACTTTTATTCGTTTTTATTTAACTTTCACAAATACAAAAAAAGAAAATATGCACTTGAAAAAAAATAAGTCCATTAAACTGCAATTAAAAAGACATACGAAAAACTAAACTTTAGAACAAATAGATAAATTTCTATCTGAATTTTTAAGATGAGGCTTGATAATTAGTATTATTAGGATTATTCGTACTACTGTTCTCATCTTTAATGTTACTAGCAAATATATGCACCCTCCGCGTGCAAGTATTTAAGTTTTGATATAATAAAATATCATATTAAATTAGAAAGGCTAATGAAACTGACTAAGAATGCAGATAAAAAGATCTGCAACAGAGGGGTATAATCGAAAATAGAACAACTTTGAAACTAACTTCCATCATTTTCCATTACTCATTGGTAAATTTTCCTAATTTAACTATCTTATTATAATGGAGATTGTGTGTTTTTTCTGTCTGTAACCGAAATTATATTACTAATCGAGTCACAATTAACATAGTTATTTTCATCACATTCTTCATGATTTTATTTATATTTAAACCTCAATTATTAATAAAATTGCTTCACCTTTTATTAGTGTTGTCCATATCTACATACTAATAACATGCTATTGTATTTATATATACAAAAAATAGCGGTTTTGCAGTGTGAACGGAAGGCTAATTGCATATTGATATTAAAAACTGTGATTTTATTAAATAGTGCTTAGTGTATTATTGATTTCTAACTGTTTGGTTTTATTTTAATGAATATGAGCAAAAATCTCTTCAATGAATCTTAAATAAAATCCATTAACAAGAAAAAATAAATGTAATTTTATTCTTTATTTCCTAATTTAAATAAATAGTTAAATAAGTAAAAATTCAGCAATGAAAGACGGCAGTGATGGAAGAGTAAGTTTCATTTCTATTTTCTATTTATACCCCCACTCTGTTTCAAATCTTTTATCTGCATTCTTATTAGACTTTCTAATTTAATACGATATTTCATTACATTAAAACTTAAATACTTGCACCCGGAGGTGCATATATTTGCTAGTTTAGTTAAAATAGGAAGTAAAGGATAATATTACAGTTTTTTCTTCTTGTAAATAGATTTCTTTTAAGATTTATCCACGAGATTTTTGTTTATATTTCTTAAGATAAAAACCAAACAATTAGAAATCAATAATACCAAGCACATATTTATTAAAATAAAATGTTAATATCAATATGCAAATTAGCCTTCTCGTTCAAACTGTAAACCGCTATTTTGTTGTATATATAAATACAATTGCATGTTATAGTACGTAGATATGGTCAACAGTATTAATAATGTAAACATTTTTATTAATAACTGAAGGTTTAAAAAATGAAATCATGGAGAATTTGACGTAAAAATTAAGGGAATTGTGACTAATAGTAATATAGTTTCGGTTACAGACAGAAAAACACACAATCTCCATTATAATAAGATCTGTACAACTTTCGGCCGATGTGCCCTCCGACCTTCTTCAGGTATTTTTGTCGAACTCGGGAACTTCTTGTCGTCGGGAACCTTCTTGTAATCGGGAGCCATCACGGAACTTTGAACCCAACCCTTTATTCAATCCACGGGGTATCCTGTTCTCATTCCGGTAACCATAGCTGGGGTACAGGTGTTAAGCTGTGTTAATTATTATTCTATTTTAAAAGTAAGTCAACGTGGGCGGCCTAAAGTCGGTATCAGCCAATTAGCGAGGGAGTCTATCAATAGCGCTAGGCCAAGGAGATTGGTTTTTAGCATCTGAGGTGGAGCGCCACACCTACCATCAGCTCCTTACTTTACCGCATAGATTCCTGTGCTACTCATTACGCTGAGTTGGCGAGGACCTGTATCGAATTATGAACTCTGTGGTTTCTAGCCGAACGCTCTACCGACTGAGCTAACCCGGCTCATGTTAAAAGTAAGTAAAGTACATTTGCTGTAGTGGCCTATTGTCGGTAGCAACCGGACAGCAAAGAGTCTATTCCTTTTCGCTAGCGCTGGACCAGGAAGATATTTTTGCTGAGGTGGAATAACATACCTACCGTTCAGCTCCCCACTTTACCCTCAAATTAAATTACCCTATTTAGCCTCACCAGAGCTCCAGAATTGGAACCTCACCACTAGATGTAGCTTGACTTCATACCAAAAAACTAAGACCCTCAGCACCGCCTTCTAGCACATGTATGATAAAGAGGGTTGGGGGCTATAAGAGTAATACGGTCGGGGGTGCTAGAGCTTGGAGAAACCAGTTGATTAATCGGAGGGGGCCTCTCGGATCGCCCGACCATCTAAGCCCAAGCAAGACTGCTCAGCCATAAGGATCTATCCTTAAGTATCTGTTAGTCACCACTGTCAACAGGTGATCCCATTGAGAGTGGGGTCGTATACCAAGTAGATAGCAAAGTAAAGTGATGAATATCATGGACTACTCAGGCACCAGGATTCCGTCTTTAAGCATTAGGAGTCACCACCACGGTCAGCAGGTGGTTGCATTTTCGGATTGTAGCCCTCTGAAAGGTGCAGTCAGTGTATTCTACCTCTCCAACCAAACGGGTTGGAGGATGGGATAAATGTCCATGCAGCTGTTGTTTTGTGTGGGGAGGTGCTGCTTCCAGGATTTCTTCAAGACAGCCGGCACAATAATAAATCATATGTAAAATGAAACACTTATCTTGGATATGATAAATTACTAGTAATTCATCATACCCAAGACATCCCTTTCGGAGAGGAGCCATATCCCTCTGCAGAGGATGCGGACGGTGTATGCTAAACCTCGCCGACAGGCTCAGATAGAAAGGGACACTAGTTTGCCATATAAGTAAAACTAATGAATAGACGAGAAAGTTTAATTAGTTTGACCCTTTGACATTAATATTATTTGGATAGTCGAGCACGGGATGAAGAGAATCTAGGGGAAATGGAAGATGCGTTATCTATTTAAAAATGTACTCTTACATATAAGCAGGGGTTAAAGAATGCGTGTTCTTGTATAAAACCCCACCCCAAACACACTATATATATCTATCAACCCCCATACGAGCAGGATGCGACACAAGGTCAATTTCTTAAGCGGATTCTACGGGTTTTTATCCAGAGTTTTCCTTTCCTAGACCGGTTGCTAACCAAGGTTAAAGAGCTTAGTCTGCCCAAATATTACCCATAGCTGGAAGGAGAGTAGGATTAATACCTTTCCCACCCAAACACACTATTATATATTTACCAACCCCTCCGCACGAGCAGGATGCGACTCAAGGTCAATTTCTTAAGCGGAGTTCTACGGTTTTAATTCAGAGTTTTCCTTCTCCTAGACCGGTTGCCTAACCAAGGAAAGAGCCCAGTCTGCCCTACTATTTACCCATAGCTGGAAGGAGAGTAGGATTAATCCCTTTCCACCCCAACACACTATATATATTTTACCAACCCCTCCGCACGAGCAGGATGCGACACAAGGTCAATTTCTTAAGCGGTTCTACGGGTTTTAATTCAGAGTTTTCCTTCTCCTAGACGGTGCCTAACCAAGCTTAAAGAGCTTAGTCTGTCCAAATATTTACCCATAGCTGGAGGGAGAGTAGGATTCATACCTTTCAGTCGGTTGCAGTCGGTGTATTCTACGGACCCAACCGACAGGGCTAGTTGGGATATAAGTAAAGCTGATATATGGATGAGAAAATTTAATTAGTTTGAAACCTTGACACTTGTATCACTTGTATATTAAAAGTACAGGATGAAAATATCTAGGGGAAATGAAATATGTGTTATCTGTTTAAGAATGTATTTGCATATATAAGCATCCGTTAAAGAATGCATATTTGTATATAAATTCATGCAAATTCACAACCTAAACAAAAATATATATATACATACATTATATATACTAGCAAATATATGCACCCTCCGTGTGCAAGTATTTAAGTTTTAATATAAGATATTATATTAAATTAGAAAGGCTAATGAAACTGAATAAGAATGCAGATAAAATGATTTGGAACAGAGGGGGTATGATCGAAAAATAGAACAACTTTGAAATTAACTCTTTCATCATCATCCATCACTCCAGTCTTTCATTGGCAAATTTTCCTAATTTAACTATTTAGTTAAAATAGGAAGTAAAGAATAATATTACAGTTATTTCTTCTTGTTAATGGATTTCTTTTAAGATTTATCCCGAGATTGGGCTCATATTCAATAAGATAAAACCAAACAATTAGAAATCAATAATACCAAGCATATATTTATTAAAATCAAATTTTTTAAGATCAATATGCAAATTAGCCTTCCCATTCACACTGTAATCCGCTATTTTGTTTTATATATAAATACAATTGCATGTTATTAGTAGATAGATATGGTCAACAGTCTTAATGATGTAAAACAATTTTTATTGATAATTGAGGTTTAAATAAAAAATAAAATCATGTAGAATGTGATGTAAATAACTAAGGGAATTGTGACTTGAATTGTAATAGTTTCGGTTACAGACAGACAAACCCACAATCTCATTATAATAATATATATATATATATATATATATATATATATATATATATATATATATATATATATATATATTATATATATATATTATATATATTACAATAGAGGGGGAAAACCCCGAGTTGCTAGCTAACAAGTTTCGATCCTCGCTCAACAGAGCTAAATATCGAGAATAATCGATTAAAACAGGTAAATGGGACGAGTAGGAAAATAAAGATGAACGAAAAGAACAATTTCTTTTCTTTTCTCCTAAAAGGGGTGGGGGGAAGAAGACCTTATAGATTGATAATATTCA
>CM042170.1:25006669-25021669 GCA_023376005.1 Doryteuthis pealeii | reverse complement strand
TTTTTATTTAAACCTCAATTATCAATAAAAAATTGTTTTACATCATTAAGACTGTTGACCATATCTATCTACTAATAACATGCAATTGTATTTATATATAAAACAAAATAGCGGATTACAGTGTGAATGGGAAGGCTAATTTGCATATTGATCTTAAAAAATTTGATTTTAATAAATATATGCTTGGTATTATTGATTTCTAATTGTTTGGTTTTATCTTATTGAATATGAGCCCCAATCTCGGGGATAAATCTTAAAAGAAATCCATTAACAAGAAGAAATAACTGTAATATTATTCTTTACTTCCTATTTTAACTAAATAGTTAAATTAGGAAAATTGCCAATGAAAGACTGGAGTGATGGGATTGATGAAAGAGTTAATTTCAAAGTTGTTCTATTTTTCGAATATCCAAATCATTTTATCTGCATTCTTATTCAGTTTCATTAGCCTTTCTAATTTAATATAATATCTTATATTAAAACTTAAATACTTGCACACGGAGGGTGCATATATTTGCTAGTATATATAATGTATGTATATATATTTTGTTTAGGTTGTGAATTTGCATGAATTTATATACAAATATGCATTCTTTAACGGATGCTTATCTATGCAAATACATTCTTAAACAGATAACACATATTTCATTTCCCCTAGATATTTTCATCCTGTACTTTTAATATACAAGTGATACAAGTGTCAAGGTTTCAAACTAATTAAATTTTCTCATCCATATATCAACTTTACTTATATCCCAACTAGCCCTGTCGGTTGGGTCCGTAGAATACACCGACTGCAACCGACTGAAAGGTATGAATCCTACTCTCCCTCCAGCTATGGGTAAATATTTGCAGACTAAGCTCTTTAACCTTGGTTAGGCAACCGGTCTAGGAGAAGGAAAACTCTGAATTAAAACCCGTAGAACCCTGCTTAAGAAATTGACCTTGTGTCGCATCCTGCTCGTGCGGAGGGGTTGGTAAATATATATAGTGTGTTGGGGTGGGAAAGGGATTAATCCTACTCTCCTTCCAGCTATGGGTAAATAGTAGGGCAGACTGGGCTCTTTAACCTTGGTTAGGCAACCGGTCTAGGAGAAGGAAAACTCTGAATTAAAACCCGTAGAACCCGCTTAAGAAATTGACCTTGAGTCGCATCCTGCTCGTGCGGAGGGGTTGGTAAATATATATAGTGTGTTTGGGTGGGAAAGGATTAATCCTACTCTCCTTCCAGCTATGGGTAAATATTTGGGCAGACTAAGCTCTTTAACCTTGGTTAGGCAACCGGTCTAGGAGAAGGAAAACTCTGGATTAAAACCCGTAGAACTCCGCTTAAGAAATTGACCTTGTGTCGCATCCTGCTCGTATGAGGGGTTGATAATATATATAGTGTGTTTGGGGTGGGTTTATACAAGAACACGCATTCTTTAACGCCTGCTTATATGTAAGAGTACATTTTTAATAGATAACGCATCTTCCATTTCCCCTAGATTCTCTTCATCCCGTGCTCGACTATCCAAATAATATTAATGTCAAAGGGTCAAACTAATTAAACTTTCTCGTCTATTTCATTAGTTTTACTTATATGGCAACTAGTGTCCCTTTCTATCTTGAGCCCTGTCGGCGAGGTTTAGCATACACCGTCCGCATCCTCTGCAGAGGGATATGGCTCCTCTCCCGAAAGGGATGTCTTGGGTATGATGAATTACTAGTAATTTATCATATCCAAGATAAGTGTTTCATTTTACATATGATTTATTATTGTGCCGGCTGTCTTGAAGAAATCCTGGAAGCAGCACCTCCCCCCACACAAAACAACAGCTGCATGGACATTTATCCCATCCTCCAACCCGTTTGGTTGGAGAGGTAGAATACACTGACTGCACCTTTGCAGAGGGCTACAATCCGAAAAATGCAACCACCTGCTGACCGTGGGTGGTGACTCCTAATGCTTAAAGACGGAATCCTGGTGCCTGAGTAGTCCATGATATTCATCACTTTACTTTGTTATTACTTGGTATACGACCCCACTCCTCAATGGGATCACCTGTTGACAGTGGTGACTACAGATACTTAAGGATAGAATCCTTATGGCTGAGCAGTCTTGCTTGGGCTTAGATGGTCGGGCGATCCGAGAGGCCCCCTCCGATTAATCAACTGGTTTCTCCAAGCTCTAGCACCCCGACCGTATTACTCTTATAGCCCCCAACCCTCTTTATCATACATGTGCTAGAAGGCGGTGGCTGAGGGTCTTAGTTTTTTGGGTATGAAGTCAAGCTACATCTAGTGGTGAGGTTCCAATTCTGGAGCTCTGGTGAGGCTAAATAGGGTAATTTAATTTGAGGGTAAAGTGGGGAGCTGACGGTAGGTATGTTATTCCACCTCAGAAAAATAATCTTCCTGGTCCAGCGCTAGCGAAAAGGGAATAGACTCTTTCGCTGTCCGGTTGCTACCGACAATAGGCCACTACAGCAAATGTACTTTACTTACTTTTAACATGAGCCGGGTTAGCTCAGTCGGTAGAGCGTTCGGCTAGAAACCACAAGGTTCATAATTCGATACAGGTCCTCGCCAACTCAGCGTATGAGTAGCACAGGAATCTATGCGGTAAAGTAAGGAGCTGATGGTAGGTGTGGCGCTCCACCTCAGATGCTAAAAACCAATCTCCTTGGCCTAGCGCTATTGATAGACTCCCTCGCTAATTGGCTGATACCGACTTTAGGCCGCCACGTTGACTTACTTTTAAAATAGAATAATAATTAACACAGCTTAACACCTGTACCCCAGCTATGGTTACCGGAATGAGAACAGGATACCCCCGTGGATTGAATAAAGGGTTGGGTTCAAAGTTCCGTGATGGCTCCCGATTACAAGAAGGTTCCCGATTGCGACAAGAAGGTTCCCGAGTTCGACAAGAAATACCTGAAGAAGGTCGGAGGGCACATCGGCCGAAAAGTTGTACAGATCTTATTATAATGGAGATTGTGTGTTTTTCTGTCTGTAACCGAAACTATATTACTATTAGTCACAATTCCCTTAATTATTTACGTCAAATTCTCCATGATTTCATTCTTTTAAACCTTCAGTTATTAATAAAAATGCTTTACATTATTAATACTGTTGACCATATCTACGTACTAATAACATGCAATTGTATTTATATATACAACAAAATAGCGGTTTACAGTTTGAACGAGAAGGCTAATTTGCATATTGATATTTAACATTTTATTTTAATAAATATGTGCTTGGTATTATTGATTTCTAATTGTTTGGTTTTATCTTAAGAAATATAAACAAAAATCTCGTGGATAAATCTTAAAAGAAATCTATTTACAAGAAGAAAAAACTGTAATATTATCCTTTACTTCCTATTTTAACTAAACTAGCAAATATATGCACCCTCCGGGTGCAAGTATTTAAGTTTTAATGTAATGAAATATCGTATTAAATTAGAAAGTCTAATAAGAATGCAGATAAAAAGATTTGAAACAGAGTGGGGGTATAATAGAAAAATAGAAATGAAACTTACTCTTCCATCACTGCCGTCTTTCATTGCTGAATTTTACTTATTTAACTATTTAGTTAAATTAGGAAATAAAGAATAAAATTACATTTATTTTTTCTTGTTAATGGATTTTATTTAAGATTCATTGAAGAGATTTTTGCTTATATTCATTAAAATAAAACCAAACAGTTAGAAATCAATAATACTAAGCACATATTTAATAAAATCACAGTTTTAATATCAATATGCAAATTAGCCTTCACGTTCACACTGCAAACCGCTATTTTTTGTATATATAAATACAATAGCATGTTATTAGTATGTAGATATGGACAACACTAATAAAAAGGTGAAGCAATTTTATTAATAATTGAGGTTTAAATATAAATAAAATCATGAAGAATGTGATGAAAATAACTATGTTAATTGTGACTCGATTAGTAATATAATTTCGGTTACAGACAGAAAAACACACAATCTCCATTATAATAAGATAGTTAAATTAGGAAAATTTACCAATGAGTAATGGAAAATGATGGAATAGTTAGTTTCAAAGTTGTTCTATTTTTCGATTATACCCCCTCTGTTGCAGATCTTTTTATCTGCATTCTTAGTCAGTTTCATTAGCCTTTCTAATTTAATATGATATTTTATTATATCAAAACTTAAATACTTGCACGCGGAGGGTGCATATATTTGCTAGTAACATTAAAGATGAGAACAGTAGTACGAATAATCCTAATAATACTAATTATCAAGCCTCATCTTAAAAATTCAGAGAAATTTATCTATTTGTTCTAAAGTTTATTTTTTCGTATGTCTTTTTAATTGCACTTTAATGGACTTAATTTTTTTCTCAAGTGCATATTTTCTTTTTTTTCTTCTTTTTTTTGTATTTGTGAAAGTTAAATAAAAACGAATAAAAGTTTTATTAACAAATTTATTGGTCTGTTTCTTTCTTGCTTTCTTTCATCGTTTCTTTCAGTAATTTCTCTTGTGTCCGTTACAGGCATCTGATGCTAACATGTGGCGGGTAGCAGATGGAATCGGAGTAAGCAAACTTCCGGTGCAACTAGCATCTGACTGGCACTTTATTTGGGACTCTGGGAAAACTGAATCCAAATTATGTATAACACTGATGGGCTAAAGAAACGGTATATATATATATATATATATATATATATATATATATATATATATATATATATATATATATATATGGGGGGAGGTGTAGTTAGGCAGCATTTCTTCTTTTAGGCATATATTATTGAACAATGCAGCCATTTTTTGTCTGGAAATTTTTTTTATGTCCTTTTATATTGCCGTATTTTTCTAATGATATCTGGCGAAAATTGGCTGATGTATTTGCCATAGATGATTGTCCAAGTACTTTCCGCCCTATCGTGGGCCATCTTCAGGGTAATTCTTAAACCATACAACAATGGGTTGTTACATTATTGTTGTTGTTATTATTAGTGTTAGTAAACAACGATTAAAGATTTTAGAAGCACTGCATATTAGGCACAAAAATCCAAAAATAAACAAAATAAACTTTGATAATAGCACCAATGTTCTCAAATGCCTATAATTACATTAACAATTTATATAATAATAATAATAATAATAATAATAATAAATAATAATAATACTGAAACAATTATAATAAAAACAATAATAATTAGAAGAAAATGGAATGAACAAAACCTATATAAATAGCGGAATGGAACAACCCATTGTTGTATGGTTTAAGAATTACCTTGAAGATGGCCCACGATAGGGCGGAAAGTACTTGGACAATCACCTATGGCATATGTATCAGCCAATTTTCGCCAGATATCATTAGAACAATCCCGTAATTTGAAAGGACAAAGGACAAAATTTGCAGACCAAAAAATGGCTGCATTGTTCAATAACACACACACACACAAATATATATATATATATATATATATATATATATAATATATCAATGTGTATGGTTGGCACTATTATACTTGAAGAGGCAGTACTGAGCCAACGTACGGTATGATTAAGAGAGTGCTCAATATGAGTGATAGAGCATTAATAAATAAATAAATATTTTTAGTATATATTTATATGTAGGTAAACAAGTCTGCTACCATTGGTTTCATGCAATCCAAACTTAATTGTTTAAGCGAAGCAAATCCTCGGCATGAAGAATAGGAGTTTACCTAACCCGTTCGCCACAGAAAGGATGTGACACAAGGTCTCAAAAATGGGTCATCCAGCGAAGATTGAACTCCCTATTCAGTATGAATGGGTCTGCAAGACTAGCTTGCTAAACATTAACTCATGATAGGACGCCCTTTTACTCAAGGTCGCACATATGGGTCACCCAAGGAGGATTAAATTCGCTGTTCGGAGAGTAATGGATAAGCGACACAAGCTTATTCACCATTACACCACGATGTGACTCCCTATTGGTAATCATTTTTGCAGACGTTGTAATATTCTAGAAGATTTTGATTTAGAAAACTTCGGCAAAGGTCACATTGATGGAGGAATTCATCGAGGCAGAAATGGCATCTTAGTTAGTGCCCCACGGTGTCGGACAGAGAAGTACTTTAACTGAGAGACAGAGACAGAGACAGAGAGAGCGAGCGAGCGAGAGAGAGATAGAGAAAGAGAGAGACAGAGACAGAGACAGAGACAGAGAAAGAGAGAAAGAGAGAAAGAGAGTGAGACAGAGACAGAGACAGAGACAGACAGAGAGAGATACACAGAGAGAGAGAGAGAGAGAGACAGAGAGACAGAGAGGAGAGAGAGACATAGAGACAGGGACAGAGAGAGAGAGACAGACAGACAGACATACAGAGAGAGAGAGAGAAAGAGAGAGAGAGAGAAAGAGAAGAGAGACAGAGACAGAGACAGAGAGAGACAGAGACAGAGAGAGACAGAGAGACAGAGAGAGCGAGAGAGAGAGAGAGAGAGAGAGAGAGAGAGAGAGAGAGAGAGAGAGAGAGAGACTAATGGTCCGATTTGAAACAAATTCACCTAATGAGGATTTTTTTATGTGTTCGAAGGAAGAGCCCGAAGGAACTGGTCTAATTCGACGGCTGGAGAAGAAAAATACATCGCCAAATGAATTTCTTTTCTTTATGTTAGAAATGGCATTGCCCGAAGTGTTCTTCAAGAGAAAGGATTTTGTTTTTATTTTGGGATTATTCCAATGATATTCACTCTCAAAGACTGAAATAAATTTGCTGTAAATACTCATTCTCGTTTAAACATTTAAAAAAGATTTGGGGTCATTAGTCTATTTCATTTACCAAACTTGACAATTCACCTGTCGGTGAGGCATAGAATACGCTGAGTGTATCCTATACAAAATAAAATAAAAGTTTCATGTAACGGACATCAGGTATATTACACCATATATATATATATATATATATATATATATATATATATATAGGTATATGTAAAAACAGAATTTTTTTTTTTTGCGATGAAACAAAGAAAAATACAGTGCTCAATCACAGTTTGTAAGAGCTAATATTTATTTATTTTACAATGTTTTCATAGATCAATGTTCATTGATCATTGATCTATGAAAACATATATATATATATATATATATATATATATATATATATATATATATATATATTGGAGGGTATGTGCTTAATTGAAGTCATACCTAATATGGGTATGACACTAAACTGTATCTGGTGGTGTGGTTCCAGTTCTGGATATCTAGGGAGTATGTATTCCGGTTACGTAATGGATAGGACATGTTCACTTGAGGGTTTCTTTTAGCAGTAAATAAACTAATAGTGAAAAATCCTGTTTTAATAAGATATTCTTTAAACAAACTAGATTCTTGATTCATCACTGAATATCACTTTCATCCAATTGTGCACACACCATGATTGTTTCTCTTTACCCCCAGTTTAACCTCATTTTCTTGTTGGCTGTCTGTTTGGATAATTTTTTCTGGGATATTAATACAAATGAAGTTAATTAAAATCATTTCTACCAATCTGAAGATTTCTCTGAATGTTTCAGATGAGGCTTGATAATTATCTGCGTTATTCGAACTATTGTCCCCATCTTCATTGTTATTTGTGCAACGTTTCGGCCGACATGCCCTCCGGCCTTCTTCGGGTATTTCTTGTCGGACTCGGGAACCTTCTCGGACTCGGTAACCTTCTTTACGAACTCGGGAACTTTCTTGTCGTAATCGGGAGCCATCACGGAACTTTGAACCTAACCCTTTATTTAGTCCACGGGGTTATCCTGTCCTCATTCCGCTAACCTTAACACAACTCCTACCCCAGCTACACCGAGGGTGTTCATGTCCTGGGAATGATGTTAAACCCTATCTGATGGTGAGGTTCCAGTTTTGGAGGCTTAGGGGAATGTGGAGCACCCCTTCATCACCATTGCTCTCTGGTCCACTCCGACCCGGAGTGGTAGTACCTGTTAGGGTCCCATCTATGTGTTAAATTGAAAAAGGTGTTTATAAACAAAATTGATTATCCATTAAGAATGAATTTATTTCAAAACTTTGTCGACTTTAAATGATAAATGAGGTTGATATGCCGTAAAACAAACCAAACCAAACAAACCAAAATACAGTGGAAATTACTGCGGATTTAAATTGACAGGTCTTGAACCCGGAATCATATAGAGCGAGGCTCTCATTGTCTTTGAGAGTTACGTGATCAAGTTACTCTGGAAAAGTAAAATTATAGTTAAAAAAAAAAAGAATTTGATGAAGAAGAATTTGATTTAAAAATAGTTTTAAAAAGGGTAGTTGGTGTGTGTGCGTATGTACATGTCCGGATGAAAGTGCGAAAATAAAACAATTAACTACAAATTAAAATATATATATATATATATATATATATATATAATATATATATATATATATATATATATATATTAAATATAACTAATTCTCGCTTTTTGTGCAATAATTTTGAAGATTTGATTCATATTCGAAGATATTTCATCATCATCATCATCATCATCATCATCATTATCATCATCATGTCGCGCTGGATGCACGAATATTCATGACAATCTTCCACTAACCGTCGCTATCATTCATCGTCCCCGGGAGGTCCTCTGTCCAGCATTTAGTATCCACGCAGAGCTGGTCTATTTAGGTGTTCCCTGGACGGCACGCACTAGTATGACCATGTGCTGGTTTCCATTAGAGGACGTCGCTTATGAGTTCGTCCTTGTTTCTCTAGCAGTGAGCAGCATGTATTGTTCGTCTCACCGGGATGGTTTGTGTGATAGGGGACAGGTGTCCATACAGCTGCTTCATAGTGGTGTGATGTTTCCATGATTTGTTCAAGATAGCACGGAGCATTCTTTTGCAGCTCCTATCTAGTTCATTCAGTAATAATGGATCTGCGGGACTAACTTTAAAAAATCCCCCTCTACCCAGGTGACGCCGGGTAGCCGCTGCTAGTATATTTATATATATATATATATATATATATATATATATATATATATAGTATATATATATATATATATATATATTTATATAGTATAGGTAGCCGCTGCTAGTATATTTATATATATATATATATATATATATATATATATATATATATATATATATATATATATATATATATATATTATATATATATATATATATATATATATTTATATATATATATATATAGTATATATATATATATATATTTATATATATAGTATATATATATATATAAATATACTAGCAGCGTATATATATGTGTGTGTGTGGGGGTGTGTGTGTATGTGTTTGTTAGGGACGTTTTTTTGGTAATATTAGAAGCGTCGGATATATAAAGAGAACAGAATTCTAATAGATCAATATTGTTTTGTTTTTGTTCCACGTTATATATATATATATATAAAAATATACATATATATATATATATGTGTGTGTGTGTGTGTGTGTGTGTGTGTGTGTGCGAGTGTGTGTTTATCACTAAGTCCGTAGACTGACACGAAGAAATTATCTGTACTGTGGTTTGAGAATAAAATTCTATTAAGTCTAAAATATGTTATTATTGAAAAAAAAAAAGAGTTGAGTTAAATGTAAGGTCCCAGTGGTGAAGCCATAAACATTATAATATACATATAAATAGCATTGAAATTCTACTTACCAGCACTTGTTGATCTTAAAATTTATTTACTCTGCTGATAAAAGAAGAATAGACAATAGTGCCACCCATTCTTCTAAAAAATTCTCAGTTTTGGATTTTTTTTCTCCCCAGACTAGAATACATGAACTGCATCCTCTGCTGAGGGATAAGACTTAAAGCACCCCCTCCCCCCCCAAAAAAAAAAATTTCAACATCAAGGAAATAATGGTTTCTGATTACTGACTGGAAGTGAGGTTCTCCAATTTCCAGAATTTAAGAAATGGTCTTTCACCCTGAACCCCTCCGTTTTTGTTTACAAGTGTGCCCCCCCCCCTGGTATGTCTACAGTTCTGCAGACTATGGAATAAAATGTTTTGAGAAAGCTCCTATATGAGTGATATATGATCATGGATATGCAAGGTGCTACAGAAATCAATACACCATAGTCGACGCTGGTAGTCGCTGCTAGGAATCAATGATCAAAAATAGAATAAATAAATACTTGAAAGAAAATATACATTTAAACTCCGCTTAAGAAATTGTGTCGCATCTGCTCGCGTGGATGGTAAATATATATCTAGTTCGTTAAGGTCTCAGTAGTAAAGCAATACACCTTATAATATACATTTAAATAGCATTGAAATTGTACTTTCCAGCATTTGTAGATCTCAACAGTAAATAGATCAATACACCATAGTCGACGCTGGGTAGTCGCTGCTAGTTATTAATGAATCAATAAATAGAATAAATAAATACTTGAAAGAAAATATATACATTTAAACTCCGCTTAAGAAATTGACCTTTTGTCGCATCCTGCTCGCGCGCAGGGTTTGATAAATATATATCTAGTTCATTCGTTAAGGTCTCAGTAGTAAAGCAATACACCTTATAATATACATATAAATAGCATTGAAATTGTACTTTCCAGCATTTGTAAATCTTAAAAGTAAATAATCAATACACCATAGTCGACGCTGGGTAGTCGCTGCTAGTTATTAATGAATCAATAAATAGAATAAATAAATACTTGAAAGAAATATATACATTTAAACTCCGCTTAAGAATTGACCTTGTGTCGCATCCTGCTCGCGCGGAGGGTTTGGTAAATATATATCTAGTTCATTCGTTAAGGTCTCAGTAGTAAAGCAATACACCTTATAATATACAAAAAAATAGCATTGAAATTGTACTTTCCAACATTTGTAGATCTCAACAGTAAATAGATCAATACACCATAGTCGACGCTGGGTAGTCGCTGCTAGTTATTAATGAATCAATAAATAGAATGAATAAAACTTGAAAGAAAATATATACATTTAAACTCCGCTTAAGAAATTGACCTTGTGTCGCATCCTGCTCGCGTGGAGGGTTTGGTAAATATATATCTAGTTCATTCGTTAAGGTCTCAGTAGTAAAGCAATACACCTTATAATATACATTTAAATAGCATTGAAATTGTACTTTCCAGCATTTGTAGATCTCAACAGTAAATAGATCAATACACCATAGTCGACGCTGGGTAGTCGCTGCTAGTTATTAATGAATCAATAAATAGAATAAATAAATACTTGAAAGAAAATATATACATTTAAACTCCGCTTAAGAAATTGACCTTTTGTCGCATCCTGCTCGCGCGCAGGGTTTGATAAATATATATCTAGTTCATTCGTTAAGGTCTCAGTAGTAAAGCAATACACCTTATAATATACATATAAATAGCATTGAAATTGTACTTTCCAGCATTTGTAAATCTTAAAAGTAAATAAATCAATACACCATAGTCGACGCTGGGTAGTCGCTGCTAGTTATTAATGAATCAATAAATAGAATAAATAAATACTTGAAAGAAAATATATACATTTAAACTCCGCTTAAGAAATTGACCTTGTGTCGCATCCTGCTCGCGCGGAGGGTTTGGTAAATATATATCTAGTTCATTCGTTAAGGTCTCAGTAGTAAAGCAATACACCTTATAATATACAAAAAATAGCATTGAAATTGTACTTTCCAACATTTGTAGATCTCAACAGTAAATAGATCAATACACCATAGTCGACGCTGGTAGTCGCTGCTAGTTATTAATGAATCAATAAATAGAATGAATAAAAACTTGAAAGAAAATATATACATTTAAACTCCGCTTAAGAAATTGACCTTGTGTCGCATCCTGCTCGCGCGGAGGGTTTGGTAAATATATATCTAGTTCATTCGTTAAGGTCTCAGTAGTAAAGCAATACACCTTATAATATACATATAAATAGCATTGAAATTGTACTTTCCAGCATTTGTAGATCTTAAAAGTAAATAGATCAATAGACCATAGTCGACGCTGGGTAGCCACTTCTAGTCATTAATGAATCAATAAATAGAATGAATAAAAACTTGAAAGAAAATATATATTTTTAGTTTTTTTGATTCCACAAAAATTTATTAATGCTTCGATTCGAGATTTTTACCAAAAGAATAATCCAATCACTGGTGCCATTTTCTGATAATTCCACAAGAATTGACTCGCTTTTTGGAATCTCCTTCTTTGCGTTGTCTTTGATGGTGTACCGATATGGCACCGGGTCAGCCTACTAATTATACAAGGCCTGAGGGGGAGAAATTCCTCATTTAAAAGTCGTTGCCGAAGATAGCAGCGCAAAGCGGGAGACTGCCAATTGTTCTAGCCAAGTAACACTTGAACTAAAAATATATCTACAGCAATTTATCTGATTTTGAGAAAAGGGCGGCTACATTTCGTAAAGGAGTGCCGAGTCAAAAGGCAAACTCAATCCAAAACGATAAACACCATTTTTTTTATTTATTTATTTATTTATTTTTTGGTTCTCGGCTATCGGTGCCTAAATTTGTCCGAAAACAAAGTGCCAATTCCGTTATTAATTCTTCGAATTCTGCATCCGTATTCAAAGAGGAGCGAACCGCAAAAGCTGATACAAGGATTCCTTTATTCCTTCCGAGGTTCGGCAATTTCTCTTTACGCCTTTCGCTGTCTTCTGTTGTTGATTTGTACGTGTTATAAATACGCAAGAAGCCAGCGGTGCAAAAAATAAAAATAAATAAATAAAAAATAAAAATAAAAATAAAATAAATAAATAAAATAAGATAAAACAGAAATAAAAATAAAACAAACGGTTAAACCTATGGTTGGATATTGGAAGGATATATAGAGAGAGTGGTAGGAGCTCGAGGTAAGATGACTTGATCACATGACCCGTCTTTGTGGTAAAATTACAGACCCCACGCTTTGTTCACCGTTAATGAGCTGCTTTTGCTGTGGATGTCGGAGCCTTTTTGGCTGTTGTTTTCTTGTTCATTGTTATTGTTTGTTGTTATTTGTTATGGTGTTTGTTTGTTTGTTTGTTGTTGTAGTTGTCGTTGTTTGTCAGAGTGTTAATTGTAAGAGCGACGTTTCTTCTCTACCGCAAGAATCCGAAAGAGAGTCAATGAAAGGCTGCATTTATGATCGGAAATAGAAAGCGGGAATTTGCGCAATCAGAACGAGGCAATAGTTGGCGGCATAGTTGCACCGGACACACAGGCACTCACACATTCACACATCCACACATCCACACAGACAGACAGACAGACAGACAGACATACCGACGCTCCTAGGGAAATGGAATCGGTGATCAGAGTTCAAATCCGAAACAGAGATGTTTTGAAGTTCAATTCGAGTCAATGCTCTCGGGAAAGGCACGAATCCATATCTACTCCCTCCAGCTATGGGTAAATAGTAGGGCAGACTAGTTTCGTTAGCCAATGATAAGGCAAAATATTTAGGAAAAACTCTGAATTCAAACCAACATTATTCCGCTTAAAATGGACCTTGTATAGAGGGGTTGGGTAAATACATAATGTTTTCTACAAATATATATACTAGCAAGAATATGCACCCTCCGAGCGGAAAGTATTTAAGTGTTCATCATCATGTCGCGCGCGCAGCGCGGATATCCATGACAATCTTTTGCCAACATTCCCTATTACTCATGGCCCCTAGGAGGTCCTCTGTGC
Organism: Doryteuthis pealeii; assembly: GCA_023376005.1. Lineage (NCBI taxonomy): Eukaryota > Metazoa > Mollusca > Cephalopoda > Myopsida > Loliginidae > Doryteuthis > Doryteuthis pealeii. The sequence goes on along the minus strand of CM042170.1, from coordinate 25,008,031 downwards.
AGCATCCAGAGTCTTCACATAGTTGGTCAATGTAGGTCCTTAGCGGGCGTTCTACGTTAGCATGTCCATGTGTTGGCTTCCACAGGAGAACGTCGCTTATGAGCTCATCCCCGCTTCTCCAGCAGTGTCCTGCATGTCTAGTCCGTCTCACCTGGATGGTTTGTGTGATGGGGAGTAGGTGACCATATAGTTGCTTCTTTGTTGGGTGCTGCTTCCATGACTTGTTCAAGACTTCTTGCAGCATTCTTGTGCAGGTACCATCTAGCTTATTCTCGAGGCGCTTTGTCAGGGTCCAGGTGGTGCAGCCATACAGCAGCACTGATATAACCACAGCCTGGAAGAATTGTTACTTTAGTTTGTCAGTGAGATCGGATCTCCATATTACTGATAGTCTGTTTGTGGCCGCCCATGCCTTTCCTATTCGTGTATTAACATCGCTTTCTGTGGATGAGATATTACTACCTAGGTAAGTGAACTTTCTACTGGCTTAATAGGCTTACTGTCAAGTGTGGAGATGTCTCCTTTCTTTTTGAAGCAGTAAGATCGGATCTCCATATTACTGATAGTCTGTTTGTGGCCGCCCATGCCTTTCCTATTCGTGTATTAACATCGCTTTCTGTGGATGAGATATTACTACCTAGGTAAGTGAACTTTCTACTGGCTTAATAGGCTTACCGTCAAGTGTGGAGATGTCTCCTTTCTTTTTGAAGCAGTAAGATCGGATCTCCATATTACTGATAGTCTGTTTGTGGCCGCCCATGCCTTTCCTATTCGTGTATTAACATCGCTTTCTGTGGATGAGATATTACTACCTAGGTAAGTGAACTTTCTACTGGCTTAATAGGCTTACTGTCAAGTGTGGAGATGTCTCCTTTCTTTTTGAAGCAGTAAGATCGGATCTCCATATTACTGATAGTCTGTTTGTGGCCGCCCATGCCTTTCCTATTCGTGTATTAACATCGCTTTCTGTGGATGAGATATTACTACCTAGGTAAGTGAACTTTCTACTGGCTTAATAGGCTTACCGTCAAGTGGAGATGTCTCCTTTCTTTTTGAAGCAGTAAGATCGGATCTCCATATTACTGATAGTCTGTTTGTGGCCGCCCATGCCTTTCCTATTCGTGTATTAACATCGCTTTCTGTGGATGAGATATTACTACCTAGGTAAGTGAACTTTCTACTGGCTTAATAGGCTTACTGTCAAGTGTGGAGATGTCTCCTTTCTTTTTGAAGCAGTAAGATCGGATCTCCATATTACTGATAGTCTGTTTGTGGCCGCCCATGCCTTTCCTATTCGTGTATTAACATCGCTTTCTGTGGATGAGATATTACTACCTAGGTAAGTGAACTTTCTACTGGCTT
>CM042170.1:24979169-24999169 GCA_023376005.1 Doryteuthis pealeii | reverse complement strand
TCTGTTTGTTTACAAAACAAAACACACGGCTTCCTCAAAGTGAAATAAAGAAGAGCAGAGGATGTTACTCTCATTCATGTAGCTAATGTTCAGATTACCGAAAAGTATAGGTATACCCAATTTGGAGAAAAACACACGGCTTCCTCAGAGTGAAAGAAATAAGGGGAGGTTACTCTCATTTATGTAGCTATTGTTCAGATTACCGAAAAGTATAGGCATACCCAATTTGTCGAAAAATCCGTGTTTTTACAAAACAAAACATACGGCCTCCACAGAGTGAAAAAAAAACAAGAGGAGGTTACTATCATTTATGTAGCTAATGTTCAGATTACCTCACCACGCGCCTTCTCTATTCCGAAACAATCTCTTTTTGAAACAATCTGTGTGTTTACAAAACAAAACACACGGCTTCCTCAGAGTGAAAGAAACAAGAGGAAGTTATTCTCATTTATGTAGCTAATGTTCAGATTACCACACCACGTGCCTCTACTATTCTGAAACAATCCCTTTTTTAAAAAAACACAACTGGTATCTCCCAATCTGACACCATTTTCGTTTTTTTTATCTTTTCACCTATCTGTGTGTCGATTTTCCTTATCTATAAAAACTCCGGCCCAGCAAGTACGTATGCAACATATTAGATAATGAAATCTAACAGGCCACTTCACTTTTGGTTTGAACTGGATCAGCAAGTAATACGACCCCAAAAGCGTCGAGTGTTTAAGGGAAAAAAAGCATTTGACTTGGGAACGTTACTGTATTATAAACAGCCCGCAGCAAGAAAGAAAGAAGAAAAAGGAGAAGTATAAGTCGGCTATGCAGACATATTGGGTTACAGTGGCAACTGTATTGTCAGACGGCGTCAATTTTAGTTCGAACAAAGACCGTAAGGACCTAATGAAAAAGAAAGAAAGAAAGAAAAGAAGAAAGAAAGCGAAAATAATGACATTAAGTATGTAGTGAGTGGGTTGGTGGGTTTTGCTTAAAGAGGTTGGTAAATGAGGTTGGAAACAATCTGTCACGTTAGTTATGTTTAATGGATTTTTTTTCTTAATAAGGAGACGTGACGGACATCGGTGAGGAAAGTGGTATCGGCTAACCGAGTTCAAATTCTGGACAAGTCTGTTTACAGTTTATTCTTGATTCCAAGCATTGCAAAGGGGAAAAGGCATGAATCAAACTCAGTTCCTCTTCCATCTTTAGGTAAATAGTAAGGCATATTGGGTTATTTATCCTAAGGTAACCAGTCTAGGAGAAGGAAATATATGAATTGAAACTGGCTTTACCACACTTAAAAATGATCTTGTGTCACATACAGATAATTTGTTCACACTAGATGAATGTCTACACTCTCTAGCAGTATATGTTTCACTGTAAATCTCTCTTGGCATGTAGTGCATATTGGAGATTCTGTGCCCTCTAGTAAATGATGATGGGTGATGTGGGTGTGACCTACGTTAAGGCGGGTCAGCATAGCCTATTTTCCTAATAAGGAGACGTGACGGACATCGGTGAGGAAAGTGGTATCGGCTAAAAGAGTTCCAATTCTGGACAAGACTGTTTGCCTTCCACTTTACGCATGGATAAAGGGAAAAGGCATGAATCAAACTCTACTTTTTCTTCCAGCCGTGGGTTAAGATTGTAAGGCAGATTGTTTTTTTTATCCTTACTTTGGTAACCAGTCTAGGAGAATGAACAACCTGAACTGAAACTAGCTTTATCCCGCTTAAAAATGATCTTGTGTCACATGACACACTAGATCAAAATATTCTCTAGCAGCATATGTTTCACCGTAAACCTCTCTTGGCATGTAGTGCATATTGGGGATTCTGTGCTCTCTAGTAAATGACCTATGTGAAGGCTGTTCAGCACAACATTTTATCTTAATAAGGAGATGTAATGGACATCGGTGAGGAAAGTGGTATCGGCTAACCGAGTTCAAATTCTTTACAAGTCTGTTTACAGTTTATTTTTGACTCCACGCATGGCAAAGTGAAAAAGGCATGGATCAAACTCAGTTCCTCTTCCATCTTTAGGTAAATATTAGGGCAGATTGGGTTATTCATCCTTAGGTAACCAGTCTAGGAGAAGGAACTACCTGAACTGAAACTAGCTTTACCCCGCTTAAAAAATGATATTGTGTCACATGCCGGCAAATTGTTCACACTAGATCAAAGTTACACTCTCTAGCAGTATATGTTTCACTTTCTTCTTTCTTACCTTCTTCTTTTCTTCATTTTTCTCCCCATATCCTTGTGCCATATATTTTCTTAATAAGGAGACGTAATGGATATTAGTAAGTGGAATCGGTGAACCGAGTTCAAATTCTGGACAAGTCTGTTTACGTTTCACTTTACGCATGGATAACGGGAAAAGGTATGAATCAAACTTGCTTTTTTCTTCAAGCCCTGGATTAATAATAAGGCAGATTGTTTTTATTATCTATAATTTGGTAACCAGTCTAGGAGAAGGAACTACCTGAACTGAAACTAGCTTTACCCCGCTTAAAAAATGATCTTGTTTCAGATGCCGGTAATTTGTTAGCACTAGAGTCTACACACTCTAGCAGCATATGTTTCACTGTAAATCTCTCTTGGCATGTAGTGCATATTGGGGATTCTGTGCCCTCTAGTAAATGATGATGGGCGATGTGGGTGTGACCTATGTGAAGCCGGGTGAGCACATCCTGTTCTCTTATTAAGGAGACGTTATGGACATCGGTGAGGAAAGTGGTATCGGCTAACCGAGTTCAAATTCTGGACAAGTCTGTTTACAGTTTATTTTTTACTCCACGCATGGAAAAGGGAAAAAGCATGAATTAAACTCAGTTCCTCTTCCATCTTTAGGTAAATAGTAGAGCAGATTGGGTTATTTATCCTAAGGTAACCAGTCTAGGAGAAGGAAATATATTAATTGAAACTAGCTTTACCCCGCTTAAAAATGAGCCTGTGTCACATGCCGGTAATTTGTTCGCACTAGAGTCTACACACTCTAGCAGCATATGTTTCACTGTAAATCTCTCTTAAATGATGATGGGTGATGTGGATGTGACCTATGTGAAGCCGGGTCAGCACATCCTGTTCTCTTAATAAGGAGACTTTATGGACATCAGTTCCTCTTCCATCTTTAGGTAAATAGTAGGACAGATTGGGTTATTTATCCTAAGGTAACCAGTCTAGGAGAAGGAAATATATTAATTGAAACTAGCTTTACCCCGCTTAAAAATGATCCTGTTTCACGTACCGGTGGGGTATATACATACTTGTTTTTTTTTCCTTCTTACCTTCTTTCTTTCTTCATTACTTCCTCGCCATATCCATATGCCATCCTCTTCTTTTTGTATTTTCCTCATGGTGCTTCTTAAAGAGGTTGGTAAATGAGGTTGGAAACAATCTGCAAACGAGAACGTCATACCCAGTGTCTTTAGCGGCTCTGTAAACTGCTTCATCCATGATTTGAACTCGGCTCACAGTGTCCATTCCCTAACAACGATAACCGTAACGTGGTGAGCGTCTCCCAGTAATAGTAATAATCGTTTTCCGTAATGTAGCTTATTTTTGTTTGCCTGTTCCATTTGACTGAGCATCACCAACCGGATATATTTGACCCCAAAAACTCTTGACTTCGGAAACCGCAAGTGTAAGAACCCCAATCCCCCAACAAAAAAATTATCACAGGCCGTTTTCCATCCGTGATAACCCTTCCAAGTTTGTCATACGAACCCACGGATTAAGAAAGAAAGAAAAATAACATGTTCTAACAAAACGATAAATAGTAATGATAGACGTCGAAAATACATCTCTCTCTTCTCTCTCTCTCTCTCTATATATATATTATATATATATATATATATATATATATATATATATATATATATTGTGTGTGTGAGATACGTCACACAATTTCGAAAAAAAATAACGGCTAAACAACACCAAATCTCTTCACATCTTATTATAATGTAGATTGTGTATTTTTCTGTCTGTAACCGAAACTATATCACTACTCAAGTCACAATTCCCTTAGTTATTGACATCACATTCTCAATGATTTTATTTTTTATTTAAACCTCAATTATTAATAAAATTGTTTTACATTATCAATACTGTTAACCATATCCACATATTAATAACATGCAATTATATTTATATATACAACACAATAGCGGTTTACAGTGTGAACGGGAAGGGCTAATTTGCATATTGATATTAAAAATGTAATTTTAATAAATATATGCTTAGTATTATTGGTTTCTAATTGTTTGGTTTTATTTTAATGAATATAAGCAAAAATCTCTCCAATGAATCTTAAATGAAATCCATTAACAAGAAAAAATAACTGTCATTTTATTCTTTACTTCCTCTTTTAACTAAATACTTAAATTAGAAAAAAATAACAATTAAAGACGGGAGTGATGGAAGAGTAATTTTCAGTTGTTCTATTTTTCGATTATACTCCCTCTGTTTCAAATCTTTTTATCTGCATTTTTATTTAGTTTCATTAGCCTTTCTAATTTAATACAATATTTTATTACATTAAAACTTAACTAATTGCACCCGGAGGGTGCATATATTTGCTAGTTAATATAATTTTCGCTCATTTGTCTTATTTCACTTTTTCTTTTACACAGTCAGAGCTATCGTTTGATAAAGGGTGAATGTCACTGAAAATATTTTCATTACCTCTTGGAACTCCGCTACGCAGCATCCAGTATCAGCGCAGCGTTTATCTACGCACGTCTTTGTAGGACGGACTACTCTAGCTTGCCCATGTGATGGCTTCCACAGAAGAACGTCACTAATGAGTACATCCTTGCTTCTCCAGCAGTGCCCAGCGTGTCTTGATCGCCCCACAAGTGTGATATGGGGCAGGTGGCCGTACAGCTACCGCTTCCACGTTTTGTTCAAGATTATATATATATATATATATATATATATATATATATATATATATATATATTATGGATTTATTGCGTATCAACTTTGTTTTTATGAACGCTGTTTTTGGGGATATCACGAAGAATGGCAAATAAACAAGCGATCAAAAAACAAAAGAACAAAAACAAATAGCAGAACAATATATATATATATATATATATATATATATATATATATTATAGAGAGAGAGAGAGATAGAGAGTGAGAGATAGATAGATAGATAGATATGAATAGGCTGACATACATATGTACATCGCAGCCATTTTCTCATTGCTAATAACCCTACCATGTTTGTTTATATGAAAAGAGAGAGAGAGAGAGAGAGAGAGAGAGAGAGGAGGGGGGTGGGAGGAGAGAGAAAGAGAGAGAGAGAGAAAGAGATATATAGATAGATAAATATGAACAGGCTGACATACATATGTACATCGCAGCCATTTTCTCATTGCTAATAACCCTACCATGTTTGTTATATAAAGAGAGAGAGAGAGAGAGAGAGAGAGAGAGAGAGAGAGAGAGAGAGAGAGAGANAAAGACTTAGGAGATTATAGCAATTATCAGTCATTTCGGGCGAGCTTAGACAAAGTGCTAAATCTCCCGACTCAATCAGATCCGAACTCTGATGGAGTCGGAAAGAGTTAGACATTTTTTTCTAAAAAGCTCCTGAAATAGAGCTAGCTATATGCTACAATCCACAGAGCTTTTGTTAATTTCTTACTTATATTATAGGAGAAAGCGTTAGACAAGATGACGGGATTATATTGGGATGGAAACTGGATTTTTATGGTTCGACGATGCAAACGTTCTCGGTTCTATATTAGTCATCTCAGTACTTGGAATAATACTTGCTTCAATGATGGACATTCTCAACTGCTGAAACAAAAGGTCAAGTCAGTGGGAGAGGGGTGGTGGGGGTGGTTAGTGGATTTTCTTCTCACTAGATGGGGAGCGTCAGAATGGATGGATGGATGGTACCACAGGTGTTGGTCTAGAAAAACTGGATTGTTTGAGGAATATATTATATATATATATAATATATATTATAATAATATCACAGAGACATTGCTATTATTTATCTTCATCTATCTAATTTATACCTATCTATCCGTACTGGCCTAGCCCCACAATTCTGTAAAAAAAGTCCTTAAGGATGCTTCCTAATCAATTTCAATATACTATGAGCTACGAACTTCTTTCTACACTCATATGTGAAACCGTTACGATTTTTGTTCTTTGACTATTTTTATTTTTCTCCCACCCCCCACCCCCTGCCCTGGGTATTCTTCACCCATCCCCATCTGTTTTCTCTGACATGACTTTTTAACCTCTTGTTATATTATCAGTATGTGTCAACAATAAGGAATCCTTGTTTTCTCATATTATCTTAATATTCATTTGTTATCGCCTACTGGATATTATTTCATCGATTTTTAAATTATTCTTTAATTATTTTCATATATATTCATCACTTGGAGGAATGGGCTTTTTTTGTGTTCGACATTTATTAACGATTGCAATCGTTGAAAGTCACTGTCTTTACACCGCCCCTTCACCGGCCCTTTTATTACTCTCTTACTTCTTTATTACTCTCCTTTCTATTTCCTTACTCTTTTTTTCCTCAACACCGCTGCCCCCTAACTTCTTTTCGGTTTGTTTTTCTTTCATATTTTCAAAATCTACTTCTGCTTGTAGTAAGAATATTTTAATGAGGTTGTATGCAGGGGTCGTTTTCTTTTCTAGCTAAGTCCACTCTCCCCATCGCTCTCTCCGTGTCCTCACTGAGTCAAGGGACTGTGGCACTCCCATGGAAATATAACGGGTCGAGGAGCCAGTCACCAACCGCAATGTCTTTTTTGTCCTCACCTGCAAACTCAGATATAATGTCGTCTTCTGGAAGAGAGAAATGGCCGCACAAAAAAATAAATACCTTTTACAGGAACCTGATTTTTTTAAAAAAACAGAGAAAACAAGCCGCTGGTAGTGCTATTTTATATTTCTAGGATAAGACAGACAAAAGCTGAGAATGATAAACTTTAGTCAGGAAAGCTGGAGATTCCTGGCGGTATAACACATCACTCAATAATCCCGAGCCTAACTTATAAAAAGCCCCAACTCCTTTTTATCATATGGGTGTGAATGCCGTTGGCTGCGGGGTCTCTATATGTCCCTGGGAATGGACCCGTTTAAAACTCATCTGATGGTGAGGTTCCAGTTTTGGAGGTTTGCGGGAAATATGGAGCACCCCTTTATCACCATTGCTCCCTGATGCCCACTTCGGACCGCAGGGTGTCACAGTAGGTAGTATACCGTTAGGGTCCATCTATGGAGATTAAATATAGAAAAATTTAGCAAAAAAAAGTATTTTATTATTAAAAAAATTTTGTATATACCATTTAGAATATTTGTTTATTTATATTTAAAAACTTTACCACGCGCGGGATTAAATGAACCACCAACTGAGGTTGATGTCGCCGACCGTAAACAACACCACCACCCAAACCAAAACCAAACTAACTTTATATTAAAACAACAACCTTTATGAAAAAATTCGACTTTATTCAAAACATAGTCTCATTCTACTGGTGTTGTTGCGAATACACATGATCTCCGAACGCTTCACACTAAAACATTCGACCCGTATTTACGAACGATTTGTCTTATGGATATCATTTAAGGAAAGCCTTTGATGCTCAATGTATTTTTTAAATCATTTTTTTTTCTTTAAGAAGACGTCTTAATTTTTTTTTTTAAGATTTTCTTTTTTTTTATTTTTTTGGTTTTTTTTTTTTTTTGTTAAAGTCATAGGTGAATGACTCGTTCGCCCACTCCCGAGTTAACGATTCCTGGATGTCGCGTGAATCTGCATTTCACTTCAGCCGCCTAGATACCCTTGGGAAAGGTATTGGAATTCTTCATCTGCCACCTCCCATCCCAGCGTTATGGATTAAATTAGTAGGGCGAAGTCTTGGCTCTTTTAACCTTGCATTAGGTAACCAGCGTCTAGAGGCAGAAGGGACGGAAAACCTGAATTCTCACCCACACCTAGCTGAAACTCACCGCTTAAAGAAAACTTGACACCTGTGTATGTCACATCCTGCTTGTGCGAAAGTGGTTCGTGAAAATATTATAATGATATGCTTTATATTTTTTGTTTTTTACGAGGATTTTTCTTATAAACACAAAGTTCGGGAATATTTATTTCCGTTTTTATTCAAGAGGACCAAACTGACACCGTGACATTTGTAGGTGAATACCTACCATAAGTATAGAGACCAGAGTCTATACTTTTTTTTTTTTTTAGGAATGAAATAGTTACTTAAGAGCAGCCGTTAAGGATAAGTACCAGTTTGTCCATAGCCTGAGTTAGAGACCAATTCATTACCGTTGGAATTTGTAAAATTTCATTGGCTCAGTTTATTAATCATGTTAAAAAAGTATGTCCATTTGAACATTACCATTTTGTAATATCATTCTTATTTGATTCTGATAAAGAGAAGCAGCAGTATTCAACCATATACAGTTACAAAAAGGTAGAATCCGACTCTCCCTCCAGGCTATGGTGGTAAATTAGCAGGCAACTGGGTTCTTTAACATGGCTAGGTAACCAGTCTAGGAGAGGGAAGGGGGGAAAACTCTGAATTCAACCCGTTAAACTCCGCTTTAAGAAATTGAACCTTGTTTGCCTCTCTTTTATTGTATTTCACTGCTCGTGACAGACAGGAGGAAGTTGGTAATAAGTTATATTACACGGTTACAAAGTTGGTAGAACCAACTGATAACAGACCTGCAACTGAACATATTTTTCTTGAATTTAATTCTTTTAAAAAATTTCAATTCTAAAAATTTAGGATGCATTGTGATTGTTAAATACTTGAATGGTTATCTTCCCCAATGAATTATAATGATCTAGATGAATGCTACATTGACCTACAACTATTATGCAGTGATGTTAAAAAACAATATCCAAAATCAGGGAATTGTCCGATTTTAATGAAATTTTTCACCAAATTAAATTACAACGACACATTAGAAATTAAAAAAAAAAAAAAAAAAAAAAAAACTTGAAAAAGTTCTTTTTTATCAATACTAGAGAATGCGGACAGCGGGTTGGGGGTAGGGGGAGGGGTGACCTTTTATTCATTTGAAGAAAAACATTGATTTCTGCTCCCAAGCTTTTACATTTCTCAGAAAAAAAAACATACCAACAAATATAAAAAATCATACCCGAAAAAAAAAAAAAAAAAAAGCTTGATTGAAAATTAAAAGTTACACCGTTTTACAACGATGCAAACCTACATGAATTTCACTTGAATTGCTTCTGCACCCACACCTATCTCACAGATCTGGGCCCACAGCAACTAACTTGCGTTGCAGACCCCAAAAGGAATTCTCTAGGGGAAAGAGATTTGGCTCCCAAGGAAGAAAGTTGATATCGAAACTGACGCGTATCTATTTATAATTACCCGGAAGGTGGATGTGTTAAAATTTTTCTACAAAATAAAGTTACACGGCATAGCCAAAACACCTAAGAAAAATAACACAAAAAGGATATGCACACTGAACAGTTTGTTCAAAAGCTTCAGAGAAAGATCACTATATTAAAAAAAAGGACGGGGGTAACTTATGTCCTTTAGTCTTCCGTAAATAAAAAGAACTAGCACTCGTTAATATCTAATATATAAAAATCTCAGAAAATTATAAACAACAAATAAAACATGCTATAATTTTATTTTTTTAATTTTTAAAATATTTTCCCATCAGAAAGCAATGCTTTATCAACACACGAAAATTCAGATTTTTCCATTGGTTTTTGAAAATTCTGCAACAGTAGCTTCACTTAAAACCTGTTAATTGTAAACTGATAATCCAATTGGGCTCAAATTTTGACACGTGCCATTGAAGGTTAGTAGCTTATAAAAATTATATGGATTTTATTAGTGGCGCCATCTTATATATAAGGCGCGAACTTATTGAGTGATGTGTTATGGTGAACAAGCTAGTTTCGCATGATTCATTACCACTGAATATCGGGTTCGACCCTCGCTTGGAATGCACCATATTCCACCTTTTGTCATATCCTAGCCATGGGCGACGGATTGGGTTAAAAATGGATGGATAATGTTAGCGAGTTAGTCTTGAATATCTAATTACTACTGAATATAAAGTTTGATCTTGAGGCAAACGCTACGCCTTGATCAACGGATTCGTCCAGGATTTGAACTCTGTGTCTAAGAATCCATTTCCTTCTACTTTAACCAGTACACCATACGCCTCCCTCAGTGCATGAGTTGCATAGATTGAGTATAATCTGATCTCTGCAGATAAAATTGGAGCTAGCGGTTGTGTGGTGCTCTATCTCAAACGAAAAAAACAATCTCCCTAGATCTATCGCTAGTGAAAAGAGGATAGACTCCCTTCTGTCTGGCTGATACCGGCAATAGGTAAACTCCCGGCACCGTCAACAAACTTAACTAGAATAGGCCATACCTACTTAGTGATCTAATTCAATTTAAAATAATAATTAAAAAAATATATCGAACCAGGGAACCTTGTGATTTGTTGGCAGGTTCTCTGTCGACTGAGATAAACCGGTCCCTTGATTTGCTAATACACACCTTTATCTAAATAAACCGATCCACATACTTTTCTTTGTACACGATGTTTTCCTTTCTACAAATCGGAACACCTTTTTATTCAGTCCGCTGTTGCTTATTTAGAATAGAGGTCAACGACGTTTCAACGAGCCACAGTTTAAACTAAACAGTCACGGTATGTTTTTTTTTGCTAAACCGCGGAATATCATATAAAAGCACAACAAGTTGATCGGAAAGAAGGTCGTTTTTGAAATTAGGTAGAGTTGTTCTCATGATTAAAGATGTATAAAGAAAAGGGAAAACTTCAATGGTTTGGGCTTATCATATATATATATATTATATAGTATATGATATACTATAATATATATATATATATAATATATATTGGATTTTGTTGATTTAGAAGGCTATCACAATGCAGATGTAAAGAAAAAAATAATAATACGGTTAACAAATGGTGTTGTGTGTTAACCTGTATTTTATTCTTGAATTTTCGAGATTAAATCTCTTTTTCAAAGATCCACTGGATTAGCTGTGAAAGCAAAGTTCCTAGTATGTGCATATTCCTTTTTTAAATAGAAATGCCCAATAACTAAAAAGACGATTTTATCTCGAAAATTCAAGAAATAAAATCACAGGTTTAACACACAACACATTGTTACCGTATTAAGTATTTTTTCTTTACACCTGCATTGTGATAGCCTTCTAAATCAAACCCCTAACCAATATATACAACAATGCTTCCAAAGCAAATCTATTAAAACCTCTTATATATTATATATATATATATATATATTATATATAATATAATATAATATGAATACTATGTGTGTGTGTTGTGTGTGTGTATATAAGTATACTGTGTGATGTTTATATATATATATATATTATATATAGGTATGTTAGGTAATAGGTTATGTGTAGCTGTGTGACAATTAATATATATGTAAATGATGTGCTGTTTATATTGATATCGTATATATAATGTATAGGTAACTGTATCTGTAATGTTGTATAACCATGTGAATCAGGTAATTGTGTGTATATATGTAATATATTATGTGGTTTATATTATTTGTGGTAATGTGTGTTATGTATATATATATAAGTATGTTGTGTGTGTGTATATAAATATGTAGGTAGTGTGTGGTATATAGTTATATATATATGATAGGTAATGTCATGTGTGGTATGTGTTGTATAATAGGTAATTGTGTGTGTGATACCATATAGGGCATGTGGGTTACGTGGCGTATATGCTTTAGGTAATGTTGTGTGTATGTTGTGGTATATATATATATTGATAATGTTTGTGTATGTGTGTTATATATTATGTTATATATATATATAGGGTAATGGTGCATGTATATATGGTATGCATAATATTATATAATATATATAATTATATATATAATACAATATATCATATGTGTGTGTGTGTGTGTATGTGTGTTGCTGTGTGTATTTTTATTTAGAATAAATCGGTATTTACAGTATGGTTTGTATTTGAATTCCCAGGAAATATAAAAAAAGTATAAATTATATTTTGTTCATTTACCTTTGATGGACCGAAGCCACAGCACAACATGCGCACACCCAACCACATCAACCACATCATACACAACACCATAACACAGCCTCATACAACTCCAATCGGAGAGCGCCACCACCTAAGAATCGCAACGGTTCCTGTTTCGAACCGTCTTTTCTCAACGCCAACGTTATGAGTAGCCCGTATTGTGTAATCTGATTTGTGAGGTTAAAGTGAGGGAGCTAAATGAAGGTGTGAGCACCTCCCACGCCCCAAGCAAAAACCGAATCATAACCAAATTTTATATTCTCATTTCATTTGGTTATTTAAAAATGATAATAGTTTGAATTATGTAACATGGAAAAAATTCCCTGACCGAAAACACGTGTAAGTAAATTGATTAAAACATCCTATTTATCCATTCTATATTTCTTTCCTTTATTTATTTTTTCAACACAACAACACACACACATACACACACCACACATACACACACACACCACACACACACACACACACCCACAATGTATTTAAATCATTAACTGACACGTCGTTTATCGGTCTATTCCAAGGTAATATTTATTCCTATATGATTATATCATAATTCAAACTAATTATCTATTTTTAAATAAACCAAAGAGAAATAAGTATTAAATAATAATTAATTAATTGGTATCGATTTCGTTTACTTAGACTAGTGATCTTTCTGTTAGTGTGTGTGTGTATTTCGTGCCAGACGCTTCAGATTAGTCTACCACCACTTTTTACTCAACAAATTCATGACATAAACTACAAAATCAACGATGACCCAACTCATACGTTCACAATGCGTGAGAAAGACCGTGTTTTTCGAAAACAGAACCTTGCGATTCTTACGGTGGGCGCTACTACCCGATTGAGGTATCGGTGTTTATGAGGTGTGTGATCGAGTGTGTGTGAGTGTGTGGTGTGCATCGTGACTGTGTGTGGCTTTCGGTCTCCCATTCAAAACGGAATAATATGCCAAACAAACACAAAATAATTTATTACTTTTTATATTTCCTGGGAATTCAAATACCAAAACCTAACGTAAATACCCACCCATTTAATCATAAATAAAATAGATACACACACCTACACAACACACACACACACACACACATATATAATGTATATATATATACATATATATAATAATATATATATTTATGCATATATATACTATCATTGCACACATTACCGGATATATATATATACATACATATATACCACACATACACAACATTATCATAATATATAATACACACAAACATACACCACATACCTAAACATATACGCACTACACCCAATTACCTATATGTATACACACACATTACCTAATATACACACATACACACATACATTACCTATATATATATATACATATACACCACGACTACCATATATATACACACACACAAACATTACTTATATATATATACAATTACACACATTACCCAAAATATATATACACAATATATATACATATATAATACACACATTACCTATATAACATATATATTGTGTGCTATACATACACTTACATACTATATATACCACACATTAAACACTACCTACATCAATACTATATATACACATAACCACACATTACCTATATGATACACACATACACAACATTACCTATATATTATATATATATATATATATATATACAACACCACATTACCAATATAGAGAGAAGAACACACACACAGGTTTTCCACACACACACACACAATAACGGTATAAGTATGATATATATATATAATATAATATATAATTATCATTACTTAGTAAGAGAGTTTTATAATTTGCTTGAAAAGCATTGTGGATATATTGGTTAGGGGGTTGATTTTAATGAAGGCTATCACAATGCAGGTGTAAAGAAAAAAATATTATACGGTAACAATGAGTGTGTGTCCTGTATTTTTATTCTTGATTTCCGAGATAAAATCTCTTTTAGTTATGGCATTTCTATTTAAAAAGAAATGCCATAACTAGACTGCTTCAGTTCCAGTATCTTGAAAAAGAGTTTATCTCGAAAATTCAAGAATAAAATACAGGTTAACACAACAACACCATTGTTACGTATTATTATTTTTTTTTCTTTACATCTGCAATTGTGTATAGCCTTCTAAATCAACATCCAAATATATAATATAATATATATATATATATATTATATTATATATATATATATTGAATAAGCCCAAACCATTGAAGTTTCCCTTTCTTTATACATCTTTAATCATTGAGAAACAACTCTACCTAATTTCAAAAAACGACCTTCATTTCCGATCACTTGTGTGCTTTTATATGATATTTCCGCGGTTTAGCAAAAAAAACATACCGTGACTGTTAGTTTAACTGTGGCTCGTTGAAACGTCGTTGACCTCTATTCTAAATAAGCAACAGCGGACTGAATAAAAAGGTGTTCCGATTTCTAGAAAGGAAAACATCGTGTACAAAGAAAAGTATGTGGATCGGTTTATTTAGATAAAGGTGTGTATTAGCAAATCAAGGGACCGGTTTATCTCAGTCGACAGAGAACCTGCCAACAAATCACAAGGTTCCTGGTTCGATATATTTTTTTAATTATTTATTTTAAATTGAATTAGATCACTAAGTAGGACTGGGCCTATTCTAGTTATAGTTGTTGACGGTGCCGGAGTTACCTATTGCCGGTATCAGCCAGACAGCAAGGGAGTCTATCCTCTTTTCACTAGCGATAGATCAGGGAGATTGTTTTTTCGTTGAGATAGAGCACCACACCAACCGCCAGCTCCCCATTTTACTGCAGAGATCAGATTACCCAATCTATGCAACTCATGCACTGAGGGAGGCGTATGGTGTACTGGTTAAAGTAGAAGGAAATGGATTCTTAGACCAGAGTTCAAATCCTGGACGAATCCGTTGATCAAGCGTAGCGTTTGCCTCAAGATCAAACTTTCTATTCAGTAGTAATAGATATTCAAGACTAACTCGCTAACCATTACTCCACTTTTTACCCAATCCGTTCGCCATGGCTAGGATATGACAAAAGGTCGGGAATATGGTGCATCCAGCGAGGGTCGAACCCGATATTCAGTGGTAATGAATCATGCGAAACTAGCTTGTTCACCATAACACATCACTCAATAAGTTCCGCGCCTTATATATAGATGGCGCCACTAATAAAAATCCATATAATTTTTATAAGCTACTAACCTTCAAATGGCACGTGTCAAAATTTGAGCCCAATTGGATTATCAGTTTACAAATTACAGGTATTTAAGTGAAGCTACTGTTGCAAATTTTCAAAACAATGGAAAAATCTGAATTTTCGTGTGTTGATAAAGCATTGCTTTCTGATGGGAAAAATACTTTTAAAAAATAAAAAAATAAAAAATTATATAGCATGTTTTTATTTGTTGTTTATATATTTTCTGAGATTTTTATATATTAGATATTACGAGTGCTAGTTCTTTTTATTTACGGAAGACTAAAGGGACATAAGTTACCCCCTCCCCTTTTTTTTAAATATAGTGATCTTTCTCTGAAGCTTTGAACAAACTGTTCAGTGTGCATATCCTTTTTGTGTTATTTTTTCTTAGGTGTTTTGGCTATGCCGTGTAACTTTTATTTTGTAGAAAAATTTTACACATCCACGCTTCCGTAATTATAAATAGATACGCGTCAGTTTCCGATATCACTTCTTCCTTGGAGCCAAATCTCTTTCCCTAGAGAATTCTTTTGGGGTCTGCAAACAGCAAGTAGTTGCTGTGGGCCAGATCTGGAGAATAGTGTGGGTGCAGAAGCAATTCAAAGTGAAATTCATGTAGGTTTGCCATCGTTGTAACGGTGTAACTTTTAAATTTTCAAATCACTTTTTTCGGGTATTGATTTTTTATATTTTTGTATGTTTTTTCTAGAAATGTAAAAGCTTGGGAGCAGAAATGTTTTCTTCAATGAACAAAGGTCACCCCCCCCCCCACCCCCGCTGCCGCATTCTAGATTGATAAAAAATACTTTTCAAGTTTTTTTTTTTTTTTTTTTAATTTCTATGTCGTTGAATTAATTTGGTGAAAATTTCATTAAAATCGGACAATTCCCTGATTTTTGGGAATTGTTTTAACACTCAATAATAGTGTAGGGTCAATGTACGCATTCATCTAGATCATTATAATTCATTGGGGAAGATAAACCATTCAAGTATTTAACAAATCACATGCATCCTAATTTTTAGATTGAAATTTTTAAAAAGAATTAAATTCAAGAAAATCATGTTCAGTTGCAGGTCTGTTACAGTTGTTCTACCACTTGTAACCGTATATATATTCACCAACTCCTCCGCACGAGCAGGATACGACACAAGGTCAATTTCTTAAGCGGAGTTTAACGGGTTTGAATTCAGAGTTTTCCTTCTCCTAGACTGGTTACCTAGCCATGGTTAAAGAACCCAGTCTGCCCTGCTATTTACCCATAGCTGGAGGGAGAGTCGGATTCATACCTTTTTTGTAACTGTATATGTTGACTGCTTCTTTATAAATCAAATGAATGATATTACAAAATGGTAATTTCAAATGGACATACTTTTTTAATGAATATAATAAACTGAGCCAATGAAAATTTTACATTCAACGTAATGAATTGTCTGCTAACCCATGGACAAATGACTGGTACATTATCCTTAACGTTCAAGAACTATTTCATTCCTAAAAAAAAAAGTATACTCTGTCTCTACTAGGTAGGTATCACCAAAAATGTCACGTGATCAGTTTAGGCCATCTTGAATAAAAACGGAAATAAATATTTCCGAACTTTGTTTATAAAAAATCTCGTAAAAAAAAAACAATTAAACATCATATATATATTTACCAACCACTTCGCACAAGCAGGATGTGACACAAGGTCAATTTCTTAAGCGGAGTTCAGCAGGTTTGAATTCAGAGTTTTCCCTCTCCTAGACTGGTTACCTAACCAAGGTTAAAGAGCCAAGACTGCCCTACTATTTATCCATAGCTGGAGGGAGAGTAGAATTCATACCTTTCCCAAGGGTATTGGCGCTAAGTGAAATGCAATTACCACATCCAGGAATCGAACTCGGGGCGACGAGTCCATTTCCTATGACTTTAACCATTACATCACGCGCTTCCTTAAATATGATATAAGACAAATCGTTCTACGAAGGCATCGAATTGTTTGTGAAGCGTTGGAATCAGTGTATCACCGTAGAATGAGACTATGTTTATGAATAAAGTCGAATTTTTCATAAAGGTTGTTGTTTTATAAGTTAGTTTGGTTTGGTTTGTTTTGTTTTACGGCACATCAACCTCAGTGGGTCATTTAATGCCGTTAAAGTTTTGAAATAAATCAATTCTTAATGGATAATACAATTTTTTTTATAAATACATTTTTCTATTTAACCCATAGATGGGACCCTAACAGGTACTACCACTCCGGGTCAGAGTGGACCAGGGAGCAATGGTGATGAAGGGGTGCTCCATATTTCCCAAACCTCCAAAACTGGAACCTCACCATCAGATAGAGTTTAACGTCATTCCCAGGACATATAGACCCGCAGCCACCGCATTCTAGCACCCATATGATAAAAAGGAGTTGGGGCTTTTTTATAAGTTAGGCTCGGGACTTATTGAGTGATGTGTTATACCGCCATGGAATCTCCAGCTTTCTGACTAGTTTATCATTCTCGCTTTTGTCCTGTCTTATCTAGAAATATAAAATAGCCACTAACCAGCGGCTGTTTCTCTTGTTTTTTTAAAATCAGGTTCTGTAAAAAGGTATTTATTTTTTTGTGCGGACATTTCTTCTCTCCAGAGAACGACATTAATCTGAGTTTGCAGGTGAGGATCAAAAAGACATTGCGGTTGGTGACTGGCTCCTCGACCCGTCTATATTTGCATTGGGAGTGCCACAGTCCCTTGACTCAGTGAGGACACGGAGAGCGATGGGGGAGAGTGACTTAGCTAGAAAAGAAAACGACCCCTGCATACAACCCATTAATATCTTACTACAAGCAGAAGTAGATTTGAAATATGAAAGAAAAACAAACCGAAAGAAGTTAGGGGGCAGGGATGTTGAGGAAAAAAAAGGTAAGAAATAGAAAGGAGAGTAATAAAGAAAGGAGAGTAATAAAAGGTGCCGAGTGAGGGGCGGTGTAAAAAGTGACTTTCGATTGCATCGTTAAAATGTCGACACGACAGCCATTCCTCAAGTGATGAATAATATTGAAAATAATTAAAGAATAATATTATAAAATCGCTGAAATAATATCAGTAGCGATACAAATGATATTAAGATAATATGGAAAACAGCGATATCCTTATTGTGACACAACTGATAATATACAAAGAGTTAAAGTCATGTCAGAGAAAACAAGGATGGGTGAAATACCAAGGGGGGTGGGGGTGGAGAAAAAATAGAAAAATAGTCAAAAGACAAAAATGTAACGGTCACATATGAAGGTAGAAAAAGAAGTCATGCTCATAGTATATTGATGACTAGGAAGAATCCTTAAGGACTTCAGAAATTGTGCTGACAGTACGGATAGATAGGTATAACAATTAGATAGAGAGATAAATATGAAATTTGTGATATATATTATAATATATTATATATATATATAATATATAACCTCAACAATCCAGTTTTCTAGACCAACACCTGTGGTACCACCATCCACCATTCTGACGCTCCCCATCTAGTGAGAAGAAAATCCACTAACCACCCCCAACCACCCCTCTCCCTACTGACGACCTTTTGTTTCAGCAGTTTGAGAATGTCCATCATTGAAGCAAGTATTATATCCAAGTACTAAAGATGATCTAATAAGAGACCGAAACGTTGCATCGTCGACTATAAACATCCAGTTTCCATATAATCCCGTCTTTGTCTACCTTTCTCCATATATATATAAGTAAAGAAATAACAAAAGACTTTGAGATTTAGCAATATAGTCTATTTCAGGGAGCTTAGAAAAAATGTCTAACTCTTCCGACTCATCAGATTCGGATCTGATGAGTCGGGAGATTTAGACACTTTGTCTAAGCTCCCCGAAATAGACTATATTGCTAAATCTCTAAGTCTTTTGTTATTTCTTTACTTATATATTTGCTCTGTGACTATAACATTAAGAGCACACATTGAACTCTCAAACTGCGACAAGGTTTTTTAAATAAAACTCTTGTGTCGTAAGAAGATTTCTTCTCTGGACTTTTTGGATTATATATATATATTATATATATATATATATATATATATATATATATATAATAAACCTACTCGAGTTTTCTATACACATTGTAATACTAAATCTACTAACTTATTGAAGACTTTATATATGTTATTACACTGATTATTACTACCCAGGCGACGCCGGGTAGCCGTTTCTAGTTTATAATAAATAATTTCTTGATGTTATTGAGTCCTAATATTTTTCTAAAACAATTCAAAGAATTCCTACGAATATCTACTATAAAAAAATAGTTGGCCTATTGTCGGTAATAGCCGGACAGCGAGGGAGTCTATCCCCTTTTTGCTAGTGCTAGACTAGATTGTTTTTGCTGCAGTGTAGCGCCATTAATACTAAAATCAAGATATTTTTGATTAACCCAATATTTTTTACCGGTAAGTAATTCCCTTTATATATATATATATTTCGTTGGCATTACTACAAAAAAATACAAATTTTGAAAAAATATATATATTTCGTTGGCATTACTACAAAAAAATACAAATTTTGAAAAAAATTATTTTTAGTAATTCCGGACTATAACAGCGTCCGCAAAACTAACCGACGTTATTTACAATCCAAAATGTGACATTGAGTAAAGAACTCCAACAAACACCATAGGATCTTGCTCAACAACCTGATGATTGCTATTTAGCATGAAACCGTGATATTAAGATAATATAGAAAACAATGAT
>CM042170.1:24961669-24971669 GCA_023376005.1 Doryteuthis pealeii | reverse complement strand
CCTGGCGAAGGCCTTCTCTCCTGTGTCTCTCTCTCTCTCTCTCTCTCTCTTCTCTCTCTCTCTCTCTCTCTCTCTTTGTCGGTCACTATCTTTGGTTCTTTCCCTCTTTCCTCCGGCGAAGGCTTTCCTCCTGGTCTCTCTCTCTCTCTCTCTCTCTTCTCTCTCACACACACACACACACACACTCTCTCTCTCTCTCTCTCTCTCTTTGTCACTCTCTGTCTTTGGCTCTTTCTCTCTTTCCCCGGCGAAGGCCTTCTCTCCTTCTCTCTTCTCTCTCTCTCTCTCTCTCTTCTCTCTCTCTCTCTCTCTCTCTCTTTGTCGATCTCTCTCATTGGCTCTTTCTCTCTTTCTCCTTTCCCCCGGCGAAGGCCTTCTCTCCTGGTGTGTCTCTCTCTCTCACTGAACCCGTTCTAATGGTAGGTATTGTTAGTCTCCACTGTAGTTGTCATCGTAGCTATGATCGCTCCAGTAGGGCAGATGATTGCGAGCGACTAGCCCGGCCCGTCATCGCTCTGTAATTATAAGATGCACTCAGCTGTGAAGCGTACAGGATATAGACCCCCAAAAAATGCTGCTACGTTATAAAAACCTGGACATCTGCTGCGATGGATACAGGGAGGCGGTTAGTGTAGGGGGAGGGGGGAAAGGAAGAAAGAATTGGTAGTTAAAGAGAAGGGTGGGACAACAGTCAATAATTAACGAACATAAGCTATGAATACACACACATACATACATATATATGTACCTATATATATATATATATATATATATATATATATATATATATATATTATTATTATTATTATTATTATTATTATTATACCAAAGCTGAGTTAATAAACGTTTGCTTCCTAAAGTCTTTTTTTGCTGTTTAGTTTAATGAAACAAAAATTATACTAAATTATTCCTTACTTTTAGGATTGAATTATGTTTGGAAAAAAATCTGTTTTAATTGGTTCTAATTAGTCGTTTGTAATTTACAATTAAGTCAAAAACCGACCAATCTCTTACTTTACTCTGTGTCTATCTCTTTCTTCCCCTCTATGTATCTCTTAACTACCTCCTCGTTATATAATGTTAGTTTCTCTGGAGAGTAGAGAGAGAGAGAGAGAGAGAGAGAGAGAGAGAGAGAGAGAGCCCGCGAGAATTTGAAATGTATTTCTATGTCAAATTTCACAACCAGCAACCTGTAGATAAGTGAGGTCAAACATTTCCATTCCTAGAAAGCTAACACAATGATTTTAAGTTTTGGTCCGGTCGTATTTATTTAATTTTAGAAATTTTATTCGCTTTGCTAACTCCCTTTTCCCTAATCTCAACTATCTACCTAGAGCTGAATTTGTGACCCACGGGGTCACGTTTTGTCTAGTATATATATGAGGAAGAATGAATAAAGAAAAGAAAGTACAGAATGGATAATAAAAGATTAATTTAATCAATATCACTTACACATGTGTTTCGGTCAGTTTATCTTTGTGTACACGATTCAAACTATTATTATCATTAAATAAACAAATGAAACGAAATAATAATAATAGAAAAATGTGAAAATATTCCGTAGACAGAGAAAATTTGACCTTCATCAGAGTGAAATTTTATGTTGAATGAAAAAATCCGTTGGGGAAAAACGGAGAATTTTTATAATGTTCGAAGAAAATTTTTTAAATCACTTTCGGGAACGCTGAAATAGAGCCTAGGAAAATCAAAATATTCAAATTCTCGAGATTGGCTAACGGCTCTATTTCAATGTTCCCGAAAGTGATTTTAAAAAAATTCTCTTCAAACATTATAAAAATTGTCGGATTCATTTCCAATTCCATTTTTGCACACACACACACACACACACACACACACACACACACACACACACATATATATATATATATATATATATATATATATATATATATATATATTACTAGCGAGAATATGCGGCCACTGGGTGCAATATTTTATGTATTAATATAATGAAATATATTAAATAAGAAAGACTAAAAACATTAAATAAGAATGCATATAAAAACATTACCCTTAATTTAATAATATCTTTATTGGTTTCTATATAAAATAATTCATAGGATTGATTTTAATACGTTGGGGTGTAAAACAATAATATTAGAGATCAATAACACAAGTAATTATTTATTGAGACCGATTTTGCTAAAACTAATCTGCGAATTAACCACACTATATATCATGTAAACCTTTATTCCTTAGTGATATATGAGACACATTGTAGGATTTTAAATGCATTAATAACAGGGCTGTTTTGAGGCAAATCTAATTCAGATTATCATAGAAACATCGTTTATAAATAAGATTTATTCCATGTATTAACGATTTTTTTACTATAAATTAAATACTCACTGATAAACTTACACAATTCCTTGGAGTGTTGTGACGTAAGCATTGATGTAGTTTCGGTTACAGACAGATAGCCACCGAATCTTCATTATACTAAGATATACTATGGTAATTTGTACTTTAATTCCTTTTAATTGTCTATTATTATTTTCCTTCCTTTATTACTCAGTAATTTCTCTTTCATTCCTTTCCTTCTTTGTTTTTTCCTTTTCTTTTTCTTTCTTCCTTTTTTTAAAATAAAATGAAATTCTTTATTTAGTTATAACTGCTTTTTCTTTCTTTCTTTCATACTTCCTTTTGTTTGTTTTCTTGTATGTTTTTTTCTCTTTTTTCTGACAATATGTTTCTTTCTTTCTTTCTTTTTTTTCTTTTCTTTCTTTCTAGTAGCCCATTTTTTTCTTCTTTCCTTTTCTTTCTTTTAGTTTCTGTCTCCTTTCTTTCTAGTAGCTCTTTTCTTTCCTTCCTTCTTTCTCTCTTTCTTTCTTTATTTCTAGTAACTCCCTTCTATTTTCTTTCTTTCTTTCTAGTAGTTCCTTTTTCTTCTTTCTTTCTTTTTCTTTCTTTTTCTTTCTTTCTTTCTTGTAGCTCTCTTTGTTCTTTCTCTCTTTCTTTTTTTCTTTCTCGTAGCTCCCTTCTTGATTTCTTTCTAGTAGCACCCTTCTTTCTTTCTTTTTCCATTATTTCTTTCTTTCTTTCTTTCTTTCTTTCTTTCTTTGTCATAGTTCACGTGTTTCTTTTTTTCATTATTTTTTCATTCTTTATTTCTAGTAGCTCTCCCCTTTCTTTCTTTCTTACTTTCTTTCTTGATTTATTTGTTTATTCCTAGAAACTCCCTTTTTTCTTTCTTTCCCTCTTTCTTTCTATCTTTCTTTTTTCTTTCTAGTTGCTTCCTTCTTACTTTCATTCCCTCTTTCTGTCTTTCTTTCTCTCTTTCACCATCAAAAACATTCTTAAAATGGAACAAAGCAGACCAAGACAGGAAATATTTCATCTATTTGATCTTTTCATTCTTTCTTTTGTTCTCACCAATCGAGCTAAACTTGCCTGGTCAACTCTGCTGTCCGCCTGACTTACATTACTACTCTGAATGGGACGAACAATCTCGATGATGAAAGAGGAAATATATATATATATATATATATATATATATATTTGGGAGAATATGTGCTTAAATGAAGTCGAACCTATTTTTTGAAATTTTTAATTCATTAATAATTAATTAGGCGGGATTAAACTATTTAAATGTAAGGCTAAACAAATCGAGAAAAATTGTTTAGCCTTACATTTAAATAGTTTAATCCCGCCTAATTAATTATTAATGAATTAAAAATTTCAAAAAATAGGTTCGACTTCATTTAAATGTAAGGCTAAACAAATCGAGAAAAATTGTTTAGCCTTACATTTAAATAGTTTAATCCCGCCTAATTAATTATTAATGAATTAAAAATTTCAAAAAATAGGTTCGACTTCATTTAAGCACATATTCTCCCAAATATTGTCGGCTGAAAATAGCCATATCACAAACATCGTCTGTTTGTTTACGTCTCATATATATATATATATATATATATATATATATATATATATATATATATATATATAAATAAGTTATATATCTATGTGTCTACAAAAATAGATTAGTTGAGATGTATCTACTTGTCTGACTTTTTGAGATGAAGCTAGGTAATTTGCATTATCTTGATTTTTCTGTCTGCTGGTCTCATCGTTATTGTTATATATACAACGTCTCGGTTGATATGCCCTCCGACCTTCTTCGGGTATTTTCTTGTCGAACTCGACAGCCTTCATGTCGTAATCAGATAACATTCCGGAATTTCGAAGCGAACTTTTTATTCAGCCCACTGGGGGTAGACTGTTCTCCTTCCTGAGTTCGATTACGGAGTTCCCTATGGACTGTTATCTATCATAAAGAAATCAGTTATCTGTAATAAAATAAAGCAGAAATTCTTCTTGTTAGCATACTTCCATCTACTAGAAACGATGGAGTAGTGTCCATATTTTTTTTAAACTACGTAGTCTGGGCGGTTCTTATATATATTTACCAACCCCTCCGCACGAGCAGGATGGGACACAAGGTCAATCTCTTAAGCAGAGTTTAACATGTTTGAATTCAGAGTTTTCCTTCTCCTAGACTGGTTACCTATCCATGGTTAAAGAGTCCAATCTACCCTACTATTTACCCATAGGTGGAGGGGGAATTGGATTCATACATTTCCCAAGGGTATTAGCGCTATGTGAAATGCCAACAACTTCGCCCAGGAATTGAACTCGCGTTGACGAGTCCATTTCCTACGACTCTAATCATTAGACCACGTCCCTCCATCTGGGCGGTTCTTATAGAGCACTGGTTCTCAAACAGTGCTCACTGGGGCGCCCCAGAGCTTTCTCAGGTGCGCTCCGTGGTATTCCTGAAAAATCTATCCAGATATGAAAAGCAAATGTAAACTAAGTTACTATATTATACTATTTCTTTACGAACACTCTGCTTGTTTCGTTGCAACATTATTCTGATAGTTATAAGTTACTTTTCTTGAAATTAAATAAAGATACAGGTTTTAAACAATTTTATTGAGAAAAATTATTTCATTGCAATTTTCCACCTCATATTTATGTGAACTGGAATTTTCAACCCTCGCAATAATTAAGTGTAAAAAGAGAGGAACTCTTCAATGCATTGATGAGGAAATGAGAGTTTGTCTCTCAAATAAAAGACCAAACATTAAAGAAATCGCAAGGTCTCATCAAGTTCATGTTTCTCATTAACACAGGAATGAATAAACTTCATAGAGGTATGTTAAGTTTGCTTTTGTTAAATGTGTTATTTTGTTTATATATTTAACAGTTATCTTAATAACATTATTAGTCCTATTTTGTATACAGTGCGCTATCAATTAACTATAGTACTGTAAGTGCGCCCAGACTGTATAAAGTTTGAGAACCACTGATATAGAGGATAAGCTATTGCCCAAGCAGCAAATCCTCTCTCCACACTGCCGGTGTAATCCAAAGGAAAGGTAAGGAACCAATGCAGTTTGGCACCGGTAGTGTCGCAGAAGTTGCTGGGTAGTACTGGATTTCAGCATCACACTACCTTAGGGATTACGGCTCCTGATTTGTTTTCGGGGTTTACTCCCTAGCCCTTTCTTGAGATGAGGTAGAGCCGCTAGGCAGCGGAGGTTTTCTGTCTGACTTTTTCTTGACCAAGGCTACGGTACCCCTCAAACCCATTTGGGGATTTATGCGAGTAGTAAGCACCCCAATCCTACTACTGTCGGTGTTCCTGAAAATTTTATTATAATGGAGATTGTGGGTTTGTCTGTCTGTAACCGAAACTATATTACTATACAAGTCACAATTCCTTTCGTTATTTACATCATATTCTCCATGATTTTATTTTTATTTAAACCTCAATTATTAATAAAATTGTTTTACATTACTTACACTGTTGACCATATCTACATACTAATAAAATGCAATTGTATTTATATATACAACAAAATAGAAGTTTACAGTGTGAATGGGAAGGCTAATTTGCATATTGATCTTAAAAATTTGATTTTAATAAATATATGCTTAGTATTATTGATTTCTAATTATTTGGTTTTATCTTATTGAATATGAGCAAAAATCTCTTCAATAAATCTTAAAAGAAATCCCTTAACAAGAAGAAATAACTGTAATATTATTCTTTACTTCCTATTTTAACTAAACAGTTTAATTAGGAAAATTTACCAATGAAAGATGGGAGTAACGGAAAATGATGGAAGAGTTAGTTTCAAAGTTGTTCTATTTTTCAATCATACCCCCTCTGTTCAAAATCTTTTTATCTGCATTCTTATTCAGTTTAATTAGCCTTTCTAATTTAATATGATATTTTATTATAAAATTTAACTAAAATACTTGCACCCGGAGGGTGCATATATTTGCTAGTATATACAATAGAGCAATTATCATGTATTGGTTATCGTCGTAGGAAATGGACCACTAGTTCAAATCTCGGACGAGGAAAAACTCCGTTATATTGATAATATACAGTGTTATATGAAGGCACATGGTGTAATGGTTACGGTCTAAGGAAATAGACACGGCGAGACGAGTTCAAAACCTGGACGATGCTATCTGCATTTCCATAGCGCTAATACCCTAGGGAAGGACACAAATCCAACAAGTCTCCCTCCAGCTATGGGTAAATAGTAGAGCAGGCTGGGCGCTTTAATCCGGTGTTCCTGAATTCTTCTAATCTATTAATAATGGAGATTCGCTTCCGATTTTTAAATGTAACAAAAACTACGTCACTGCTTACGTCACATTACCAAAAATCGTCATAACATAGAATAAATACACACAAAATTTGAACATGCAACATTAGACAGTCCTCATTGTTTTTTAAAACAAGTTTTAATAAATACATGACTGGTATTATATATCTATATATAGTTTGTTTTATTTTAATACATATTTAAAGTTTACATTTCAAATTGTTTTATTTTTTTAATCCTTTAATGAATTTGATGATTTTACTTACTTAGGGTACAAACTCACTGACATAGAATTTTTTACTCCCACCCCTCAGGCAATATGTTTAAAAAATCTATTTATACATCGTGTTTTATTTTGCTAGTCTGTAGTAATATCAGTACTAGTAGATCCTTTCTTTCTCCCTTTTTCATTCTTTCTTTCGTTCCTTCTAGTAGCTCCCTTCTTTCTTTCTTTCTTTTTTTTTCTTTATTCCTAGTGGTCTCTTCTTTCTTTCTTTCTTTCTTTCTAGTTGCTCACTTCTTCATTTCTTCATTTCTTCATTTCTTTCTAGTAGCACCCTTCTTTCTTTTTCTTTCTTTTTTCTTTATTCCTCTCTTTCTTTCTAGTAGTTCCCGTCTTTATTTCTTATTTTTTCTTTCTAGTAGCACCATTGTTTCTTTCTTCACCCTACAAGAACGAATAAAGCAAAACATCTTCGGCATAAAATAACCCAACATGAGTTGACATGCTATAAAATCCACTCACCCAACCAACCAACCAACTGAGTATACGCCTACAAGTCAGGCTACAGACATTCTAATCTTGCTTTTTACAATATCGAAGAAGGAAAACAAAAAGATGAGTATGATGAAAATAGTTTTGGAAAAGAGAAAGAATACAAATCAAGTCAATAATAACAGAACGAATAAAAGAAAAAGAGAAACAATGAAAAAGAGAAACAATGAAGAAAATAATAATAGAAGATGGAAAGAAAAACAGAAAAGAAGAAAAATAGATGAAGGAAAGAAAAACAGATAAAAAAGAAGCGTGATTTGATTTTTCGGCATATCAACACTTGTTGGGTTATTTTATGCCGAAAACATTTTGTTTTATACGTTGTTGTAGGGAATACAATTTTTCATGCAATTATTTTTAAAAGATTTTAATACTCATTTTTTTTATCTATTTAACTCATAGATGCGATCCTAACAGGTACTCCTACTTTGGTTTGTTTGGTTTGTTTTGTTTTACGGCACATCAACCTCAGTGGGACATTTAATGCCGACAAAGTTTTGAAATAAATTCATTCTTAATAGATGATCAATTTTGTTTAGAAACTCATGTTTTTCTATTTAACCCATAGATGGGACACTAGCAGGTACTACCACTCCGGATCAGAGTGGACCAGGGAGCAATGGTGATGAAGGGGTGCTCCACATTCCCCAAACCTCCAAAACTGGAACCTCACTTTCAGATAGAGTTTAACGTCATTCCCAGGACATGCAGACCCTCAGTCACCACCTTCTAGCACCCATATGATAAAAAGCCATAAGGGCTATAGGGTTGGGGCAATCATATAGGTACTAGGGCTTGACGTGACCAGCTGATTGTTCGGAGGGGGCCTCTCCGACCGACCGCCTAGACTAAATAAGGGTCTAAGTGGAGTATTGCAGGTCATGGACTTATCATCCACCAAGACTCCGTCCATAAGCATCACGGGTCGCCACCCACGGTAAATAGGTGACCCCATTTGTGGGAGTCTTACCCCTGCAGTTGGTGCATTCTAACGCTGCAGCCGACAGGGCGGCCTACTTTGTGTCAGGGTGAACCTTGGTTTGATGTTAATAAATGTATCTCCATCTGTTACTGACAAATCATTGCATACTCGCATATTAGAATTTGATTCATTCATTCACACACACACACACACACACACACACACACACACACATTATATATATATATATATATATATATATATATATATATATCATTTTTTTAGGATATGTGCTTAATTGAAGTCATATATAATTTTGAAAAATTAATTAGTTAATAATCAATGAATTTAGATGGGCATATATGTTCAAATGTAAGGCTAAGCAAATCGAGAAAATGTCAATCCCTGAATGTACATTTCGACCTATTAGGTCTCATCAGCAAGGTTATAGACATGGAAGACTGCTCCGTGTGTGACTCGAAACCTCTCGCTTGATATATATATATATATATATATATATATATATATATATATATACTGGCCAATGATCTAAAATTAGAACTTCACCATTACGATACAGGTTAAAGTCATAAAGTTTGTTTTATTCACTCTTAATAGGTATTCAACATTTAATTTAAATTCATTTTTTTAAATTTACTCTTTTAGAACTCAATTTCTTTAGACCCATTTTCATTTTTTACTTAACCCGGGTCAGAGTGGATCTGGGAGCAATGGTGATAAAGGGGTACTCCACATTCCCCTGATGAAAAAAAACAAATAAAAAGAAGGTTGTTTGGCTAGTTTGATTTTTCGGTGTTATATACCGTCACCGGACCCAACAAAGAACCCGAAACCCTATTATATATATAAAAATATAAAGTTATATTTTTATTCTTCGATTGTGTGTAGACTGAGATTCGTCGACAGAGGATGAAAATACACAGGAGCCTTCGGGAGTTCTGACTGCGAGCTATCTTGATCTCCATCTGCTTAACTCAGATTTCTAAGGGCTTTTTATAATTCTTCAACTCAACAGGGTCACACCTCTTTGATCGGGAGACATACGCAGTTTTCCTGTAGACACACTTCCTCGCCTACGCAGCCGGTTTTCATTGGTTATGGGCTACACCTACACATTCTCTGTGCCTACGCAGTGTCAATGTACACCTGCATTTTCCGGGTGTCAAAGGTCAGTTCAATGCGTTCAAGCCAATATCCTGTTTTTTGTTTTCAGGCCCATATTTTGCACCCACGCATTTACTGCGTTCACGTACCAGTCATCTGCACCTGGTTCTCAGTGCGAACTCGTTCAGCAGACATTATATTACATCGGCATGTCAACTCTTGTTGGGTTATTATATGCCGAATACGTTTTTATTTTATTCAATCTGGATGGGTATTCTATATTTATTTCAAATTCAATTTTTTTAAAAACTCAATCTTTTTAAACTGTAGTTCTTTAAATCCATTTTTCTACTTAAGTTTGGATGGGACCCTAACAAGTGCTACCACTCTGCCCAGGAGTGGACCTGGGAGCAATGGTGATAAAGGGGTACTTCACATTCCCCTGAGCTCCAGAATTGGAATTTCACCATCACACTTTAACGTCATACTCAGGACATTAATACCCTCAACCACTGCCTTCTAGCATATATG
>CM042170.1:24949169-24956669 GCA_023376005.1 Doryteuthis pealeii | reverse complement strand
GGTCTCTGACTATGCCTGTGAAGTCCCGGTTTCGATTCCTGTCGGAGGGCAGTCGTTAGTATACATCGCTGAAGAGACTTAATAAAGTCGAAACAGTCTGTACGGTGTTCTGCATGGCGAGCCATCCTTTGCGGGATTTACTTGTCAAGATTATTTTCTATAATTATTCGAATTTTATGCGATACATGCATTTATAATGCCTTCAAGCAAAATATATAAATAATAATATTCAACATTGCTTCTATAAAAACAACATCCAAAAATCTTATATAATATATATATATATATATTATATAATATATATAGAATAAATCTTATTTGTTAACGAGGTCTCTATGAAAATCTGTGATAGACTTGCTTCAAAACAGCCCCATGTTATTAGTGCGTTTAAAATCCTGCAATGTGTCTTCCTCGTTCATTACTTTTGGCAAGTCCTCAATACGGCATCCAGTGTATCACCGGAGGGTGAATATTCTTGCTAGTTGTAATAATCATGATCTGCGACTAGTGGTGAAGTTCAATTCTAGATCTCTAGGGATTATAAAGGAACCCTTCTTTGCCATTACTCCTCGGTCCACTCTGAATCGATGGGGGTAGTATCTGTTAGGGCCCCACCTAATAGGTTAGATAGATTGAATTGCGTAAGTTTATCAATAACTATTTAAATTCATAGTCAAAATCCTTTGTTTATAGAATAAATATCATTTTATAAAGAGATCGCTCTATAAAATCTGCGTGAGATTTGCCTCAAAACAGCCATGTTATAAGTGCATTTTAAAATCCTACAATGTGTCAGATATATCACTAAGAAATAACGGTTTCATAATATATGGTGTGGGTAATTCACATACTGGTTTTAACAAAACCCTGATTTAATACATAATTGGATTGGTGTTATTAAACTCAAATATTATTGTGTTATTCTCCAATGTTTTGGAACGGTAGATCATACCAATAAGACAGAGTGTGAGGTCTTCAAATTTAGTAGAAATCTCTCCGAGGACGCCAAGAAATGTCGAAATAAATTTATATCTGCATTAAGGTATCCATTTAATAATTTATATTATATATAATGTTCTGTACATGTAAAAAAATATATACGCAAATCTTTCTATGTACGCAGATCTCTCAATGTTGGTTGAATCCAATCAGAGTAAACACTTGATGTCATCACCGTCCTATATATATATATATATATATAGTATATATATATATATATATATATATATAATATAATTATAATATAATATAATATAATATAATAAGATAAATATTAAGGTTTTATATAGTGCGTTTGATTATTGAATTAAAGGTTTTACATATCTATTTATTAGGCTGACAAAGGAACATTCACGACCATATTGGTTTCATGCGATGCAATCATCAGGTGAAGAGTCATCCACAGACACCGTGTTTCGATGTATCACGTCTCTTCTTATTAAAATCCTGTTTTATTCCTCCAATACTATGAATGATTTTTATACAGGATCCATTTAAAATAAGTGTAATATTTTTTTATATCGGTTCTTGTCTAATTTCGATAGTTTTGTATAAATTTAATATTTCATTACATAAAAACTTAATACTTACGCCTGGAGGGTGCATATTCTTGCTCGTAGTAATAATCATGATGTGCAACTAGTGGTGAAATTCCAATTCTGGATCTCTAAGGAATGTAGAGGAACCCTTCTTTTGCCATTTACTTCTAGGTCCCCTCTGAACCGGTGGGGTAGTATCTGTTAGGGTACCACCTATTAGATTAAATAGATTGAATTGCGTAGTTTATCAGTGAGTATTTTAACATATAGTCAAAATCATTAATACTTGAATAAATATTATTTATAAACAAGGTATAATTGAAAATCTGCGTTTAGAGTTGGGCCTCAAAACAGCCCATGTTATTTAGTGCGTTTACAATCCAGCAGTGTGTCTTATATATCACTAAGAAAATAATAATAATATGAGGCAACCAATGAGGATGACCTCACTATTCAGAAGTAATCGATCTGCAAATCTAGCCTGCTACCATTACATCACGATGGGACACCCTCATTTTATGTTTGAGTACGGAATCCTCGTGCTTTTGTTATCGCTCTTGGTTAGGATTGAACCTGCAAACTCAGACGATGGTCACTTATAACTGTATAAATTTATAACCTTATATCGGGTTGTTCCATGTGTTCAACTTGACCTGGCACAACGGGTTGTGTTAATACATGATTGTGTGGTTGATTGATTTTAAACGGCATTCAACCCGTCTGGGTTATGTCATACCTAAGAGTAGGAAGCAATATATGTTCTGTATTTATATTTATACTTTTGTAGTATAAGGTTACAATGTATCTTTTAAATTTCCCTTTTAACCGGATATATTTAAAAATGTATATGTTTGATTTTAATATCTAAAATAGAACAACGATAGACAAAAAATTGTCGAGACTATATTAAGATGTTTAAAATGATTAAGGGGAGGTTTTTATTAACTTCAACTTAGTCTGAGTAGAATTTCAATATATAATCAATTTGAATAAATTTGAATAAGAAAACCAAACAATAATAAAACATAAGGAAACAATAAAAAATAAATAATATATATATATATATATATATATATATATAATATATATATATATATAAAATCTATAATATTAAAATTATAAAATGTAAAGAGTAAATTAATATTATCATTATACACTAAAATGATATACATATATATACATATACATATATGTGAAAATGGAAAAGGAATTGAATCCGACAATATGAGGAAAAAAATGAGTAAAGAAAAGAAATGTAGATGGATAAAATGAATTTAATCGATATCACATTAATCGATATTACACTTTACACCCCTGTGTTTTCGGTCAGTTTATGTTGTGTGAAAAATAAATTTTTCGCACACATAGAAGAATCGATCTTCATCGGAGTGAACATTTAATTTTGAATGAAAAAATTCGTTGGAAAAACAACAGAGATTTTTGGAAATATTCGAAAATCGAATTTTTTAAAAATTTGGAACGTGCAGAATAGAGGCCGCTATGATTTGGATATTTGTATTTTTCTAGGGGTTATGGTACAAAATAGTTTTTTTCATTATTACAAAAAATAAATAAAATAAAAAATAAATAAATAAAAAATAATTAAAAATAAAGTGTTATTATTTATGAAATAACATGTTGAACATTTTCTCCGGAGCTTAGTTTATGTTTTTGAAAAAAATCGCGTGAAATGTTTAAAACAGTTGTCTATTTAAATACATAATACATATATATATATACATTACATTAAAAAAAAGAGTCTGATCTTAGCCCTGAAGAGCACTAAGCGAAACTTTTAGTAGGTTTGATCTGAACTCCATTAGATTAATATATATATAATAATGTATATATATATAATATATAATATAATAATATAAATATTATATTCCTGGGGTAGTATCAACAGGCTTGAATTAAGTTTGGATATATAGACGAAAAACAAATAGTTTTTTCCCTGCATCAATTCCTCCAATTGTTATTCAGCATCATTATAGATCATATTTCTTTGCCATTGATTAAGTTCTCATTCTAATATTTCTCTGGCTATGATTTTTAAATGTGTTAATACAGTTCGAAGGGATTATTCATATGGAGGTGCAGGTTCAATACTTGACCACGCGTGATTAATAAACATAGAATACTTGACATATCTTATTACTTCATGAGAAGAAAACTGTCTACCACAGTGGATTGAATAAAGTGTTCGGTTCCCCGAAGTTAAGTGAAGGCTCCCGATTACGACATAAAAGACCCCAAGTTCGACAAGAAGCGTTTCCGTGTTCGACCAAGATACCCCGCGAAGCAGGATTTTGTGCAACGTTAGGTTACCGGACCAGTATGCAAAAAAAAGTAGGGGGGGAGGCTGCTTATAAGAAAAATTATCATGTGCAAAAGTACCTGCTACCTCTTAAAAGAGGGGGTGAGAGTCATTCATAAAGGAAGTAAAGGTCGCCTAATGTCGTATCTGGCCATTTCAGTGAGGGAGTCTATCCCCTTTTCTCACTAAGCACTCGTCCCAGAGGAGATTAATATTTAGGTCATCTGATGGTATTAGTGACACACCTACCATCAGCTCCTCACTTTACCGCGACAGATCCCTGTTGGCTACTCATACGCTGAGCAACTATATCTCTTTATTTGATGGCCCGGCCACAAGACTCATCATTGATACAAGCTGTATTTCTCCTTTCAGAGAATTAAGGTGGTTCCATTGTAATCCAATTACTATCTGTACAATCACGTATTAGGAATGTGAGAAGGGTCCTTAAGCTTTTAAATTGATGCCGTAGTGTGGTTTATAATACCCTTCAACCTACGGAGAAAAAATTACACACATATGATATATGTCAAATTCATCCCAATATACACCCCCCTCTCTCTTCTCACTCTCCCCTCTTCTCTCTCTCTCTCTCTTCTCTTCTCTCTCTCTCTCTATATATATATATATATATATATATATATATATATATTATATGAAGTGAATAAACAATGTGTTTGTGAAATGGCGAAGGCTGCACCAATTAACTATATATTATACCATTATAATATAATATGTTATAATATACATGGATATTATTAATCATATATATAATGTAGTATTATATATATAATATATATATAATTATATTATATATTATACATATATATTCATATATATATATATTATAATAATATAGTATATATATATAAGAATATAGAATAAATAGAGAATAAAGGAGAAGTATTGGCGGGAAAAGGTGCTCAATGCTAATTTTTATTAGCGAGCAGATTTATGAATTAAATATTAAAGTTAGATAGGATTTGAAACTTTAATTTTCATTGGCGTTTGCAATCCTGAGGATTGCATAACCATGAAACTGAAAAAGTTATGAGTCCAAATCATCCACAATACCATTACTATTAATATTATTTAATTAATAGGTATTATATATATATATATATGAACTGGGCTATATCCAATTAAATAATATATATATATATAGCCAGGTATAGTGTATATATATAGTCCTCCTCAATAATAGTCCACTTACATGGTTGATAGGTATATATATATTATATATTATAGTGTGGTGTGGTGATGTTGCCTCCTCCTATGGTAGAGATAAGATAGATACAGTGTGTGTGTACGTTGTCTTTTTTATTCGCCATTAACATATAAGTGACAAGAAATGGCCTCTAGCCTATATACCAAGGCGATATACCACACTTAGAACTATTAATAAAATTTATTTTTAAAGAAGAAAAAAAAAAACTCAAAATAAAAACCTCAAATATCTTCTAGTCCTTTATATTCCCTCCGACATCACAAAATGTGACTCGCTACAAATATCAACAAAAACCCTTCAAATAAAAACTTAAGAAACTTTTTAAACTTCTTTTCAAAGATTCTTTATCAAAAGGACGACATCATCCATTGAAACTGAATATTTGTCGGTCATAGACGAAAAGATTACATTCAGGAAAGCGTTCTGTAAATCATTTTGCTCGCAGTTGTAAATTTTAAATTGGCGACTTCCCATTATGGCGCAAACTTGAGGCCATTAGTTGTCGACCAAAATACGCACTTAAAACGTGACGTATGTAACAGTATATTTCGTACATCTGATATAGGCACCGCAGATTTTATAGGATTTGTGCTTAAACATAAAGTCAAAATTTATAGATATATTACCGTTTTTTAAGTATAAGCCATTGCAACTTTATTATTAAATACACGAAGGTTGATTAATTATTGGCCTGACGTTGTTGCAGGATTTTTATGCTCGAGGTTGCTAATGGGGGTCTTTTTATATTGGTGTAAAAATAACCCAAGGGGCACTTTGGACACGTTTTGCTATAAGTTTCTTATATATATAGTATTATATATAATATATAATATATATATATATATATTATTCTTATTATAATGGGCAGATTGTGTGTTTTCTGTCTGCTAACCGAAACTATATTACTACTCAAGTCACAATTCCCTTAGTTTATTTACGTCACATTCTCCATGATTTATTTTTATTAAACCTCAATATTAATAAATTGTTACCTTATTAATGCTGTGATGACCATATCTACATACTAATAACATGCAATTGTATTTATATAACAACGAAAATAGCGGTTTACAGTTTGAACAGAAAGCTAATTTTGCATATTGATATTTTAAAAATTTGATTTAATAAAATATATGCTTGTATTATTTGATTTCTAATTTTTGGTTTTATTTTTAATAAATATGAGGCAAAAATCTCGAAGATAAATCTTAAAATAAATCATTTTAACCAGGAAGAAATAACTGTTCATTTACCTTTACTTTCATATTTTAAACTAAATAGTTAAATTAGGGAAAATTTTTAAGCAATAATGAGGAGTTAGTTTCAAAGTTGTTATATTTTTATTATTACCACCTCTAGCTTTCAAATCATTGTATCTTGCATTCTTATTTAGTTTTATAGTGTTTCTAAATTTAAATATATTTCATTACACCAAAATTAAATACTTCCACCCGGAGCGGGTGCATATTTTTGCTAGTATATATAATATGAATAAATTTTTCTACTCCCTGTCATTACTAAACGTCCATCAATGTCTTCATCCCATAATCAACCCTCGAATAAACCCAGAAGTTTAAGCGTCGCTGAATTAATTCTTCTTATTTTTGGAACACTTCGGTTTGGTCAAATTTCTTTATATATAATATATATAATTATATATATGATATATATATTAATATATTACAAGGTGTGTCAAAAGAGTATAAAGATTTTTTGTACTTTTTGACATACCCTTGTATTACTAAAAATTAACGTTCCATTTATCTTGATAAATACAACTTCCAAGACCGGCAATTTTATGGCACACCTGTATTCTGAAAAAATTTAACATTCCATTCTTTTTTCATTTTCAATCTTCGCTAAATGCAGCTTTCAATCTCGATACTTTTTATGACACACTTTGTAATATATATATATATATATATATACTATATATATATATATATACCTCCTTGGTATACATGTAGTGTCCGAATTGTCTTGTTATGGGTGTCAATATAACTTCCTTGAGTTAGCTGTAAATTAATCAATAATCAGTGGATTTACCCTGAAGGGCCGCAGATCTTTGCCCCGTGAAGAGCACTAAGTGAAACTTTTAATAGGTAATCTGACTCATTAGCGTTTATCTTTAATCATTTCTTCTACTTAAGGTATTTGAGCACTTCTTTTATTATTAGCTTTAGTATTATCCTTAGCGATTCTTGCATGAATATATATTTTTCATATATATATACATATAAATTGTCTTTTTCTTGGGCCAAGTATTCTAGTTATTCAAACTGATTATTTTTTCGGTTGCTACGCTATTCTTGGTATTTTCTTTTTTTTCAATTTTTCTTTTTTTACCCAGGCGATGTTTGTAGGAATATTGTTACAATCAAATCTATTTGCACGGTTTTTTTTTCTACTGCAAGGGT
>CM042170.1:24946203-24949069 GCA_023376005.1 Doryteuthis pealeii | reverse complement strand
GCCAAACCGAACCATTAGTTGACCCAAATGACTTTATGCGCGATTAAATGATCCGTAAGAGGGATGAAAATGCCGTATAGAACAAAAACATCAACAAATTATATATATTATATATATATATATTATATATTATTATATATATATATATTATTATATAATATATATATTATTAGAAAAGAATGAACAGTGCTCCTCTACAATTATACCTTTTTCATTATATATTTTATGACTATCTTAATTAGGTAGACTTTGTGGTGTATAGCGTATTAATGCATTATATATATATATATTTATAATATATGTGTGTGTGTGTGTGGTGTTGTGTGTGTGTGTTGTGTGTGTGGTAGTATTATTTTTCGACTCTTAAATGTTTCATTTCCCTGACTCTCAAACGAAGATTTAATGAATGATATTGCGGCATGTGACCAGCCGTTATTTGTTTAGTCACGTGAAAATTATCTATTTTTTTCTCATAATTATCGCGTCCGAGGTACTCACGAAGCTTGTAAAATGTCAGAATTTCAAATTGCCTATTGATGCTATTCGTCTTCTTAGGATATTTCATCTAATGTAGATGTTCGCTTTTTATCACGTTATCTGATATGTCAAATTATCACAAAAAAAAATGGGAGTGGAAAGAAAAACAGAAGTAATAAAAAAAAAACTGTCCGTTTTTTCATTAAAAGTGTATAAATGAAAAAGGGAAATTATTTGAAAGCGTTAAATTAGTGTTCGAGGACGTGCTGGTTCACACGGATTGATTTCATTCAGAGGCCAAAGATTTCACGCCAGGAAATATTCCTTTCTATTGACCGAGCAGAACTTTCATTATCCAACTATTTGATTCAGTTTAAAGTGCACGTATATTCCTTTAGTGAATTTCCATTTTACAGTATAATTCAATTGGTTTATTTAAAATAAGCAGCAGTGCTAGCATAACCTAATATTTATTTAAAGAAACGTTGCTACATGGAAAAAATCAGGAAACTATCAATTCTTAATAGATATGCATCATGAATTATCCATATTTTCATAGTTATTTAGGACTCTAGTTGAAAACCGTTTTTACAGCTTGATATGTATTTCGTAACATATATTACCAACTTTAAAATAGAAACGCGTGGGAATATCTAAAGTCAGGGAAATGACTCGTCGACCCGAGTTCATTATGGATGGGGTAATGCATTTCACTTAGCGCTAACACCCTTTGGGAAGGTATGAATCCTACTCTCCTTCCAGCTATGGATAAATAGTAGGACAGACTGGGCTCATTT
The DNA here is from genome assembly GCA_023376005.1 of Doryteuthis pealeii. Classification (NCBI taxonomy): domain Eukaryota; kingdom Metazoa; phylum Mollusca; class Cephalopoda; order Myopsida; family Loliginidae; genus Doryteuthis; species Doryteuthis pealeii. Next base: position 24,947,795 of record CM042170.1, on the reverse strand, counting down.
AACCTTGGTTAGCCAATCAGTCTAGGAGAAGAAAAACTTGAATTCGAAACCTGTAACTCCGCTTAAGAAATTTGACCTTGTGCTCACATCCTGCTCGTGCGGAGGGGTTGGTAAATAATATATATATATATATATATATATTATATAACTATATATATTATTTATATATAAATTTTTTACTTGAGGCACATCCAAAAATCTTATAATATATATTATATATATATATATATAATATTATATATACCAATCCTCCGAACGGGTAGAACAAAACAGATGTCAATTTCTTCCAGGGGGAGTTTAAGAGACTTCATTCAGAGTTTTCTCTCAAAAGACTAGTTAGCCTAACAAATGTTAGAGCAAAACCTGTCCAATCTACCCATAGTGAAGGAGAATAGTTGGATCCTACCTTCCCAATGGTATTATTTTAATCATAAAAGTTAAACGTAAAGTTTGCGGTAGTGGCCTATTGTCGGTATCACCCCGTCAGCTAGGGAGTCTATCTTCCAGTCGCTAGCTTTGGCCAGAGAGATTATTTTTGCTGAGGTGGAGCACAATACATTCCTTACTTCCGCTTTACCTCACAAATTCAAATTACCCAAGATTTCGGTACGCATGCGTTGATTCGGCGAGGACGGTACTCGACCCAGAACTGTATTAGTGAGGTATGTGCTCTACCGACTAAGCTAAAACCGGCCTTAGATAAACTGGCCATAAATGTATCTGTTTTATAAGAAGTTGATAATCCCGACATAAAGGCCACCTTTCTGATAACTTATTGGTTTAGTGAATGCCGTTTTATTGTCATGATAGTATTACACAAGTTTATACACAACAAAATACGTATTTAAATTTTTCGATTACCGAAAAAAAGTAATTGTAAAAAGTTCCAAATAAAAGTCATACTTATAATTTTGACGGGAAACTGTTCTGATTCCAATGTTAGTTTTAATCGGCTAAAGAAGCAGTAAGGTAAAATCCTCGTTTGGCCGGTAGAAACTAACGGCGGACTGCACCTTGTAGTAAGCGAGCTCGTATTCTGTCAAGCTATTTAGTCACTTTCGGACCACTTTATGAGTAATAGTATTACTCCTGTCATACTAACAAGATTGGCATTTGTATTAATAAATTAACAAAGTTGATATGCTATTAAACTAGAAGCCAAAACGGGAAAGATTCGGTTGTAAATTACCTGACGAGACGATATAAAGTTTTTACTTTTAATATTGGATTACGCAGTTAAGCAAACTCTCAGTACCCTCCCGCTCCCATTATTTCTTTTTCGTTAAAAAAAACAAACTATTATGACCTGAATTTACAATCCTTACAACATTGATTAAATTTATTTTAGAGTTTGTCAGCTGTTCAATAGACTACCTTGGCTATTTATCTCTCTGCCATTTCTATCAAGAGAATAAGTTTCGTGTCCACAGCCTAAGCGTTTTTGGTGTATATGTTAATATACATGTATATGGAGAAAATACATTTGGTAAATTGTGGCTTATTTGAATACACGGGTATTTGGAAGAAGAAAAGGGCATTCTGATTATTGATTGAAAATGACGTTGTTAATGAAATATATTATTCTGAAAAAA
>CM042170.1:24926203-24943703 GCA_023376005.1 Doryteuthis pealeii | reverse complement strand
AACTACGTAACTATGCCATCAGGAATTGATTTAATTCATTATCAAAATCAGTAATGTATAGAATATATATTTCTAGCTCACTACTATATGGGAGGACACATCCTGACAAAGCCAGATATGTGACAAATGACGAGGCCGGGTGTATACCCGAAATACGCCCGGCTAGTCACTCCGACCACTGAGATGCTGATCTCGTGCTGGACATCCCTTGTCAGCTCAGCACTTTCTCTGTGGAGGAGAGGGGCGCACAAACAACTGGCAAACCCTTGTGCATCCTAAACTAAATTTGCATGATTTCCACTGCGATATATATATATATATATAATATATATATATATATATATATATATATATATATATATATATATATATTATTATTTATATTTTTGCTTGAAGGCAATTATAAATGCATGTATCGCATAAAATTCGATAATTATAGAATTATCGAATTTTATGCGATACATGCATTTATAATTGCCTTCAAGCAAAAATATAAATAATAATTTATTCAACATTGCTTCTATAAAAACAAACATCCAAAAATCTTATTCACTTCGCCGAAGAGCTTACGGCCGGGTTTGTTTACTAAATAAACGTCCACTTGCCTACTATGGCAGGGGCGTGTAATAGTATCATTGACAAGGTTAATTTCGCAGGGATTGTTCGCTGTGTACCGGCGGCCGAACGGATATGGTCTCTGACTATGCCTGTGAAGTCCCGGTTTCGATTCCTGTCGGAGGGGAGTCGTTAGTATACATCGCTGAAGAGACTTAATAAAGTCGAAACAGTCTGTACGGTGTTCTGCATGGCGAGCCATCCTTTGCGGGATTTACTTGTCAAGATTATTTTCTATAATTATCGAATTTTATGCGATACATGCATTTATAATTGCCTTCAAGCAAAAATATAAATAATAATTTATTCAACATTGCTTCTATAAAAACAAACATCCAAAAATCTTATATATATATATATATATATATATATATATATATATAGAATAAATCTTATTTGTTAACGAGGTCTCTATGAAAATCTGTGATAGACTTGCTTCAAAACAGCCCATGTTATTAGTGCGTTTAAAATCCTGCAATGTGTCTTCCCTCGTTCATTACTTTTGGCAAGTCCTCAATACGGCATCCAGTGTATCACCGGAGGGTGAATATTCTTGCTAGTTGTAATAATCATGATCTGCGACTAGTGGTGAAGTTCCAATTCTAGATCTCTAGGGATTATAAAGGAACCCTTCTTTGCCATTACTCCTCGGTCCACTCTGAATCGATGGGGTAGTATCTGTTAGGGCCCCACCTATAGGTTAGATAGATTGAATTGCGTAAGTTTATCAATAACTATTTAATTCATAGTCAAAATCCTTTGTTTATAGAATAAATATCATTTATTAAAGAGATCGCTATAAAAATCTGCGTGAGATTTGCCTCAAAACAGCCCATGTTATAAGTGCATTTAAAATCCTACAATGTGTCAGATATATCACTAAGAAATAACGGTTTTCATAATATATGGTGTGGGTAATTCACATACTGGTTTTAACAAAACCTGATTTAATACATAATTGATTGGTGTTATTAAACTCAAATATTATTGTGTTATTCTCCAATGTTTTGGAACGGTAAGATCATACCAATAAGACAGAGTGTGAGGTCTTCAAATTAGTAGAAATCTCTCCGAGGACGCCAAGAAATGTCGAAATAAATTTATATCTGCATTAAGGTATCCATTTAATAATTTATTTATATATAATGTTCTGTACATGTAAAAAATATATACGCAAATCTTTCTATGTACGCTTGATCTCTCAATGTTGGTTGAATCCAATCAAGTAAACACTTGATGTCATCACCGTCCTATATATATATAATATATATATATATATATATATATATATATATATATATATAATATAATATAATATAATATAATATAATATAATAAGATAAATATATAAAGGTTTTATATAGTGCGTTTGATTATGAATTAAAGGTTTTACATATCTATTTATTAGGTGACAAAGGAACATTCACGACCATATTGGTTTCATGCGATGCAATCATCAGGTGAAGAGTCATCCACAGACACCGTGTTTCGATGTATCACGTCTCTTCTTATTAAAATCCTGTTTTATTCCTCCAATACTATGAATGATTTTATACAGGATCCATTTAAAATAAGTGTAATATTTTTTATATCGGTTCTTGTCTAATTTCGATAGTTTTGTATAAATTAATATTTCATTACATAAAAACTTAAATACTTACGCCTGGAGGGTGCATATTCTTGCTCGTAGTAATAATCATGATGTGCAACTAGTGGTGAAATTCCAATTCTGGATCTCTAAGGAATGTAGAGGAACCCTTCTTTGCCATTACTTCTAGGTCCCCTCTGAACCGGTGGGGTAGTATCTGTTAGGGTACCACCTATAGATTAAATAGATTGAATTGCGTAAGTTTATCAGTGAGTATTTTAACATATAGTCAAAATCATTAATACCTTGAATAAATATTATTTATAAACAAGGTATAATTGAAAATCTGCGTTAGAGTTGCCTCAAAACAGCCCATGTTATTAGTGCGTTTACAATCCAGCAGTGTGTCTTATATATCACTAAGAAATAATAATAATATGAGGCAACCAATGAGGATCGACCTCACTATTCAGAAGTAATCGATCTGCAAATCTAGCCTGCTAACCATTACATCACGATGGGACACCCTCATTTTATGTTTGAGTACGGAATCCTCGTGGCTTTTGTTATCGCTCTTGGTTAGGATTGAACCTGCAAACTCCAGACGATGGTCACTTATAACTGTATAAAATTATAACCTTATATCGGTTGTTCCATGTGTTCAACTTGACCTGGCACAACGGGTTGTGTTAATACATGATTGTGTGGTTGATTGATTTTAACGGCATATCAACCCGTCTGGGGTTATGTCATACCTAAGAGTTAGGAAGCAATATATGTTCTGTATTTATATTTATACTTTTGTAGTATAAGGTTACAATGTATCTTTTAAATTTCCCTTTTAACCGGATATATTTAAAAATGTATATGTTTGATTTTAATATCTAAAATAGAACAACGATAGAACAAAAATTGTCGAGACTATATTAAGATGTTTAAAATGATTAAGGGGAGGTTGTTATTAACTTCAACTTAGTCTGAGTAGAATTCAATATATAATCAATTTGAATAAATTTGAATAAGAAAACCAAACAAATAATAAAACATAAGGAAACAATAAAAAAATAAAATAATATATATATATATATATATATATATATATATATATATATATATATATAAAATCTATAATATAAAATTATAAAAGTAAAGAGTAAATTAATATTATCATTATTACACTAAAATGATATACATATATATACATATACATATATGTGAAAATGGAAAAGGAATTGAATCCGACAATATGAGGAAAAATGAGTAAAGAAAAGAAATGTAGATGGATAAAATGAATTTAATCGATATCACATTAATCGATATCACTTACACCTGTGTTTCGGTCAGTTTATGTGTGTGAAAATATTTCGCACACATAGAAGAATCGATCTTCATCGGAGTGAACATTTATTTTGAATGAAAAAATTCGTTGGGAAAAAACAACAGAGATTTTTGGAAATATTCGAAAATCGAATTTTTTAAAAAATTTGGAACGCTGAGAATAGAGACCGCTATGATTTGGATATTTGTATTTTTCTAGGGGTTATGGTACAAAATAGTTTTTTCATTATTACAAAAAAATAAATAAATAAAAATAAATAAATAAATAAATAAAATAAAAATAAAGTGTTATTATTTATGAATAACATGTTGAACATTTTTCTCGGAGCTTAGTTTATGTTTTGAAAAAAATCGGTGAAATGTTAAAACAGTTGTCTATTAAATACATACATATATATATATACATACATTAAAAAAAGAGTCTGATCTTAGCCCTGAAGAGCACTAAGCGAAACTTTTAGTAGGTTTATCTGACTCATTAGGTTTATATATATATATATATATATATATATATATATATTATATATTCCTGGGGGTAGTAAACAGGCTTGAATTAAGTTTGGATATATAGACGAAAAACAAATAGTTTTTTCCCTGCATCAATTCCTCAATGTATTAGCATCATTAGAGATCATATTCTTTGGCATTGATTAAGTTCATGTCTATATTCTCTGGTATGATTTTTAAATGTGTTAATACAGTTCGAAGGGATTATCATATGGAGGTTGCAGGTTCAATACTGACCACGCGTGATAATAACATAGAATACTTGACATATCTTATTACTTCATGAGGAATGAAAACTGTCTACCACAGTGGATTGAATAAAGTGTTCGGTCCGAAGTTAAGTGAAGGCTCCCGATTACGACATAAAGACTCCCAAGTTCGACAAGAAGGTTTCCGTGTTCGACAAAGATACCCCGAAGCAGGGATTGGTGCAACGTTTAGGTACCGGACAGGTATGCAAAAAAAAGGGGGGGGGGTGCTTAAGAAAAATTATCATGTTGCAAAAAGTACTTGCTACCTCTAAAAGAGGGGGAGAGTCATTCATAAGGAAGTAAAGTCGGCCTAATGTCGGTATCGGCCATTCAGTGAGGGAGTCTATCCCCTTTTCACTAGCACTCGTCCCAGGAGATTATTTTAGCATCTGAGGTATAGTGACACACCTACCATCAGCTCCTCACTTTACCGCACAGATCCCTGTGCTACTCATACGCTGAGCAACTATAATCTCTTTATTTTGATGGCCGGCACAGATCATCATGATACAAGTTATTCTCTTTCAGGATTAAGGTGGGTTCCAGTAATCCATTCTATCTGTCATCACGTATAGGAATGAAGAAGGGTCCTAAGCTTTTAAATGATGCGTAGTGTGTGTTAATACCTTCAACCTACGGAGAAAAATACACACATATGAATATGTCAAATTCATCCCAAACACCCCCCCTCTCTCTCTCACTCTCCCTCTCTCTCTCTCTCTCTCTCTCTCTCTCTCTCTCTCTATATATATATATATATATAATATATATATATATATATATGAAGTGAATAAACAATGTGTTTGAAATGGCGAAGGCCGACAAATTATATATATATATATATATATATATATATACATATATTCATATATATATATATATATATATATATATATATATATATATATATATTATACATATATTCATATATATATATATATATATATATATATATAGAATATAGAATAAATAGAGAATAAAGGAGAAAGTATTGGCGGGAAAAGGTGCTCAATGCTAATTAAGCCGAGCAGATTTATAATTAATATTAATGTAGTAATGAAACTTTAATTTTCATGGTTATGCAATCCTGAGGATTGCATAACCATGAAACTGAAAGTTATGAGTCCAAATCATCCACAATACCATTACTATTAATTATATATATATATATATATATATATATATATATATATAATATATATAGCCATATATATATATATATATATATAGCCACATTATATATATATTATATATATATATATATGTGTGTGTGTGTCTGTGTGTGTGTGTGTCAGTGTGTGTGTACGTGTCTTTTTATTCGCATTAACATGATAAGTTGACAAGAAATGGCCTCTAGCCTATATACCAAGGACGATTACACACTTAGAACTATTAATAAATTATTTAAAGGAAGAAAAAAAAAAACTCAAATAAAAACTCAAATATCTCTAGTCCTTTATATTCCCTCCGACATCACAAAATGGTGACTCGTACAAATATCAACAAAAACCTTCAAATAAAAACTTAAGAAACTTTAAACTTCTTTCAAAGATTCTTTATCAAAAGACGACATCATCCATTGAAACTGAATATTGTCTCAGAGACGAAAAGATTACATTCAGAAGCGTCTTAAATCATTTTGCTCCGAGTTTAAATTTAAATGCGTTCCCATTATGCGCAACTTGAGGCCCATAGTTGTCGACAGAAATACGCCTTAAAACGTGACGTATGTAACAGATATTTCGTACATCTGATAATGGACCGAGATTTTATAGGATTTGTGCTTAACATAAGTAAAATTTATGATATATTACCGTTTTTAAGTATAGCCATTGCACTTTATTATTAAATACAACGAAAGGTGATTAATATGCCTGAGGTGTTGCAGGATTTTTATGCTCGAGGTTGCTAATGGGGGTCTTTTTATATTGGTGTAAAAATAACCAAGGGGCACTTGACACGTTTTGTATAAGTGTTCTTATATATATATATATATATATATATATATATATATATATATATATCTTATTATAATGGAGATTGTGTGTTTTTCTGTCTGTAACCGAAACTATATTACTACTCAAGTCACAATTCCCTTAGTTATTTACGTCACATTCTCCATGATTTTATTTTTATTTAAACCTCAATTATTAATAAAATTGTTTTACCTTATTAATGCTGTTGACCATATCTACATACTAATAACATGCAATTGTATTTATATATACAACGAAATAGCGGTTTACAGTTTGAACAGGAAAGCTAATTTGCATATTGATATTAAAAATTTGATTTTAATAAATATATGCTTGGTATTATTGATTTCTAATTTTTTGGTTTTATTTTAATAAATATGAGCAAAAATCTCGAAGATAAATCTTAAAATAAATCCATTAACCAGAAGAAATAACTGTCATTTTATTCTTTACTTCATATTTTAACTAAATAGTTAAATTAGGAAAATTTAGCAATAATGGAAGAGTTAGTTTCAAAGTTGTTATATTTTTTATTATACCACCTCTGTTTCAAATCATTGTATCTGCATTCTTATTTAGTTTTATTAGTGTTTCTAATTTAATATATTTCATTACACCAAAACTTAAATACTTCCACCCGGAGGGTGCATATTTTTGCTAGTATATATAATATGAATATTTTTCTAACTCCTGTCATTTACTAAACGTCCATCAATGTCTTCATCCCATAATCAACCCTGAATAAACCGAAAAGTTTAAGCGTCGCTGAATAAATTCTTCTTATTTTTGGAACACTTCGGTTTTCAAATTTCTTTATATATATATATATATATATATATATATATATATATATATATTACAAGGTGTGTCAAAAGAGTATAAAGATTTTTGTACTTTTTGACATACCTTGTATACTGAAAAAATTAACGTTCCATTTTATCTTGATAAATACAACTTCAAGCACGGCAATTTTATGGCACACCTTGTATTCTGAAAAAATTAACATTCCATTTCTTTTTCATTTCAATCTTCGTAAATGCAGCTTCAATCTCGATACTTTTATGACACACTTTGTATATATATATATATATATATATATATATATATATATATATACCTCCTTGGTATACATGTAGTGTCCTGAATGTCTTGTTATGGGTGTCATATAACTCCTGCAGTTAGCTGTAATTAATCAATAATTCAGTGGATTTAACCCTGAAGGGCCGTCAGATCTTTGCCCTGAAGAGCACTAAGTGAAACTTTTAATAGGTATATCTGACTCATTAGGTTTATCTTTATCATTTACTCTACTTAGGTATTGAGCACTCTTTACTTATTAGCTTTAGTATATCCTAGCGATTCTTGCATGAATATATATTTTTCATATATATATACATATAAATTGTCTTTTTCTTTTGGCCAAGTATTCTAGTATCAACTGATTATTTTCGGTTGCTACGACTATCTTGGTATTTTCTTTTTTTCAATTTTTCTTTTTTACCCAGGCGATGTTTGGTAGAATATTTGTACAATCAATCTATTTGCCGGTTTTTTTTCTTACTGCAAGGGTTTACCAACAAGTTTGGTATATTATTATATATATATATATATATATATATATATATATATATATATATCTTATGAGTTTATATATATCTTATGAGTCTATATATATGTGTTTGAACATATTATTCCTGCTAACTAATTAGTACCCTAACATGTTTGTGCATATGTAAACTATGGCTAAATAACTCAGTCTGCCCTATGACAATGTGAACTTGAATATCTCCCAACGACAATAACCGATACGCAACGTACACTCTTGTTCGTTCATACGTATGTGTATATGTAAACTCGGAGGCGCGTGGTATAATGTTTAAATTCGTTGGAAATGGATTCGTTGAGCGAGTTCAAATCCTTGACGAGGTTGTCCGTATTTCACATAGTGCTAATACTCTTGTGAAATGTATGCATTCAACTACTCTCCCTCCGGCTATGGGTAAATAGTAGGGCAGATTGGGCTCTTTACTCTTGGCTACGTAACCAGTTTGGTAGAGGGAAAACTCTGAATTCAAACCTGTTAAACTTCGCTTAATAAATTGACCTTGTGTCATATCCTGCTCGTGCGGAGGGGTTGGTAAATCAACATCCTGTCGCGCCGTACCTGGTTAATGTAAGCAAACTGTTCAAGCAGTGTCCTGCGTGTCTTGTTATAGGTGCTATAGAAAGATTATCAGACATATGGAAATCCGATCTCGCTAACAAAGAAAAGTGATAATTCTTCCCAGCCGTAGTTGCATTAATACTACTCTATGACGGCACCACTTGGATCCTAACGATGTTCAGAAAAAGACAGAAAAAAAGAAAAGAAAAGAAGCTAGATGGGAGTTACACAAGAATGCTAGGTGCGATCTTTAAAAAAAATCATGGAAATAGTACCCTACAAGAAAGCAGCTGTAAGGCTACCTGCCATCTATCACACAAACCATCCCGTTTGATATATATATATATATATATATATATATATATATATATATATATATATACGTAAACTTATCTATCTAGTTGAGTGTAGAAGTGATCATTGCTACTCTCACTTGAAAGTCTCAACACTAATGAATCCGTACCTTCGGAAAGGTATAAATCCATCTGTTCTCCCTCTAGCTATGGGTAAATAGACATGAATTTTTAACTTTGGTTGGACAACTAGTCTAGGAGATGGAAAACTCTGAATGCAAATATTTTAAATGCCGTGTGCGATCTGAAACAAATTGTGGATACAATGCCATATAATAAAGAAGCTGTACGGCCACCTGCCACCAATCAGACAAACCATCCCAGTTTAACAACATCATCATCATCATCATCTTCATCATCATGTCGTGTTATCAGCACGGATATCCCTGAAAATCTCTCTCCAACCGTCTTTATAACTCATTGTTCTTGGGAGGTCCTCTACGTTGCATCCAGTATCCATACAGAGTCGGTCACTGTACGTCTTTGCTGATCGACCTACACTGACGTGTCCATGTGCTGGCTTCCACAGGAGGATGTCATTTATGTCTTCGTCCTTGTTTCTCCAGCAGTGTCCTGCTTGTCTTGTCCTTCTTACTCGGGTGGTTTGGGTGATATGAGGCAGGTGGTCGTACAGCTGTTTTCTCGTGGGGTGTTGTTTCAAAATTTATATATATATATATATATATATATATATATATAATACAGTTGAGTGTGTAAGTGATCACTACTAGTACTCTCACTTGAAATTCTCAACACACTATTCCCACTAATAAATTCGTACCCTAACACCTTGTCTAACACCGACATTTTTGTCAAACTCCGCAAAAGAAATTGACCTTGTGTCACATCCTGCTCGTGTGGAGAGGTTTGGTAAGGACATGTACTTAAACTTATCTATCTAGTTGAGTGTGGAAGTGATTACTACTACACTCACATTATTCCCACAAAGTACTTCGTACCCTAACACCTTGCCTAACACCGACACACACTTAAAAATACTTCTTAAGCCCTGACTCGCAAACAGTACACACTCAGGGTGTAAAATAATGGAAATAACAACCTACAAGAAAGCAGCTGTACGACCACCTGCCGCCTATCACACAAATTATCTCGGTTGGTATATATATATATATATATATATATATATATATATATATACTTACACTTATCTATCCAGTTGAGTGTGAGAGTGATTACTACTATTCGCACTTGAAAGTCTGATCACATTACTCCCACTAATTAATTCGTAGCCTAACACCTTGCCTAACACCGACACACACTTGGAAATGCTTCTTAAGCCCTGACTCGAAAGCTGTACACACTCAAGGCGACTTGTGTCATTAACAGCATCCTATAAGAAAGCTGTACGGCCACCTGCCGCCTATCACATAAACCATTTCTGTTGTGTCACATCCTGCTCGTGTGGAGGTGTTTGCTAAGTACATATACGTAAACTTATCTATCCAGTTGAGTGTGGAAGTGATCAGTGATACTCTCACTTGAAAGTCTGGCCACATTATTCCCACTAATTAATTCGTACCTTGCCTAACACCGACACACTCTTGTAAATGCTTCTTAAGCCCTGACTCGAAAGCTGTACACACTCTGTAAGAAATCAGCTGTACGGCCACCTGCCGCCTATCACACAAACCATCTCGGTCTGTAAATATATATAGGTACATTTATCTATCCAGTTGAGTGTGGAAGTGATTACTACTACTCTCACTTGAAAGTCTGATCACATTACTACCACTAATTAATTCGTACCCTAACACCTTGCCTAACACCGACTCACACTTGTAAATGCTTCTTAAGCCCTGACTCGAAAGCTGTACACACTCAAGGTGGCTTGTGCCATTAACAGAATCCTATAAGAAAGCTGTACGGCCACCTGCCACCTATCACACAAACCAGCTCGGTCTGTAAATATATATATATATATACATATATACACTTATCTATCCTGTTGAGTGTGGAAGTGATTACGACTACTCGCACTTGAAAGTCTGATCACATTAATCCCACTAATTAATTCGTACCCTAACACCTTGTCTAAAATCGACACACACTTGTAAATGCTTCTTAAGCCCTGACTCGAAAGCTGTACACACTCAAGGTGGCTTGTTTCATTAACAGCATCCTATAAGAAAGCTGTACGGCCACCTGCCACCTATCACACAAACCATATCGGTTGGTAAATATATATATATATATATATATATATGAATGATGTAATGAATATGTAATTACCTTGGTGCCCCCTCACTATAATCTGATTGGACAGTGTCATGTATAAATATTCGACACTTGTAGTATAAGCGCCTAAGCCTAAGCCTAACAGCCTAAACTTACTCGCCAGACTACCCCACGACTGCTCGGAAGACGTAGGCTATTCGACGTACCAGCTACTTCTGCGATAGTATTCCAAATACCAATTTCGGATGTATCAATATATATATATATATATATATATATATATATATATATGTACACTTATCTATCCAGTTGAGTGTGGAAGTGATTACGACTACTCTCACTTGAAAGTCGGATCACATTATTCCCACTAATTAATTCGTACCTTAACACCTTGCCTAACACCGACACACACTTGTAAATGCTTCTTAAGCCCTGACTCGAAAGTTGTACACACTCAAGTTGGCTTGTGTCATTAACAGCATCCTATAAGAAAGCTGTACGGCCACCTGCCGCCTATCACACAAACCATATCGGTTGGTATATATATATATGTATATATATATATGTGTGTGTGTGTGTGTGTGTGTGTGTGTGTGTGTGTGTTCACTTATCTATCTATTTGAGTGTGGAAGTGAACACTCACCTTATTCCCACTAATTAATTCGTACCCTAACACCATGCCTAACACTTCTTAAGGCCTGACTCGCAAGCAGTACACACTCAATGCAGCTGTACGGCCACCTGCCGCCTATCACACACAACATATCGGTTGGTATATAAATACATGTACACTTATCTATCCAGTTGAGTGTGGAAGTGATTACTACTACTACTCTCACTTGAAAGTCTGATCACATTAATCCCACTAATTAATTCGTACCCTAACACCTTGCCTAACACCGACACACACTTGTAAATGCTTCTTAAGCCCTGACTCGAAAGCTGTACACACTCAAGGTGGCTGGTGCCATTAACAGAATCCTATAAGAAAGCTGTACGGCCACCTGCCGCCTATCACACAAACCATCTCGGTCTGTAAATATATATATATATATATACATATATACGCTTATCTATCCAGTTGAGTGTGGAAGTGATTACTACTACTACTCTCACTTGAAAGTCTGATCACATTAATCCCACTAATTAATTCGTACCCTAACACCTTGCCTAACACCGACACACACTTGTAAATGCTTCTTAAGCCCTGACTCGAAAGCTGTACACACTCAAGGCGGCTTGTGCCATTAACAAATACATTAATTAACTCTCGCAACTCGATCGCAAATAATTAGCTTCTTTAGTCGCAATGCGTCGTTGATTCTAGCTACCGGAAGTAATTGAATTGGCGCGGTTTTTTGTTTTTGCTTCTTGAACTTTGTTTAATTCGTTGCATTGATTTTTAAACAACGCAGCGAAAAGAAAAGAAAAGAAAAGAAAATAAACAAAAAGAAGCGTGGCACCTCTCAAGCTGACAATGTTTTCGTTGCAATGGGCGAAGTGTGAAGCGTTGAAAACCTTAAACAAGAAACATGTGTTGCCTTCTAAATGTCGTATAAACTTTGTTCTCTGAGAAAGAAAAAACAAAAAAACAAACGGAAATAAGCTATGTTATTTATTATTGGAGGATAAGAAATTAATTCGCTTGCTACATATGTACGTATATCTTACTTAATTGGTTTTGTATATATATATATATATATATATATATATATATATATATATATATATATATATATATATATATTATATCGGGAATAAACAGAAGATTTAGATTTTTACTATATATGTTCGTATATCTTATTTAACTGGTTTTACTTATCTATCTATCTATCTATCTCTCCCTCATCTCTCTCCCTCTCCCCTCTCTCATTCTCTCTCTCTATCTCTCTCTCTCTCTCTCTCTATATATATATATATATATATATATATATATATAATATATATATAAGGAAACATTTTTAGCTTTTTCAGGGAACCTAGGGAAATTGTCTTACTATATATGTTCGTATATCTTATTTAACTGGTCTTACCTATCTATCTATCTATCTCTCCTCATCTCTCTCTTCCTCTCACATTCTCTCTCTCTCTCTCTCTCTCTCTCTCTATATATATATATATATATATATTATATATATATATATATATATATCAGGAAAGATTTACATTTTAGCTTTTTCAGGGAACCTAGAGAAATTGTCTGGTGGGTCCCATCATCAGATGCAAAACGGTATATATATATATATATATATATATATATATATATATATATATATATATATCGGGAATAAACAGAAGATTTAGATTTTTACTATATATGTTCGTAAATCTTATTTAACTGGTTTAACCTCTCTCTCTCTCTCTCTCTCTCTCTCTCTCTATCTATCTATCTATCTATCTATCTTCCCCTCTCTCTCTCTCTCTCTCTCTCTCTCTCTCTCTCTCTCTCTCTCTATGTATATATATATCAGGAAAAAATAACAGATTTACATTTTTAGCTTTTTCAGGGAACCTAGAGAAATTGTCTAGTAGGTCCCATCAGCAGAATTAAAACGATACATTTGTGGAGGCGCGTGGGCTAGTGGTTAGAGTCGTGGAAAATGGACTCGTCGATTCGAGTTCAATTCCTAGACGAAGCTGTTGGCATTTCACATAACGCTAATACCCTTGTGAAAGGTATGAATCCATATATTCTCCCTCCAGGTATGAGTTAAATAGTAGGGCAGACTGGGCTCTTCAGCCTTGAGTAGGTAACCAGTCTAAGAGAGGGATAACTCTGAATTCAAAATTCCTGAGGTCGGTCGTTGATTGGGTTTGTGGCAACCCTTGATGCACCATATCTTTCCTATCGACTGTACCAAAAAAAATGTGGAATGGTCCAACACAAGCCTTCACCACTATAAACAAATCACTGTGTGGGTGTCCATTGTGTGTGTGAACCCTCACGCGTCGAAAATCGACGGAGAGTCCATTTTATATATATATATATATATATATATATATATATATTATTTATATTTTGCTTGAAGGCAATTATAATGCATGTATCGCATAAAATTCGATAATTATAGAAAATAATCTTGACAAGTGAATCCCGGCAAAGGATGGCTCGCTATGCAGAACACCGTACAGACTGTTTCGACTTTATTAAGTCTCTTCAGCGATGTATACTAACGACTCCCCTACGACAGGAATCGAAACCGGGACTTCACAGGCATAGTCAGAGACCATATCCGTTCGGCCGCCGGTACATAGCGAACAATCTCTGCGAAATTAACCTTGTCAATTATATTACACACCTCTACCATAGTAGGTAAGTGGACGTTTATTGAGTAGTAAACAAACCCGGCCGTAAGCTCTTCGGCGAAGTGAATAAGATTTTTGGATGTTTGTTTTTTATAGAAGCATTGTTGGATAAATTATTATTTATATTTTGCTATATATATATATATATCCTCTATATACGTGATCCTAATACACTCACACAAACACTCACACACACCTATACACACACACCTATACACACGCGCGTGCACACAAACCACACACATATATGTATATGTATATATTCATGACATCTAGGATAGCGTACGCATAGAGTCAACAGTGCTTGGTGCTTGTCAGTATCTCACCTACGTGATAATCTGAATAAATTGGTCTACACTTTCCTTTGATAAACCTGCACTGTCACTGATACTTAGCACTCGGAATTACAAAAACACTATATATATATATATTTATATATATATATATATATATATATTTGGAGGATATATGCTTAATTGAAGTCATACCTAATTTTGAAAGTTAATTAGTTAATAATTAATGAATTTAGGCGGGCATATATGTTCAAATGTAAGGCTAAACAAATCGAGAAAAAGTTTAGCCTTACATTTTAACATACATGCCCGCCTAAATTCATTAATTATTAACTAATTAACTTTCAAAATAAGGTATGACTTCAATTAAGCACATATCCTTCAAAAATTGTCGGCTTAAAGCCATACAAAAAATAAACACATTTGTTTGTTTACTTAACCTCATATATATATATATATATATATATATATAATATATATATATAAGAACCAACCAACCAACCAACCAACCAATCAACCAACCAAAATCTCTATGTTATTTACAACGGATACGCCATATATGTGAGGCTCATTTGTACCCGTTTTCATTCATTTTATTTCGTATGAGTGACTATGCTTTTTTTTAATGTGATAGTTCTTTATTTTTACGAGCGTTTTTCCTTAGATCCGAAATTACATGAACGCATATAACAAGGGAATTATAGTTAAATCGAGCGTATTGGGTAGATTTTCCCGTTTTCCATAGAATTGTCTTTCAGAAATACGAAAATACTGTAATGACTGGAATTTCACAAGGAAGCATTATGAAAAGAATATTGGTACATATTACTCTTGGTGGCGCCTGTTGCGTAACGGTTATAGTTAGTTGGATTTTACGGCATTTTCTTCATTTTTTTTCGTTTTTATTACTTCTGATTTGGTTTGTTTTACGGCACATCAACCTCGGTGGGTTATTTAATGCCGTCAAAGTTTTGAAATAAATCCATTCTTAATGGATACTCAATTTTTTTATAAACACATTTTACTATTTAACCCATAGATGGTACCCTAAGAGGTACTACCTCTCCGGGTCAGAGTGGACCAGGAAGCAATGGTAATGAAGGGGTGCTCCACATTCCCCAACATCACCAGAACTGGAACCTCACTATCAGATAGAGTTTAACGTCATACCCAGGACATGTAGACCCTCAGTCACCGCCTTCTAGCACCCACATGATAAAGAGGATCGGGTGCCATAACGGTAATAGGATTGGGACAATCATATAAGTGTTAGGGCTTTGCATGACCAGCCGATTGGTCGGAGGAGGCTTCTCCGACTTCCTGTCTAGCCTAAGTAAGAATCTGTGGACTGTTGCATTCCATGGACTGTTCATCCCACCAGGATGCAGTACTTAAGCATTACGAGTCACCACCCACGATTCAGGATGGGAGGTGTTCCATAAGGGAAAAGGAACTGGGACAATCATGTAAGTGCTATATATATATATATAATATATATATATATATATATATATATATATATATAATCATCCACAGTGTTTCGACGTTTACACCTGATCAGTGTAACTCGATGTATAAACAACAGTGTAAACAAAAGACGAGTAACAATATATATATATATATATATATATATATATATATATATATATATGGGGGAAAAATATATATGGGGAAATAATTTTCCGTTGTTTTAGAAGCTTGACAAAAGTAAAGATCAGAAACAAAATGAAGAATTTTGTATACTAAATCTTATTCATCTGTCAATATTTCGAGTTGTTCTCTTTTTATAGATAGACCGACTGTTATTTCCTTCTCTGTAGTCTTTTTTGTGGGTATTCAAGAAATATTTAAAATTGAGTAAGAAAAAGTAGAAGCTAGAGCTTGACATGACAAGCCAATTGACCACAAGATGCCTCTTCGACCGCCCGTCTAGCCTAAGAAAGGGCCAAAGTGGAGTGTTGCATGTCATGGACCGCTCAGCCACCCGTGTTCTGTCCTTAAGATTTAATATAATTAAAATAAGTTTAATCTTTTTTCTATGCGTTCGTATTTAATTTCGTTGATCTTTTTAATCTAATATATTTCATTACCTCAAAACTTAAATACTTACGTCCGGAGGGCTCATATTCTTGCTAGTATATATATATATATATAATATATATATATATATATATATATAATATATATACTAGCAAGAATATGTGTTGGTATATATATATATATATATATATATATATATATATATATATATATTGGGTGGGCACCACACGTGGTTTAATAGTACTCCAGATATCCATTTTAGCGTCTGATAACCGCACCTGCTAGGCAAGGATATTGCCGTAGGCTCTTGGTAAATTTCATGTTGGAAATTTGAGACTCTGCGGTGTGGCCCAAAGAACGTGGAAAAAAATTAATCAAAAATATCAAAAAAAAAAAAAAAATTATCCGTGTAGACGTCACTGGCCCGCGGCAAATCTTTTAAAGCCAGCGAACAAAAATTTTGCACAAAAGACAAACGATCGAAAAACAAAGGCAAAGTTTGTTTTAAAAAATAAATAACAAAAACAAAAATAAAAAAATAAAAATAAAACAAAAACAAAACAAAACAACATGGAAGAAAGAAAGAACTAAATAATTCCTTGCAAAAAGAGACACATTTCCTTGGATTTATTGCTTTGTCGTTGTTTACCGGATTGCTTGTCAAATGTCAAACGTTTATTAACAACAGCAACGCAATGGGCACAACGTTCGCACCCACTCTCTCTCTCTCTCTCTCTCTCTCTCCCTGTCTCTCTCTCTGTCTCTCTCTCTCTCTTTATTTTTTAATTACAACAACAGCATTGGTCCCGAGACACTCTATCCAGCTTTACCTTTTGAGCGGATGTCAGTGTTACAAATGGGCGCTGTCAAGGG
>CM042170.1:24883703-24921203 GCA_023376005.1 Doryteuthis pealeii | reverse complement strand
GAACTGAAAAAGTTATGGAATATGAAAGTGAAAGTTATACCAATTGTAGTTGGTGCACTTGGAACAGTCCCAAAAGCATTAGAAAAGGGTTTGGAAAGTTTGGATATCAGAGGAAGGATTGAAACCATTCAGAACACTGCACTGCTGCAATCTGCCAGAATACTCAGAAGAGTCCTGGAGACCTGAGGAGACTTGCTGTCACTCAGACTCCAGTGAAAGACCATCAGCTAACACTGATGTGAAAACTCAAAAGGAGTAAATAATAATAATAATAATAATAATGATAATAAACTGTGAAAAACTGGCAATGACTGATATAATAATAATAATAATAATAATAATAATAATAATAATAATAATAATAATAATAATAATAAGAAGAAGAAGAAGAAGAAGAAGAAGAAGAAGAAGAAGAAGAAGAAGAAGAAGAAGATTAAAAATACAAAATAATGTTTAAAAAAAAAACTCCCGATAATCATCTTGACTGAATTACATTATAAATCCTTTCAAATGATATCTTATCAGCGACATGCCACCTTCAAGCTAAAAACTTTAAACCGTTTCAGATGTGCCCAGACAAAAACAGCCAATCCCTCTGGATTTAATCGCCTGATAATCTCAATCTTCCAGACTCCAGACTTAACGATGACCCTTGCCCTGTCCTTACACAATGGCGATCAAAGATGACAGGCCAAATCTCGCCTTTCATAGAAATCGCCATTTTCTTGTTTTGTGTTTTGTGTTTTGTTTTGTGTCTCTTAATTCGCGCCTTTTATTATATTTGTCTATCAACGGACAAAGTTGATTGGCTCGACTCCGTTGAGTTGATCCTGATCAAAATGATTAAGCCAATCATTGACACTCTGAGAAGAAGAAGAAGAAGAAGAAGAAGAAGAAGAAGAGAGAATGCGAAAGAAGAAGAAGAGAAGAAGAAGAAGAAGAATGTGAAAGAAGAAGAAGAAGAAGAAGAAGAAGAAGAAGAAGAAGAAGAAGAAGAAGAAGAAGAAGAAGAAGAAGAATGTAAAAGAAGAAGAAGAAGAAGAAGAAGAATGCGAAAGAGTAAGAAGAAGAAGTAAAATAATGATAAGAAGAAGAATACGAAAGAAGAAGAAGAAGGAAACAGAAGAAGAAGAAGAAGAAGGAAACAGAAGAAGAAGAGGAAGAAGAAGAAGGAAAGAGAAAATGAAGACGAAGGAAAGAGAAGAAGAAGAATACGAAAGAGAAAGAAGAATGCAAAAGAAGAAGGAGAAGAAGAAAAAGAAGGAAAGAAAAGAAGAAGAAGAATGCGAAAGAAGAAGAAGAAAAAGAAGGAAAACAAAGAAGAAGAAGAAGAAGAAGAAGAAGAAGAAGAAGAAGAAGAAGAAGAAGAAGTAAAGAGAAGAAGAAGAAAAATGCGAATGAAGAAGAAGAAGAATGCGAAAGAAGAAGGAAAAGAAGAAGAAGAAAATTAGGATTAAAACGTTCATTATTCCATACGCTGAGTTGGCGATGGTCACTTTTCAACTCAATATATATATATATATATATATATATATATATATAGAGAGAGAGAGAGAGAGAGAGAGAGAGAGGGATATGGATATGATAAAATTGAAATCTTTTTGATAGCGTCTTCTTTAATATACAATGAAGCCTTTTACAATACTTCGCCTACATTTCCACGTCCAAACATGTTAAACTTTTGAAAGCTATACAAATTTGCCAGTGATGAGGGCACCTGGCTAATGAGTTTTTTATTATGTTTAGGAGCCCTTCGTTCCAAATTAGAATGAGTGACCAATGGCTGATGTATTAATCTATATAGCTGTCAGTGACAACCAGATATTATTACCACGCTTGGTAATTGAGTTCTATTAGCAGGACCTGTGGATATCCCATAGTATGATAAATTAATTATTACAAAGTTTGATATTTTTACTTAAAAGCTTTTACTTCAATATGTAAAAAAGTATAATAATCTTGATTTAACTTCCTCCAACTCTTTTTCTTTCTTTCTTTTTTTTTTTTTTGATTATGTTCGATTGAAACAGATTAGCGTTATCGCTTCCATGTGCACCCCGTCTCTCTCTCTCTCTCTCTCTCTCTCTATATATATATATATATATATATATATATATATATATAATGTTGTTCTGGTTCCAACGGGAGAAAATTCTATATTTTATAAAAAAAAGAAAGTCCGCAAAATGTATTATGTTCTCAGAAAAACAATTTTTTAAATTCTTTTTATCTTACATATGCGACACGTGTTTCTGATCTGTTGTCTTCTTCAGGCATTGCATTATTATTTTGGCAGAATATGTCCGATATTTGATAGGTTGTGTGTGTTTCTGCAACTTTTCTATTATAATGAATATGAATGAAAGCATTATAATAGAAAAGTTGCAGAAACACACACAACCTATCAAATATCGGACATATTCTGCCAAAATAATAATTCAATACCTGAAGAAGACAACAGATCAGAAACACGTGTCGCATATGTAAGATAAAAAGAATTTAGAAAAAAATTTCTGAGAACATAATACATTTTGCGGACCTTCTTTTATATATATATATATATATATATAAAATAAATGTTCACTCTGATGAAGGTCAATTCTTGTAGGTGTGCGAAATATTTTCACACACATAAACTGACCGAAACACATGTGTAAGTGATATCGATTAATGTGATATCGATTAAATTCATTTTATCCATTTACATTTCTTTTCTTTACTCATTTTTCCTCATATATATATATATATATTTCCCCTATTTATTTTCTTTCTTTCTTATATTTTTCTGTGTAGCATGTCCTTTCTATTTTATTCCTTATACTACAAACGGGATGGTCCATTATTAGGTGAGGGAAGACACTCTTAAGAAATAAGAATTCGGCGCATAATCAACATCAGATTATCAGAACTTAAATTTGTGCATTTCATCTTGGATGATTTGGACAGTCTGATTTTTAACCAGAGGATGTTAGAAGATGATAACGGTCGTACAATTAAGGAACACGAGTATTACTATATACGAGGGATGTCAAAAATTGACCAAATTAATCGAATTCTTCAATGTGAAGTGTATAGTTCCCTGCGAGTTCTTGCCACGGGGCCAGACGATCAACCAGCATGTCGACAAAGAGATACTGCGGCGTTTGCTTCGTTCAGTGCCTAAGTATCAGAGAATTCCTGGCCCAGAAGCTGGAGCAACCTCCCTACTCTCCCAACCTGACTCCATGTGATTTTTTCCTCTTCCCCAAGTTCCAGGGGGTCATCAAGGGAACCCGTTTGAAAGATGTGCACGACATCGAAAAGGCCGTGACGGCAGCGCTCCGAAATATCTCGGAAGAATCCTTCCAGAAGTGCTCCCAAGCGTGGCAGAGAAGGATGGGAAAGTACATTAGACTCCAGGTGGGTTACTTTGAAGGGAATAACTTGTAGTTTGTATTTTGGATTTGAAATAAATTTGTGTGACACCAGTCCTGGAATTTTTATGACTTACCTCTTTGAGGCGTAACACAGATTCTCAAAGATGCGTGGTTCAAAGTTAACTGACCTGAAAAAATGTAAAGGTTTTTAAATAGAATAATTGGTGCATTATATCTTGTATTCATTGATATATCAACACTGAAGATTTTATCAAATTCAGTTAATTCCCTGATTTTTGGTATTCTTTTCTTTAAGCGGGGTGACATACGATGGTGGAATTTAGGTCCGTTAAGTTCGATTTAACCCTATTTATATCTTGTATAGAAAGAGCTTTTGAAAAGCCCACGTAATTGGAATAAACACACACACACACACACATACACACACACACACACATATAATATATATATATATATATATATATATATATATATATATATATATATATAATAAGATAAATATATAGGTTTTACATACCTATTTATTAGGTGACAAAGGAACATTCACAACCATATTGGTTTTATGCGATGCATTCATCAGGTGAAGATGTTTCAAATGTAAGGAAAATCGAAAAAATTTCAAAAAATTTCAATAAATAGATATGTAAAACCAATATATTTATCTTATTATATTATATAACAGCTCTATTTTATATTGAGCACTCTACCAATTAATACTGCCTTTGGTACACCATTCCAGCAAAAGCTGAAATAGTGACCATCTCACACCACAGTATATATATATATATATACAACCCTTCCACACGACCAGGATGCAACACAAGATCAATTTCTTAAGCGGTGTTTAACAGGTTTGAATTCAGAGCTCCTTCTCCTAGTCTGTTTACCTAGCCATGGTTAAAGAGCCCAGTCTGCCCTGCTATTTACCCATAGCTGGAGGGAGAGTTGGATTCATACCTTTCCCAAGGGTATTAGCGCAACGTGAAATGCAAACAACCTCAATTCAGGAATTGAACTCGGGTCGACGGGCCCGTGATCAATAGGGACGGGGGGTGAGAGGAGTCATGATGATGCTGATGATGCTGATGATGCTGCTGCTGCTGATGATGATGATGATGATGATGAAGTCTCCAAAACTTTATTAAAAAAACTGCAAAATCTTAATTAAATTAAATTAATAGGCAATAAATCCAGGAGAAATCTAGTCAACTTGGGGAATTGATCGAGGGCAAATATTCGTTTCTAATTCTGTCTTCATCATTCTAAGTGACGTAAAAAAAGAAAAAAAAAAGCGAAGAAGAAAAATAAAGAAGAAGAAGAAGAAGAAGAAGAAGAAGAAGAAGAAGAAGAAGAAGAAGAAGAAGAAGAAGAATGAAAGAGAAAAAAAAAACAGTTAATACTGCTGCGCGTCCCGAAAAAGTTGCCGGTGTCTGCAGGCAATTAACTGGACAATTAATCAAAACGCCACCTATCGGCCGACTCTGAGAAACGGCGCGGCGGCGGCGGCGCGCTCACACTGGGCATGCGCGACTCATATCCGGTGGTGTGCCAGTTGCGACCCTGTGACCATTGATCGCTTCTACAGACAACATGAGATGAGTGAAACACAAGCTTAGTCTAATTAAAATGGAGGGGAATGAATGACAGTGGAAGATGACAAGACAGGGGACTGGATTTTCATTATCAGGTTTAGAGAGAGAGAGAGAGAGAGAGAGAGAGAGAGAGAGAGAGAGAGGAGAGAGAGAGAGAGAGGGGGGGTGGAGGGGGGAGGGAATGAATGAATGAAAATCGAAAAAATTGGATAGACTCTGAAAATAGAAAACGTGAATATATATATATATATATTATATATATATATATATATATATATATATATATAAGATTGAAATTAAATACATAGATTTATCGATGTACAGAACTTTATAAGGAACAACAGCCAATGCTATATATATATATTAATATATATATATATATATATATATATATATATATATATATAGTATTTGATAATTTGCTTTTTAAGCATTGTTAATTAAAGTATATTATTATTTATATTTTTGAAGGCAATTGCAATGCGTATATCATATAAATTCGATAATTATTGAAAATAATCATGACAAGCAAACTATATATATATATATATATAATATATATATATATAGAGAGAGAGAGAGAGGGGGGAGAGAGAGAGAGACAATGAATTAATAAATGAAAATAGGAAAGACTGTAAAATTTAGGAAATGAAGAAATGTGAATGAAAAACTAAAGGGAGAGACAGAGAGAGAAGTGTGTGAGAGACAGAGACAGAGACAGACAAACAGACAGAGACAGGGACAGAGAACACGATAGAATCGCATGAAAATGAAGAAGAGATGGCGAGGAAATGTTAGAAAAAGTTTGAGAAAAAAGTAGAGAGAGAGGGGGGAGCACGATAGAAGTGCAAGAAAATAATGAAAAGAGAAAAACAGTGAGGAAATGCAAGAAGAAATGATGAAAGAAAGTGAAATATATATATATATATATATATATATATATATATATATATATATATATATATATATTGAGAGAGAGAGAGAGAGAGAGAGAGAGAGAGAGAGAGAGAGAGAGGAAAGAGAGAGAGAGAGAGAGAGCACGATAGAAGTGCAAGAAAATGATGAAAAGAGAAAAACAGTGAGGAAATGCAAGAAGAAATGATGAAAGAAAGTGAATATATATATATATATATATATATATATATAATATATATAATTATATTGAGAGAGAGAGAGAGAGAGAGAGAGAGAGAGAGAGAGAGAGAGAGAGAGAGAGAGAAAGAGAGAGAGAGAAGAGAGAGCACGATAGAAGTGCAAGAAAATGATGAAAAGAGAAAGACAGTGCGGAAATGTAAGAAAAAACGTTGAAAAAAAAAAGAAGTAAAGACAGAGAACACGATAGAAGTGTGAGGAAATGAAGAAAAGGGAACGGAAGTGAAGAACCCCGCCCCCCCACACACACACACAAAAAAAAGAGAGAGATAGAAAAAAAGAAAGCTAATGCGAGGAAAATTGAAAAAAAAATAGTGAGAGAGAACACGAAGTGTAATGAAATGAAAAAAAGAGAAAGGGAATGAGGAAAAATAAGAAAAAGTTTTTTTTTAAAAAAGTGAAGAGAGCCAACACGAAAGAAGTGTAAGGAAATGGAGAAGGGAGAACGACAGTAAGGAAATGCTAGAAAAGGGGTTGAAATACACTTTATAAAACAACTAATAAGAGAATGACCAAAAACAAAAGTTTATTGAGAAAAGAGACAAGCCATTACAATATTAAGGGACCCGGAAACCCATAGAATATCAATGGCTACAAAAATACGCAAGAGAGAGAGAGAGAGGAGATAGCAGGCGAGAGAGAGAGAGAGAGAGAGAGAGAAAAGGGAGATAGCGGGCGAGAGATAGAGAGAGAGGGGGGTGATAGCAGATGAGAGAGAGATAGAGGGCGAGAGAAAGAGAGAGAGAGAGGGAGAGAGAGAGAGATAGCGAGCGAAAGAGAGAGAGATATATATAGCGGGTGAGAGAGAGAGGGGGAGATAGCGGGCGAGAGAGAGAGAGAGATAGCGAGCGAAAGAGAGAGAGATATATAGCGGGTGAGAGAGAGAGGGGAGATAGCGGGCGAGAGAGAGAGAGAGATAGCGGCGAAAGAGAGAGAGAGATATATAGCGGGTGAGAGAGAGAGGGGAGATAGCGGGCGAGAGAGAGAGAGAGAGAGAGAGAGAGATAGCGGGCGAGAGAGAGAGAGAGGGGGGGCGAGAGAGAGAGAGATAGCGGGTGAGAGAGAGAGGGAGCAGATAGCGGGTGAGAGAGCGTGCGGGCGAGAGAGAGAGAGAGAGAGAGAGAGAGAACAGGGAGACAAGAATGACTCCACTTATTTTCCGGAATGTGTACTGTTATTTAGTATCTTGTCGATTCCGATGAGGAATTCTTTTACCAGTGTCCATTTTAGTTATCAAGATGTCCGCGGGACGCTGAGTTATTAGCTACTTTTGTGAAACATTAGAAAATGTGCGATTTTCGCCAGAGCCCGAATACCAGGGACGCTGCGTCATCGAATGAAAAATGCTTATCGAAATGAAGGCATTTTGCCCGGCTTCCGGCCGTAACCTGACGGAAACATTAGTGCACTAACTATTCTTTGAATTCAGCCAGGCTTAACCCTCTCAAGATCATTGTGCTGCTTTTGTATTCTTTCGTCCGGTTCCCCGTAGCAAGACAGCCTTTCACTAACAATCTTACCATAATTCTTTTTTGGTCCGTATCATTCTGTTCCTAACAAGATGGGGACATCTCCACACTAGAGGGTAATCCCCTGAAGTTAGTAACCCAATTGATATACTGGCATATAGTACCTAAATAATGAGAATAGGATCGTCTATTTTTTCTATGAATAATGTCTGACGAAACCTCGGAAGAAAGAAACGAGAAATCATGAAATTTGATAATTCAACCTGGCAATTGTTAATTATTCTGTTAACCTTATATTTTTACTTAGTAAACCTTTTTCGGTTAAATCGAACTTAACTGATCTAAATTCCACCATCGTATGTCACCGCACCTAAAGATAATAAACCAAAAATCAGGGAATTAACCGATTTTAATGAAATTTTTAGTGTTGATATATTAATGAATACAAAATATAATGAACCAGTTGTTTTATCTAAAAACTTTACATTTAATTGTCAGTTAATTTGAACCATGTATTTTTAGGGGTAACACAGATTCTCAAAAATACGTGGTTCAAAGATAACTGACTTGAAATTTAAAAAAAAAGTTTTTAAATAAAATAACTGGTGCGTTATATATTTTATTCATTAATATATCAATACTGAAAATTTCATTAAATTCGGTTAATTCCCTGATTTTTGGTATTTTTTCTTTCGGTGGGGTGACATACGATGGTGGAATTTATGTCCGTTAAGTTCGAGTTGGATGGTTTGTGTCATAGTAATTAAGTGTCTTCACAGCTGTCTTTTTATAAGGTGCTGCTTCCAGGATTTTTTTTCAGAAGAGCATGCAGCATACTAAGTTTTCATCAAGCTTTTTCTGCAAGCGTTTCGTTAAAGTCAAAGTGATTCAACCATGCATTAGCGCTGACATGGTTCCAGCTGGAAATTATTCTTATTTTATCTTATTAGGGCAAGCCTCTGAAATTAGTAGACTAGTTCACATACGTAGGTAGTAAAATAGCAATGAAGGGGTACCCCATACTCCCTATAGCTCCAAAATTAGAACTCGCATACATAAGTTGTTCCAAACACTGATGTCATACCAGTGGACCAAATAAAATGCCTTCTCGGAACGGATCCGGCCCGTGGGCCGTAGTTTTCTGACCCCTGTTTTATGCCGAAGACGTTTTGTTTAATTCCTTCTTCTTGGGTATTCAAGTCTATTTTTCAAAAACACATTATTAAACACATTTTGTTATTCAAGTCAGAGATGGTACCCTAACAGGTCCGGGTCAAAGTGGATATTGTAATAGCGATGAAGGGCTACCCCACAATCCCTATAGCTCCAAAATAGGAACTTCGCCATTAGATGCAATTTAACATTATACCCAAGACATTAAGACCTTCAGCCAATGCCTTCTAGCACATACATGAGAAAAGGGTTGTGGATTTTGCCATAAGGGCAATATGAATGGGATAATCAAGTAGGTGCTAGGGCTTGACGTGACCAGTTGTCTTGTCTAGGTAACAAACAAAGTGGAGTGTTGCATGTCATGAATTGCTCGACCACTAGGATTCCGTCCTTAAGTATCACGAGTCACCACGCACGACCAATAGGCGGCACTGGTAGGGGGATTTGACCCATCTGCAGAGGTGCAGTCGGTGTATTCTACAGCCCCAGTCGACAAGGTGCATAGTGTTAAGTATCTGGCCGCCGTCCTTGGCCAGTTGTAAAAGAACTTAAAGTAAATAAGTAAGTAAGTCAATAAGTCCTGTGATATAGTATCCTTTGGTAAGTTAATAAGTCCTGTGGTATTGTTTCCTTTAGGTCTGACGTCCAAGAAGATCCAAGTATCAATGAACTAAGATTAGAATCGGCCAGTATAAATACACCAACAGCAGCAGCAGCAGCACTGCCAGTGATTGGATAAGAAGGCTGGTCACATGGTAGTTGACGAGTCTATAAGTGGAAGTGACCATTTATATGCAATAATTCCAACACATAGTACCGCATTTTCGTCGATAGTAAAGACTGAAGTTAATAAAGATGATGTACTTTTGGAAGTTTTGACGTTTTTAACAGTAATACAGAGGGATAACTCATAAAAGTTTGTTATCGATGCCCGAATCAATAAATATTCCACCAACCAGTTCAGCACTAAATCCAGAAAGGGCAAAGATCCAAATAGGCAAAGAGCGTGGTGTAATGGTTAAAGTCATAGGAAATGGACTCGTCACCCCGAGTTCGATTCCTGGATGTGGTAATTGCATTTCACTTAGCGCTAATACCCTTGGGAAAGGTATGAATTCTACTCTCCCTCCAGCTATGGATAGATAGTAGGGCAGACTGTACTCTTTAACCTTGGTTAAGCAACCGGTCTAGGAGAAGGAAAACTCTGAATTCAAACCTGTTAAACTCCGCTTAAGAAATTGACATTGTGTCACATCCTGCTCATGCGGAGGGGTTGGTAAAAAAAAAAAATAAATAAAAATAGGCAAATCCAATTTCTCTGAATTTATGATATGATAAGGCTTGATAATCAGTATTATTTGGATTATTCGGACTATTGTCCTTATCTTATAATACAGCTTAACAACTGTACCAAATATATGGTTAGTAGATTGAGAACAGGATTCTCCCGTGGATGGAATAAAAGGTTGGGTTCAAAGTTCTGTAATGGCTTCCGATTACAAAAAGGTTTCCGATTACGACTAGAAGTTTCCGAGCTCGAGAAGGCTCCCGCGTCCGACAAGAAATACCCGAAGAAGCTCGGAGGGTACGTTGGCCGAAACGTTGTACAGATAACAACAAAGATGAGGACAATAGTCCGAATAATCCAAATAATACTAGGCAAATCCAACATTGGTAAGATGTCGTTTTACCCTACAGTAGACCTGACGTTAAACGGCTTACTTGTGTTATTTTTTTTATATAGTAATTATAAAATTCATTTTTCCCAAAAATCAAGGTCGATTTTTAAACAGAACAAATTGAGCCTCATATGGAACCTTAATATTGACTTGGCAACTAAGTTCCCGCCGTCTTTAAAAAAAAATCTAATTACTCCTAAACCTTTCCCATCGAGTGACGGTGCTTCCCTATAGAAATGGGGAAACATCCCAATTTCTCCGCTCGTTCCCTTGTAGTTTGACGAGAATTTTCATGCAAAAGTTGGTTTAAACGCTCTTCATCGAACTCACCTGGACGGGCAGAACGAGGTACGTCTTTGAGGTCAAAATTTATATTTTTGAACTTGGCATACCAATCACGAGTGGTTCTTTCAGCTATGGCACCCTCTCCATACATAGCACAAATGTCGCGGGTAGCTTTTGCGGCCTTAGAACCTTGATTAACATTAAAAAAGAAGGAGGTGTCGAAAATGCTCATTTTTCTTAAATTGAAATTCCATTTTAATGAGCTGAACTTCATCCTATCACTTGTAGATAAAACCTAAGTTTTAATAATCAAATTTCCAGGAAACTCTTGAATATTATTCGAAGTTTTAAATTTTATCATTCGTTCAGTTTAGCTACATTTTACATGCATGCACTTGCGCGTACTCACACACAAATTGAGGCGGGATTAGTGTCAAGATTATCATCCTATGAAATGGAATCGACAACGCGAGTTCAAATCTTGGACAAGGATGTATGCTTTTCACTTCACATTAATACCTGTGAGAAATACATGAACCCAACAATGGTTAAATAGTGTTGGTTCTTTTGTAAATCAAATAGGAAAGGAAAACTCTGAATTCAAACCAGCTGTACTGAGAAAATAAGGGAGAAGAAAGTGCATTAAAAATAAGAACGATATATGAGAAAATGAAAGAGATTAAAAGAAAGAATAAGTATAAAGAAAGAAGAAGAAAAAAAGAAGAAAAAAGAAAATAGAGAAATAAAAAGAGAAAGGCAAAAAAATAATAATAATAAAGAAAAGAAAAATGAAATAGAATTAACTGGAAAAAATCCCAAAAACAAAAGCAAAACAGAAAATATTCAAAAATGATTAAAAAACAGAATTCTCGAAAAAAAAAAATAAATAAATAAATAAAAAACAGAATAAATTCAAAAATTCAAAAACAAAATAAATTCCAAAATTTAAAAAAAAACAAAAAAAAACGGCGGGAACTTAGTTGCCAACTCAATAATTACAACCACTCCGGGTCACAGTGGTCCTGGGAATAATGGCAATGAAGGATAACGTCACACTGCCCAGATCTTCGTAACTGGTGTATGGAGTTACGTAATTTAGTAATTATTATTCATTTTTCCCAGAATGCAACGTCGATAATTATTTATTTCCGACAGGAAGTTGTTTATGGCCTTTACCAAGATTACATTTTAACACTTACCACCCTCAACGATGACCACAGACGCGTAGCATATAATGGTAAATCTGACATCGACTACACAGATGGAATTCTGAGACAACGACCCATATGTCTTCAGTGTTCTTCCCACCCTGGAGTGGGGAACTGCGTTGTACATTTTGGTTTAGAAAAGTCGTTGTTTATTGTGTCAGCTCTGAGAGACTCAAGGTGTTAATACTGCGATTGTGAGGAAGCAGGAAAAGGGATATATATTCACATTAGGAAATGTCTTCGTCAATGTAATCGCAACGTGAAGACAATTGTTTGTCACTCAATCGACAGTTTAAAGGTGTTTTATCACTCGACAGGGAATTTCTTTTTTTTTTTTTTCAAGAAGGACAGAGAGAAAAGAAAAAGAGAAAAATGTATTAGATAAGAATCAAAAAGATGCAGGGAAGAGACAAATAATAAAAATAAATAAAAATAAAAATAAACCCCAAGAACATAGAAATTCGCCTGCTGCTAGGGAGTGAAGGTGTCGAAAACAACGTGAAAACTGAAAGCGGGAAGTATCTTGCAAAACCGTTAAAAATAAGAAAGAATTGTGCAGCCATTGAGGTGAAAGCCAACATGATTAACAAGTAATACATACATTTTTTTTTTCTTTCTTTAATGAATAGACTTAATCTCACTATCTGATATCGGATTCTTATATCTAACTAGCAAGAATATGCGCCCCTAGCCACAAGCATTAAATTTAATAATTAATAATTTAATAATTATTAATAATTTAATAATTAATAATGAAATATATCAAATTAGAAAGACAAACAAAACTAAATAAGAACGCATATAAAAAGATTACATTTATTTTAATTTTATTTCTCATATAAAATCATTCATTTATTTTAATGTAATGAAATATATTAAATTAGAAAGACTAACAAAACTAAATACGAACGCATATAAAAAGATTACATTTATTTTAATTTTATTTCTTATATAAAATCATTCATTTAATTTCTTTAATGTAATGAAAATTCGAATGAAAACTAAATAAGAACGCATATAAAAAGATTACATTTATTTTAATTTTATTTCTTATATAAAATCATTCATTTAATTTCTTTAATGTAATTAAATTAGAAAGACAAAGAAAACTAAATAAGAACACATATAAAAAAGATTACATTGATTTTAATGTTATTTCTTGTATAAAATCATTAATTTAATTTAATGTAATGAAATATATTAAATTACAAACAAAACACGCATATAAAAAAGATTACACTTATTTTAATCACATTTCATTTGGTTTCTATATAAAAACCATTCGTTTATAAAAAAAAACCAGGTTTAATAAATAATTACTTTGTGATATTAATCTATAATATTGTTTTATTCTCCAACGTATTAAAATCAATCCTATGAATGATTTTACATAGAAATCAAATAAAATGTAAATAAGATATGTGTAATCGTTTTATATGTGTTCTTATTTAATTTCATTAGCCTTTCTAATCTAATATATTTCATTACATCAAAACTTGGATATTTATAAAACGGCAGCAATAACAGCAAAAATCAGAGAAAACCCCAAAGAGGAATGTGTTCGTGTGATTGACAATTTTGAAAGTCATACCAATAATAATAATAATAATAATAATAATAATAATAATAATAATAATAATGGGACTTGAAGATAAAGACGGATCACCCTATCCCAGCCAGGAGACCAGACCTAGTGCTGATTAAAAAAAAAAAAAAAAAAAAAGAACGTTTCAACTGGTGGACTTTGCGGTCCCTGCAGATCACAGGGGAAGCTGAAGGAAATAAAAAGATGGATAAATACCTGGACCTTGCCAGAGAATTGAAAAAGCTGTCGAATATGAGAGTGAAAGTGATACCAATTGTAGTTGGTGCACTTGGAACGGTACCAATAAACTTGGAGAAAAAAAAAAGGCTGAAGGATCTAGATATCAGAGGAAGAATTGAGACCATCCAGACTACTGCACTGCTGTAATCGGCTAGAATACTCAGAAGAGTCCTGGAGACCTGAGGAGGTTTGCTGTCACTCAGACTCCAGGGAAATACCATCAGCTAACGCTGATGTGAAAAACTCAAAAGGGAGTGAATAATAATAATAATAATAATAATAATAATAATAATAATAATAATAATAATAATAATAATATCTGGGACTTTGAAATAAAAACGGATCACCTTATCCCAGCAAGAAGACCAGACCTAGTGTTGATTAACAAAAAAGAAAGAACTTGTCAACTGGTGGATTTTGCAGTACCAGCAGATCTCAGAGTGAAGCTAAAGGAAAATGAAAAAATGGACAAATATCTGGACCTTGCCAGAGAACTGAAAAAGTTACGGAATATGAAAGTGAAAGTTATACCAATTGTAGTTGGTGCACTTGGAGCGGTCTCAAAAGGATTGGAAATATGTTTGGAAAGTCTGGAAATCAGAGGAAGGATTGATACCATTCAGAACACTGCACTGCTGCAATCTGCCAGAATACTCAGAAGAGTCCTGGAGACCTGAGGAGACTTGCTGTCACTCAGACTCCAGTGAAAGACCATCAGCTAACAGATGTGAAAACTCAAAAGGAGTAAATAATAATAATAATAATAATAATAATAATAATAATAATGATAATAATAATAAAAGATGAAAACACGACTGCTGTTAGTATATCAACAAAATCCATTATAAACATTCATAATATTTAGGGAGAATCTCAATTCTCGTAAATATTTCGATACAGGCAGGTATATTGCCAATACGCATGCGTGCACGTCGGCCATTTTTAGTTGGAGGCAATCAGTCAAGACTCCATATTTATTTGTTTGTTTTTTTCTTTTTCTTTTTGTTTTGTTTTCATTTTTTTCTTCTTCTTCTTTTCTTTTCTTATTTATACGGCTCTTGATATAGAGAAATGGGTTCAGTGACCTTCGTCATTGATCGTTCTTCTATGATGGGTTTGATCAAAGATTTGCATTTTGATGCAACCTGTGCAGCAGTGTAGGGGTGCAGGGAGAAAAAGGGGATGAGGGACATGGGCCGATACGATAGATTATTACTGGATACATAGAGTCGCATATCAATTCAACAAAAAGATCAATTGAGCGCCCTGAAAAAATGCAGGATTTTACACGCCCCCCCCACACACACGTATATATATATATATATATATATAATATATATATATATATATATATATATATATGTATGGTAATCACTAGGTCTATTGGTGAGTTAGTAGTGTACAATATTTTGAAGTATTATTAGTATAGTGCTCAATATCAGTAATAGAGCTAATATTATATATAATATATATATATATTATATATATATATATATATATATATATATATATATAAACAAATATGATGAAAAAAAGAAAATACAGTGTTCAATCACAAATTGTGAGAGCTAATATTTATCTAATTTGCTGAGTTTTTATAGATCAATGTTCATTATAAACAGCTACCCAGGTTTCATGCCAAGGGGCAATCATCAGGCCGTTGAGTTAGATCCCATGGTGTTTGTTGAAGATCTTTACTTAATGTCACATTCTGGACCGTAAATAACGTCGGTTACTTCCGCGGACGCTATTGTACTTCGGATTTATTAAAAAATTAAATTTTTTCAAAAGTTGCATTTTTTTTGTTACAATGCCAACGAGGTTACCTCCCTTTATTCGTTAAAAATAGAAAAAATTTTCTTTGGAAAAAATTTTTTTAATTTTTTATTTTTAAATTAATTCTGTTTGATAAAGGATGTATATGTTTTCAAAAAAACATTTTTATATATATGGTAGAGTCTTTTAAATTTTTTCCAACATAATACAAAGGTGGATGGTGTTGTTCATTTGTCGAAAATCCATTTTTTTTTTTTTAATTGTGTAATTGATTTTCAGGGTGGATGTTGAGCTTCTCTCATCCATGCATTTAGGAAGAATGTTCTCTTATGGGGACATTGTTTGAAGATTTCCGATTTATTATTATTATTATTATTATTATTATAAGAAATTAAATTTTTTAATATCCTAAATTTTTCCGTATCACATAGATTGCAATACTTAGAGCCGTTCGTGTAACATTTGGGATGATCTAAAATTCTCCACTCTATTTTGTAAGACATATCTTTATCTTTTAGTTCCCATATTTTTGTTGCAAGGGAAGTTGTTTCTTTTTTATCTTTTTTTCTGAAAGATTCCATATGCGAGTAGTATCTTTGCTTGAAATCACCCTGAGTCATCCCAACATATTTATCTGTACTTATAGGTTGATTCGCAACTGTAGTTGTTACTTTAGCTTCATATACTACTGATTTAATGTTACATTTCTGATTTAGGGGACAATCTTCTTTAATTCTACATGAACATGTAGGGTTTGTGTTTAGTTTAGATTTTGATGTAATTAGTGATTTCATTGAGAGTCCACATGAGTAGCTAGTTTTTACAGTATTTCTATTAAATATTTTATTAATATCTATTTTGGGGTGGGAAGTGTTTTATTAAGTCTAGAAATTTTTAGCGACATTTGTTTTAACTGTTTTAGAAAAAGGGGGCGTAAACCAAATTATCTTAATATCTTAATATAATATATATATATATATATATATATATATATATATTATATATATATTTCAACAGA
Organism: Doryteuthis pealeii; assembly: GCA_023376005.1. Taxonomy (NCBI): domain Eukaryota; kingdom Metazoa; phylum Mollusca; class Cephalopoda; order Myopsida; family Loliginidae; genus Doryteuthis; species Doryteuthis pealeii. Next base: position 24,904,649 of record CM042170.1, on the reverse strand, counting down.
AAAAAGTGATCTGAGGAAACTCGGAGGGTGCTCAGATACCAACGGGTGAAAATGGACCATAACCGCTTAATACCGGTATCTAAGCCTTTTTTCTTTAATATATATATATATATATATATATATAATATATATATATATATATATCAAAGGGTTTTGCAATTTGCTAGAAGCATTGTGTTTATGTTGGTTAGCTGGTTGGTTTTGAGGGCTATCACAATGCAAGTGTAAAGAAAAAAGAAGGTAACTGTGGTGTTGTTTGTTAACCTGTGATTTATTCTCAATTCTTAATATATTGGGGATAAAAATCCATAATGAGACAGATCAGTTTTTGTAATCTTCTGTAGAAAGGACTTTTATCCTTTATATATATATATATATATATATATATATATATATATATATATATATATATATATATATATATATATATATATATAACTTCCAAACCGTCATCGCTTTATATTTTTATTTCAACGAAACTTAAAAAATGAGATTTCGATGATCCCAAATAGAATCATCCTTTACTTATGAATTTTTGATTACCTTACACACACACACACACACACCACACACATATATATATATATATATATATATATATATATATATATATTATTATATGCATATGTATATATATTGTGATAGAGTATGGTAATCACTAGCTGATTGGGTGAGTTATTGTTTGGATCAAAATTTTATGTTATTATTAGAAAAATGCTCAATTCCAGTGAAAAAGCTATCATACATACATATATAAATATATATATATATATATATATATATATATATATATATATATATATATTCTTTGTTGGGGTACCAATTTCTTGGTACAAGGTGATTCTAGACTGGCCTTATTCTCTATCAGTAGTTTGTTGTAGAGTTCAGGTTCCGGATGAGAGCTCAATGCTTAATTTTTATAAACAGAGCAAATTTATTTGTGAATAAAAAGGCCTTAAATAGCAGGGGTATCGAGATTATGGATCATTTCCACTTGTGGGTATCTGAGGCCCACCGAGCTTCTTCACACCACGTTTTTAGAGTGTGATTAAAATAAAAAAACATGGTCTGAAGAAGCTCGGTGTGCCTCAGATACCCACGATTGGAAATTATCCATAATCACGATACCCCTGGTATATATATATATATATATATATATATATATATATATATATATATAATGAATATAGAATGAATGAGAAAATGAGAAAATGAGAAAAGTATTGGCATGAAAAGGTGCTCAATGCTAATAATGCAGAGCAGAATTATAATCAATTGTAATATTATGGATTTGGACTCATAACTTAAAGTTTCATGGTTATGCAATCAGAAAAAAAAAGGAAACATTTTTTTAAATCTCAACCATTTGACTCATCTAACGATTGCATAACCATGAGTTCTGAGTCCAAATCCATAAATATTACAATTGACAATATATATATATATATATATATATATATATATATATATATATATATATATATATATATACATATATGAATGATAAATGAAAAAACAAAAGATGTTTACAAACTGAATGGGCTCATCATTTGCACACTCTCTCCTGATGAGCCCATTCAGTTTGTAAACATCTTTTGTTTTTTCATTTTATCCTATTCATACTGTCGGATTAATTTCCATTTTATTTTCATATATATATATATATATATATATATATATATATATATATATATATATATATTGAGGAAGATTAACGTAAAACAATAAAAAGTTTGGTAACATCGCGTTAATTTATTTATTGTCTCATATCATTCAGAATATTATTCATGCCGTTTTTTCTATTATTATTATTTTTTCTGTTTTTCATTTAGTCCTTTTTTTATTCGACCTTTGCTTTTATTTTAGTTTGACATTTGCAAACCCCAAACCACAAAGCTGTTGCATTATTATATTATACATATATATTAAATTGATTATATATATATTATATAATATATATATATTATATATATATGTAAATTCATTGCCCCATTTAGTGTCACTGTCAGTGAAAGACGTATTAGTTATGGACAGCGGCAAGAGATCGCCTAGGCCTCGCTCCTACGCCTTTTCGACCAGACGTGCAACGCAGCTGGACCATCGTTGCCAGCTAGTCTGCGAAAAAAGATTACACTTCTAGATCCGATGACAGATAAAATCCGTAGCAGTTATTATATATATATATATATATATAATATATATATATTATATAATGTGTGGTATATATATTGTGTGTGTTTTGTATCATGAAAAAACTGACATCGCTTGTGTTCGAGTGACTCAGATAGTAAGAGATGGTAATATAAGATGAGAATATTTATTATTTCGCTCCTTGTGAGTTTTTAACACCAGCTTTTGCTGATGGTCTTTAATAGGGATCTAAGTGACAACAAGATCTCTACAGGTCTCCAGAACACTTCTGAGTATTTTAGCCGATTTCAACAATGCAGTTCTTCCTCTGATTTCAACTTAAGGCATTATTATTATGAACATTTTAGTCCACACTCATAGACTTATTTCATGTGAACATATAAAGTCTTTGCAGGACTCTGCTAGATTATTATTATTATTACTTACTCCTTTTGAGTTTTCACATCAGCTTTAGCTGATGGTCTTTCACTGGAGTCTGGGTGACAGCAAGTCTCCTCAGGTCTCCATGACTCTTCTGGGTATTCTGGCAGATTGCAGCAGTGCAGTGTTCTGAATGGTTTCAATCCTTCCTCTGATTTCCAAACTTTCCAAACCCTTTTCTAATCCTTTTGGGACTGTTCCAAGTGCACCAACCACAATTGGTATCACTTTCACTTTCATATTCCATTATTATTAATATTATTATTATTATTATTATTATTTTGAGTTTTTCCTTTTGAGTTTTTCACATCAGCGTTCGCTGATGGTATTTCAGTGGAGTGAGTGACAAGTCTCCTCAGGTCTCCAGGACTCTTCTGAGTATTGTAGCCGATTGCAGCAGTGCAGTAGTCTGGATGGTCTCAATCCTTCCTTTGATTTCTAGATCCTCTAGTCTTTTTTCCAAGTTTTTTTGGACCGTTCCAAGTGCACCAACTACAATTGGCATCACTTTCACTCTCATGTTCCACAGCTTTTCAATTATTATTATTATTATTATTATTATTATTATTATTATTATTATTATAATTAGTCATTGCCAGTTTTTCACACCATCATTAGCTAGCAAAATAAGGGACTAACAGCCTCCTCCGCTCTCCAGTATCTCCTCAGCTATCTGAGTATATATATATATATATATATATAATATATATATAATATATTATAATTTGAAGGCAATTACAATGCGTATGAAAAAAAAAAAAAAGATTATATTTTTGTCTTATCGATTTTCGAAGTATAACTTCATGCATCAGAGATTCGTATCAGAAATGGACGTGCTTACGTTTTTCTTTGTGTGGTTATAATTTCTCTTCTTATTTCTTTTTCCTCTCCTTTTTTTTCTTTCTTCTTCTCCTCCTTTCTTTGTTCCTCGTGTTATGAATGAAATGGGCGAATAACTAATTTTTTTTTTGAATGTCTTGAATCAACTAACCACTGTGACCATTTTCACCGGTATGTCACCTTTTCCACAAATACCATATATATATATATATATGTTTGTTGGTTGGTTTTGAAGGCTGTCACAATGCGAGTGTAAAGAAAAAAGAAGGTAACTATGATGTTTTTTGTTAACTGTCATTTATTTCTCAATATTTCGGGAAGAAATTCCCATCCTCAGAAGAATACTGGTACTGAAGTTGTCCTAGCGGCTGCTAGGTTCGCTCTTGTCTTGGTTCTTCCAAATTCTGTGTGTGTATGTGTATGGTTGGGGTGCTTGCTTTTATGTTGTGTGTTTGTGTGTATAAGTGTGTTGTGCGCGTGCTTGTGTGTGTAAATGTAAGCGTATGTGTGTGTGCGTGGTGCTTATGTCTGTGTGTCTGATCATTTCTTTTTATTTTATTTATTATTATTCCAGATTTGATTCGCCTCTAAGCAAGGTTTTATTTTAATTTTATTTTATTCTTTTTTTTTGTTTGTTTGCTTATTAACAGGATCATCTGATCTCTTTTTTATTGCTATGTGTCTGAGACTAAACATTCCAGATATTGCTTGATTGTTTATGGGTGCGGGTGTGTGGATTTACTGTCTATCAGGTGGCCTGTAGCCTGTTGTGTGTGTGTGCGGCGTATTTGTCAGTCTAACAAAATGAGTGTGTGTGTGGTGTGTGTGTGTTATATGTGGGCGAAAGGGCAGTTGGTGTGTACGTATGTATGTATGTATGTATGTTCAGGTGAAACTACGAAAATAAAGCAATTAACGACAATGTAAATATTAAACATCACTGGTTCTTAAATTTTGAGCAAAAATTATGAAAATTTAATTTATATCCGAAGATATTTAAAGATTAACATATACATAGAAATAGCATTGAAGTTCTAATTAAAAATTTCCAGCATTTGTAAATCTCAAAAATAAACAAATCAATACACCAGGTCTTTTTTCCTCCCTTTGACCCAGGCGATGCTGGGTAGCCACTTCTAGTACAAATATAAAAGAATTTGAATAATATATAGGTATGTCTGTGTTATCAATTAAGAACGCTATAAAAAGTTGATTATTATATACAATAAGAATTCTTAAATAAGAAATTTTTTATATATATGTCTGGGCTGAAGTGTTAATTTAAAATGTTTGATTAGGAAATAACAGTGAATATTGAAGCCGGTTTAAATGATTCGTGTGCAGTTAAGGAAATCAAGAGAGAGAGAGAGAGAGAGAGAGAGAGAGAGAGAGAGAGAGAGAGAGAGAGAGAGAGAGAGAGAGAGAGACAATAACGTGTATACTAAGTGAGTGTGCAAGAGAGAGAGGGGGGAAGAGAGTGCATGTGTTGTGTTGTGGTGTGCATGTGTGAGGAGAGAGAGAGAGAGAGAGAGAGAGAGAGAGAGAGAGAGAGGGAGGTGATGGAGAGACAGAGAGAGAAATTGTGAAAAAGAATGAGAAACATAGAAATTGGAAGGAAAGAAAATGAAAAAGAGAGAGAGAGGGAAGAGGGGAGGGAGATAGAGAGAATGAGGGGGTGAAGGAGAGACAGAGAGAGAAATTGTGAAAAAGAAGGGAACATAAAAATTTGAAAGAGAAAGAAAATGAAAAAAAAGGAAAGAGAGAGAGAGAAGGGGGAGGAAGAGACAGAGAGAGAGAGAGAGAGAGAGAGAGAGGAGAGAGAGAGAGAGAGAGAGGGTGGAGGGAGGGTCAGAGAGAGAGGGGGTGATGGAGAGACAGCGAGAGAAAATTGTGAAAAAGAATGAGAACATAGAATTGAAAGAGAAAGAAAATGAAAAAGAAAAGAGAGAGGAGGGGTGGGAGGGAGAGAGAGAAGAGAGAGAGAGAGAGAGAGAGAGAGGAGAGAGAGAGAGGAACAGAAAAAGAAAAGAGGAGAAAGAAGAAGAGATATATGGACAAGGGGGTGATAAAAACGAGAGTACAATATACAATATATATATATATATATATATATATATATATATATATTAACATTTTTAGAAAAACAAACAAATGATGTCATATTTCGCTGACAGAAATCTGTTTCGAACTTTTATTAAAGCGGTCTTCATCAAGAGCGAAATATTTGTGATAGAAAGACGGAATAAGTAAACCGTTACAAACAGGAGGGGTACAAACGAACGTTCATGTTCGGAGCCGGAATTTTTTTAATTTTGAAAATGCATATTCTGTGTTAAAAATAAAATAAATTTTATTTAAAAAAAATCAGAAACATTATAGTCCACAAGAAAAGTCAAAAGAGTTTGTTGTAAAAATATATAAAAAATGTATAAAAAGTATCAAAAATTTCCGGAGGTTAATAATATCTACAACCATACGGATTTGTCAACATTACAAATCCTTTGAAATTTTCCACCTTTCTTCAATTGTGCTGTGGACTTTTAACTTGTTTTTTTTTGTGGCTGGAATCATGAACATTTTTGATACTTTTTATACATTTTTTTATATTTTTTACAACAAAATCTTTGAGTTTTCTTGTGGATTATAATGCTTCTGATTTAAAAAAAAAAAATTATTTTTAACACAGAATATGTATTTTCAAAATTTAAAAAAAATTCCGGCTTCGAACATGAATGTTCGTTTGTACCCCTCCTGTTTTAACGGTTTACTTATTCCGTCTCTCTATCATTAATATTTCGCTCTTGATGAAGACCGCTTTAATAAAAGGTTGAAACAGATTTCTGTCAGCAAACTATAACAACATTTGTTTGTTTTTTTCTAAAATGTTTAATTCATACTGTCGGATTCACTTCCATTTACTATTATATATATATATATATATATAATATATATATATATATATATATATATATATATATATATATCTAGAGAAAGAGAGAGAGAGACAGACAGACAGAAGAAGACAAATGAGGCGGAAAAGAAGGAGAAGAATAGATAGATAGAACAAAGGGAATACAGAGTGAAGAGTTCAAAATAAGAGACAGAGAGAGTCAGAAGACGACAGACAGACAGACAGAGAATAGAATGAGAGAGGGGTGGTGAGAAAGAGGATTCAAAAAAGACAGACGAGAATAAAGAGAGAGAATAAAGAAAAGGAAGAAGCAAACTTGGAAAGAATTAGATAAAATAAGAAGAATCTGATGGAGGAGAGAGTGAGAAAAACAGGGAAAGAGAGAGAGAATGAGAGTGAAGAGGGAGAGAGAGAGAGAGAGAGGAGAGAAAAGAGAGAACGAGAGAGAGAGGAGAAGAGGGAGAGAGAGAGAAATACTAACGAGTCGGAAGAGAGAACTTGAAGAGAGTGAGAAGTTGAGGAATATACTTAGAAATAATTGAAACAAAAGAGAGGAGAGAGAGAGAGAGAGAGAAGAGAGAGAGAGAGGAGAGAGAGAGAGAGAGAGAGAGAGAGAGAGAGAGTCTGAAGAGTAGGAAGAGTGAACTTGAGAGACTGAAATGTTGAAGATAATGAGAAATATATTAAACAAAAGACTGAGAGAGAAAGAGAAAGAGAGAGAGAGAGAGAGAGAGAGAGAGAGAGAGAAGGAAAGAAATATAGATAGATAGATAGATAGATAGATAGAGAGAGAGAGAGAGAGAGAGAGAGAGAAATAGAAAATGAGGGGGAGAGAGAACACAAGGCACATGGAAAATGTAAGAGAGGGAAGTGAATAATTATATAATTATATATATATATATATTGAGAGAAAAGAAAAAAGAGGGGGGAGAGGGAAATAATATGAAGAACACTTTAGAGAGTGAGATGTTGTAGAAAATATTTAGAATATATGACACATAAGAGAGAGAGAGAGAGAGAGAGAGAGAGAGGGGGGGGGCAGACAGACAGGCAGATAGACAGACAGACAGAATGTGAAAGTATGGAAGAGGAACTTGCGAAAGTGAGAAGTTGATGATAATGAGAAATATATTAAAAGAATACTGAGAAAGAGAGGGTGTAGATGAAGGCAGAGAGAACGAGAGAGAGAGAGAGAGACAGAGAGAGAGCAGAGACAGAGACAGAGACAGAGACAGAGACAGAGGCAGGGGGAGACAGAGAGAAGAGAGAAAAAGAGAGAGAGGGGGAGGTACGCGGAGAGTTTAAAAGACACAAGAATTCTCTAATAAAGATAATATTGAAATTTTGAGTGTCTTAAGACAAAGATTGATTCGAGCGGAATGTTAAGGAGATTTTAATGGCTTTTATCAACAAGACTGATCAACCAGAAAAGAGGAACCGGAAGTTGAACAAAAAATAAACCAAATTACAGAGAGAGAGAGAGAGAGAGAGAGAGAGAGAAGAGAGAGAGAGAGAGAGAGAGAAGAGAGAGAGAGAGCGATTTAAAAAAACGATTGTATTGTTTATTATTTTTATTGGAATTATTTAAAAATGGACCAACGAAATCTTTGCCACATACTTGAGCTTCCACGCAAAATCCGTCATTTTTGTTAAAAGAAAGCTAAGTGAAAGAGATATTATATAATGTAAGGCAGTGCTAGTCATAGCCGGTCCGCCCAGTACTGACTGCAAGTCCACTGGTAGCACACGTTCAACCACTCACGCAGTTGCAGATAAAAAAAAATTAAAAATGGACACTACGCCATCTTCTTTAGTAGACGGAAGGATGCCAACAAAAATAGTTTTAAAGTACATATAATCTAAAATTGGAAATATACTACTAAATCGCTCTTGGCAAATCCTCTAGACCAGTGTTCCTCATAGTCGGTCCATCGACTGGTCCCGGTCCGTAGAGTACTACGGTTGAACAGCATGTGCCACACGTATTTAAAAACAATTTTCACAGGTATAAAGTACGGCAAAAACGTACATATATAATAACATTGGAAATATACTTCTAAATCGCTCTTGGCAAATCCTCTAGACCAGTGTTCCTCATAGTCGGTCCGCCGGAACGGTGCTGGTCCGGAGAGTACTACCTGCCGGTCCGCATGTGCCATACATGATTTTTTAAAAATTTATCTATTGTTTTAAAGTACGGCAAACATACATATGAACTAAAATTGGAAATATACTTCTAAATCGCTCTTGGCAAATCCTCTAGACCAGTGTTTCTCATAGTCGGTCCGCCGGACCGGTCTCGGTCCGTTGAGTTCTACCTGCTGATCAGCATGTGCCACATTGGCAAATCCTCTCGACCAGTGTTTCTCATAGTCAGTCCATCAGATCGGTGCCGGTCCGTAGAGTACTACCTGTCGATCAGCATGTGCCCCACATGATTTAAATTTTTTTTACAGGTATAAAGTACGGCAAACGTACATATATACTAAAATTGGAAATATACTTCTAAATCGCCCTTGGCAAATCCTCTAGACCAGTATTTCTCATAGTCGGTCCGCCGGACCGGTGCCGGTCCGCAGAGTTCTACCTGCCGATCAGCATGTGCCACACATGATTTTTTTAAAACTTTGCATAGTTTTAAAGTACGGCAAACGTACATATAAACTAAAATTGGAAATATCCTTCGAAAAATATCAAATTTGTTCATTTTCTACTCTTAATCACGATGGCTATTTTAACATCTTTTTACCTACGTTGTTCTATAGAAGCCTAATTACATTTTGTAAATTTCAGCACTGCCATCTTGGTCTCCCCCCCCCCCAAAAAAAAATAGGGTAGCTATTAAGTGCAAGTTCTCGCTAAGTTTTGAAACAAACTTAACATACGTGAAACTCTCTTCTATCGGGACCAAACTTGACAAATTGACAAATAAGAAGCAGTCTCACTGTTCCCATTGACTGTACACTGGAGGATTAGTTTATATTGATGATAGATTTCTGTATTAAATAAAGCTAATTTCAACATGCCTGCATAAATACTGTTTTATTCTAAGCTTAACAAATTAATTATTTTATACACTCGTTCGATCAAAAATGTTAACCGGTCAGCAACTTCCAAAAGTTTGAAAAGCATTGATCCAAGGGACAACTTGAACAAATACGTAGAGCATAGATCATTTTATATACCGACAGAAAATGAAATTGTCGACTCTTGAATAACTGTACAAATTTGGAACCAATGACATAAACATATATGTCTCTCTTTCTTTCTTTCTTTCTTTCTTTCTTTCTTTCTTATTATATTTCTTCTGTGTAGCATGTCCTTTTCTTCCCTTTCTTTCTTTACAATAAAAACGAAATGGCCCATTATCTAGCTGAGGTGACAACATTCATAAGCAATAAGAATTCGGCGGATAAGCAACATTAGATAATCAGGATTTACATTTTGGAATTCCATCTTAGACGATTTGGACGGTCTCATTCTTAACATGAAGGTGTTGAAAGATGATAATGGTTGTACAATTAAGACAACTAGATCAGTTTACCAAATCTTTGCGCTGAGTTGGCAGGGACGGTATCAAACCCTGAAACCTGCGATCCCTAGCGGATGCTCTACCGACTGAACTAAACCGGCCCTTTGTAAGTAGTAAATTCGTTCGTAATGGCCTACTGTCGGTATCAACGGGTAACGAAAGAGTCTTTCTAGGTATACCCAAAATTGACCTAAATCCGTTTTGACAAAATGAATTTAGCAAAATGAATTAAGTGACCTGAAAAAAATTAGAAAGTTTTGAAATAAAATAAATAATGCATTATAAAATTTATTTATTGATAAATCAACACTGAAAATTCATTAAAATCTGATAATTCTATTTTTTGGTAAATTATTTCTGTAGGGGGGGGCTACAGAAAATAATTACCAAAAATCAGAGAATTATCAGATTTTAATGAAATTTCAGTGTTGATTTATCAATAAATAAACTTTTAAATGCATTATTTATTTTATTTCAAACTTTCTAATTTTTTTCAGGTCTCTTAATTTCGACCCCCCCCCTTATTTGGGGTGTAAAATCTCGGCAAGTTGTTCCTTGTTTGATACTAATTACAGATAAAAAGATAAAAAGACCGAAGTTGTAAAAAGAAAAAAAAAATTTTAAGGGGAATATTTTATAAGAAAATAAGTACCGAAAATCGGAAAATAAAATGTAAAAAAAAATAAAATAATAATTTTTTTTTAGATTACTTTTTTTACTTATTTCGATAATTATTTAATTGGCTATTATCTTATAAAAGAAAAAATATACATCGATATTTTTCTGCTTAAAAGAGGGGGGGGCTACATTTTCAGTAGAGTTTTTCTTCAAAACGTATACTTTGTTTGACTAAAATAAGGTTTGCATTAAATAAATATTTATTTCTAGAATCTAAAAATATAAGATTTTAAAATTAACATCAGAATATTTTTATTTTAAATGAATTTTATATATTAATTTTTCATAGCAAAAATATTTAATTAAAGTTTTGAAATAAAATAACTGATGCATTATAAAATTCATTGATTGATAAATCAATACTGAAAATTAACTTAAAATCGGATAATTCCCTATTTTTGGTAAAATTTTTTGCAATCGTGAATGTTACATTAAATTTGTAAACAAGCCATTTCAAGCCATTTAAAAAGAGCCAAAATGGGCGAATGGATGGAAATTGACAAAAAATCCTTTTAAATGTATTAAAAATAAATTGCATATATAATGATATTGTTCTTTTATTAATGATGGTCATTATGTTACTACTTATCATTTTAGACAAAAGTTTGACCTTAAATAATATATTTAATTAATTTTAATTCGTTTTTAAAATGACTACCTATCTATCCCTGTATCACTAGTTGTATATCAGGGAGATTCTTCTTGCATCTGAGGTGGAGCGCCTCATCTACCTTTCTTCATTTTGAATCTGGTTTGCATTCCCTACCTATTAATGTTTTTGTAGCCATAAAGAGGACTTTTCAAATTTCAGAAGGGGATACACCAGCCTTTAAAAAAAATACCAAGTTTAGCTTTGTAATTATTTTTCTTGATCAGGATTGACATGTACCAGACTATAGTTCTTTTGTGTGTGTTATACACTAGGTATACCCAATTTGTCGAAAAATCCGTCTTTTTACGAAATAAATCCCCTCTCCCATTTAAAAAAAATTTACCAAAAATCAGGGAATTATCCGATTTTAATGAAATTTTCAGTGTTGATCTATCAGTAGATACATTTTATGATACGTCAGTTATTTTATTTCAAAACTTTCTGATTTTTTTTTCAGGTCACTTAACTTTTACCGCCCTCTCTTATTTTGCGGGCACCAGATTTCGGTGGGGTTATAAATAATTGATACTAATTTCTGCATAAATTAAAAAGACAAAAGATTGAAGGTGTGGATAGAAGAAAAAAATTTAAGAAAATGAACCGGGCTAGCTCAGTCGGTAGAGCGTTCGGATAGGAACCAGGAGATTCCTAGTTCAATACCGGTCCTCGCCAACTCAGTGTATGAGTAGCACAGGGATCTGTGCGGTAAAGTGAGGAGCTGATGGTAGGTGTGACGCCCCACCTCAGACGCCAAAACAATCTCCTTGGTCTAGCGCTATTGAAAAGGGGATAAACTCCCTCGCTGACTGGCTGATACCGACTTTAGGCCGCCCCGACGACTTTACTTTACTTTACCTTGGTAGAAAATAAGTACCGAAAATTGGAAAATAAAATAAAAATGAAAACTAAAAAAATAATTTCTGGAGATATCTTTTACTCATTTCGATACTTATTTAATTGGCTATTATCTTGTAAAAGAAAAAAAATTATACATGAATATATATTTTCAATAGAGTTTTCGACAAAAAAATATTAGAGATTGATACTAAAGTAAAGTGGTTATTAAAAATACGTTTTTAGAAACTAATAATATGACATTTTAAACTTCACATCACGATACTGATATTTTAAATGAATTTTATATGTTGATTTATCATAGCAGAAATACCTAATTAAATCAGAAAGTTTTGAAATAAAATAACTAATCCATTATAAAATTCATTCATTTGTAAATCAATACTGAAAATTTCATTAAAATCGGATAATTCCCTGATTTTTGGTAATTTTTTTTCAATCGTGAGTGTTAAATTTATTTTGTAATTACAGATTTTACGGCAACTCCGGCGGCCATATAAAGTCAGATTTGAGCAGAAATTGACCAAAACATCACTTTAAATGCATTAAAAATAAATTACATGTTTAATATTATTTTGCTTTTCTTTACTGATGCTCATTATGTTACTACTTTTTGACTTAGACAAAAATTTGACCTTAAATAATGGATTTGATTAATTTTAATTCGTTTCATTATTGACCGAAAAAATCGTTTTAAATGTATTAAAAATAAATTACATGTGTAATATTATTTTGCTTTTTTTTTAGTGATGCTCAATATGTTAATACTTTTCGACTTAGACAAAAATTTAAACATAAATAATCGATTTAATTAATAGGGCCGGGTTAGCTCAGTCGGTAGAGCGTTCGGCTAGAAACCACAAGGTTCCTAGTTCAATACCGGTCCTCGCCAAGTCAGCGTATAAGGAGCTGATGGTAGGTGTGGCGTTCCACTTCAGACGCAAAAACAATCTCCTTGGTCTAGCGCTACTGAGAAGGTGATAGACTCCCTCGTTGATTGGCTGATTAGCTGATACCGACATTAGGCCGCCCCGACGACTTAACTTAACTAATTCGTTTTTAAAATGAAATTTGGGTATACGCGAGACCTTCTCCAAATCGTCCTCTGTTTCAATGCTCTAACGCTTGGGCTAATTCCTGGATCAGACTTCATTTCTTCCTAAGCTGTAAAAAAACAGAAAAGGCAATCGTTTCACGCGGTTAGATTGTTTACACGATCCCCCAGGGGGTGGGGTCAGTTTTATGTTCAGGCCATTGACTGGTTTCCTGAAAACGTCTCATATGTCCCTGGAGACCAACTTAACCCCCTCCTCACCGTTCAACCATTATAGATTCCTAACGTTCATCTATCATTGTTGGATTTTACATGGTGGTTTTGACCCGGCCTATGAAGTGACGTCCCTTGTCTTTAAAATCAATTAGTATAACTTGTTACACTGACCCCCGGCGCCTGGTAACCGGATACCCTTAATGGTAAAGCGGCTATCGGACTAGGTTTTCATCGACTGGTCAATCACAAATTTTCTGGTTAGTTGGAAAACAGCAGTTAATGGGTTAAGAAGGGAGGGCGTTGTTAACACAACTTGGGTGTTTTTTGTTACTGTTTTTCTTGCTTTCTTCTTTCGTCCTTATTCTCTTTTTTCTTTTTTTCTTTTTTTTTTTTTTTTCTTTCTTTTTTCTATGGCTGATATTTTGTAATTCGAGTCGTTCAATTTATTTATTTTTCGCTCAGCTTAGATTTCGCTTATAATTGTTTTAAATTTCTTTCTTCTTTCTTTCTTTCTTTTTTCATTTCTGTCTTTATTTCCTTCTTTCTTTTTTATCTATCTTTCTTTTTTTATTCTTCTTCTTTCTTTCTTTCTTTCTTTCTTTCCTTCTTTCTCTCTTGCCTTCTTTCTTTTTTATTTTATTTCTTCTTTCTTTCTTTCTTTCTTCTTTTTTCATTTCTGTCTTTATTTCTGTCTTTATTTCCTTCTTTCTTTCTTTTATTATTCTTCTTCTTTTCTTTCTTCTTTCTTTTTCTTTTTGTCTTTATTTCCTTCTTTCTTTCTTTTATTCTATCTTCTTTTTCTTTTTCTTCTTCTTTCTTTCTTTCTCTCTTGCCTTCTTTCTTTTTATTTATTTTCTTCTTCTTTTCTTATCTTTCTTTCTTTCTTTGTTTCTGTCTTTATTTCCTTTCTTTCTTTTTCTTTCTTCTTCTTTCTTTCTTTCTTTCTTTCTTTCTTTCTCTCATTCCTTCTTTCTTTTTTATTTATTTCTTCTTTCTATCTTTCCTTTTTCTTCTTTAATGATTCTTTTTCTTCTGTCTTATTTCCTTCTTCCTTCTTTCTTCATCTTTTTCTTTTTTTTTTTTTCCTTCTTCTGTCTTTCTTTCTTTCTTTTCTCTTTCTCTTCTTCTTTTTTTCCTTCGTTATTCCTTCTTCTTCTTTTCTTTCTTCTTTTCTTTTTCTTACCTTCTTTTTGTATGTTTGTCATTTGACTCGTTCAATTTATCTATTTTTCTCTCAGCTTAGATTTCGCTTATAATGTTTAATTCTTTTTTTCTTCTTTCTTTCTTTCTTTCTTTCTTTCTATTTTACCTTTTTTACTTCTTTTTCTTTTGTCACTTTCCTTCCTTACTGCTTCTATCTACTTTTCCCCAAAAGTTTAGATACCAGGTCAGAATAGTTGGAAATCAGAGGTAGAATTGAGACTATCCCTACATTATTAAAATCGGCTAGAATACTCAAAAGAATCTGAGAGACCTGGGGAGATTTGCTGTCACTCAAACTCCAGTGAAAGACCATAAGCTTATGCTGGTGAGAAAAAAAAAACGCAAGGAATGACTCCAGTGAAAGACCATCAGCTAACACTGATGTGAAAACTCAAAAGGAATAATAATAATAATAATAATAATAATAATAATAATACTGGACCTTGCCAGAGAATTGAAAAGGCTGTGGAATATGAGAGTGAAAGTGATACCAATTGTATTTGGTGCACTTGGAACGGTACCAATAAACTTGGAAAAAAGACTGGAGGATCTGGAAATCAGAGGAAGAATTGAGACCATCCAGACTACTGCACTGCTGCAATCGGCTAGAATACTCAGAAGAGTCCTGGAGATCTGAGGATACTTGTTCTCACTCAGACTGCAGCGAAATACCATCAGCTAACACTGATGTGAACAACTGAGTAGACTTGTGGTCACTCAGACTCCAGTGAAAGGCCATCAGCTAACACTACTGTGAAAAACTCAAAATAATAATAAATAATGAATGAAATAAATAAAAACTGTGGAATATGAGGGTGAAAGTTATACCTATAGTAAATGGTGCGCAAGAAAGTTCCCAAAAAGCTAGGAATAAAAGATTGGGGAACGGGAAATCAGGAAGAATGAGACCATCAGACAACAGCATTGCTAAAGTCAACTAGAATACTCTGAAGAGTCTGGAGACCGGGGAACTGTTGTCATCCACTCAATGAAAACATGTGAGAGTGTAATGTGTGTTAATAATAATAATAATAATAATAATAATAATAATAATAATAATAGTTTTCGATTTTCCACTGATTTCTAATTGGGCGAATTATTCTCTTTCATTTCTTTCTTTCTTCTTTCTTTCTTTCTTTCTTCTGTCTTATTGTTCTTCCTTCTTATTCCCCACTTCTTTTCTTTTCTTTCTTATCTTCTCCTTTCTTTTTTCTTACGACAAGGTTATGTCAAAATTATCGAGATTTTATACTTTTGACACACCTTGTATTCTGAAAAAAATTACTTTCTTCTTCTTTCTTTCTTCTTTCTTTTTATGAGTTTTATTTTCTCCATCAGCGTAAATTGCATTTCTTCAATCTTCTTTTTTCCCCTTTATTTAATTATATTCACATCACTCTTCTTTTTTCCTTCCTTCCTTCTTCTTTCTTTATTCTTCACATTTTATCTCATTTATATGTTTCTATTTTATTGATTACTTTTCTTTCAGTATTAGATTATGTATTAATTTTTACTTCTGCCTTTTTTCATTTACTTATATTATTACTTGCAACCAAGACACAAAAAAGGAGTTGAAAAATGAGGAAAGAAGCCACAGAGAAAGAAGAGCCTGAAGAGAGAGAGACAGCAGCAACTCCAGCAAGCATCACTGTCTTGATTCACTCACCAGAGATTGCATTCTAAGAATTGTCTGTTCTTTCATATTAGCATTTGTGATAATTTTTGAAAAAAATTTTCTACATTCTTTTTTTTCTTTTTTTTCTTTATTTTATTTCATAATTTAAAACTTCTTGTTTCTTTCTTTCTTTTGTTCTTCATTTTTCATCTTCTTTTTTTCCCATTTTTTATTTATTTTTTTCACTACTTATTATTCATTGAGTTATTATTCTTTTAACATTTCTTTCTTCTTTTTCTTTCTTTCTTTTTCTTTCTTTCTTCTTCTTCTTTCTTTTTAATTCTTTCTTTTCTTTTTTCTTCTTATTTCTTCTCTTTCTTTCTTTCTTTCTTTTCTCGTCTTCCTTTTTTTCTTTTTCTTTCTTTCTGTCTTTCTTTCTTCTTCTTCTCTTATTTATTTATTCATTATATTTCATTCTACTTTCTTGTTTTCTTTTCGTTCCGGTTAGTTTTTGTGATAATTTTAAAATTCTTCTTTATTTATTTATTATTTATTTACTATCTATCTATCTATCTATCAATTTTTTAAAATTATATACTTTTTATTTCTTTCTTTTCTTATCTTTTTTCATTCTCTTTTATTTATTTATTTACTTTCCTACTTTCTTCTTCCCGAACAATACAGATGATCCGAACACTTAGGGCACCTGTCAATCGAATGCTTAAAGAAATCTGAACTTTCGTTTGTTAACTCAATAAGGAAAAGGAAAAAAAATGATGGAATCTTTTGTGATCCGCACACATTAAATATTCGGGGGGAAAAAACATCAACATAAATAAATATGCTTGAGGGAAAGAAACAAGATGAACGGAGGATGTCGAGTAGAGAAAACGGGAATAGATCAATGCAAACTGGTAACAAGATTTAAATGAAGAAGGGAAGGAAGCAAGGTGGAGATGGGGAGGGGACGGGGGATGTATATATACACACACCACACACACACACACACTATATTATATATAATATATATAGACCCGAGATATATATACTATAATATATATATAGACATATATATATATATATTATTAGAGAGAGAGAGAGAGAGAGAGACATAAATATATATATGTATATATATAAAGATAAATCTAATGAGTCAGACGAACCTACTATTAGTTTCGCTTAATGTTCTTCAGGGCTATAATTGACTCTCACCGCAAGGAGTTACCACACGCTTAATTATATTTATATTATATATTAATATTATATTATATAGAGAGAGAAGAGAGAGACACCGATGTATATATAATATATCTAATATAGATATTATAATATTATATATATATATATTGGTAGAATGAGGAGGTTAATCTTCTCCATTATAGATATATATATATATAAGAATATTAGAAGACATCGATAATATATATTATATATATAGACACCATGTTATCTAGCTACTATCTATCTCCTCTCTCTCTCTATAATATATATATATATATATATATAGTATATATAATATACCGATGTAATATATATTATACATATAATATATATATGATATAGTATATTAGACACCGTGTTTCACGTTTTACATCTCATCAGTGTGGATAATATTATATATATATATATATTATACTATCTATATATAAAAGAGCAAAAAGAGAGAGAAGAGGAAGAGAGAAGAGAGAGAGAAGGATATTCACCTACGTAAAGTGTATACAAATACTACTAAGGCGTACTGGAACCAAATGTATAACAGAACCGACAACAGACCTACGCACACACAAAAATACACAAAATAAAAAGCAAAACAAAATTCATAATTCAAGATTTCAAAAAAAGGGAGGCCAAAACTAGAAACACACACACAGACGAGAGAGAGAAAGAGAAGATGAAGAGAATGGAGGAGAAAGAGAGAGAGAGGAATATACGACTAGAAAATATGACAAAAATGATAAGAGAGACAGACAGACAGACAGACAAACAGAGACAGACGAGTGATGATGATGATGCTACGGATGATGCTGATAATAATTGTGAAATAGTGGGAAGAGTGAACTTGAGAGAGTGAAAAGTTGAAGATAATGAGAAATATACTAAACAAAAGAAGGATCGAGAGAGAGAGAGAGAGAGACAGACAGAGAGACAGGAGACAGAGACAGAGAAAGCAGACGGGTTTCCCCTAAACGTAATGTGTATACATTAAACAGACTAGGCGGTACGGGACCCATTCGGCGCACACACAGAATCCACAAAAATAACCAAGAGCAGAGTAAAAATAAAACTATATATATATATATATATATATAAAGATACGAAGAGACGAGAAAGAAGCGAGAGAGAGAGAGAGAGAGAGAGAGAAATGATGTTATGATGAGGATGATGATGATGATGATGATAATTATGTGAAAATAGTAGAGAGTGAACTTGAGAGAGAGAGAAAAGTTGAAGATAATGAGAAAATATATAAGCAAAAGACTGATATATATATATATATATATACATATATATATATATATATATATATTAGAAGAGAGAGAGAGAGAGAAGAGAGAGAATTAAGAGAGAAGAGAGCGTGAAAGAGTTGGAAGAGAGATCTTGAGAGATGAGAAGTTGAGGAATATACGTAGAAATATAAGATTAGAGAGAGAGAGAGAGAGAGAGAGAGAGAGAGAGAGACAGAGAGAACAGAGAAGAGAGAGAGAAGAAGGAGAGAAGAGAGAGAGAGAGAGAGAGAGAGGGTATTCCCTAACGTAAATGTGTATACAAAAACAGACTAAGGCGTACTGCTGGGACCCAATTGCGGGACACCAAATAAACACAAGAAGCAAGGGAAAAAATAAAACTATATATTATATATATATATATATATATATATAAACCTAGCACCCACTAACCGACATGTCCGTCTAAATAGACAAATGCGAAAATAGACCTCCTCTGACAGGAGACACACATCCAGGCTCTTTATAGAAAGACACATAAATTCACGTCATTGAAACATGCGGCCAAAATGTGTCAAGACATAGCGCGAGTCGCTCAGATTGAAAAGAAATGTAGAAACAAACAAACAAAGACAAACAAAAAAGATTTTGGGAAAAGTAATATGGGTGCCCCCGTGAAAGGAAGAAGATATGGAAAACAGTCGTAATGAGAAGTTGAGAAGAAGATGAAGAAGAAGGAGGAGGAGGAGAGACGAGGAAGATGGACGATGAGGGGAAAGAAAGGGTAGGATGAGAAAAACAGGTGTGAGAAGTCGAAGCTGTCAGATGACAAAGTTTTCAAATATTTCTTTGAGGAATTTCAGGATGCTACCTTTCAACAAATTAGTGGCCCACTCAGATGCTAATTTGCTCACCAGATGGCACCATCGTAGAAAAAAGAAAGCTCTCCGAGAAATACAAACTCGATCTATCTATCTATCTATCTATCTATCTATCTAATCTAAGTAAATCAATATTTTGTCTATATCCTCTTCCATTATTGATCCAAGTCTGACGATTTCTCTCTCTGTTTCACAGCCTGTTGTCTGTCTGTCTCTGTCTGTCTGTCTGTCTGTCTGTCCTCTCTCTCTCTCTCTCTCTCTCAATGTTTCTCTGCATATATCTATATGATTGCTAACTAGATCTATCTATCTATCTATCTAAGATAATATTTTGTCTATATCCACTTTAGGAATCTATTTCAATCTGCCCATATCTATCTTTATATCTATCATAGGAAATCAATAATTTGTCTTTATCCTCTCCCATTATTGACCCCATTCTGTCAATTTTTCTCTCTATCTCATCTCTCTCCTTCTCTCCTCTCTCTCTCTCTCTCTCTCTCTCTCTCTCTCTCTCTCTCTCAGTCTTTTGTTTAATATATTTCTCATTATCTATCCATCTGTCTCTTTTTCTGTATCTATCTATCTATCTATCTATCTATCTATCTAACTAACTTGCTAGCTATATCTATCTATCTATCTAAGTAAATCAATACTTTGTCCTATATCTTCTCCCATTATTGATCCGAGTCTCTTCTCTCTCTCTCTCTTCTATCTATCCTATCTATCTATCTATCTATCTAACTGCCTATCTATCTATCTATCTATCTATCTATCTATCTAACTAACTTCTAGCTATATCTATCTATCTATCTATCTATCTATCTAACTTGCTATCTATCTCTATCTATCTATCTATCTATCTATCTAAGTAAATCAATACTTTGTCTATATCTTCTCCCATTTATTGATCCGAGTCTGCCTCTCTCCCTCTTCTTCTCTCTCTCTTCTCTCTCTCTCTCTCTCTGTATCTCTCTCTCTCTCTCTCTACCCTCGTGTTTCTCTGTATCTATCTATCTAGCTAGCTATGTCTATCTATTTATTTAAGACATATTTTATCTATATGCACTTTCATTATATATTCCAGTCTATGCATATCTATCTATCTATCTATCAGAGTAAATAGATATCTTGTCTACATCCTCTCCCTTTATCGATCCCAGTATGCCCCCCCTCTCTCTCTCTCTCTCTCTCTCTTTCTGTCCCTCTGTCTGACTCTCTATCTAATATTTTGTCTATATCCACTTTCTTCATCTATCCGAGGATGTCCATATCTATCTATCCATTTATCTAAATCAATATATTGTCTATATCCTCTCCTTTTACCTATCTATCTTAATTGGTATATCTATCTATCTATCTATCTATCTATCTATCTAAGTAAATAAATACTTTGTCTATATTTTCTCTTTTATCTATCCCAATCTGTTCATATCTACCTATCTATTTCAGAAGTGTTGACATATTTCATACTAATAGAGAAAATAACGTTCT
>CM042170.1:24868703-24876203 GCA_023376005.1 Doryteuthis pealeii | reverse complement strand
TGAGGTCACCCTTAGGTTCTCCAGCCGAGATCAGTTTTGAAGGAAATTTTGCTTTTCACCGTTTCTTAGTAAACAAAACAACAGATTTTGGCTGGAGTGCCTATTGGTGAATTGATCCCATATTTTAACTAATTTTTAAACACATTTTTACACCCATTTTTAAAAATCCATTCAGCACATAAAGGATACCCTAACAGGTACTATCGTTCCATCTCCGAGTGAACCTAGGAGCAATTAATGGGTACTCCACACTCCCTAGAGCTGCAGTGACTACAGATTACATTCACTTTCGGGCTAATGCCTTAGAAAAGATATGAAACCCCTAATCGCCCCAGCTGAGGATTAAACAGTACAACTGTTTTTCTTCAATAGGGACGACTTTGGCATTAAATAACCCACAAGGGTTGAAATGCCATTAAACAAAGAAAACAAACCAAACCATCCAGTCATGCTATTATTTTCACTTTCGGTAATATATGAACCCCCTCATCGCCGCCAGCTAGATTTATTCTATATATTAATGATTTTGTCTTTAACTATAAATCAAATACTCATTGAGAAACTTACGCAATTCCCGAGGGTAATGTGATGGAAGCACTGGCGTAGTTTTGGTTACAGACAGACACCGAATCTTCATTATAATAAGACACAAAAATGACCATGATAAAATCGAAGTGACGGGGGTGGGTTGAAAGAAGGAAGAATAGACAAAGGAGTGTTTGACGGCAAGGGTGTGTGTGTCTCGGCTTGGTAACGAAGAATTTCTCGAGGTCAAACCTTGACAACAGTTTTTAATATTCTTTTTTTCCGGTGTAAAGGCCAAAGCTTTAAAACCGAAACAACAAAAGACAAAAAAAAAGAAAAAAAAAAGAAGAAAAAAGAAAAAAGAAAAAAAGAAAAGAAAAACAGAAGAATAAAAATAGGAAAAAAAAAACCAAAAAACAAATGAAAGATATGAACGGAATATTTAAAAGGTAAAGATAATCATAAACTAACCTTTGCGTCCTGGGCAATGCCCCCCCCCACCATCAAACACACACACCGCTACCCAACCCCCATCCAATTTCTGCTGCAGTCAGTCGGCAAACGGTTCTGTAATTACAAATGTAGAAATGTCACACAAATACCTAATGGATCCATTTTTCTTATTTTTTATTTTTGAATAACTCGATCCAAAGACGAAAATTGCGCGAAGATAAATGCTTAGCCACAAGGCCCCTCCTCCATTTTGCCGATCACAAGACCAATTTTGTTCTGTATTTCCGTGAGAATCTTTTTCCAAATCTGAGCACAACTTAGTCCAAGAACAAACATTTAACCCGGAAATAAATGCAGGTAAACCAATATTTCTTTTTTTTTAATTGAAAGTAGGTCAAAGATTTCCATCTTTTTCATATATATATATATATATATATATATATATATATATATATATGTGTGTGTTGTGTGTTGTGTGTGGGTATATATATATATATATATATATATATATATATATATATATATGAGAAGTAAATACACATTAGCGATGTGATTATGTTATGGCTTTTTTTAGCCGACAATTTTTGAAAGAATATGTGCTTAATTGAAGTCGTACCTAATTTTGAAAGTTAATTAATTATTAATTATTAATTAATCAGGCGGGCATACCTATTTAAATGTAAGGCTAAACAAATCGAGAAAAATCAATCTCTGTATGTATATTTCAGCCTATTAGTCCTCATCAGCAGAGCTATAGATAGGAAGACCGCCTTTTGTGTGATTCGAAACCCGACTGTCAAGCTGACAGGCGTGGACCGTAACCCCTAGACCAACCGGACTTTCTTAGATTTTTCGTTTTGTTTTAGAAGTAGCTTTCTATTCCTCTTATAGTGACTTCTTCTACACGACAGTATGAGAAGTAAATACACATTAGCGATGTGTTTATGATATGGCTTTTTTTTTAGCCGACAATTTTATATATATATATATATATATTGTAATACAGGTCCAAGTAATAACCTACTCGAGTTTCCCCATAAGGATCTTCACCATAAGGATCTTCAGGGTTAAATCCACTGGATTAATCAAGATATTGTTTAATTACACGTGTAATCGACTGCAATTAAACAATATCTTGATTAATCCAGTGGATTTAACCCTGAAGATCCTTATGGTGAAGATCCTTATGTTGAAACTCGAGTAGGTTATTACTTGTACCTGTATTACAATAAATTTGCTCTACTATCGTATTGAGCACTTTTTATTTGTTATATCGCTGTCTTACCTTTCTGAATTTTGCATCAACTAACCATTGTGACCATCTTCACCGGTAAGTCACCTTTTCCAAAACAACACACCACACACACACACACACCACACACACACACACACACATCTTTTTAATATTTGGATGGAATTCGTGGATTAGTCCACCAAACTTTGGAGAATTGATGAGAAAGGTAATATAGGCATTTTAAAATGTGTGTACTCTATTGAAAATTAAAAAGTACTCTGGACATGAACTTTGGTGGACTAATCTACGAATTCCATCCCTATTAAAAAGTTGGCCAGAAAAGTTGAAAAAATCACAAGTAAAATTGTTAAACAGGAGATGTGTCTTTCAACATGCATTATAGATAGATAGATAGATAGATAGATATACATACACCGACTACGGTATAGAATAGAAATACCTATATATTAAAACGCATATCTTCAAATACTTGCGTATAGAAAATGTATGCAAGCAAACAGTTACATAGCGTTCTGGAAGGTCAGAAGTTCCCAGTGCCAGCTGGCTGATTCTCCAAGCCCTGCTCATCGCGGGACACCTTGTTGTCACAGCTGGTGCGGTTTCAAACCGAGACCACAAGCAGGCAGAACGGAATCAGGAAGGGCATAGAAGAAAGAAATAGACATATGGACGATGTCTCCCTCGGTGAACCCTCAACAGAGACGAGAAGCTCAAGTGATAATCGTGGGAAGCATTATCTGGTTGGATAGGACAGGTTCTTGTTTCTGTCATATTTCAGATCTTTATCAATCATTATGAAAATAGGATTCACCCACCTCTACCAGGGTGGTAGGATGTTACGCAAGGTCAGTATTAGCTCAGTCGGTAGAGCGTTCGGCTATAAACCACAAGATTCCTAGTTCGATACCGGCCCTCGCCAACTCAGCATATGGGTAGCACAGGGATGTGTGTGGTAAAGCAATGATCTGATGATGGGTGTGGCGCTCCACTTCAGACGCGAAAACAATCTCCTTGGTGTAACGTTAGTGAAAAGGGGATAGACGCCCACGCTGATTGCTGACCTCCGAACCTAATTTTATGAAAGTTATTCATTAATGATTAATTAGGCGGGATTTACCTATTTAAATGTAAGGCTAAACAAATCGAGTCTTCAATTAAGCACATATTCTCCCAATATTGTCGGCTGAAATAGCCATATCACAAACATCGTCTGTTTGTTTACTTCTATATATATATATATATATATATATATATTGTGTGTGTGTGTGTGTCGTGTGTGTGTGGGTGTTCGTGTGTGTGTGTGTGTGTAAGTGAGAGAAATGAAGTGAATCTGGCAATTAAGTTGAAAGATAAATGGAAAGAAAATGTTGTATGGATAAAAAATATTTATTGAAATGCTGACACGTGTTTCGACCAAGAGTTTGTCCTTCTATAAATTGCATCCTATTTAGTATTATTTTAAATACAAAATGAAATAGATAATAATGATAATAATGATAATAGAGAAACCTAAAACTTAAGTATACAAAAAAGCGTTTTCTTCATGGCATTTCCATAAAAAATCTTATCCATAGAACATTTTCTTACCATTTCATTTCCACTTATCTTCAATATATATATATAATATATATATATATATATATATATATATATATATATGTGTGTGTGTGTGTGTGTGTGTGTGTAAAAATGGAAATTGGAAATAAATCCGACAGTATGAAGAAGAATGAATAAAGAAAAGAAAGAATGGAATGGATAATAAAAGATGAATTTAATCAATGTCACGTACACATGTGTTTCGGTCAGTTTATCTGTGTGAAAATATTTCGCACACAGAGAAGATTCGACCTTCATCAGAGTGAAATTTTATTTTGAAATTTTATTTTGAAATTTTTATTTTTCAAAATAAAATGTCACTCTGATGAAGGTCGAATCTTCTCTGTGTGCGAAATATTTTCACACAGATAAACTGACCGAAACACATGTGTAAGTAACATTGATTAAATTCATCTTTTATTGACCATTCCATTCTTTCTTTTCTTTATTCATTCTTCTCATATATATATATATATATCTTTCAATATATATATATATATATATATATATATTATATATATATATATGTGTGTGTGTGTGTGTGTGTGTGTGTGTGTGCGGCTAATGAGTACTCACACACAGAATGACATTATTTAAATCACCTACAAAAAATGGCAGATAGATACTAAATACTCCCCCCACACACACACACACACATACAAAAAAAAATGAGTCTAGCCTTATCAGACTGTTTTTTTACTAGCATGGTACATTTTTCAATGCCGAACGCCATTCCAACAAAAATGGCAGATAAATACTAAATAACACCCTTACCCCCCCCAAAAAAAATAGCTGGAACCCCCCCCCCCTGATATACATGAACTAAAACCGATGAATTAATTGATAGCTTAATGAGTAAATAGAAGCTAAATCCCCCGGAATAATTCAGCTTCATTTGCGTCACAATGAATACGTCAAATATCATAGTATTTAAAGAATAGATTTCTCGTTATAGTTCTTCCACGTGAATTTAAGTTTCTTTTTTTTAGACTTGCTAAAAATCAGCGCCCATTCCCCGTCCCCCCGCCTCCCACCTCCCATCGCATAACCCTCACCTCTTCTTCCTCCACCCCCTCCTGCCAGGGGTACGGATGCCACATTCTGTGTCTTTACAGCTGTGGCAACAAGACTTGGATTCCTTGCTCCTCTGAACTCTGCCAAGCTTGACCTTTGAATTTTGGCAGTAGTTCGGTGGGTGGGGGAAGGTGATCAGAAATTACGTTGCTTTTTTATGCTAAATGCAGGAAGGGTCCTCACAGGGTTTCCGGTTATTAAGAAACACGGAGTTTGGAAACATTGCGCCGTGTTTGTTTATCGAATGGGTCATTGGATTCATTTATTGGATGGGTGAATAATAATAATAATAATAATAATAATAATAATAATAATAATAATAATAATCTTATTATAATGGAGATTGTGGGTTTGTCAGTCTGTAACCGAAACTATATTACTATACAAGTCACAATTCCCTTTGTTAATTAAATCACATTCTCCATGATTTTATTTTTATTTAAACCTCAATTATTAATAAAATTGTTTTAATCATTAAGACTGTTGACCGTATCTCCATTCTAATAACATATAATTGTATTTATATATACAACAAAATAGCGGATTACAGTGTTAATGGGAAGGCTAATTTGCATATTGATATTAAAATTTTGATTTTAATAAATATATGCTTAGTATTATTGATTTCTAATTGTTTGGTTTTATCTTATTGAATATGAGTAAAAATCTCGGGGATAAATCTTAAAAGAAATCCATTAACAAGAAGAAATAACTATAATATTATTCTTTTCTTCCTATTTTAACGAAATAGTTAAATTAGGCAAATTTACCACTGAAAGACGGGAGTAATGGAAAATGATGGAAGAGTTAGTTTCAAAGTTGTTCTATTATTCAATCATACCCCTTTTTATGTATATTCTTATACAGTTTCATTAGCCTTTCTAATTTAATATGATATTTTGTAATATTAAAACTTAAATACCAGCATACCTTTGCTAATAATAATAATAATAATAATAATAATAATAATAATAATAATAATAATAATAATAATAATGGTTTACAGTCTCATCTCTAATACCACAAAGTCTACATTTACTATTTTGTTGGGTCTTATCAATTTTCGCTTTTATGTAGTTTGTTCTTATGGCATTATTTTGTGCAGCAATTATTAATGATTCCCTTTCTCTTTTGAAGTTTCCTTTTCTTAACCATGTCCGAGTCTTTCCATGTGCAACCTCTTCGATTTGTCGTTTGAAGTGTCCATATAATTGTTTTTCTTCCCATTTTTGTTTTCTAGTCTTTATTGTTTTTCTGTTTGTCCATCTGTCATTTCTGTAGCAAACTAGCACAACGAGAATACAAAACTAGACACGACTGGGTTGGGAAGGTGATCCACTGGGAGTTTATGCAAAAAATTAAGTTTTGACCATACAACAAAATGGTATATGCATAAACCAGAATCTGTTCTTGAGAACGAAACGCATAAAATTCTCTGGGACTTTGAAATAAAAACGGATCACCTTATCCCAGCACGAAGACCAGACCTAGTGTTGATAAACAAAAAAGGAAGAACTTGTCAACTGGTGGATTTTGCAGTGCCAGCAGATCACAGGGTGAAGCTAAAGGAAAATGAAAAAATGGAGAAATACCTGGACCTTGCCAGAGAACTGAAAAAGTTATGAAATATGAAAGTGAAAGTTATACCAATTGTAGTTGGTGCACTTGTAACGGTCCCAAATGCATTGGAAAAGGGTCTGGAATGTCTGGAAATCAGAGGAAGGGTTGAAACCATTCAGAACACTGCACTGTTGCAATCTGCCAGAATACTCAGAAGAGTCCTGGAGACCTGAGGAGACTTACTGTCACCCAGACTCCAGTGAAAGACCATCAGCTAATGCTGATGTGAAAACTCAAAAGGGGCAAATAATAATGGCGGCCAACAATAGTAGATGTGACAGATGGACAAACAGATAAACAACAAAGACTAAAAAACTAAAATGGGAAGAAAAACAATTATATGGACACTTCAAACGACAAATTGGAGAGGTTGCACATGAAAAAACCTGGACGTGGTTAAGAAAAAGAAAACCTCAAAAGAGAAACTGAATCACTAATAATTGCTGCACAAAATAATGCCAGAAGGACAAACTAGATCAAAGCGAAAATTGATAAGACCCAACAAATAGTAAATGTAGACTATGCGGTAACAGAGATGAGACTGTAAACCATGTACTCTGCGAATGTAGCAAACTAGCACAAAGAGAATACAAAACTAGACACGACTGGGTTGGAAGGTGATCCACTGGGAATTATGCAAAAATTAAATGTTGACCATACACCAAAATGGTATATGCATAAACCAGAATCTGTTCTTGAGAATGAAACACATGAAATTCTCTGGGATCTCGGGATTAAGACGGATCACCTAATCCAGGAGATTATACCTAGTATTGATTAACAAAAAAAAGAAAGAAGAGAACTGGTCAACTGGTAGAATTTGCAGTTCCAGCAGATCATAGAGTGAATATAAAAGACAACGAAGAGATAGAAAAATACCTGGACCTTGCTAGAGAATGAAATAGCCGAGGAATATGTGGGCCAAAGTGACAGAAATTTTAGTTGGTGCACTTGAAACGGTCCCAAAATAATTGGAG
>CM042170.1:24858703-24866203 GCA_023376005.1 Doryteuthis pealeii | reverse complement strand
ACCCAACTCTTGTTTGTACACGTGCATTTTCGTTTTTTGAGGGCTGTGCGGATCGCTTATTATTGTAAGGGTTTGTTTAACTGACCACAGTATTGAAATATCTTCTTTTCTTTCTGCTCTGTTTAGAATTTAGAGGACGAGTTTATTTCTACAGAAGGGTCAACTCCCAAAAGAATATCACCTGTCATTTGACAAATGAACAGTTTGAACCTTCCACCCCTCGCTCATTAGACTGACCACTGAAATGCCACAACAGGGAAATGTAATTTAATGCCACGAGTATTAGTTACTATTTCTAATTTAGGTATTTATTTACACCAAGTGACTCCCATACATTAAGTACGAATTCAGCTCAGATAAAAGATGAATTAAAATAAGTATCTTCCGTTATAAATCATTCATTAACTTAGGTTTCATTATTTGTAGGGTCGGGTTAGCTCAGTCAGTAGAGTGTTCGGCTAGGAATCACAAGGTTCTTGTTTCGATACCGGTCCTCGCCAACTCAGCGAATGAGTAGCACAGGGATGAGACGCATAAAATTCTTTAGGATTTTGCAGACGGCTCACCCGGCTTTGAGACTAAGTAAGTAAAGTCGTCAGGGCGGCCTAAGTCGGTATCAGCCAATCAGCGAGGGAGTCTATTCCCTGTTCACTTGCGCTAGACCGGGGAGATTATTTTTTCGTCTGGGGTGGAGCGCAACACCTACCGTCAGCTCCTTACTTTACCGCACAGATCCCTGTGCAACTCATTCGCTGAGTTGGCGAGGGCCGGTATTGAAATATCTTCTTTTCTTTCTGCTCTGTTTAGAATTTAGAGGACGAGTTTATTTCTTCAGAAGGGTCAACTCCCAAAAGAATATCACCTGTCATTTGACAAATGAACAGTTTGAACCTGCCACCCCTCGCTCATTAGACTGACCACTGAAATGCCACACCAGGGAAATGTAATTTAATGCCACGAGTATTAGTTACTAATTCTAATTTAGATATGTATTTACACCAAGTGACTCCCATACATTAAGTACGAATTCAGCTCAGATAAAAGATGAATTAAAATAAGTATCTTCAGTTATAAATCATTCATTAACTTAGGTTTCATTATTTGTAGTGCCAGTCGGTAGAGTGTTCGGCTAGGAATCACATGGTTCTTGGATTCGATACCTGTCCTCGCCAACTCAGCGAATGTAGTAGCACAGGATCTGTGCGGTAAAGTGAGGAGCTAATGTTAGGTGTGGCGCTCCACCTCAGATGCTAAAATAATATCATTGGTCTAGCGCTAGTGAAAAAGGGGATAGACTCCCTCACTGTCTGGCCGATACCGACATTAGGCCCCGACGACTACTTTACTTATTTGTAGTTTGTATTTTTTAAAACTAGAATAAGTGTTAATTTCTCCGATTTTTTTCTTTCTTTTGTGGTAGGATAATATAAACTTTGTGCGTATGTAAATAAGGGAGCAAGCCTTGTCTTTCTTTTCAATGAACTAGCAAATATAAGCACGCTTCGGGTGAAAGTATTTAAGTTTTAATGCAATAGAATATTACATTAAATTAGAAAGGCTACAGAAACTAAATAAGAATACAGATAAAAAGATTTTAAACAGAGTGGGGCATAATCGATAAATAGAACAACTGAAACTTCCATCACTCCCGTCTTTCATTGATAAATTTTCCTAATTTGACTATTTTGTTAAAAGTAAAGAATAAAATTACATTTATTTCTTCTTGTTAATAGATTTCTTTTAAAATTTATTACCAAGATTTCTGCACATATTCATTAAGATAAAACCAAACAATGGTCTAGCGCTAGTAAAAAGGGGATTGACTCCCTGGCTCCGAGGCTGATATCGACAATAGGTCATAGGACAAAAAACTTATTTGTATGAATTTTTTAGATGAGGCTGGATGTATATAATTTTACAAAGACTAGAAGAACACCAAAGTTAACTTTGAACTACGTATCTTTGAGAATCTGTGTTACGTCTCAAAGATAAGTAGTTCAAAGTTAACTGAACTGAAGAAAATGTAACAGTTTTTAGATAAAATAACCGGTGCATTATATCTTTTATTCATTAATGTATCAACACTGAAAATGTCATTAAATTCTGTTAATTCCTTTATTTTTGGTATTTTTTCTTTCGGCGAGTTGACATACGATGGTGGAATTTAGGTCCGTTAAGTTCGATTTAACCAATTAATTTTTAACTTTTGGACGGCTCTGTATTTTTACAAAGATGAGAATTAGAAAATACCGCAAATATTTGGAAAAACTCCGATGAAATGTGATTACTGATGATGACATTTCCTGCAAAGGACAAACTCCTACCCCCTCCCCCTTCACACATTTCATTTTTGCTTCTTCAGTTTTTTCTTCTTCTTCTCCTTCTTCTTAAAGGTTAAATATTAAAAGAAGAAGAAGAAGGAGAAAGTTAAAACAACTTTTTCTTATTTTTCTTTGACTTTTCAAAAGACTTTTGGAAATCCTGGTCGCACCTCATTAAAGAATTCAACTTGGATTTTATATTTAAGATTTTTTTTTCTTCCTTTTCACGTGAGATTAGGTCTACAAAAGAAAAAAGGGGGGCGTTTTAGAAATGCCAAGTAAATTTGGGGGCTCGCCGGAGGTCAAAGTTGATTTCCTGCTTGCGTATATTAATAAGCTAATGTCGGGAGGGTGAGGCCAATTTCAAATTATCCGAAGGGGACAGTGTCACAAGGTTTTCGTAAGATTGCAAAGTGCATCCATATGTCAGTATGTACGAATATATATATATATATATATATATATATTATATTATATTTACCAACCCCTCCAGACGAGCAGGATGCGACACAAGGTCAATTTCTTAAGCGAAGTTCAACAGGTTTGAATTCAAAGTTTTTCCTTCTCCTAGACTGGTTGCCTAACTAAGGTTAAAGAGCCCAGTCTGCCATGCTATTTACCCATAGCTGGTGGGAGAGTAGGATGCATACCTTTCCCAAGGGTATTAGTGCTAAGCGAAATGCAATTACCACGTCCAGGATTTGAACTCGGGGCGACGAATCCATTTCCCATGACTTTAACCATTACACCACGCGCTTATATATATATATATATACGAATATTCGCACCTATGTATGTACACATACAAACGTGTGCGTATGTGTATGCAAGCCTGTGTGTATGAATACATGCTAACGTGTGCGTATATATGCATGAAAGTGTGTACGTATGTATGTATTTGCCTAGAATCTCCAAGGCGGACCAGCCTTGCCGACTCGAACAGAAAAATACGCCGACTGCACCTCTGTAGAGAGGTAAGGCAGCCCCCATTGAGACTACCTGTTGACATTGAGTGGCGCCCCGTGATGCTTAAGTGCGGAATCCTGGTGGATGAGCAGCTCATGGCATGCAACATTCCACTTTAGACCTCAAGTAGGCTAGTTGGACGGTCGGAAAGGCCATGTGCGGGTCATGTCAAGCCCTAGCACCTATAGGAGTGTCCCAATCCGATTCTCTTTATAGCAGACCCCCAATCCTGCATATAATATTTGTATATATATATATATATATATATATATATATATATACATATATATATATATATATACTTTGGTGCGGTACCAAGTTTCTTGGTACAAGGTGATTCTAGGCGGTCCTAATTCTCTACCAGTAGTTTGTTGTAGAGTTCACGTTTCGTATGAGAGCTCAATGTTTAATTATTGTAAACAGAGCAAAATTATTTGGGAATAAAAGGCCTTAAATACCATGGGTATCGTGGTTATGGACCATTTCCACTCGCGAGTATGCCCACGAGCTTCTTCAGACCACTAATATCTGTGGTCTGAAGAAGCTCGTGGGAATACTCGCGAGTGAAAATGGTCCATAACCACGATACCCATGGTATTTAAGGCCTTTTATTCCCAAATATATATATATATATATATATATATATATATATATAATATATATATATATATATATATGCATTGCATGATTTGTTCTTCAATTTTCCTTGCATAGTTTGTGTTATAGGTGATATAACCTATGGACATAAATGGAATTTACTATAAGTAGCAGGAACTATTGTGGCTTGACGACGAAGCAGTGCGAGTCAGCTCGTAACTGTATGGTCGGACGCAATCTCCACTTTCTTTGCTGTAATTTCTACTCCTTTTTGTTCAATACATTTGTATCCATTTTTACCAGTCGTTTGCTTATTTTTTTGACCCTTCAAAACCCCACAAAAGTTTGGGAAAAAAATAATGCCATTAATCAAATAATCAAATCGAGTTTGTTAAGGTATATTTGTTAAAGCTAGAATATACAGCAATAAACGAGAAAGTATTTTGTGTCTTA
Organism: Doryteuthis pealeii; assembly: GCA_023376005.1. Lineage (NCBI taxonomy): Eukaryota > Metazoa > Mollusca > Cephalopoda > Myopsida > Loliginidae > Doryteuthis > Doryteuthis pealeii. The sequence continues at coordinate 24,861,866 of CM042170.1, read as the reverse complement.
TGTTTTATTAGTTAATTTACTGCTTTATAAAAAGTCAAGTCAATTGCATATATTTTTGCCCAAGGTAGTAAAATGAAAATAAAAAAGACTCTTTCTCCCTCTCTTTCTTTTTTCTTTCGTTTCATTTACTTCATTATATTTCTTTCGTTCTTTCTTTCTTTCTTTCTTTCTTTCTTTCATCTTATATCCCTTTTTCTTTCTTTCTTTCCTTCTTTCTTTCTTTCTTTCATATATTTCTTTTCTTTCTTTCCTTTGATCAATTTCGATCTCTCTCTCTCTCTCTCTCTCTTCTTTCTTCTTCCTTTCTTTCTTTTCCTCAATCTTTCTTTCTTTCTTGCTTTTCTATCTATTTATATCTCTTTCTTCTTTATTTATTTCTTTCATCAATTTCTTTATATCTCATTCTTCTTTCTTCTTTCTTCTTCATCTCTTTCTTCTCTTCTTTCTTTCTTTCTTTCATCAATTTCTTTATATCTCATTCTTCCTTTCTTTCTTTCTTTTCGTATTTCCTTTATATCTATTTCTTTCTTTCTTTCTTGCTTCTTTCATCAATTTCTTTATATCTCATTCTTCCTTCTTTCTTTCTTTCTTTCTTTCTTCTATCTCTTTATGTCTCTTCCTTCTTCCTTCCTTCCTTCCTTCCATTCTTTCTTTTCATCAATTTCATTATATCTCATTCATTCTTTCTTCTTTCTTTTCGTCTATCCCTTTATATCTATTTTTTATTCTTTCTTTCTTTCTGTCTTTTCATCAATTTCTTCATATGTCATTCTTCTGTTTGTTTTTCTTCTTTTCGTATATCCCTTATATCTATTTCTTTCTTTCTTTCTTTTCATCAATTTCTTTATATCTCATTCTCCTTCTTTTTCTTTCTCTTTCTTTTTTCTTCTTCTTTTCTTCTATCTCTTTAGTCTCATCCTTCCTTCCTTCCTTCCTTCTTCTTATCATCAATTTCATTTATATCTCATTCATTCTTTCTTTCTTTCTTTCGTCTATCCCTATATCTTTTCTTTTCTTTTCATCAATTTCTTCATATCTCATCATTCTTCTTTCTTTCTTTCTTTCTTTCTTTCTTTCTTTTCGTATATCCCTTATATCTATTTCTTTCTTTCTTTCTTCCTTTCATCAATTTCTTTATATCTCATTCTTCCTTCTTTTTCTTTCTTTCATCTATCCCTTTATATCTATTTCTTCTTTCTTTCTTTCATAAATTTATTATATCTATTTCTTTCTTTCTTCTTTTCGTCTATCCTATATTTCTTTCTTTCTTTCTTTCTTTCTTTCTTTCTTCTCTTTTCTTCTATCTCTTTATGTCTCTTACTTCCTTCCTTCCTTCCTTCCTTCCTTTTTTTCTTTACATCAATTTCTTTATATTTCATTCTTTCTTTCCTTCTTTCTTTTCGTCTATTCCTTTATATCTCATTCTATCTTTCCTTCCTTCTTTTCATTTATCCCTTTATATCTATTTCTTTCTTTCTTTCTTTCTTTTTTTCTTTCTTTTCATCAATTTCTTCATATCGCCCCCTTTTCTTCTTTCTTTCGGGTCAAGATACGGATCCACTATACCCACCTGGCTCTTGTAATGTAATAGCATCTGTTTTAGAAAATGGAAACGGTCACCTGAATTCAAGTCCGTGACCTGGCTATTTGCATTTCATTTGGGGGCCTTACACCCTTGGGAAGTGAATGTATCCAATTATTGTCCCTCAAGTTATGGGTGAATTGCAGGGTAGAATGGCATCCTTAAAGTTAGTACGTTAACCTGTGTAGGAGAAGGAAAACTCTAAATTTAAACCTGTTAAACCCTGCTTAAAAATTGACATTGAGTCGTATCCTGCCCGTGGCGAAAGGGGTTGGGTAAATACACGTTAATCCCACTTGGTATGTATGCCTAGAAAAGCCGATTAAAACGACTAGAAGATTCCTTTGTCCACCAGTGGATCTAAAATGACTGCTATATTATTATTATTATTATTATTATTATTATTATTATTATTATTATTATTACCATCCTCTTTTCAAACCAACGTACGCTGATGAACATTCACAGCAGTCTGAGTGACAAAAAGTATCCTCAGATCTCTTCTGAGTATTCTAGCCTGATCTTAACAATGCTCTTGTCTGAACGGTCTTGATACTTCCTCCAATTATTATTATTATTATTATTATTATTATTATTATTATTATTATTATTATTATTATTATTATTATTATTATTATACTCTTTGTGAGCTTTTCATACCAGCGTACGCTGATACTCTTTCACAGCAGTCTGAGTGACAAAAAGTTTCCTCAGATCTCAAGGACTCTTCTGAGTTTCTAGCCGATCTTAACAATTTTATTGTCTAGATGGTCTTAATTCTTCCTATTATTATTATTATTATTATTATTATTATTATTATTTATTATTATTATTATTTATGAGTTTTTCACACCAGGGTTAGCTGGTGAATTTTCCCTCGAGTTTGAGTGAAAACAAGTTTCCTCAAATCTCCAGAACTCTCCTGAGTATTCTAGCTGATTTCCACAATGGTATTGTCTTATTGGTTTCAATTCTTCGACTGATCTCCAATTCCTCTAGTCTTGTTTCTAAGCTTTTGGGGACAGTTCCAAGAGCACCAATTATCTCTCTCTCTTCTCTCTCTCTCTCTCTCTCTCTCTCTCTCTCTCTCTCTCTCTCTCTCTCTCTCTCTCTCTCTCACTTTCTTCTGTTTTTTTGTCTTTCTGCCTGTCTGTCTGTCTGTCTGTCTGTCTGAATTCTTCTATCTACGTAGAGGTGAACATACACAAACTTACATTCACACGAAAACGCTTACACACACACACACACACACACACACACACACACACACACACACACTCTTCTCTCTTCTCTCTTCTTTCTCTCTCTCTCTCTCTCTCTCTCTCTCTCGCTCGCTCTCTCTTTATCTATCTATCTATCTACCTATCTATTTATACATCTATCTTTATTTCTATCTCTTTCTCTTGTTATATCTACGCATACGCGAATGTACATAGACTTACATTCATTCATAAACGCTTACACACGCACAGACACATATACACAGACCTAAATACACACAGAGACATACACTCCCCACACACAAATACACAAAGAAAAAAAAAAATAAATTAATAAAAAAAACGATCCTCTCTTTGGTGG
>CM042170.1:24814351-24858603 GCA_023376005.1 Doryteuthis pealeii | reverse complement strand
AGTTTTTAAAATTTTAATCATATGCGTTCAGTTTAGCTAAATTTTACATGCATGCACTTGCCGTACTCACACACAAATTGAGGCGGGGATTAGTGTCAAAGATTATCATCCTATGAAATGGAATCGACAACGCGGGTTCAAATCTTGGACAAGGATGTTTGCTTTTCACTTCACATTAATGCCTTTGAGAAATACATGAATCCAACAATGGTTAAATAGTGTTGGTTCTTTTGTAAATCAAATAGGAAAGGAAAACTCTGAATTCAAACCAGCTGTACTGAGAAAATAAGGGAGAAGAAAGTGCATTAAAAATAAGAACGATATATGAGAAAATGAAAGAGATTAAAAGAAAGAATAAGTATAAAGAAAGAAGAAGAAAAAAAGAAGAAAAAAGAAAATGGAGAAATAAAAAGAGAAAGGCAAAAAAATAATAATAATAATAAAAGAAAAGAAAAATGAAATAGAATTAACTGGAAAAAATCCCAAAACAACAAAGCAAAACAGAAAATATTCAAAAATGATTAAAAACAGAATTCTCGAAAAAAAAAAAAAAATTAAAAAACAGAATAAATTCCAAAATTTAAAAACAAAATAAATTCCAAAATTTAAAAAAAATAAAAAAACGGCGGGAACTTAGTTGCCAAATAAATAATTACAACCACTCCGGGTCACAGTGGTCCTGGGAATAATGGCAATGAAGGATAACGTCACACTGCCCAGATCTTCGTAACTGGTGTATGGAGTTACGTAATTCAGTAATTATTATTCATTTTTTCCCAGAATGTAACGTCGATAATTATTCATTTCCGATAGGAAGTTGTTTATGGCCTTTACCAAGATTACATTTTAACACTTACCACCCTCAACAATGACCACAGACGTGTAGTATATAATGGTAAATCTGACATAGACTACACAGATGGAATTCTGAGACAACGACCCATATGTCTTCAGTGTTCTTCCCACCCTGGAGTGAAGAACTGCGTTGTACATTTTGGTTTAGAAAAGTCGTTGTTTATTGTGTCAGCTCTGAGAGACTCAAGGTGTTAATACTGCGATTGTGAGGAAGCAGGAAAAGGGATATATATTCACATTAGGAAATGTCTTCGTCAATGTAATCGCAACGTGAAGACAATTGTTTGTCACTCAATCGACAGTTTAAAGGTGTTTTATCACTCGACAGGGAATTTCTTTTTTTTTTTTTTTTTCAAGAAGGACAGAGAGAGAAAGAGAAAAAAGAGAAAAATGTATTAGATAGAATATCAAAGATACAGGGAAGAGACAAATAAATAAATAAATAAAAATAAACCCCAAGAAACATAGAAATTCGCCTGCTGCTAGGGAGTGAAGGTGTCGAAAACAACGTGAAAACTGAAAAGCGGGAAGTATCTTGCAAAACCGTTTAAAAATAGAAAGAATTGTGCAGCCATTGAGGTGAAAGCCAACATGATTAACAAGTAATACATACATTTTTTTTCTTTCCTTAATGAATAGACTTAATCTCACTATCTGATATCGGATTCTTATATCTAACTAGCAAGAATATGCGCCCCCGGCCACAAGCATTAAATTTAATAATTAATAATTTAATAATTATTAATAATTTAATAATTAATAATGAAATATATCAAATTAGAAAGACAAACAAAACTAAATAAGAACGCATATAAAAAGATTACATTTATTTTCATTTCTTATATAAAATCATTCATTTAATTTCTTTGATGTAATGAAATATATTAAATTAGAAAGACTAACAAAACTAAATACAAACGCATATAAAAAGATTACATTTATTTTAATTTTATTTCTTATATAAAATCATTCATTTAATTTCTTTAATGTAATGAAAATTAGAATGAAAACTAAATAAGAACGCATATAAAAAGATTACATTTATTTTAATTTTATTTCTTATATAAAATCATTCATTTAATTTCTTTAATGTAATTAAATTAGAAAGACAAAGAAAACTAAATAAGAACACATATAAAAAGATTACATTGATTTTAATGTTATTTCTTGTATAAAATCATTAATTTAATTTAATGTAATGAAATATATTAAATTAGAAAGACAAACAAAACTAAATAAGAACGCATATAAAAAAGATTACACTTATTTTAATCACATTTCATTTGGTTTCTATATAAAACCATTCGTTTATAACAAAACCAGGTTTAATAAATAATTACTTTGTGATATTGATCTATAATATTGTTTTATTCTCCAACGTATTAAAATCAATCCTATGAACGATTTTACATAGAAATCAAATAAAATGTAAATAAGATATGTGTAATCGTTTTATATGTGTTCTTATTTAATTTCATTAGCCTTTCTAATCTAATATATTTCATTACATCAAAACTTAGATATTTATAAAACGGCAGCAATAACAGCAAAAATCAGAGAAATCCCCAAAGAGGAATGCGTTCGTGTGATTGACAATTTTGAAAGTCATACCAATAATAATAATAATAATAATAATAATACTGGGACTTGAAGATAAAGACGGATCACCCTATCCCAACCAGGAGACCAGACCTAGTGTTGATTAACAAAAAAGAAAGAACTTGTCAACTGGTGGATTTTGCAGTACCAGCAGATCACAGAGTGAAGCTAAAGGAAAATGAAAAAATGGACAAATATCTGGACCTTGCCAGAGAACTGAAAAAGTTATGGAATATGAAAGTCAAAGTGATACCAATTGTAGTTGGTGCACTTGGAACGGTCCCAAAGGGATTGGAAAAAGGTCTGGAAAGTCTGGAAATCAGAGGAAGGATTGAAACCATTCAGAACACTGCACTGCTGCAATCTGCCAGAATACTCAGAAGAGTCGTGGAGACCTGAGGAGACTTGCTGTCACTCAGACTCCAGTGAAAGACCATCAGCTAACACTGATGTGAAAACTCAAAAGGAGTAAATAATAATAATAATAATAATAATAATAATAATAATAATAATAATAATAAAAGATGAAAACACGACTGCTGTTAGTATATCAACAAAATCCATTATAAACATTCATAATATTTAGGGAGAATCTCAATTCTCGTAAATATTTCGATACAGGCAGGTATATTGCCAATACGCATGCGTGCACGTCGGCCATTTTTAGTTTGAGGCAATCAGTCAAGACTCCATATTTATTTGTTTGTTTTTTTCTTTTTCTTTTTGTTTTGTTTTCATTTTTTTTTCTTCTTCTTTTCTTTTCTTATTTATACGGCTCTTGATATAGAGAAATGGGTTCAGTGACCTTCGTCATTGATCGTTCTTCTATGATGGGCTTGATCAAAGATTTGCATTTTGATGCAACCTGTGCGTTGGTGTAGGGGGTGCAGGGAGAAAAAAGGGATGAGGGACATGGGCCGATACGATAGATTATTACTGGATACATAGAGTCGCATATCAATTCAACAAAAAGATCAATTGAGCGCCTGAAAAAATGCAGGATTTTGCCCGACCCCCCCCCACACACACACGTACATATATATATATATATATATATATATATATATATATATATATATATGTGTGTATGTATGGTAATCGGTAGCTCTATTTGTGAGTTAGTAGTGTACCAACATTTTGAAGTATTATTAGTATAGTGCTAAATATTAGTAATAGAGCTATATATATGAGCTCATAAGTGACGTTCTCCTGTGGAAGCCAACACACGGACATGCTAGTGTGGGCCGCCCAGCAAGGCCCTACATTGACCAACTAAGCAAAGATGCAGGTTGCTGCGCAGAGGACCTCCCTGGGAAAATGAATGATAGGAAAGGTTGGCGAGAGATTGTCATGGATATCCGTGCTAATAGCGCGACATATGATAATATATATATATATATATATATATATATATATTGAAAATTTTCAAAATTAGTTACGACTTCAATGAAGCACATATTCTCCCAAAAATTGTCGTATCAAAACACATCGTTTGTGTATTTACTTCTCATACTATCGTGTAGTAAAAGTCACTATAAGAGGAACATAAACTACTTCTAAACAAAACGAAAAATCTAGGAAAGTCCGGTTGGTGTAGGGGTTACGGTTCTCGCCTGGCAGCTTGACAGTCAGGGTTCGAATCACGCACAAGGCGGTCTTCCTATCTATAGCGCTGCTGATGAGGCCTTATAGGCCGAAATGTACATTGATTTTTCTCGATTTGTTTAGGCTTACATTTGAATAGGTATGCCCGCCTAATTAATTATTAATTAACTAATTTTCAAAATTAGGTACGACTTCAGTTAAGCACATATTCTCCCAAAAAATTGTCGGCTAAAAAAGCCATATCAAAACACATCGTTTGTGTATTTACTTCTCATATATATATATATATATATATATATATATATATATATTATATATATATATTTCAATAAAAGAAAGTGATCTGAGAAACTCGAAGGGTGCTCAGATACCAAGGTGAAAATGGACCAATAATCGCTTAATACCGGTCTCTAACCCTTTTTTCTTCATATATATATATATATATATATTATATATATATATATATATATATCAAAGGGTTTTATAATTTGCTTGAAGCATTGTGTTTATATTGGTTTGTTGGATGGTTTTGAAGGCTATCACAATGCAAGTGTAAAGAAAAAAGAAGGTAACTATGGTGTTGTTTGTTAACCTGTGATTTATTCTCAATTCTTAATATTTCGGGATAGAAATCCATAATGAAACAGAACTAATGAACTTCAGTTCTAGTAATCTTCTGTAGAAAGGACTTTTATCCCGAAATATTAAGAATTGAGAATAAATCACAGCTTAACAAACAACACCATAGTTACCTTCTTTTTTCTATACACATGCATTGTGATAGCCTTCAAAACCAACAAACAAACCAATATATATATATATATATATATATATATATATATATATTGAAAAAACAAAGGATGTTTACAAATGCATGGGCTCATCAGCAGAGAATGTGCAAACCGTTTCGTTTCTCTCCTGATGAGCCCATGCATTTGTAAATATCCTTTGTTTTTTCAATATATCATATTCACACTGTCGGATTAAGTTCCATTTTATTTCACACACACACACACAACACACACACACACACACGCATATATATATATATATATATATATATATATATATATAATATATATATATATATATATATATATAACTTCCAAACCGTCATCGCTTGATATTTTTATTTCAACCAAACTTAAAAAATGAGATTTCGTTGATCCCAAATCATCGTTTACTTATGAATCTTTGATTACCTCACACACATATACACACACAGACACACATACATGGACACAGAGACACAGACACAGACACACACACACACACACACACACACACACATATATATATATATTATATATATATATATGTATATATATATATATATATATATTGTGATAGAGTATGGTTATCACTAGCTGGTTGGGTGAGTTATATTTGGACCAACATTTTATGTTATTATTAGGAAAAGCTCAATTCCAGTGAAAAAGCTATCATACATATGAGAAATAAGTGCTTATTATTAGTCATAGAAATATTGTATCCATATACAAGAATATATATATATATATATATATATATATATATATATATATATATATTCTTTTTTGGGGTACCAGGTTTCTTGGTACAAGGTGATTCTAGGCTGGTCTTATACTCTACCAGTAGTTTGTTGTAGAGTTCAGGTTCCGGTTGAGAGCTCAATGCTTAATTTTTATAAACAGAGCAAATTTATTTGTGAATAAAAAGGCCCTAAAGAGCAGGGGTATCGTGATTATGGACCATTTCCACTCGTGGGTATCTGAGGCCCACCGAGCTTCTTCACACCACGTTTTTAGAGTGTGAATAAAATAAAAAAAACATGGTCTGAAGAAGCTCGGTGTGCCTCAGATACCCACGATTGGAAATTATCCATAATCACGATACCCCTGGTATATATATATATATATATATATATATATATATATATATATATATATATAATATAATGAATAGAGAATGAATGAGAAAATGAGAAAAGTATTGGCATGAAAAGGTGCTCAATGCTAATAAGCAGAGCAGATTTATAATCAATTGTGATATTATGGATTTGGACTCATTAACTTAAAGTTTCATGGTTATGCAATCAGAAAAAAAAAGGAAACATTTTTTTAAATCTCAACCATTTGACTCATCTAACGATTGCATAACCATGAGTTCTGAGTCCAAATCCATAATATTACAATTGACAATATATATATATATATATATATATTATATATATATATATATATATATAATATACATATATGAATATGATAAAATGAAAAAACAAAAGATGTTTACAAACTGAATGGGCTCATCATTTGCACACTCTCTCCTGATGAGCCCATTCAGTTTGTAAACATCTTTTTGTTTTTTTCATTTTTATCCTATTCATACTGTCGGATTAATTTCCATTTTATTTTCATATATATATATATATATATATATATATATATATATATATATATATATATATATACATAATTGAGGAAGATTAACGTAAACAATAAAAAGTTTTTGTAACATCGCGTTAATTTATTTATTGTCTCATATCATTCAGAATATTATTCATGCCGTCTTTTTTTCTATTATTATTATTTTTTCTGTTTTTTTCATTTAGTCCTTTTTTATTCGACCTTTGCTTTTATTTTAGTTTGACATTTGCAAACCCCAAACCACAAAGCTGTTGCATTATATATATATACATATATATAAATATGATTATATATATATGTATATATATATATGTATATATATGTAAATTCATTGCCCCATTTAGTGTCACTGTCAGTGAAAGACGTATTAGTTATGGGACATCGGCAAGAGATCGCCTAGGCCTCGCTCCTCGCGCCTTTTCGACCAGACGTGCAACGCAGCTGGACCATCGTTGCCAGCTAGTCTGCGAAAAAGATTACACTTCTAGATCCGATGACAGATAAAAATCAGTAGCAGTTTATTATATATATATATATATATATATGTATATATATATATATATATATATATATATATAAATAATGTGTGTATATATATTTGTGTGTGTTTGTATCATGAAAAAACTGACATCGCTTGTGTTCGAGTGACTCAGATAGTAAGAGATGGTAATATAAGATGAGAATATTTATTATTTCGCTCCTTGTGAGTTTTGCTGATGGTCTTTAATAGGGATCTAAGTGACAACAAGTCTCTACAGGTCTCCAGAACTCTTCTGAGTATTTTAGCCGATTTCAACAATGCAGTTCTTCCCCTGATTTCCAGTTAAGGCATTATTATTATTATTATTATTATTATTATTAGTATTATTATTATTATTATTATTATTATTATTATTATTATTATTTACTCCGTTTGAGTTTTCACATCAGCTTTAGCTGATGGTCTTTCACTGGAGTCTGAGTGACAGCAAGTCTCCTCAGGCCTCCAGGACTCTTCTGGGTATTCTGGCAGATTGAAGCAGTGCAGTGCTCTGAATGGTTTCAATCCTTCCTCTGATATCCAAACTTTCCAAACCCTTTTCTAATCCTTTTGGGACTGTTCCAAGTGCACCAACCACAATTGGTATCACTTTCACTTTCATATTCCATTATTATTATTATCATTATTATTATTATTATTATTATTTTCACTCTTTTTGAGTTTTTCACATCAGCGTTCGCTGATGGTATTTCAGTGGAGTCTGAGTGACAAGTCTCCTCAGGTCTCCAGGACTCTTCTGAGTATTCTAGCCGATTGCAAGCAGTGCAGTAATCTGGATGGTCTAATTATTCCTCTGATTTCTAGATCCTCTAGTCTTTTTTTCCAAGTTTTTGGGACCGTTCCAAGTGCACCAACTACAATTGGTATCGACTTTCATTCTCATGTTCCACAAGCTTTTCAATTATTATTATTATTATTATTATTATTATTATTATTATTATTATTATTATTATTATTATTAGTCATTGCCAGTTTTTCACACACCATCATTAGCTAGCAAATAAGGGACTACAAGCCTCCTCAGCTCTCCAGTATCTCCTCAGCTATCTGAGTAACATATATATATATATATATATATATATTATATATATATATATATGAATGAGGAAAAGGGGATTGGAATGAATCCGACAGAATGAGGTAAAATAAGGAATGAAAGAACAAAACTCAGACAAAAATGTGTAGTATATTTCGCTGGATTATATATATATATATATATATATATATATATTATCAAATGGTACACGATAATAACCTACTCGAGTTTCACCATCAAGATATTGATTAATTGCAGTTGATTGCACGTGTGTATTTTTTGCGATAAACCGTTTATCGCAAAAATACACACTTGCAATCAACTGCAATTAATCAATATCTTGATTAATACAGTGGATTTATCCCTGAAGATCCTTATGGTGAAACTCGAGTAGGTTATTACCGTGTTCCTTTTGATAATAAATTTGCTCTACTAACATATTGAGCACTTTATATTTGTTATATTGCTGTCTTATCATTGTGAAACTTGAATCAACTAACAACTGTGACCATTTTCACCGGTAAGTCATCTTTTCCACAAATACCATGTATATATATATATATATATATATATATATATATATATCTTAGAAAGGAAGGAAAAACTGAACACTGTAATTCCATAATAAATGTATTTCGACCAAAATTGGAGCCTATATAAATCTAAGTTAATTTAATATAGCTACCCAAAATCCAGTCTCATCAGATGGAAGATCAGGTTATAACCTTCCTTTCTAAGATAAATATTGCTCTGTATATAATCTAAAAAGTTTATTATACATTGAGCTCTCTTTAGTGATTTAAAGATTCACTGGATCATGCAATAATAATACAGTGTATCTTAAAAATCACATATAGAATCATCCCTCACTACCAAGTTTTGGATACCTCTTATATATATATATATATATATATATATATATATATATATATAAAGGGCAGTTGGTGTGTACGTATGTATGTATGTCTGTTCAGATGAAACTACGAAAATAAAACAATTAACGACAATGTAAATATTAAACATCACTGGTTCTTAAATTTTGAGCAAAAATTATGAAAATTTAATTTATATCCGAAGATATTTAAAGATTAACAAATACATAGAAATAGCATTGAAGTTCTAATTAAAAAATTCCAGCATTTGTAAATCTCAAAAATAAACAAATCAATACACCAGGTCTTTTTTCCTCACTTTGACCCAGGCGATGCTGGGTAGCCACTTCTAGTACAAATATAAAAAGAATTTGAATAATATATAGGTATGTCTGTGTTATCAATTAAGAACGCTATAAAAGTTGATTATTATATACAATAAGAATTCTTAAATAAGAATTTTTAATTATATATGTCTGGGCTGAAGTGTTAATTTAAATGTTTGATTAGGAAATAACAGTGAATATTGAAGCCGGTTTAAATGATTCGTGTGCCAGTTAAGGAAATCAAGAGAGAGAGAGAAGAGAAGAGAGAGAGAGAGAGAGAGAGAGAGAGAGAGAGAGAGAGAGAGAGAGAGAGTAACGTGTATACTAAGTGGATGTGCAAGAGAGAGAGGGGAAAGAGAGTGCGTGTGTGTGTGTGTATGTGTGTGTGTGTGTGAGAGAGAGAGAGGAGAAGATAGGGAGAGAGGGAGAGAGAGGGATGTGTGTGAAGACAGAGAGAGAAATTGTGAAAAGAATGAGAACATAGAATTGAAAGAGAAAGAAAATGAAAAAAGAAGAAAAAAGAGAGAGAGGAGGGAGAGAGGAGAGAGATAGAGAGTGTGGGGGAGGGTGAAGGGGGACAGAGAGAGCAATTGTGAAAAAGAATGAGAACTAGAAATGAAGAGAAAGAAAATGAAAGAAAAAGAGAGAGATAGGAGGGAGGGGAGACAGAGAAAGAGAGAGAGAGAGAGGATGGAGAAGAGAGAGAGAGAGAGAGAGAGTGGGTGATGGAGAGACAGAGAGAGAAATTGAGAAAAAGAAATGAGAACATAGAAATTGAAAAGAGAAAGAAAATAAAAAAGAAAAGAGAGAGGAGGGGTGGGAGGGACAGAGAGAAGAGAGAGGGCAGAAGAGAAACATGAGGAAGAAAAGAAGAGAGATATATGGAACAAAGGGGGATAAAGATAGAGAGTACAATATATATATATATATATATATATATATATAATATATATAAATATGTGAATTAAACATTTTTAGAAAAAACAAACAAATGATGTTATAGTTCGCTTACAGAAATCTGTTTCGACCTTTTATTAAAGCGGTCTTCATCAAGAGCGAAATATTTATGATGGAGAGACGGAATAAGTAAACCGTTACAAACAGGAGGGGTACAAACGAACGTTCATGTTCGGAGTCGGAATTTTTTTAAATTTTGAAAATGCGTATTCTGTGTTAAAAATAAAATAAATTTTATTTTTTTAAAATCAGAAGCATTATAATCCACAAAGAAAACTCAAAAGAGTTTGTTGTAAATCTTATTATAATGGAGATTGTGTGTTTTTCTGTCTGTAACCGAAACTATATTCCTACTCAAGTCACAATTCTCTTAGTTATTTACGTCACATTCTCTATGATTTTATTTTTTATCTAAATCTCAATTATTAATAAAATTGTCTTACATTATCAATACTGTTAACTATGTCTACATACTGACTACATGCAATTATATTTATATATACAACAAAATAGCGGTTTACAGTGTGAACGGGAAGGCTAATTTGCATATTAATATTAAAAAATCGAATTTAATAAATATGTGCTTAGTATTATTGATTTCTAACTGTTTGGTTTTATTTTAATGAATATAATCAAAGATCTCTTCAATGAATCTTAAATGAAATCCATTAACAAGAGAAAATAACTGTAAGTTTATTCTTTACTTCCTCTTTTAACTAAATACTTAAATTAGAAAAAATAACAATGAAAGACGAGAGTGATGGAAGAGTAAGTTTCAGTTGTTCCATTTTTTATTATACTCCCTCTGTTTCAAATCTTTTATTATACTCCCTCTGTTTTAAATCTTTTTATCTGTATTCTTATTTAGTTTCATTAGCCTTTCTAATTTAATACATTTTATTACATTAAAACTAAAAAATACTTGCACCCGGAGGGTGCATATATTTGCTAGTATATATAAAAAATGTATAGAAAGTATCAAACATTTCCGGAGGTTAATAATATCTACAACACTGCGGATTTGTCAACATTACAAATCCTTTGAAAACTTCCATCTTTCTTCAATTGTGCTGTGGACTTTAAAACTTGTTTTTTTTTTTTTGTGTGGCTGGAATCATGAACATTTTTGATACTTTACTCCACGGACCGGCACAAGTCGGGCGGACCGGCTATGAGTAGCACTGCCTTACATTATATAATATCTCTTTCACTTAACTTCTTTTTTTTAAAATGATGGATTTGCGTGGAAGCTCAAGTATGTGTAAAGAGTTCGTTAGTTCATTTTTTAAAATATCCAATAAAAAATAATAACAATACAATCGTCTCTCTCTCTCTCTCTCTCTCCTCTCTCTCTCTCTCTCTCTCTCTCTCTCTCTCTCCTCTCTTCTCTCTCTCTTGTTAATTTGGTTTATTTTTTGTTCAACTTCCGGTTCCTCTTTTCTGGTTGATCAGTCTTGTTGATAAAGCCATTAAAATCTCCTTAACATTCCGCTCGAATCAATCTTTGTCTAAGACACTCAAATTTCAATATTATCTTTATTAGAGAATTCTTGTGTCTTTTAAACTCTCCACGTACCCCCCCTCTCTCTCTCTCTCTCTCGCTCTGTTTTCTCTCCCTCTGTCTCTGTCTCGGTCTCTGTCCTATCTCTCTCTGTCTCTCTCTGTCTTTCTCTGTCTTTGTCTCTCTCTCGTTCTCTCTGTCTTCCTGTACCCCCTCTCTTTCTCAGTATTTTCTTTAATATATTTCTCATTATCTTCAACTTCTCACTTTCGCAAGTTCTCTCTTCCCATACTTTCACATTCTGTCTGTCTGTCTGTCTGTCTATCTGCCTGTCTGTCTGCCCCCCTCTCTCTCTCATGTTTAATATATTTCTAAGTATTTTCTACAACATCTCACTCTCTAAAGTTCTCTCTTTATATTATTTCCCTCTCCCCCTCTTTCTCTTAATTTATATCTATTATTTGCTTCCCTCTCTCTCTCATTTTCCATGTGCCTGTGTTTCTCTCTCTCTCTATTTCTATTTCTATTTCTCTCTCTCTCTATCTATCTATCTATCTATGTAGACTGCAAGTCCACTGGTAGCACACATTCAACCACTCACGCAGTTGCAGATAACATTTTTAAAAGTGGACACTACGCCATCGTCTTTAGTAGACGGAAGGATGCCAACAAAAATATTTTTAAAGTACGGCAAACGTACATATAATCTAAAATTGGCAATATACTTCTAAATCGCTCTTGGCAAATTCTCTAGACCAGTGTTTCTCATAGTCGGTCCATCGAACCGGTGCCTGTCCGTAGAGTACTACCTCTTGATCAGCATGGGTCATACATGATTTTAAAAATTATTTGCAGGTATAAAGTACGGCAAACGTACATATATACTAAAATTGGAAATATACTTCTAAATCGCTCTTGGCAAATCATCTCGACCAGTGTTTCTCATAGTCGGTCCATCGGAGCGGTGCCGGTCCGTAGAGTACTGCCTGTTGATCAGCATGTGCCACACACGATTTAAAACATTTTTTACGGGTATAAAGTACGGCAAACGTACATATAATCTAAAATTGGAAATATACTTCTAAATCGCTCTTGGCAAATCCTCTCGACCAGTGTTTCTCATAGTCGGTCCGCCGGACCGGTGCCTGTCCGTAGAGTTCTACCTGCCGATCAGCATGTGCCACACATGATTTTTTAAACTTTGCATAGTTTTAGAGTACGGCAAACGTACATATAAACTAAAATTGGAAATATCCTTCTAAAAATATCAAATTTGTTCATTTTCTACTCTTAATCACGATGTCTATTTTAACATCTTTTTACCTACGTTGTTCTATAGAAGCCTAATTTCATTTTGTAAATTTCAGCACCGCCACCTTGGTCTGAAAAAAAGAAAAAAGAAAGAAAGAAAAAAAAGAAAGAAAGAAAAAAAGGGCAGCTATTGAGTGCAAGTCTTCGCTAATTTTGGAAACAAACTTAACATACGTGGCACTCTCTTCTATCGAGCCAAAACTTGACAAATAAGAAGCAGTCTCACTGTTCCCATTGAGTGTATACAGGAGGATTAGTTTATATTGATGATAAATTTCTGTATTAAATAAAGCTAATTTTAACATGCCTGCATAAATCCTTTTTTTTATTCTAAGCTTAACAAATTAATTATTTTATACACTGGTTCGATCAAAAAGTCAACCGGTCAGCAACTTCCAAAAGTTTGAAAAGTATTGATCCAAGGGACAACTTGAACAAATACGTAGAGCATAGAACATTTTATATACCGACAGAAAATGAAATTGCCGACCCTGGAATAACTGTACAAGTTTCGAACCAATGACATAAACATATGTCTCTCTTTCTTTCTTTCTTTCTTTCTTTCTTTCTTATTATATTTTTTCTGTGTAGCATGTCTTTTCTTCCCTTTCTTTCTTTACAATAAAAACGAAATGGCCCATTATCTAGCTGAGGTGACAACATTCATAAGCAATAAGAATTCGGCGGATAAGCAACATTAGATAATCAGGATTTACATTTTGGAATTCCATCTTAGACGATTTGGACGGTCTCATTTTTAACATGAAGGTGTTGAAAGATGATAATGGTTGTACAATTAAGACAACTAGATCAGTTTACCAAATCTTTGCGTTGAGTTGGCAGGGACCGGTATCAAACCTGAAACCTTGCGATCCCTGGGCGGATGCTCTACCGACTGAACTAAACCGGCCCTTTGTAAGTAGTAAATTCGTCGTAATGGCCTACTGTCGGTATCAGACGGGTAACGAAAGAGTCTATTCTAGGTATACCCAAAATTGACCTAAAATCCGTTTTTGACCAAATGAATTTAGCAAAATGAATTAAGTGACCTGAAAAAAATTAGAAAGTTTTGAAATAAAATAAATAATGCATTATAAAAGTTTATTCATTGATAAATCAACACTGAAAATTTCATTAAAATCTGATAATTCTCTGATTTTTGGTAAATTATTTTCTGTAAGCCTACAGAAAATAATTTACCAAAAATCAGAGAATTATCAGATTTTAATGAAATGTTAATGCATTATATATTTTATTTCAAAACTTTCTAATTTTTTTCAGGTCACTTAATTTTGACCCCCCCCTTATTTTGGGGGTGTAAAATCTCGGTAAGTTGTTCCTGGTTTGATATTAATTACAGATAAAAAAGATAAAAGACCGAAGTTGTAAATAGAAAAAAATTTAATGGAATATTTTATAAGAAAATAAGTACTGAAAATCGGAAAATAAAATGTAAAAAAAAAAAAATAAAATAAATAAATTTGTTTTAGATTACTTTTTTACTTATTTCGATAATTATTTAATTGGCTATTATCTTATAAAAGAAAAAATATACATCGATATTTTTCTGCTTAAAAGAAGGGGGGTTACATTTTCAGTAGAGTTTTTCTTCCAAACGTATACTTTGTTTGACTAAAATAAGGTTTGCATTAAATAAATATTTATTTCTAGAATCTAAAAATATAAGATTTTAAACTTAACATCAGAATATTTTTATTTTAAATGAATTTTATATATTAATTTTTCATAGCAAAAATATTTGATTAGAGTTTTGAAATAAAATAACTGATGCATTATAAAATTCATTAATTGATAAATCAATACTGAAAATTTCATTAAAATCGGATAATTCCGTGATTTTTGGTAAAAATTTTTGCAAACGTGAATGTTACATTAAATTTGTAAACAAGCCATTACAAGCCATTTAAAAAGAGCCAACATGGCCGATCGGATCGAAATTGACAAAAAATCCTTTTAAATGTATTAAAAATAAATTACATATATAATGATATTTTTCCTTTTTTAATGATGGTCATTATGTTACTACTTATCGTTTTAGACAAAAGTTTGACCTTAAATAATAGATTTAATTCATTCTAATTCGATTTAATTCATTCTAATTCGAATTTTTGGGACTTTTACGGCAACTCCGGCGGCCATATAAAGTCAGATTTGAGCAGAAATTGAACAAAAAATCACTTTAAATGTATTAAAAATAAATTACATGTGTAATATTATTTTGGTTTTCTTTACTGATGCTCATTATGTTACTACTTTTTGAAGGAGACACAAATTTGACCTTAAATAATGGATTTAATTAATTTTAATTCGTTTCATTATTGACCGAAAAAATCGTTTTAAATGTATTAAAAATAAATTACATGTGTAATATTATTCTGCTTTTTTATAGTGATACTCATTATGTTAATACTTTTCGACTTAGACAAAAATGTAAACTTAAATAATCGATTTAATTAATAGGGCCGGGTTAGCTCAGTCGGTAGACCGTTCGGCTAGAAACCACAAGGTTCCTTGTTTGATACTGGTCCTCGCCAACTCAGCGTATAAGGAGCTGATGGTAGGTGTGGCGTTCCACTTCAGACGCAAAAACAATCTCCTTGGTCTAGCGCTACTGAGAAGGTGATAGACTCCCTCGCTGATTGGCTGATATACCGACATTAAGCCGCCCTGACGACTTAACTTAACTAATTCGTTTTTAAAATGAAATTTGGGTATACGCGAGACCTTCTCCAAATCGTCCTCTGTTTCAATGCTCTAACGCTTGGGCTAATTCCTGGATCAGACTTCATTTCTTCCTAAGCTGTAAAAAACCCAGAAAGAGCAATCGTTTCAAGCGGTTAGATTGTTTACACGATCCCCCAGGGGGGGTGGGGTCAGTTTTATGTTCAGGCCATTGACTGGTTTCCTGAAAACGTCTCATATGTCCCTGGAGACCAACTTAACCCCCTCCTCACCGGTTCACCCGTGTTATAGATTCCTAAGGTTCATCTATCATTGCTGGTTTTACATGGTGGTTTTGACCCGGCCTCTGAAGTGACGTCCCTTGTCTTTAAAATCAATTAGTATAACTTGTTACACTGACCCCCGGCGCCCGGTAACCGGATAGGCCCTTAATGGGTAAAGCGGCTATCGGACTTGGGTTTTCATCGACTGGTCAATCACAAATTGTTCTGGTTAGTTGGAAAACAGCAGTTAATGGGTTAAGGAAGGAGGAGGGCGCTGTTAACACAACTTGGGTGTTTTTTCTGTTACTGTTTTTCTTGCTTTCTTTCTTTCGTCCTTTATTTCTCTTTTTTTTCCTTTTTTTTTTTTTTTTTTTTTTTTTTTTCTTTTCTATGGCTGATATTTTGTAATTCGAGTCGTTCAATTTATTTATTTTTCGCTCAGCTTAGATTTCGCTTATAATTGTTTAAATTCTTTCTTTCTTTCTTTTTTTTCTTTCTTTCTTTCTTTTTCTTTTTTCATTTCTGTCTTTATTTCCTTTCTTTCTTTCTTTTATTCTATCTTTCTTTTTATTCTTTCTTTTCTTCTTTCTTTCTAGTCTTCTTTCTTTTTTATTTATTTTCTTCTTTCTTTCTTTCTTTCTTTCTTTCTTTTTTCGTTTCTGTTTTTATTTCCTTCTTTCATTCTTTTCTTCTATCTTTGTTTCTTTGTTTCTTTACTTCTTTCTGTCTTTCTTTCTTTCTTTTCTTCTTTCTTTCTATCTTTTTTCTTCCTTCGTTATTTCCTTCCTTCTTTTTTTTCTTCTTTCTTACCTTTTTTTTTGTATTTTGTCATTTGACTCGTTCAATTTATCTATTTTTCTCTCAGCTTAGATTTCGCTTATAATTGTTTAAATTCTTCCTTTCTTTCTCTCTTTCTTTCTTTCTTTCTTTCTTTCTTTCTTTTTAACCTTTTTTACTTCTTTTTCTTTTGTCACTTTCCTTCCTTACTGCTTCTATCTACTTTTCCCCAAAAGTTTAGATACCAGGTCAGAACAGTTGGAAATCAGAGGAAGAATTGAGACTATCCCTACATTATTAAAATCGGCTAGAATACTCAAAAGAATCTGAGAGACCTGGGGAGATTTGCTGTCACTCAAACTCCAGTGAAAGACCATAAGCTTAAGCTGGTGCGAAAAAATCCCAAGGAATGAAAGAATAAAATAAATAAATATTATATATAAATATACCTATAGTAAATGGTGCACAAAGAACGTTCCCAAAAAGCTAGGAATAAAAGACTAGAGGAACGGGGAAATCAGAGGAAGAATTGAGACCATCCAGACAACAGCATTGCTAAAGTCAACTAGAATACTCTGAAGAGTTCTGGAGACCGGGGGAGACTTGTTGTCACTCAGACTCCAATGAAAGACCATCAGCTAACTCTAATGCGAAAAACTGATAATAATAATAATAATAATAATAATAATAATAATAATAATAATAATAGTTTTCGATTCTTCCACTGATTTCTAATTGGGCGAATTATTTTCTTTCTTTCTTTCTTTCTTTCTTTCTTTCTTTCTTTCTGTCTGTATTTTTTCTTCCTTCTTTATTTCCCCACTTCTTTCTTTTCTTCTTTCTTATCTTATTCCTTTCTTTTTTCTTTACGTACAAGGTATGTCAAAAAAGTATCGAGATTTTTATACTTTTTGACACACCTTGTATTCTGAAAAAAATTAGATCCATCTGTTTTTCTTTCTTTCTTTCTTCTTTCTTTTTCTTTCTTTCTTCTTTCTTTTTCTTTCTTTTTAATTCTTTCTTTTTGCTTTCTTTTTTAATTCTTTCTTTTTTCTTTTTTTTTTCTTTTTCTTTCTTCTTTTTTCTTTCTTTTTAATTCTTTCTTTCTTCTTTTTTCTTTCTTTTTAATTCTTTCTTTCTTCTTTTTTCTTTCTTTTTCAATATTTCTTTCTCTTTCTTTCTTTCTTTGTCTTTCTTTCTTTCTTTCTCTTTCTTTCTCTTTTTTTCTTTTTCTTTCTTTCTTTCTATATTTCTTTCTCTTATTCATTTATCTATTTATATTTCATTCTACTTTCTTGGTTTTCTTTTTCTTTCCGGTTAGTTTTTGTGATAATCTTTAAAATTCTTCTTTATATATTTATTTATCTATCTATCTATCTATCTGTCAATTTTTTAAAAATTATATACTTTTTTTCTTTCTTTTCTTATTGTTTTCATCTCTTTTATTTATTTATTTACTTTTCCTATTTTTCTTCTTCCCGAACAATACAGATGATCGCGAACACTAGGGCCACCTGTCAATCGAATGCTAAAGAAATCTGAAACTTTCGTTTGTTCACCATAAGGAAAAGGAAAAATAAAATGATGGAATCTTTTGTGATCGCACACCATTAAATATTCGGGGGGAAAAAACATCAACATAATAAATATGCTTTGAGGAAAGAACAAGATGAACGAGGAGTGTCGAGTAAGAGAAAAGGGAATAGATCAATGCGAACTGGTACAAGATTAAATGAAGAAGGGGAAGGAAGCAAGTGGAGATGGCGAGGGGAGGGATGTATATATATATATATAATATATATATATAATATATATTTGGACACCGATATATATTATATATATATATATATATATATAATAT
The DNA here is from genome assembly GCA_023376005.1 of Doryteuthis pealeii. Taxonomy (NCBI): domain Eukaryota; kingdom Metazoa; phylum Mollusca; class Cephalopoda; order Myopsida; family Loliginidae; genus Doryteuthis; species Doryteuthis pealeii. Next base: position 24,839,988 of record CM042170.1, on the reverse strand, counting down.
ATGTATCTATATATATAGACATTAATATATATATATATATATATATAATAATATATATATAATAATATATATAAACAAAATCTAATGAGTGCAGACGACCTACTATAGTTTTCGCTTAATGCTCCTTCAGGGCTAAGATCTGAACTCTCACGCAAGGATTTACCAACACAGCTTGTATACTATATATAATAATATATATATATATTTAGTATAGACACCGATGTATATCTATCTATCTATCTATAAGTTATATATATATATATATATAATATAATAGACATCGATATATATATATATATATATACTTAATATAGACACCACCCGATGTATATCTATCTATCTATCTATTCTATCTATATATATATATATATATATATATATATATATATATTATATATATATTATATATATATATATACACCGAGTAATATATATACATATATAAATATGTGTACTATACTATATAGACACTGTGTTTCGAACGTTTACATCTCATCAGTGTGGATAATATATATATATATATATATTATAATATATAGTATAATATATATATATATATATATAATATATATAGAAAGAGACAGAGAGACAAGGAGAGAGAGAAGAGACGAGAGTCCCCCTAACGTAATAATTATAACAAACTGGACTAAGACCTAAATAGAAACTAATTGCGCGCACAACTACCATTGCGAAATACAGAAATGAAAACCAAAACAAAAATTTATAACTTACGAATTTCAAAAGAGATACGCGCGTGTACACGCGTGGGTTGTGTTGTTGTGTGTGTGTGTGTGTGTTGTGTGTAAGAGAGAGACGAAGAGAGAGAGAGAGAGAGAGAAAAGAGAGAGAGAGAGAGAGATTAGTAGAAAAAAGAGAGAAGCACGCCGTGTCTGTGTATGTGAGAGAAGAGAGAGACAGAGAGAGACAGAGAAAAGAGAGAGAGAGAGAGAAGAGAGAAGATATGCGCACGAAATGAGAAGCTAGAGAACTTGTTTGAGAGAGTGACAATTTGATAAGAATAATGATAAATATATAAAACAAAAGAAAAGTAGAGAAGAGAGGAGGGGGGGGGAGAGGATTTCCATAACGTAAATGTGTATACAGATACATTACTAAGGCGTAACTGGGAACTCCAAATCGCATACACAAAATAACAAAATGAAGAGCAAACAAAAATTTAGTAATGTCAAGAATTTCAAAAAGGGAAGCAAAGCTGGAAACAGAGCCAGAGAGAGAGAGAGAGAAGAGAGAGAGAGGAGAGAGAGAGAGAGAGGTGAGAGAGAGAGGGAGCAAGAGAGAGAGAGAACGTTAAAGAGTTTTGAAGAGAGATCTTGAGAGAGTGAGAAGTTGAAGCATTACGTAGAAACATATGAATTAGACAGAGACAAGAGACAGAGAGTGGAATGACTGATGAATAGCCTTGCTTGCTGATACGATGGATGATGTAATATGAGTGAAATAGTGGAAGAGTGAACTTGGAGAGAGTGAGACTAGAAGATAATGAGAAATAGTAACTAAACAAAAGACTGATATGAGAAAGAGAGAGACAGAGAGAAGAGAGAGAGAGAGAGGAGAGGAGAGAGAGAGAGAGCAGGAGAGAAGAAAAGCAGGTATTCCACAAGTATAATATTGCGATAACAAAAACAGATTAAGCGGGCAGGGTACGATCCTGATGTCCGGGGGACCCATTGCTCGTACAACCCAAGAATAACACCAAAATTAGCCAAGAAAAAATAAAACTAATATATACATATATATAAATATATTAATGGTTAAATATATAAAGAAAGAGAGGGGGAGAGAGAAATGAGGATTATGAATGAAGGATGAATGATGATGATAATTATGTGAAAATAGTAGGAGAGGGTACGGTGAGAGAGAGAAAAGTGAGATATATGAAATATTATTTAAAAAACAAATAGACTGATATATATATATATGTAAATATAATATACTATATATTAGTGATACAATATAGAATAATATATTGTTGATAATATTTATGATTTCAAACGATACTTCATAAACTTCAAGTTTCTTTGTGGTTATGAGCTCCCCAAGTCATCAGATGAGAAGTGGTTGAAAGAATGTCAAAGTGAACCAGTCGTGAATGGTAAGAAATCTATATATAATATATATAATATTATATATATATTATTATAATATATATATATAGGAGAGAGAGAGAGAGAGAGAGAGAGGAGAGTTAGGAGAGGAGAGAGAGAGAAAGAGAGAGAGAGGAGAACGTAAAGAGTTGGGAAAGAGAGATGCTTGAAGGAGAGAGTGAGAAGTTGGGGATAGACGTACAAATATTAAGATTAGAGAGAGGAGGAAAAAGAGAGAGAGAGAGAGAGAAAGAGTGAGAGAGAGACGAGAAGAGAGAGATGATTATTGATGAGATGATGATGAATGATTAGAATAATTATTGTGATAGTAGGAAGTGACTTTGAGAGAGGAGAGAAAGTTTGAAATATGAATATATCAAACAAAGACTGGATATATTATATATATATATATATATATAATAAATAATATATATACAGAGAAGAGAGCAGAGAGAGAGAGCGTGAAAGAGTTGGAAGAGATGATCTTGAGAGAGTGAGAATTTGGGGAATAGACGTACAAATATAAGATTAGCAGAGAGAGGAGAGAGAGAGAGGAGAGAGAGAGAGAGAGAGAAGAGAGAGAAGAGAGAGGGTGGGTATTCCCTAACGTAAATGTGTTTACATTAAACAGACTAAGCGTACTGGGGACCCAATTGCGCCACACAGACACAAGATACACCAAATAAACCAAGAANATATAAAAGGATAGACGGAAAAGAAAGAAAGGAAAGAAAGAATGAATATAAAGAAATTGATGTAAAAAAAGAAGGAAGCGAAGGAAGGAAGGAGTAGGACCATAAAGAGATAGAAGAAAGAAAAGAAAGAGGGAGGGGGGAGAATGAAAGAAAGAAAGAAAGGAAGAGAAAGAATGAATATAAAAGATTGATGAAAAGTAAAGAAAGAAGAAATAGATATAATAAATTTACGAAAGAAGAGAAGAAGAATATAAAAGATAAGAAAGAAGACATGATAGAAGGAAGAATGAGAAAAAGAAGATAAGAAAAAAGAAAAAAGAAAAGAAAATAGATATAAAGGGATATACGAAAGAAAAGAAGATGAAGAAGAAAGAAAGATGATGAGATTAGAATGATGAGAGAATAATATGGATCGAGAAGAAGAAAGAATGAGAGATTAATGAAAATTGGTAAGAGAAGAAGGAAGGAGGAAGGAGAGACATAAGAGATAGAATGAAAAGAAGAAAAAAAAAAGAAGAAGAGAGATAAGAAAATGGAAAAAGAAATGATGAAAGAAAGAAAGAAAAGAAATAGATGATAAAGATAGTACGAAAAGAAAGAAGAAAAAATCAAGATAAAAACATTGAAAAATTATGAACGCAGAAAGAAAGAAAGAATAATAGATATAAAGGGATAGATGAAAAAAGAAAGAAGAGAAAGGAAGAATGAGATATAAGAAAATTTGATTGAAAAGAAAGAATGAAAGAGAAGAGAAGAACCGAAGAAGGAAAAGATATAAAGGGATATAGAGAAGAAAAGAAAGAAGAAAGAAAGAAGAAAGAATGAGATATAAGAAATTGATGAAAAGAAAAGAAAGAAAGAAAGATGATATAAAGAATATACGAAAAAGAAAGAGAAAGAAGATGAGATATAAAGAAAATTGATGAAAAAGAAAAGAAAGAAAGAGAGGCATAAAGAGATATTATGAAAAAGAAAGAAGAAAGAAAGAAGGAGAAATGATTATAAGAAATTGATGAAAAAAATAAATAAAGAAAGAATAGAGATATAAAAGATAGATCGTAAAGCAAGAAAGAAGAGGAAGAAAGAAATTGAGAAAAGAAAGAAAGAAAGAAGAAAGAATAAATAATGAAATGATATGATAATAAATGAAAATATATATAACCAATGATCAAAGGGAAGAAAGAAAGAAAGATTGAAGAAATAAAAGAAAGAGAAGATAAGATAGGATGAAGAAGAAAGAGGATAAAGAAGAAAAAGAGGATATAAAACGATGAAAGAAGAGAAAGAAAGAAAGAAAGAAGAAGGACGAAAGAAATGACGAATGAAGAGAAGAAAAAACGAAGAAAGAAAAATAAAGATAAAAACGAAGAAAGAAAGAAGAGAAAGGAAGTCTTTTTTCATTTTACTAACCTTGGCAAAAAGTATATGCAATTACTTGACGTTTTATAAACAGTAAATAAATAATAAACATAAGACACCAAATACTTCTGCGTTTATTGAGCCTGAATATTCTAGCTTTAATCATAATACCTTAATCGATTTGAATTAATTTGGATTAGCATTTTTTTTTTCCCAAAACTTTTTGTGGGGTTTTTGAAGGGTAAAAATAGACAAACAGACTGGTAAAAATGATACAAATGTATTTGAACAACAAAGGAGTAGAAAATTACAGAAAAGAAAGTGGAGATTGCGTCCGACCATACAGTTACGAGCTGACTCGCATCTGCTTCGTTCGTCAAAGCCACAATAGTTTCCTGCTACTTATAGTAAATTCCATTTAATGTCGGCATAGGTTATAATCACTATAACACAAACTAAGCAAGGAAATTGAAGAACAAATCATGCAATGCATATATAAATAATTATATATATATAATAATATATTATATAATATGTATTTATTATTTGGGAATAAAAAGGCCTTAAATACTAGTGGTATCGTGGTTATGGACCATTTTCACACTCGCGGAGTAATGCTCCCACGAGCTTTCTCAGACCACAGAATATTATGGTCTGAAGGAAAGCTCGTGGGCATTACGCGAGTTGGAAATGGTCCATAACCACGATACCATGGTATGTAAGGCCTTTTATTCCCAATAATTTTGCTCTGTTTACAATAATTAAACATTGAGCTCTCATACGAAACGTGAACTCTACAAACAAACTACTGGTAGAGGAATTAGGACCCGCCTAGTAATCACCTATGATACCAGAGAAAGCTTGGTACCGTCCTACCGAAAGCACATATTATAATATACTATATATATATAGTATATATATATATATATATATTACTAGTTATATACTAGGAATAGTTATATGCTGGTAGGTTGGGGTCTGCTATAAGAGAGATGCGGATTGGGACACTCCTATAGGTGACTGAGGGTCTTGACATGACCCGCACATTGGCCTTTCCGACCGTCCACTAGCCTACTTGAGGTCTAAAGATGAATGTGTTGGCATGCATGAGCTGCTATCCACCAGGATTCGCGGACTTAAGCATCGACGGGGCGCCAACTACAATGTCAACAGGTAGTTCTCAATGGGGGCTGCTACGTCTCTACAGAGGTGCAGTCGGTATTTTTTCTGTTTGAGTCGGCAAGGCGTGGTCGCTTTGGAGATTCATGGAGCAAATCATACATACAGCATCACAACACTTTCATGCATATATACGCACACGTTTAGCATGTATTCATACACACAGGCTTGCATACACATACGCACACGTGTTGATATGTGTACATACATAGGTAGCGAAATTTCGTATATATATATATAATACAGGCGCGGTGCGTGTAATGGGTTAAAGTCATGGAAATGGAATTCGTCGCCCGGAGTTTCAATGGCCTGGCTGGGTATTGCATTTCGCTTAGGCACTAATACCCTTAGGGAAAAAGGTATGCATCGTTACTTCCCACCAGCTATGGGAAATAGCATGGCAGACTGGCTCTTTAACCTTATTAGCGAACGCAGTCTAGGAAGGGAAAAACTTGAATTCAAACTGTTGAACTTCGCTTAAGAAATATGACCCTTGTTCGCATCCTGCTCGTCCTGGGAGGGTTTGGATAAATATAGGTATATACTTAATATATAATATATATACATATATATATATTCGTACATACTGACATATGGGATGCACTTGCAACTTACGAAAACCTTGTGACACTGGTCCCCTTCGGATAATTTTGAAATTGGGCCTCACCCTCACATTACCTTATTAATATACGCAAGAGGAATCAATTTGACCCCGGCGACCGCCCCCAAATTTACTTGGTCATTTCTAAAACTGCCCCGCTTTTTCTTTTGTAGACCTGAATCTCCGTGAAAGGAACGAAAAAAAATCTTAGAATATAAAAATCCAAGTTGAATTCTTTAATGAGGTGCGACCAGGATTTCCAAAAAGTCTTTGAAAGTCAAAAAATAAAGAAAAAGTTGTTTTAACTTTCTCCTTTTCTTGCTTCTTTATTTTAATTTAACTTTAAGAAGAAGGAGAAGAAGAGAAAAAACTGAAGAAGCAAAAAATGAAACTGTTGTGGAAGGGGAGGGGGTAGGAGTTTGTCCTTTGCAGGAATGCATCATCATAATCACCATTTCATCGGGAGTTTTTCAAATATTTGCGGTATTTTTCTATTTCTGCATTGCTTAATAAATACAGAGCCGTCCAAAAGTTAAAAATTAAATTGGTTAAATTCGACTTAAGCGGACCTAAATTTCCATCACCATCGTATGTCCAACTCGCCGAAAGAAAAAAAACCAAAAATAAAGGATACGAATTTAATAACATTTTCAGTGTTGATACATTAATGAATAAAAAGATATAATGCAGCGTTATTTATCTAAAAACTGTTACATTTTCTCAGTTCAGTTAACTTAGAACAATACTTATCTTGAGACGTAACACAGAATTCTCAAGATACGTAGTTTCAAAGTTAACTTTTGTGGTTCTTATCTAGGTCTTTGCTAAATTATATACTCCAGCCTCATCTTAAAAAATCATTACAAAATAAGTGTTTTTCCTTTTATGACTAATTGTCGATATCAGCCTGGAGGCCAGGGAGTCAATCGCCCTTTTTACTAGGCTAGAGCCATTGTTTGGTTTATCTTAATGAATATGTGCAAGAATCTTGGTAATAAATTTTAAAGAAAATCTATTAACAGAAAAATAAATGTAATTTTAATTCTTTACTTTTAAGCAAAATAGTTCAATTAGGGAAAATTATCAATGAAAGACGGGCAGTGATGGAAAAAAAAAAGTTTCAGTTGTTCATTTATGATTATGCCCCAGCTCTGTTGAAATCTTTTTATCGTGTATTCTTAGTTATGTTTTCTGTAGCCTTTCTAATTAATAGTAATATTCATTGCAGTAAAACTTAAAACTTTCACCCGAAGCGTGCTTATATTTTGCTATTCATGAAAAGAGACCAAGGCTTGCTCCTTATTTACATACGCACAAAGTTTATATTATCCTACCACAAAAGAAAGAAAAAAATCGGAGAAATTAAACACTTATTCTAGTTTTTAAAAAATACAAACTGATAAATAAGTTAGATAGTCGTCGGGCGGCCTAATTCGGTATCGGCCAGACAGTGAGGGAGTCTATCCCCTTTTTCACTAGCGCTAGACCAATGATATTATTTTAGCATCTGAGGTGGAGCGCCACACCTAACATTAGCTCCTCAGCTTTAACCGCACAGATCTGTGCTACTACATTTCGCTGAGTTTGGCGAGGACAGCGTATTCGAATCCAAGAACCATGTGATTCCTAGCCGAACACTCTTACCGACTGGCACTACAAATAATGAAACCTAAGTTATGAAGTGATTATAACTGAAATACTTATTTTAATTCTCTTTTATCTGAAGCTGAATTTCGTACTTAATGTATGGAGTCACTTGGTGTAAATACAATAATGTTTCTTAAAATTTTAAAGAATTTTTAGTAAAAAACTAAAAATTTTAACCCTCGTGGAATTTAAAATTACATTTCCCTGTGTGGCATTCAGTGGTCAGTCTAAATGAGCGAGGTGGCAGTGCAAACTGTTCATTTTGTCAATACAGGTGTATCTTTGGATGTACCCTCTCTGTAGAAATAAACTCTCTCATAAATGCTAAACGAGAGCAGAAAAAAAGAAGATATTTCGAATATCCGGCCCTCGCCAACTCAGCGTAATGAGTTGCACAGGATCTGTGCGGTAAGTAAGAGCGCTGAGGTAGGTGTTGCGGCTCGCAACCTCAGACCGAAAAAATATCTCCCTCGTCTAGCGGCCAAGTGAAGCAGGGAATAGACTCCCCGCTGATTGGCTGATCCGACCTTAGGCCGCCCTGACGACGTTACTACTTAGTCTCAAAGCCCGGGTGAGCCGTCTGCAAAAATCCTAAAGAATTTTATGCGCTTCATCCCTGTGCTTACTCATTCGCTGATTGGCGAGGCCGGTATCGAACAAGACCTGCTGACTCCTAGCCGAACGACTCTACGACCTGAGCTAACCCGGCACCTAAATATTGAAACCTAATGTTAATGAATGATTTATAACGGAAGATAACTTATTTTAATTCACTTTTATCTGAGGCTGAATCCTCCCCCCCCCTCCCAGTAGCTTAATGTATGGAGTCCACTTGGTGTAAATAAATACTCTAAATTAGGAAATAGTACTAATACTACGTGCATTAAATTACATTTCCCTGTTGTGGCATGTATGCTGGTCAGTCTAATGACGAGGGGGGGAGGTTCAAACTGTTGCATTTGTCAAATGAACAGGTGACTATTCTTTTCGGAGTTGACGCCTTCTGTAGAAAATAAACTCGTCCTCGAAATTCTAACTAAACAGAGCAGAAGAAAAGATAGATATTTCAATACTGTGGTCAGTTAAACAACCCTTACAATAATAAGCGATCCGCACAGCCTCCTCAAAAACGAAAATGCACGTGCTACAAACAAGAGTTGGTACGAACCGAAGGAGCCACCCTCACAGCGTTACCAACAGACGTATTCATCAAGCTTAACGAGCTAACCTTTCACCTTAGCTTAAAAGCCATAGCCCAGACATATATATATATATATATATATATATATATATATATATATATATATAATATATATATAATATATTCCCTTATATTTATATATATATATATGTATGTATAATATATATATATATATTATATAATAATAATTATATAGATTCCCATTTATATATTATGTAATACTAGCAAATATATGCACCCTCCGGGTGCAAGTATTTAAGTTTTAATGTAATGAAAATATCGTATTAAATTAGAAAAAGTCTAATAAGAAGGCAGATGAAAAAGATATGTACAGAGTGGGTATAATAGAAAATAGAAAATGAAATTACTCTTCCGTCACTCCGTCTTCATGCGTCTGGAATTTTACTTATTAACTATTTAGTTAAATTAGGAAATTTAAAGAATAAAATGACAGTATTTTTCTTGGTAATGATTTCATTTAATTCAATTGAGAGATTTTTGCTTATATTCATTAAATAAAACCAAACAAATTAGAAATCAATAAATTTAACTAAGCACATATTTAATAAAATCACATTTTAATATCAATATGCAAATTAGCCTTCCCATTCACACTGTAAAACCGCTATTTTTGTATATATAAATCACATTGCATGTTATTGTATGTAAGATATGGACAAACTAATAAATAAAAGTGAAGCAATTTTTATTAATTAATTGAGTTTAAATTATAAATAAAGCATGGAGAATGTGATGGTAAATACAAAGAATTGTGACTTGAGTAGTAATATAGTTTCGGTTACAAACAGAAAAACCACACAATCTCCATTATAATAAGATATATGTATGTAGATGTATTCCCATATATAATATATATATATATATATATATTAGTATATATTGAGGATATTGCTTTAATTGAATTTCATAAACCTAATTTTGAAAATTAACTAGTTAATTAATTATGAAATTTTAGAGCGGCCGTATATATTCAAATGTAAAGGCTAAACGATCGAGAAATGTCGCTTTAGCCTTACATCTTGAACATATATGCCCGCCTAAAATCATAAATCATTAAACTAATTGATTTCAAAATTAGGTACGACTTCATTAAGCACATATCCTCCAAAAATTGTCGGCTTAAGCCATATAAAAAATAAAACAACATTTGTTTGTTACTAAGCTCAATATAATATATATAATATATATATATATTGAAAAAATGAAAGTTTCACCAATTGCGATGTAGTTAGTCCTCAATCTCAGGGAGATTTTTTTTTTATCAAGAGGAGTCTAACCCCTTTTCAGGGAACAGTCCCCCCCCTCTCTCTCTCTCTCCCTCTCCACTCTCTTCTCTCTCTCTCTTCCTTCGGATCAGTAAATTTAATAAATATATTATATATATATATATATATATATATATTATTATATATATTTAATACGAAAGAAATGAATCCGACTGTATAAGTATAAAAAAGGATATAAAAACACACAATGCTGTTAAAAGAAAATATCTTATAATCATATTCGAGCTAATTCTTGAACAATATTTATTTATATAATCTATGCAGATGATTTATTATAAATGAAAATTTTCAATATTAGCTATGAAATATGATATAAAATGTTTCACTTTAACAGCTATTGTTTTTTTTGTTTCATATCCTTTTCATCGATACATACATATTCATATATAATCCTAAGCAATGTATATATATATATATATATATTATATATATATAAGTCATCCACAGACACCATTCCCAAGTATGACCTCACTTCAGGGCTAGACATTGCTGGCTACTCTAGCCGAAAATGAACCCGAGTCGATTTCTACACACACACACACACACAACCACACACACACACACACACACACACTATATATATATATATATAATATAATATATATATATATTACAAATAATCACTTGCGTGTATTCATCTCTAATCTTATTGTTCTATTCTCTAATGTATAAAATCTATCCAATCGACTTGTCACCCTTTTTTTTATGTAGAAAACCAATTATGCAAATCAAAAATAAAATGAAGTCTTTTTATATGAGTTCGTATTTAATTTTATTAGTCTTCTAATTTGAAATTTCCTTACATTTTCAAAACTTACATACTTAACGTCCGGAGGCTTCAAATTCTTCAGCTTTAATGAGCTAAAAATAAACATTTAAAAAAAACACGTCAGATTCGGATGTGCGGACATCTTTTTCATACAGATGATATTCATAGTTTTTTTTTTACTCTCTAGCAAGGCAAAGATATTTCTATACTTTCGTTTTCTTCAACTCACTCTGTTGTCCGCGGACAGCAAATTCCACAGATGAATGACGTTTTATTCTGTTAATCTAATACTAAATTTAGCCTCAGGCCGGTAAGCGCTTCGCTAGCAAACCAAAAAGTTTTCTAAGTTGAGACCCGTCCTCGCCAACTCAGCGTATGATAGCACAGAATCCTGTCGTAAAGTAAGGAAGCTAGGTAGGTGTGCGCTCCACCTCAGACGCAAAAATATCCCTGTCTAGCACAACATGAACAGGATAGACTCCCTCACTGATTGTAGAACCAGACTTTTTAGGCGCCCCGACCCGACCTTACCCTTTACTCTACTTAAGCTCTCAAAGCCGGTGTGCCGTCTGCAAAATCCTATCTATATGCGTCTCATTCTCTAGGACAGTCCGTTTGTGCATATATCATTATTGTAGCATGGTGAAAATTCAAATTTCTTGTACAATTCCCAGTGCGATCACCGGCTTTGAGACTAAGTAGTAAAGTAAAAGTCGTCGGGCGGCCTAAAGTCGGGTATCAGCCAATCAGTGAGGGAGTCTATCCCCTGTATATTTGTGCTAACCAGGAATTATATTTTAGCGTCTGAGGTGGAGCGCCACACCTACCGTCAGCTCCTTACTTACCGCCCAGATTCCTTGGCTTTTACTTCATTACCGGCTTTTTGGGAAAAGTTTTGGCGAGGACCGGTATAACGAACTAGAAACCTTTTGGTTTCTAGCCGAACGCTCTACCGACTGAGCTAATTTAGTATTAATTACAAGAAAGAAAAACGCTCATCTCGTGGAATTGCTGTCCCGGCGGACAACAGAGTCGAATATGAAAGAAAAACGAAAAAAGACAAATACTGTGACCTTGCTAGAGAGCTAAAAAAAAAACTATGAATATAATCTGTAGAAAAAAAGATGTCACGCACATCCGAAATCTGACGTGTTTTTAAATTTATTTCTAGCTTCATAAAGCTAGCAGAATTTGAACCCTCCGGCGTAAGTATGTAAGTTTGAATGTAAGGGAAGTATATCAAATTAGAAAGACAATAAAATTAAATACGAACCTCATATAAAAAAGACTTCATTTATTTTGATTTTGCCATATTGGTTCTACATAAAAAAAATCATCATTGGATAGATTTAATACATAGAGAATAGAACAACTAAGATTAGAGATGAATAACACCAATGCAGATATTTAGTAATCATTATATATTATATATATATATATATATATCATATATAGTGTGGTGTGTGTGTGTGTGTGTGCTGTGGTGTGTGTGTGTGTGTAGAAATCGATCGGGTTCCATTTTCGGCTAGAGGTAGCCCAGCAAATGTCTAGCCACATGAAGTGAGGTCAATACTCGCGAACATTGTGTCTGTGGATGACTATATATATATATATATATATATATATATATGACATCGCTTAGGATTATATTATGAAATGTATGTATCGATGAAAGGATATGAAAACAACACAATAGCTGTTAAAGTGAAAAACATTTATACATATTCATAGCTAATATTGAACAATATTTCGATTTTATAAAAATCATCTGCATAGATTATATAATCAAAAATATGTTCAGAATATTAGCTATGAATATGATATAGATATTTTCATTTTAACAGCATTGTGTGTTTTATATCCTTTTATCATATACTTATACAGTCGGATTCATTCCTTCTATAAATATATAATATATATTATATATATATTATATATATATATATATTATCATAAATCTTACCTGAGTCGAAGCGAGAAGAGAGAGATGGGCAGAGAGAGAGAGAGAGAGAGAGAGGTCAAAGGGGACTGTTCCCCTGAAAAAGGGTTAGACTCCTCTGATAAAAAAAAATCTCTTGAATTGAGACTAAACTACATCGATGTGAAACTTTATTTTCAATATATATATTATATATATATATATAATAATATGAGCTGAAGTAAACAAACAAATGTGTTTTATTTTTATATTGCCTTAAGCCGGACAATTTTTGGAGATATTGCTTAATTGAAGGTCGTACCTAATTTTGAAAATCAATTTAGTTAATATTAATGAATTTTAGGCGGGCTATATGTTTCAAATGTAAAGGGCTAACGACCATTTCTCGCATTCGTTTAGCCTTACATTTGAATATATACGCCCGCCTAAAATTCATAATTATTTCTAGTTAATTTTCAAAATTATGTAATGACTTCAATTAAGCACATATCCTCAATATATATTATATATAATATATATAATATATATATATGGAATACATATACATACATAATCTTATTATAATGGAGATTGTTGTGTTTTCTGTTTGTACCGAAACTATATACTACTCAAGTCACAATTCCCTTTGTATTTACATCACATTCTCCTGCTTTGTATTTTATATTTAACACCTCAATTATTCAATAAAATTGCTTCACCTTTTTATTAGTGTGTCCATATCTTACATACAAAATAACATGCAATTGTATTTATATATACAAAAAAATAGCGGTTTACAGTGTGAATGAAGGCCTTAATTTGCATATTGCATATTAAAAAATGTGATTTATTAAAATATGTGCTTAGTATTATTGATTCTAATTGTTTGGTTTTTATTTAATGAATATAAGCAAAAAATCTCTCCAAAGAATCTAAAATGAAATCCGATTAACAGAAAAATAACTGTCATTTATTCTTTATTTCCTAATTTAACAAATAGTTTAAATAAGATTAAAATTCAAGCAATGAAAGACGCGAGTGACGGAAGAGTAAGTTTCATTATCTATTTTTCTATATTACCCCCACTCGTTACATATCTTTTCATTGCCTTCTATTTAGACTTCTAATTTAATTACATATTTCATTACATTAAAACTTAAATAACTTGCACCCGGAGGTGCATTATATTGCTAGTATACATAATACTATATATGTATATGATAATATATATAATACATATAATAGTATATATCATGGATGATAGGTATAGTTATATGAATACATATATATATATATCATACATATATATAGGGATATATATATATATAATATAAGATATAATATATATATAATATAATATATATATATAATATTAAATATATATATCCGTATGCGGGCTTTGGCTTTTAAAAGCTTAAGGTGAAAGTTAGCTCCGTTAAGCTGTGATGATACGTCCTGTGGTAACCGCGTGAGGGTGGCTCCTTTCTCGGTTCGTACCCAACTCTTGTTTTTACACCGGTGGGCATTTTTTCGGTTTTTGTAGGCTGCTGTCCGGGATCGCTTATTTATTGTAGAGGTTTGTTTAACTGACCATCAGTATTGGAAAATCTCTTTTCTTTCTGCTCTGTTTAGTGAATTTAGAGTGACGAGTTTATTCTACAGAAGGGTCAACCTCCTCATAAAGAATATCCATCTGTCATTTTGACAACAAATGAACCAGTGGTTGAACTTCCATCCCCTCGCTCATTAGATGACCCACTGAAATGCCACACAGGGAAATGTAATTGTACATCCACCGAGATTTTACTAGATTACTGATTTATTGTATTCTATTACACACAACGTGACCTCCCATATACATTAAGTACGAATTCAGCCTCAGATTAAAAATGAATTAAAAATAAGTATCTCCGTTATAAATCCATTTCATTTAACATTAGTTTCATTATTGTAGGGCCGGTTAGCTCCCAGTCGGTAGGTTCGGCTAGCAATCACAAGGTTTCTTGCTTCCGAACGAGGATTTGCAAACGGGCCCCTCGCCCCACCACTTTCAGCGAAATGAGTAGCACAGGCATGGACGCAATAAAATTTCTTAGATTTGCCAGACGGGCTCACCCCGGCTTTGAGACTAAGTAAGTAAAGTCGTCAGCCGGCTAAAGTCGGTATCAGCCAATTCAGCGAGGGAGATCTATTCTCTGTTTCCACTTGCGCTAGACCGGGAGATTATATTTTTTCGTCTTGGTGTGGAGCCGCAACACCTACCATCAGCTCCTTACTTACGGACACAGACTCCCTGTGGCAACTCAGTACGCGCGAGTGGCTGAGGGCCGGTATTGAAATATCCTTTCTTTTTTCTGCCTCTGTTTAGATTTAAGGACGAGTTCTATTTCTACGGAAGGTTCAACTCCCAAAAGATATCACCTGTCATTTGACAAAAAATAGAACGCGTGAAACCTGCCACCCTCGCTCATTTAGACTGACCACGAAATGCCACACCAGGGAAATGTAATTTAATGCCACGAGTCTAGTATTACTAATTCTAAGTTTAGATATGTATTTACACACATGGACTCCCATACATTAAGTCAACGAATTCAGCTTCAGATAAAGATATGAATAAAATAAGTCATCTTCAGTTATAAATCATTCCTTAACTTAGGTTCATATTTGTAGTGCCAGTCCGGGGCAGTTGAGTGTTCCCGGCATAGGAAGTCCACATGGTTCTTTGGATTCGATACCTGTCCTCGCCAACTCAGCGAATGTAGTAGGCACAGGATTCCTGGTGCCCGGTAAAGGAGGAGCCTATATAGTAGGTGTGGCGCTCCACCTCAGATGCTAAAATAATATCATTGTCTAGCCGCTATGTGAAAAAGGATAGACTCCCTCACTGTCTGCGCCATACCGACAATTAGGCCGCCCCGACGACTACTTTACTTATTTTAGTTTGTATTTTTTGTAAAAAACTAGAATAAGTAGTTAATTTCTTCCGATTCTTTTCTTTCTTTTGTGTAGGATAATATAAACTTGTGCGTATGTAAATAAGGGAGCAAGCCTTGCTCTTTCTTTTCAATGAAACTAGCAAATATAAGCACGCTTCGGTGAATATTTAGTTAATGCAATAGATAACTATATAAATAGAAAAGCTACAGAAACTAAATAAGAATACAGATAAAAAGATTTTAAACAGTAGTGGGGCATTAATCCGATAAAAGAAGCAACTGAAACTTCCATCACTCCCAGTCTTTCATTGATAAATTTTTCCTATATTTGACTATTTTGTAAAAGTAAAGAAATAAAATTACATTTATTTCCTTCTTGTTAATAGGATTTCCTCTTAATTTATTACCAAGATTTTGCTGCAACATATTCATTAAGATTAAAAACCAAACAATGGTCTAGCGCTAGTAAAAATGGGATTGGACTCCCCTGGCCCCCGAGGCTGATATCGACAATAGCGTCATAGGAAAAAAACTTATTTGATATGATTTTTTAGATGAGGCTGGATGTTATATAATTTTACCAAAGACTAGGAAAGAAACACCAAGTTAACTTGAACACGTATCTTTTGAGAATCCTGTGTATATCGTCTCAAAGATAAAGTAGTTCAAATTAAACTGAACTGAAGAAAATGTACCACAGTTTTCAGATAAAATAACTGGTGCATATATCTTTTATTCATTAATGTCTATCACACACTGAAAATGTCATTAAATTCGTTAATCCTTATTGTTGGTTTTTTTTCTTTCGCAGTTGACATCACCGATGGTGGAATTTAGGTCCGTTAAGTTCCGATTTAACCAATTAATTTTAACTTTTGGACGCTCGTATTTTAAAAGATGAGGAATAGGAGAAATTACGCCGCAAAATATTTGGAAAAAACCTCCGATTAGAAATTGTACTTACTCAGTTGATGACATTTCCTTGCAAAGGACCAAACCTCTACCCCCCCCCCCTTCACAACATTTTCATTTTTGCTTCTTCAGTTTTTTTCTTTTCTCCCTTCTTCTATAAAGGTTAAAATTAAGAAGACAGAAGGAAGAAGGACGAAAGTTTAAACAAGCCTTTTTTTATTTCTACTCTTGACTTATTCAAAAGACTTTTGGAAATCCTGGCGCCACCTCATTTAAAGAATTCCCCAACTTGGATTTTATATTTAAGATTTTTTTTTCTTCTTTTCCACCGTGAGTGTCAGGTCACAAAGAAAAAAAGGGGGCGTTTTAGAGAAAATGGCCCAAGAAATTTGGGTGGCTCGCCCGACTGAGTCAAAGTTGATCCTGCTTGCGTTATTAATAAGCTAATGCGACGGTGAGGCCAATTTCCAACAATTATCGACGAGGGACCAGATGCTCACAAGACGGTATATTCGTAAGATGCAAAAGGTGATCCATATGTCAGTATGTACGAAGAATATGTATATATATATAATATATATATATATATTATAATATATTATATTACCACCCCTCACAGACGAGCAGGGAGCGACCACCAAGGTCCATTTCTAAGCGAAGTTCAACAGGTTTGAATTCAAAGTTTCCTTCTCCTAGACTGGTGCCTAACTAAGGTTTAAAGAGCACCAGTCTGCCATGCTATTTACCCATAGCGTGGGTAGATACGATGCATCCTTCCAGCGTATTATGCTAAGCGAAATGCAATTACCACGTCCAGGATTTGAACTGCGGGGCGACCCGAATCCATTTCCCATGACTTTTAACCATTACACCACGCGCTTATATAATATATATTACGAACATTCGCACCTATGTATGTACAACATACCAAACGTGTGCGTATGCTGTATGCAGCCTGGTGTGTGTATGAATACATGCCTAACTGGTGCGTATATATGCATTGAAAGTGTGTCGTATGTATGTATTGCCTAAGAGTCTCCAGGCGGACCAGCGCTTGCCCGACTCGAACCAACAGAAAAATACGCCGACTGCCACCTCTGTAGCGAGAGTAAAGGCAGCCCCCATTGAGATACCGTGTGACCTTGAGTGGCGCCCGGATTGATGCCTTAAGTCGGAATCCTGGTGGATGAGCCAGCTCATGCTGCAACATTCCCACTTTAGACCTCAAGTAGGCCTAGTTGGACGTCGGAAAGGCCATTGTGCGGGTCATGTCAAGCCTAGCACCCTATACGGAGTGTCCCAATCCGATTCTTCTTTATTAGCAGACCCCCCAATCCTGCATTATAATATTTGTTTATATATATATATATATATATATATATATATACATATATATATATATATATTATATTTGGTGTGCCGGCCGTAACCAAGTTTCTTGTACAAGGTGATTCTAGGCTGAGCGTCCTAATTTCTCTACCAGTATGTTTGTTGTAGAAGTCACGTTCGTATGAGAGCTCAATGTTTAATTATTGTAAACAGAGCAAATTATTTGGGAATAAAAAGGCCTTAAATACCATGGGTATCGTGGTTGAGGACCATTTCACTCGCGAGTATCCCCACGAGCTTTTCTTCAGACCACTAATATCTGTGGTCTGAGAAGCTCGTGGGCATACTCGCGATGGGAAATGCGTCCATAACACGATACCCATGAGTATTAAGCCTTTTATTCCCAAAATATATATATATATATATATATATAATATATATATTATATAATATATATATGCATTGCATCGATTTGTTCTTCAATTTTCCTTGCATAGTTTTGTTGTTATACGGTGATATACCTAGTGGACATAATGGGAATTTACTTATAAGTAGCAGAACATTGGTGGCCTTGACGACGAAGCAGATGCGAGTCAGCTCCTAACGTTATGTCGACCAATCTCCACTTTCGTTCTGTAATTTTCTACTCCTTTTGTTCAATACAATTGTAAGTCCCATTTTACCATCGTTTTGTCTTATTTTTTTACCCTTAAAACCCCACAAAAAGTTTGGGAAAAACTAATCAATCGAGTGTAAATTAGAAATATCAGCATACGAACTTTTTGTCTTTATTATATTTCCTTAAAAAAAAGTTAATTCATAATTTGGGGCCCAGTAAGAAAATTTTCTTCTTTTTCTTCTGTTTTTAATCTTTCTTTTCTCTTTCTTCGTTTTTATACTGTCTTCTTTTTTCTTTCTTTTTCATCTTTATCTTTTCTTTTTCTTCCCCTTCTTCCCTTTCTCGTTATATTCTTTGCTTCTTTAACATTTCTTCCTTGATCAATTATTTTAAATATACTATAATAAACATATTATAAGTATATAAGTATCTTTCTTGTCTGTCTTTCTTTTCAGTTAATTTCCTTTTTTTTTCTTGCTTTCATTATCTTTAATCTTTCTTTAATTCTTCAGTCAATTGGTCTATATAACCTTCTTTTTTCCTGTAGTAAAATGAAAATAACTCTTTTCCTCTCTTTTCTTCTTCTTTTTCATTCTTCTATTCTATCTGTTCTTGACCTTTCTTTCGTTCCTTCCTTTATCCTTTCTTACTTTCTTTCTTTCATTAATTCCGTATCTTTCATTTCTCCTTCTTTCTTCTTCTTTCAATTCTTCTTTGCTTTCTTTTTTCGATATTTTCTTCTTTTCTCTTCTCTTCTATCCCTTTAATCTCTTTTTTCTAATTTCTTTCTTTCTTGTACTCTTCATTTATTCTCTTCTTTCTTTTTTTCATCAATTTCTTATATCCTCATTCTTCCTTTCTTTCTGTTCTTCTTTTCATTCAATTTCCCTTTCTCATCATCTTTCTTTCTTTCTTTCTTTCATCAATATTCTTATTTCATATCTATCCTTTCTTTCTTCTTTTCGTCTATCCCTTTTATATCTATTTCTTCTTGCTTTACTTTGCTTTCTTCTACATAATTTCTTTATATCTCACTCTTATCCTTTCTATTCTTCTTTGTCTTCTATCTCTTTAATGTCTCTTCCTCCTTCCTTCCTTCACCTTCTTTCTTCCATTCTTTCTTTTTCATCCAATTTCATTATATCTTCATTCTATCTTTCTTCCTCTTTTCGTCTATCCTTATTATCTATTTCTTTACTTCTTTCTTTCTTATCTGTCTTCATTCACAATTTCTTCAAATGTCATCTTTCTTTGTTTGTTCTTTCTTTTTCGCTATGATCCCCTTATATCTATTTCTTTTCTTCTTTTCTTTTCATCAATTTCTTTATATCTCATTCTTCCTTCTCTTTCTTTCTTTCTTTCTTTCTCTTCTTTCTTTTCTTCTATCTCTTTATGTCTCATTTCCTTCCTCATTTCTTCTATATCATCTAATCATTACTCTTCTTTCTTTTTCGATCTTTACTACTTTTTCATTTTCATACTCTTTCATTTCTTTCTTTTTCTTTCTTTCTTTTCCTATTCTTTGTATTATCCTATTCATTCTCTTTCTTCTCTTCTGCCCTCTTTCATCAATATATCTTCATATCTCATTTCTTTACTTCTTTCTTTCTTTTTCATTTCCTGTATAATCTTTTCTTCTTCTCAATATATATTATTTCTTTCTTTTTCTTTCTTTGTCATCCAATCTTTATATCTCATTTCTTTCATTCTTTCTTCTTTCTTGTCTTTCTTTCTTCTTTCTTTCTTCATCTCTTTATGTCTCTATCCTTCCTTCCTTCCTTCTCACTTTTTTTCTTTATCATCCAATTTCTATTATATTTCATTCATTTCTTTCCTCTTTTCTTTTCGTCTATCTATTCATTTCTTTCATTTCGTCTTTATTATCTCATTCTATTTCTTATCTGTTTTCTCTTTCCCTTATTCTTTTTCCTTTAACTTTTTTCATCATTCTATATCTATTCTTCTTTCTTCTTTTTTCGTCTATCCCTTATTTTCTTTCTTACTTCCATCAATTTCTTCAGATCGCCCCCTTTTTCTTCTTCTTTTCGGCGCGTCAAGATACGGAATCCACTAGTACCCACCTGGCTCTTTGTAATGTAAATAGCATCTGTTTTAGAAAATGGAAACGACCGTCACTGAATTCAAGTCCGTACCTGGCTATTTGCATTGCATGTTGGGGCCTATACCCTGTGGGCGAAGGTAAAATGTAATCCAATTATTGCTCCCTCAAGTTATGGGTGAATTGCAGGGTTAGAATTGGCATCCTTAAAAGTTAGTACGTTAAGCCTGTGTAGGAGAGGAAAACATCTATATTTAAACCTGGTTAAACCCGCTTTAAAAAATTGACATGAGTCCGTACCGGCACCGTGGCGAAAGGGGTTGGGTAAATACACGTTAAATCCCCACTTGCGTATGTATGCTAGAAAAGCCGATTAAACGACTAGAAGATTCCTGGTCACCAGTGCGATCTAAAATGACTGCCTATATTATTATTATTATATTATTACGTATTATTATGATTAATTATTATTATTATTATTACACATCCTCTTTTCAAAACCAACGTACGCGTGATGAACATTCACAGCAGTCTGAGTGACAAAAATATCCTCAGAATCTCTTTCATGAGTATTCTAGCTCGATCTTAAACAATGCTCTTGTCTGAACAGTTCTTGATACTTCCTCCAATTATTCATGTATTATTATTATTATTATTATTATTATTATTATTATATTACTTATCATTATATTATATATTATTACTCTTTGTGAGCTTTTCAATACCAGCGTACGCTGATCTTTTCACAAGCAGTCTGAGTACGTGACAAAAAGTTTCCTCAGGCTCAAGGACTCTTCATGAGTTTCTAGCCGATTCTTAACAATTTATTGTCTTAGATGGTCTTAATTTCTTCCTATATATATTATTATTATTAGTTTATTATTATTTATTATTATTATTATATATTATGAGATTTTCACAACCAGCGTTAGCTGTGTGAATTTTCCCTCGAGTTAGTGAAAAACAAGTTTCCTCCAAATCTCCAGAACTTCTCCTGAGTATTCTAGCTGATTTCCCAACAATGGTATTGTCTTATTGGTTTCAATTCTTCGACATATCTCCAATTCCTCTAGTCTTGTTTCTAAGCTTTGGGGGACAGTTCCAGAAGAGCCACCTATAACTCTGTCTCTTTTTTCTTTCTCTTCTCTTCTTCTCTCTCTTTTCTTTCTCTCTCTCTCTCTCTCTCTCTCTCTCTCTCTCTCTCTCTCTCTCTCTCTCTCTCTACTCTCTTCTCACTCTGTCTGTTTTTTGTCTTTCTGCCTGTCTGTCTGTCTGTCTGTCTGTCTGAATATCTTCTATCTACGTAGAGGTGAACATACACAAAACTTACATTCACACGAAAACGCTTCACACACACAACAAACACACACACACACATACACCACACACCTCTCTCTCTTTCTCTACTCTTTCTTTCTCTCTCTCTCTCTCTCTCTCTCTCTCTCTCGTCGCTCCGCGCTCCTCTTATCTATCTATCTATCTACCTATTCTATTTATACATCTATCTTTATTCTATCTCTTTCTCTTGTTATATCTACGCATACGCGAATTACATAGACTTACATTCATTCATAAACGCTTAACACACTCACAGGACACATATACACAGACCTAATAATTACACACAGAGACATACACTCCCCACACACATACACAAAGAATAAAAAAGAAAAGATAAATTATATAAAAAACTGATCACATTATTCTTACATTCACATACAAACGCTTACCACAACATACACATACAGACATACCACAACACACATACATACACAACACCACACACAACCAACAACATACTAAAACACACATAAAAAATATATAAAATAAAAACTGATCACATTCGTTTTTATATTCACCATGCCAAAAACAACTTACACACACAGACACGCATACATACCAAACATACACTTTTGTACTCACACACATACACACACATACATATTACACACATACACAAACACACAATGATAAAAAGAAAACAATTAAATTATATAAAAAAGAAACACTACACATTCGCCTACATTACATCATACACACACATACACAAACACTTACACACATTACACAACACACATACACATACACATACACCGCATACATACACACACATTCATACACACAACACAAACACAAATATAAATAAGAAAGAGATAAATTATATAAAATAAAAACTGATCCACATTCGTTCTTCAATTCACATTACAAACGCTAAACTAGACACATACACGTACACAGAGACATAGACATACACAACCACATACATACACACACATACATAACATACAACAAAAATAAAAAAAAAAGATAAAATCTATTATAAAAAAACTGATCACATTTATTTTACATTCACATACAAACGCTAACACATACAGACACGACACACAGAACCACACACATACATTACACAATACACATACACACACAGAAGAGAGATGACACACTAACGTAACACACAGACATACCATACCACAGACATACATACACACACAAAGATAAAAAGAAAAGATAATTATATTTTAAAAAAAACTAATCAATTCGTTGCTTACATTCACATACAAACGCTAACACATACAGACACGCACACATACAAACATACACACTCGTACTCACACACATACACACACATACATATACACACATACACAAACATACAAAGATAAAAAAGAAAAAAGATAAATTATATAAAAAAAACTGATCGCATTTATTCTTACATTCACATACAAACACTTACACATACAGACACGCACACATACAAACATACACACTCGTACCCACACACAGAGACATACACATACACACACATGCATACACACACATACATACACGCACAAAGATAAAAAGAAAAAGATAAATTATATAAAAAACTGATCACATTTATTCTTACATTCACATACAAACGCTAACACATACAGACACGTACACATAAAAACATACACGCTCGTACACACACCACACACACACACCACACACATACACATAACACCACATGCATACACACACACACACTGCTCAAAGATAAAAAAAAAAGATAAATTATATAAAATAAAACTGATGACATTCGTTCTACATTCACATACAAACGCTTAGACACACATACACGTACACACAGACATACACATACACACACATACATATACACACATACATACACACACAAAGATAAAAAGAAAAAGATAAATTATATTTTTAAAAAAAACTAATCACATTCGTTCTTACATTCACATACAAACGCTAACACATACAGACACGCACACATACAAACATACACACTCGTACTCACACACACCATACACACACACACACATACATACATATACACACACATGCATACACACACACACACACACTCAAAAGATAAAAAGAAAAAGATAAATTTTATTAAAAAAAACTGATCACATTCGTTCTTACATTCACATACAAACGCTAACACATACAGACACGCACACATACAAACATACACACTCGTACTCACACACATACACACACATACATATACACACATACACAAACATACATAGATGAAAAGAAAAAGATAAATTATATAAAAAACTGATCACATTTATTCTTACATTCACATACAAACGCTAACACATACAGACACGCACACATACAAACATACACGTTCGTACACACACACATAAAAAAATCTAAAAAGAAATTTCGTAAAAAAAAAAACAAAAAAACAAACAACAGAAAAAAAAAGAAGAATTCTTTCTTTTTTTAAACAAGTACTGAATTTGGCCGGGGTGGCCCTAAATTGTTTACTCCGTCGGGACATATCGGGGGGAAATTTGATCGACCTCTTCCAATAACTCAGGAAAGAATGCCAGCCATGTTTAGCCCACAAACCTTCTTCATTGGGAACAATCACTCCACTGCCATCCGCAATTTCCCAATCTTCTTTTCAACGAAAATTTAATTTCGTCCAAGTGAGATTTCGACGACAAAACATGGCGTCGAAAAGAATTATTTTCAACAAACATTTATTCGCTTCTGCGGCCAAATAAAAACGATCGAAGATTCACGTCCAACTCAACTTGTTAATTCAAAGAGATTATTTAGAAACTTGCAATAATACGAATACGATTAATACTACTACTACTACCACATACGTCTTCTTCTTTCTTTCTTTCTTTCTTTCTTTCTTTCTTTCTTTCTTTCTTTCTTTCTTTCTTTTTCTTGTTAATTGGAAGAGATTATTTAGAAACTTGCAATAATACGAATACGATTAATACTACTACTACTACTACTACTACTACTACTACTACTACATACGTCTTCTTCTTCTTCTTCTTCTTCTTCTTCTTCTTCTTTCTTTCTTTTTTTCTTTCTATCTTTCTTTTTCTTGTTAATTCAAAGAGATTATTTAGAAACTTGGAATAATACTAATACTAATATGATTATCAATACTACTACTACTACTACTACTACTACTGATGCATACGACTTCTTCTTCTTCTTCTTCTTTCTTTCTTTCTTTCTTTCTTTCTTTTTCTTGTTAATTCAAAGAGATTATTTAGAAACCTAGAATAATACTAATACGATTACTACTACTACTACTACTACTTATTACTACTACTACTACTACTACTACTACTAATAATAATAATAATAATAATGCATACGACTGCTTCTTCTTCTTCTTCTTCTTCTTCTTCTTTATTTATTTATTTTTCTTGTTAATTCAAACAGATTATTTAGAAACTCAGAATAATACTAATACGATTACTACTACTACGACTACTACTACTACTACTACTAATACTACTACTGCTACTACTACTACATACGTCTTCTTCTTCTTCTTCTTCTTCTTCTTTCTTTCTTTCTTTCTTTCTTTCTTTATCTTGTTAATTCAAAGAGATTATTTAGAAACTTGGAATAATACTAATACGATTACTACTACTACTACTACTACTACTACTACTACTACTACTACTACTACTACATACGTCTTATTCTTATTCTTATTCTATTCTTATTCTTCTTTCTTTC
>CM042170.1:24801851-24809351 GCA_023376005.1 Doryteuthis pealeii | reverse complement strand
TAACACTAAGTAATTATTTAATCAACTCAGTTTTGTTAAAACCATTATGCTGGTTAACCACCCCTTTAGTTTTTATTGATATAGAAGTCACTTTGTAGCATTCTTAAAGCAGTAAAAGCATGGGCTGTTTTGAGGCAAGTCTAACTCAGATTTTATAGGGACATCATTAATGAATAATATTTATTCGATGTATTAATGGTTTTGACTATGACTATAAACTAAATACTCATTGATAAACTTACGCAAATCCTGAGTTTATTCTGACGTAAGTAGTGACGTAGTTCCAGTTACAGACAGACACCGAATCTCCAGAATAATAAGATTTGTAGGAAAGTACGAAAGAAGATTATTACAATGGAATATTGTGAATATAAATAGTCCTAATTACGATTAAATATTTACAAATAAATTAAATTTTGACATTAGTTAACCCATAAGAGATTGATATGCCAGTATAGTAATTCGAACTTTCGACTAAAGATCTCTAAATATTGAACAAAAATTAAAGGGATTTCGTCCAGGATTTGAACTCGTCGCGACGTGTCCAATTGCTACGAGGATAATCATTACACAACGAGTACTCCCCCCAAATTATATACATGAATATTAAGAATTATAATATCAGTAAGTAAAGTCGTCGGGGCGGCCTAAAGTCGGTATCAGCCAGTCAGCGAGGGAGTCTATCCCTTTTCAATAGCGCTAGACCAAGGAGATTGTTTTTGCGTCTGAGGTGGATCACCACACCTACCTTCAGCTCCTTACTTTACCGCACAGATCCCTGTGCTACTCATACGCTGAGTTGGCGAGGACCGGTATCGAACTAGGAACCTTGTGGTTTCTAGCCGAACGCTCTACCGACTGAGTTAACCCGGCCCCTCAGTAATATAGCTTATTCATAGTCAATTGATATGAATATACAATTCTTTGAATTCTGACGATAATTCTGACCCAAGGTGTCTTGAGATGCCATTAAAATCAATCAATCAATCAATCCGCTAGAAAATTGAGCTGTTCTTGTATCCTGATTGTGCTAAAGGGGTTAGGTTAACATACTTGCAGACATGTCACATCTTACCCATGCCAAATGGCTTGGGTTAAAATGGGTCTCCCATTGTGATGTTAGTCTCGCAGATCCATTACTACTACATAGCGAGTTCGACCCTCGATGGATGCTACATACATGTGATCTTGTGTCACATCCTACCCATTCCAAACGGCTTGGTTTAAAATGGGTCTCCCATTGAGGTCTAAGTCTCACATATACATTACGAATTTGACCATCACTGGATTCCATACTTGTAAACCATGTGTCACATCCTACCCGTGTTAAACAGGCTAGGTAAATAGCTATCTTTCTTTTTTTCTTTCCTTAATTTATTTTTTTTTTTTTGTTTTTTATTTATTTGATTGTGTATTTTTAAAAAGAATATGGGCCTCCAGTGGTGTTGTTAGTCTCGCAGCTCCATTACGAATTTCACCCTGGCTGGATTCCCCATACTTGTGCCCATGTGTCACATCCTACCTGTGCAAAACAGGTTAGGTAAATACCCACCTTTCTTTCTTTCCTTCTCTTTTTCTTTCTTTCTTTCTTTCTTTCTCCTTTATTTATTCTTTCTTTTAGGTTTTTTTATTTATTTGATTGTGTCTTTTTTAAAATGGTCCTCACATTGTTGTGTTAGTCTCGCAGCTCCATTACAAATTTAACTCTGGCTGGATTCTCCATACTTGTAACCATGTGTCACATCCAACCCGTGCAGAACAGGTTAGGTGAATACCCACCTTTCTTTCCTTCCTTCTTTCTTTCTTTCCTTCTTTCTTTCTTTCTTTCCTTTATTTTTTCTTTCTTTTAGGTTTTTATTTATTTGATTGTGTCTTTTTTTTAAATATGGGCCTCCAATAGTGATGCTAGTCTCGCAGCTCCATTACAAATTTAACTCTGGCTGGATACCCGACACATGTGACCATGCGTCACATCCTACCCGTGCAAAACAGGTTAGGTAAATACGCACCCCTCTTTCTTTCCTTCTCTCTCTCTCTCTTTCTTTCTTTCCTTTATTTTTTCTTTCTTTTTGGTTTTTATTTATTTGATTGTCTTTTAAAAAAAATATAACCCCCCACCATTATAGTGTTACTCTCGCAGCTCCATTACAAATTTAACTCTGGCTGGATTCCCCATACTTGTAAACCATGTGTCACATCCTACCCATGCCAAACAGGTTAGGTAAATTCCTTTCTTTCTTTCCTTCTCTTTTTCTTTCTTTCTTTCCTTTATTTATTCTTTCTTTTAGGTTTTTATTTATTTGATTGTGTCTTTTTTTAAAAACAGATGAAGCTCCAATAGTGATGCTAGTCTCGCAGCTCCATTACAAATTTAACTCTAGCTGGATTTCCCATACTTGTAAACCATGTGTCACATCCTACCCGTGCCAAACAGGTTAGGTAAATACCTACCTTTCATTCTTTCTCTCTCTCTTTCTTCTTTCTTTATTTATTCTTTCTTTAGGTTTTTATTTATTTGATTGTCTTTTTAAAAAAATATAACCCCCCCCACCTTATAGTGTTACTCTCGCAGCTCCATTACAAATTTAACTCTGGCTGGATTTCCCATACTTGTAACCATGTGTCACATCCTACCCGTACAGGTTAGGTAAATACCTTTCTTTCTTTCTTTCTTTTCTTTTTTTCTTTCATTTTTTCGTTGTATGGTTGTCTTTTTTCTGTTCTTTTTTTCTTTTCCGTTTGTTGTCCATAGGAAATCCCTTGGAGTATTTGATTGTTTTTACTGTTGGTTAAATAAATGAGGGTCGACACGGGGTTTTGTGGACGAGCAAGTGTTTGCGAATTGAGCCCGAGTGTTGGCACATTTTTCTTATTCAGGCCAATGTTTGTAGGAGACCAAGTTTGTTTAACATGGGTCAGAGGGAGAAAAAAATCGACCCGGATTTCATCTGTTCCAGTATCAGTTATTTTTTCTACGCTTTAACCCTCCCACCTACCGAGATACCCTTCTAACTTTACCGCCTATCTACCTGTAGAGTTGGCTTCGTCCTCTTTTCTTTGTATAAATTACGGGGTTTCGCTAATACTTCAGTATTTGGGAAAATATTGAGACTCTTATTTTTTTAAAATGGAAAAAAAAAGATGAGGACATCATACACGCAATACACATACACGCAGATGTACACAAATCTTACTATACTATACACACACACACACACACACACACACATATATATATATATATATATATATATATATATAATATATATATATGTGTGTGTTGTGTGTGTGTGTGTGTGTGTGTGTGTGTAAAAATGGAAATTGGAAATGAATCCGACAATATGAGGAAAGAATGAATAAAGAAAAGAAAGAACAGAATGGATAATAAAAGATGAATTTAATCAATATCACTTTCACATGTGTTTCGGTCAGTCATCTGTGTGAAAATATTCTGCACACAGAGAAGATTCGACCTTCATCAGAGTGAAATTTTACTTTGAATCATTTTATCATTCAAAATAAAATTTCACTCTGATGAAGGTCGAATCTTCTCTGTGTGCGGAATATTTTCCCACAGATGAACTGGCCGAAACACATGTGTAAGTGATATTGATTAAATTCATCTTTTATTATCCATTCTGTTCTTTCTTTTCTTTATTCATTCTTTCCTCATATATATATATATATATATATATATATATATATAGCAAGAATATGCACCCTCCGGGCGTTAGTATTTATAGTTTAAGGTAATGAAATATATTAAATTAGAAAAAAAACGAAATTAAATAAGAATGCATATAAAAAGATTACACTTATTCTAAATATATTTTGACTGATTTCTATATAAAATCATTCATGGGATTGATTTTAATATGTTGGAGAATAAAACAATAAAATTAAAGGTCAATAACACCAAGTAATTATTTATTAAACCCGGTTTTGTTAAAACCGGTATGCAAATTAACCACACCATATATTACGTAAATCTTTATTTCTTAGTGATATATAAGACACATTGCAGGATTTAAAATGCGCTCATACCATGGGTTGTTTTGAAGCGAATCTAACCAAATAGCAACACCAATAACAATCATAACCCACAAAAAAGAAAGAAAACCAAATCGTTTTCGGTATAAAATAATCCAATGGGTTGACATGCCGTAGAACACAACCAACCAACCAATCAACCTAATAGCTGCACACATAACAACCATACCCCACAAGGAAGAAATAAAACAAAAACGTTTGGGGCATAAAATAACCCAACAAGGTTGACATGCCGTAAAATCCAACCAACCAACCAACCAATCAACCAAATAGCTACACGCATAACAACCATACCCACAAAGAAGCAATAAACAAAACGTCTTCGGCATAAAATAACCCAATGGGTTGACATGCCGTAAAATCAAACCAACCAGCCAACCAACCAACCAATCAACCTAATATCTACACCTATAAGAACGTACCTCACAAAAAATAAATCACACAAAAACGTCTTCGGCATAAAATAACCCAATGGGTTGACATGCCGTAAAATCCAACCAACCAACCAACCAACCAACCAACCTAATATCTACACCATAAGAATGTACCTCACAAAGAAGAAATCACACAAAAACCTCTTCGGCATAAAATAACCCAACAAGGGTTGACATGCCGTAAAATCCAATCAATCAACCAAATAGCTACACACATAACAACCATACCCTACAAAGAAGAAATAAAACAAAAACGTCTTCGGCATAAAATAACCCAACAAGGGTTGACATGCCGTAATATCCAACCAACCAATCAACCTAATATCTACACCCATAAGAACGTACCTCACAAAGAAGAAATCACACAAAACGTCTTCGGCATAAAATAACCTAACAAGGGTTGACATACCGTAAAAAATCCAACCAACCAACCAACCAACCAACCAACCAATAATATCTACACCATAAGAACGTACCCCACAAAGAAGAAATCACACAAAACGTCTTCGGCATAAAATAACCCAACAAGGGTTGGCATGCCGTAAAATCCAAAATACAACCAACCTAATATCTACACCCATAAGAACGGACCTCAAAGAAGAAATCACACAAAACGTCTTCGGCATAAAATAACCCAACAAGGGTCAACATACCGTAAAATCCAACCAAACAACCAACGAATCAACCTAATATCTACACCCAGAAGAAATCACACAAAAACGTCTTCGGCTTAAAATAACCCAACAAGAGTTGACATACCGTAAAAAAAGCAACCAACCAACCCACGAACCAACCAATTAAATTTTCTTCGAAAAGTAAATTGTGGTTCCAGTTACCTTGTCTGTATTGATATGACAAATCGGGCATCGAGCCCTTCTCTTGCACTGGACACCGTACAGATCGATAAAGAACGAAGACATTGCCAATGCCAATTTCTCTCTCAACCCAGGGAATCGATAGTAAGAATTGCTGGTTTCCAGATTTGATTAAAAAGCGAAAGAAGAAGAAAAAAATCAAATCAAATCAAAACTTTCTCAATATTCCTTGACATTTTTTGCAATTCTTTAGGTCTGCCATTGAAGTAAAAGTTCCAAATTCCGGACATTGGTCAATCGAAATTGGAATTTCATGGTTGACGGTATATTTATGAATCCACGTACAATCAAATATTCTGCGATTGTCTGGCAGTTTAAAACCAGAAAGAATGAGAGCAATTCCGAAAATATTTATGAGTTCGGAATTCTCAAATAATACAAAATGATTGTGTCCTGGTGTGTTTTAATACTTCCATGTAAATGTTTGTATGTAAATGTAACTCCGACAAACATCTTTACGATATAAATGCATGCGTGTGTGTGTGTGTGTGTGTGTGTGTAAAAGTAACTGGGATAAATATGAATATAATATAAAAGTGTTTGTATGTGAGTGAGTGAGTGAATGTAACTCCGATAAGCATCAATATAATATAGAAGTATGTGTGTGTTTAAATGTAACTCCGATAAACATCTTTAGAATATGAAAGCATGAGTGTGTGCGCACGTGCGCGTGTGTGTGTGTAAAAATAAGTGGATTAAACATCAATAGAATATAAAAGTGTTTGTATGTGTGTAAGTGTGTAAATGTAACTCCGATAAGCATCAATATAATATAGAAATATGTGTGTGTTTAAATGTAACTCCGATAAACATGAGCAGATTATAATTATTTGTTGTAAAAGTAACTCCGATAAACATCAATAGCGTCTGAATATCTGAGTGTAAAAGTAACTACGAGGAACATCAACGGATTGTAAATGTTGTTGTGTAAATGTAATTCCGATTAACATTAATATAATATTAAAGTGTGTGTGTAAAAGTAACTCCGGTGAACATCCGTAGAATATAAACATTTGTGTGCAAAAATTTGAATATATATATATATATATATATATATATATATATATAATATATAAAGAAGTTTGGTTTGTGTGTGTGTGTGTGTGTGTGTGTGTGTGTGTCGGGGTCTGTTGGTGTGGTGTGTGTAATGTAACTCCGATAAACATCACGAGAATATACATGTTTGTGTATAAATGTAACCCCGATGAAAATCAACAGACTATAAGGTGTGTGTGTGTGTGTGTCTTTCTGTCTGTCTGTCTGTCACTGTGTGTGTGTGTGCAAAGGTAACTTTGATAACCATAAGATGAATGTGTGTAAATGTAACTCCGATAAACATCAATCGAATATGAATGTTTGTATGTAAAAGTAACTCCGATGAAAATCAACGGAATAAAAGGTGTGTGTGTGTGTGTGTGTGTGTGTGTGTGTGTGTGTCTGTCTGTCTGTCTGTCTGTCTGTCTGTTTGTCTGTGGTGTGTGTGTGTGTGTGTGTGTGTGTCTGTGTGTGTGTCTGCCTGTCTGTGTGTGTGTGTGTGTGTTGTCTGTGTGTGTGTTGTGTGTGTATGTGTGTGTGTCTGTCTGTATGTGTGTATATATATGTGTGTGTGTGTGTGTGTGTGTGTGTGTGTGTGTGTGTGTGTGTGCAAAGGTAACTTTGATAACCATAAGATGAATGTGTGTAAATGTAACTCCGATAAACATCAACAGAATATGAATGCTTGTATGCAAAAGTAACTCCGATGAACATCAGCGAAATATAAGGTATGCGTGTAAATGCAACTCTTGTAAATGTCAAATATATGTGTGAAAATATAACTCTGATAAATTTCCATAGGACTTTTGTGCGCAAAAGTAATTCCGATAAACATCAGTAGGATATAAATATTTCTGTGCAAAAGTAACAACGATAAACAGCAATAGAATAAAACTGATTGTGTGTAAATGTAATCCCGATAAACATCTGTGGGAATTTTGTCTGCAAAAGTAAATCTGATAAACAACAACGGAATGTCAATTTTTTTTTATGTAAAAGTGATTCCGATAAACATCCGTAGTATGTAAATGTTCGTGTATAAATTAAACTTTGTAATAAACTTTTAGTCCAGTCATCTATCAATCGATCTATCTATCGATTTATCT
>CM042170.1:24786851-24796851 GCA_023376005.1 Doryteuthis pealeii | reverse complement strand
CAAATACACACATACATACAGATTGTCATATACACAAATACATACACCGACAAATGTAGTCATACACACTTACACACTTTCATACGCATAGACACACACATGCACACAGATTAAGTCATTTACACAGATACATTCACCAGGAAATATGATCATACACACTCACTCATTGTCATACGCACAAATACACACAGATTAATTCATATACACAAATACATACACTGAGAAATAAAGATATACACATTCATACATTGTCATACGCACACATACACACATACACATTATTCTTGTGTTGGCGTATTTGCTGGAACGTTCCAACTTAAGAAGAGGAGACAAAAATGGTTCAAGATATACATCCAATTATTTTGTTGTATCGGAATTCACATTTTTCCCTCATTTTCATTTGAAAAACGAATTAAAATCAATCAAATCGATCATTGAAGTTCAGATTTTTTGTCTAAGTCGAAAAGTAGTAACATAATGAGCATCAGTAAATAAAAAAAAAAGTTTTAAATTAAAAAAAAAGAAAAATAATATCACACATGTACTTTATTTTTAATACATTTAAAACTATTATTTTCTGTCAATTTTGCTCAAATATCTCGTAAACATATCCACTATTTTTATGCATATCGGGAGTAAAAAAAACAACATATCATTTAGGATTTTAAGGCTTATAACAGTTTCTTCTTTAGAATCTATAACAAAAAACAACAAATAGACTCAATTACAGAATAATGGATGACTTTTAAATGAAATATATTTTTCCGTGCCATTATAGTATGTGGCCTACCCGGTTTGAAGAGTATATTTATAGATATAAGTAGTAGGCAATTTATTGAAATTAATCATTTTTCATATAATTCAATTTCAAGAAATGCAATTCAGTCATAAGTTGTAATTAAGAATTATTAAAAAATAATTTATCCAAAATTAACATGAATCAGATATCTATTTTATTCTAAAATATTTTAAAATTCTGAAATAGGGTTAGGGTGAGGATTAGGGGTTAGGGTTAGGGTTAGGGTTAGCGTTAGCGTTAGGGTTAGGGTTAGCCGTAATTATTATAACCTTATTATATAATTTTTATGGTAGGCCACATACTATAAGAATATATAATAAATGTTCCGTTATACCTTTAGCAGGGATTCGACTCGTGCAGGTGTATTTGCAAGACCAACACAAATTAAGAATAGGCGACTATTTTATCCACTAGGCCAATAACAAAAAATAGATCATGATATAAATCCAAATATTCGGAATAATAAATCCGTTAATCCCCTTGAGTTCGAAATATTGATAAGCAGTCAGCAAATCTGCTTGTCCAGTTTGTGAGAGATTAACGATAATCGCTGATATATCAAGACTAATCCATAAAGATTCAAGTACACACTGAAATTTTCGTGATCTTTGAGATTTGGAGCTTTCAACTGTCGGCCAAAAATGGAACTATTTGCTGATCTTTTTCAATCTGGAGAAACATTTGGATTATTCAGAAACGGTCCAGTTCCGCTCAACGCCTTCCCGTGGTGCACTTTACTTCCGGTTGGGTTGATTTAAATTTCGCAGATCTATGGATGCAAGTAATAACGCACGCAAGTATGTGGCATCCAACGGAGATCGAAGTGGTTATTTTGTTGTAAACAATCTGCGAGATTAGCTTGCTAACCAGGACACGACCATGAGACGCCGTTTATGCAATAAAGAATTAGGTATTTATCCAAACTCTACAGTTCCGCTCAACGACACTTTAATCATATATATATATATATATATATATATATATATATATATGTATATACCAACCCCTCCGCACGAGCAGGATGCGACACAAGGTCAATTTCTTAAGGGGAGTTTAACAGGTTCGAATTTAGAGTTTCCCCCTTCCTAGACTGGTTACCTACCCAAGGTTAAAGAGCCCAGTTTCCCCTACTATTTTACCCATAGCTGGAGGGAGAATATATGGATTCATACCTTTCCCATGGATATTAGCACTATGTGAAATGCAAACAGCCTTGTCTGGAATATATATATATGGTTCAGTTTACAATGTAACTGCTATAATAAAGTTAGCGAGTGTGCAAAGAATTCAAAATGGCCCAAATACATCAGCCTTTTTTTTTAAAAAACACCCAATATATATATATAATATAATATATATATATATATATATATAATAATTTTTTTTGTGGTTAATATTGTCAATATTAGCATGGTATACGTATATATATATATATATATATATATATATATATATATATATATATATATATATATATATTAGTTAGTATACATCGCTGATGAGACTTAATAAAGTCGAAACAGTCTGTACGGTGTTCTGCATAGCGAGCCATCCTTTGCCGGGATTCACTTGTCAAGATTATTTTCTATAATTATCGAATTTTATTGCGATACATGCATTATAATTGCCTTCAAGCAAAATATAAATTATATATATATATATATATATATATATATGTGTGTGTGTGTGTGTGTGTGTGTGTGTGTGTGTGTATGTGTGTGTGCCAACCACGTCATCTACATTCAATTACGAATGCCACACAACAAACGGTAACGAACATTTTTTCTACACATTTCCCAAACTCAATCAAAACATCCATCATCTTTTATCTACATAAATTCTTTTTCTCCTAAAAAACGTTTCCTTTATAAACCGAAATGTTCTAACATTGACTAATAAATTACCATCCATTGTAACATCCCGTGTTTCTCTTCCACATCTTATAATATATATATATATATATATATATAGGGTTCAGTTTACAATGTAATTGCTCTAATGATATTATCGGGGCTGCAAGGAAGTTATATAACGGCCCAGATACAAGTCATCAGCCCATTTTTGAAAACACCCAATATCTATCTATCTATCTATCTATCTATCTAATCTATCTATATATATATATATATATATATATATATATATATAATGCATGTATGTACGATGTCACGTCTTATTGTCCAACTGAGATCACGCCATCATATGACGAGATAGAATATCGTGATCTCGCGCTGTTGTGCCAGATCACGTCGACGGGCGGAGAAATCACGCGATATCACGTTGTGCAGCAAAGAGGACGAAGCTAATTAAGTCGTTCGTTTCAAGGTTTTGTTGTCACTGTTTTTTTGTTTCGTTTTGTTTTGTTTTGTTTTGTTTTTTTAATCAGGGAAGAGTTTATAATATATATTTTTGAATATTGCTATAAAATTTCAATAACGAAGTATTTACATCTGATATTCCGATGTTTTGTTTTACGTCATATTTGTTTTGTTTTACGGCATATCAATCTCAGTGGGTCATTTAATGCCGACAAAGTTTTGAAATAAATTCATTCTTAATGCATACTCAATTTTCTTTTATAAACACATTTTTCTATTTAACCCATAGATGGGACTCTAACAGGTACTACCACTCTCGGTCAGAGTGGACCAGGGAGCTACTGTAATAAAGGGGTGCTCCGCATTCCTCAGACCTGTCGGTGTGGCTTAGAATATACTGACTGTATCCGCTGATTAGGGGTAAGAGCCACCCCATAAAGAGGTCCTCTGTGCAGCATCCTATATCGCTGTAGAAGCTGGTCAATGTAGGTCTTTGCTGGGCGGCCCACATTAGCTTATGCGTTAGTCCTTGTTTCTCCAGCATGTCTTGTCCGTCTCACTCGGATAGTTTGTGAGGTAGGGTGCACGCGGCCGTGCAGCTGCTTCCGTGTGGGGTCCTGACAAACGTATAATATACTAAGAGAGTGGTTTATTTTTCGTCCATGTTCAATGTTTACATACACAAATTATGTTGTTAAATAGACTCAGGGTATAGATTTCAAGTTGAAACTGATATTTGGTTTGGTTTGTTTTACGGCATATCAATCTCAGTGGGTCATTTAATGCCGACAAAGTTTGGAAATAAATTAATTCTTAATGGATACTCAGTTTTTTTTATAAACACATTATTCTATTTAAGTGATAGATGAGAACCTAAAAGGTACTACCATTCCGGGTCAGAGTAGACCAGGGAGCAATGGTTATGAAGGGCTGCTCCCCATTTCCCAGACCTCCAGAACTTGAATCTTTCCATCAGATAGAGTTTAACGTCATTCCTAGGACATGAAGACCCTCAGCCCCTGTCTTCAAACACATATATGACACAAATGGTAATGGTTGCCATAAGGGCAATAGGACTGGAGCAATCATATACGTGTTAGGGCTTAACGTAACCAGTTGATTTATTAGAGGAGGCCTCTCCAACCCTCTGTCTAACCCAAGTAAGGACCAAAGTGGAATGTTGCATGTCATGAAATGCTCAGCCACCAAAAATCTGTCCTTAAACATCACGGGTTGCCATACACCTTCCCAGCTATAGGTTAAATAACTCCACTACTGTTCTTCTACAAGGATGGCTTTGGCATTAAATAACCCACGGTTGCTATTAAACAAAGAAAGCCATCCGAATTCCACTCTGAACAAGAGCTGTAGTAACAGTTAAATCCGATCTAACTTTTTAAAATAATTTTATTCACCACTTTCACCCTTACGGAGGCTAGACGGGTGGTCGGATAGAAACCCACTGATCACTCGGCTAATCATGTCAAACCCTAGCACCTATATGATTTTCCCTACCCAATTGCGCTTATGAAAACCTCCAACACTTTTTATCATATATATATAATTACCAACCCTTCCGCACGAACAAGATGCGACACAAGGTCAATTTCTTAAGCGGAGTTTAGCTGGTTTGAATTCAGAGTTTTCCTTCTCCTAGACTGGTTACCTAGCCATGGTTAAAGAGTCCAGTCTGCCCAGCTATCTATCCATAGCTGGGGGATAATTGGATTCATACCTTTCCCAAGGATATTAGCGCCATGTGAAATGCCAACAGCTTCGTCCATGAATTGAACTCGAGTAGACGAGTCTATTCCTACGACTCTAACGATTAGACCACGCGCTTCCACTTTTTATCATATAAGTGATTGAAGGCGCGTGTTCACTTGTTAGATTCGTTGTAAATGGACTCGTCGACCCGAGTTCAATTCCTCGTCGAAGCTGTTTGCATTTCACATAGCGCTAATACCCTTGGGAAAGGTATGAATCCAATTCTCCTTCCAGCTATGGGTAAATAGCAAGGCAGACTGGGCTCTTTAACCATGGCTAGCTAACCAGTCTAGGAGAAGGAAAACTCTGAACTCAAACCTATTGAACTCCGCTTAAGAAATTGACTTTGTGTCGCATCC
Source organism: Doryteuthis pealeii (assembly GCA_023376005.1). Lineage (NCBI taxonomy): Eukaryota > Metazoa > Mollusca > Cephalopoda > Myopsida > Loliginidae > Doryteuthis > Doryteuthis pealeii. Next base: position 24,791,608 of record CM042170.1, on the reverse strand, counting down.
TGCTTGTGCGGAAGGGTTGGTAAATATATATATATGTGATAGAAGGCAGTGCCTGAGGGACTTAGTGTCCGGGGTATGACGTTACACTGCTACTAAAGATCAAGTTTCAATTCTGGAATTAATCTTAGGCCCACATAGACCCGGTGTTATATTACATGTTAAGGTCCCATCTATGGGTTAAATATATAAAAGGGAGTATTAAAATGTGTTTAAGATTGATTTTGATCAGAAGATATTAAATACCCATCAAGAATGAATAAAAATATCTTCGGCATAAAATAACCCAAAAAGCGTTTACATACCATAAAATCCTACCATCAGCGAACCATCTAGTGCAGAGATGTCACCATATGGCTTAAGTAGATTTTAAACTCACGTTTTTATATATTTATTAAAAATGAAGACAGTTTGTTTAACTTTTGTTTAAAAATATTTAATGTTCAACGGTGATTAACACTGTTTACATTTGCACATTTTTCAAGTAAATCAAGAGTGACAGGCCGTTTCACGTCTCAGGAGACGGTCAGTATGACCTTTTTTTTTAGAGGAAAATGGAAAAATAATAAATAAATAAAAATGAGAAAAAACAACAAAAAAACAAAGGAAGACTTTGGGGAAAGGAAAGGAAAATATAAACATTGAAAGAAGAAAAATGAAAGAGAAAGAAAACAGAAATAAAGAAATTGAAGAAAAAATAAACAATCAAAATGAAGAAAGAGATATAGACTCATTGAAATTGGGAGGGGAAAAAAAAGAAAGAAAGAAAACCAAAAAAGAAAGGAAGGAAAAAGAAGAGGAAGAAAAAAATGAAAACTGAGAAGAATAAAAAAACGAAAAGGAAGAAATGAAAGGAAAAGGAAAAAGGATAAAACAGAAAGATAGGAATGGAACGAAAAAAGAAAAAGAAAAAATGAAAAATAAAAGAAGAAGAAAAGAACAGGAACATAAGGAAATGAATTTAGGGAAAAAAGAAGAAAAGAGAGAAAGAAGAAAATATTGGAAGAAAACAAAAAGATTAAGAGAAAAAAAGAGAAATAAAGGAATGGAGGAAAAACTGAACAATTTTTTAAAAAATGAAGGAAAAAGACAAACGAATGGAAATTGAGGAAAAAAAGAACGAAAAATGAAAAAAAAAAGAAAGACATATAGGAATGGGAGAAAAAAGGAAGCAAAAGTAAGACAATTGAATTTAAAAAGCCAGAAAGAAGAAATAAAATAAAAAAGAAAAAGAAAACTCAGAAACAAAGGAAGAGAACGAAAACAAGAAAAAAAAAAAAATGAAAAATGACTGACAGATCGAAATTGATTAGAAAAGACAAAAGAAGAAAATGTAATAAAAAAGACTACAATAAAAAGCCAAAAAAGAAATGGAAGGAAAGTAGAAAAAGAATAAAGAAAACAATAGAAGAAGAAGAAGAAGAAGAAGAAGAAGAAAGAAGAAAGAGAGAAGAGAGAGAGATATAATAATATAATAATAATAATAATAATAATAAAATAATAAGAAGAAGAAGAAGAAGAAGAAGAAGAAGAAGAAGAAGAGAAGAAGAGAGAAAATAATGTGAAGAAGAAGAAGAAGAAGAAGAAGAAGAAGAAGAAGAAGAAGAAGAAGAAAGAGAAGAAGAAGAAGAAAGAAGAAGAAGAGAAGGAAGAAGAAGAAGAAGAAGAAGAGAAGAAGAGGAAATGGGAGGTGGAAGAAGAAAGAAATAATGTGAAGAAGAAGAAGAAGAAGAAGAAGAAGAAGAAGAAGAAGAAGAAGAAGAAAGAAGAAATACCGAAAAAAAAGGAAAAATAATAATAATAATAATAATAATATATTAATAATAATAATAAGATCAAGAACAATAACAGAATAAGAGGACTGGGAAAGAAGAAGAAGAAGAAGAAAAGAAGAAGAAGAAGAAGAAGAAGAAGAAGAGTGAGGAGGATAAGTGGGAGGTGGAAAAGCAGATAAAGTTGTGTCTAAAAAAAAAAACGAATGAAAATAATGAAAGAAAACAGCTACACAGGATGGGCGAATGGAAGAATTCATGGAAGTTGAAGGAATATTAGTTATTTTTAAGTAACAAAAGAGAGAAGAAGAAGAAGAAGAAGAAGAAGAAGAAGAAGACTGGGAAGCATAAAGGAACAAATAATAATAATAATAATAATAATAATAATAATATCAAGAACAATAGCAAAATAAGAGGAAAGAAAGAAGAAGAAGAAGAAGAAGAAGAAGAAGAAGAAGAAAGAAGAAGAAGAAGAAGAAGAAGAAGAAGAAAGAAAGAACAAAGGAACAACGAAAACGAAACAATGATAGAAAAATTATAAATAAATCTCTATACACGAATGAATAAAGAAAAATATGACTTAAACAAAAGAATGAAAATGTGAATGAAAATGTGAAGGCTTCGAATGAGCGTCCGTGTTGCATTGTGGGGGTGAAGAAAGGGGGACATGGGCAGCATCCCATGACAAGATGGAAGATGTCTTCAGTCGTAGCCAGGATTTATGGAGTCTCCAAGTAACTCATCAGTTGCGTGTTATATCTCATTTTCAAATTCCGTGCACGATCGGAAAATGGCGTCTGCTCGGACATGATTTAGGGGTCAGGCGGGATGCAGCAGCAGCGATAAGGAGGCTATTCCTGCCTGCGCCATTTTATGTACGCATGCGTAGAACAATGGCCTCGCTTTGGGCACGCTGATGTCTCTCATAAGATTAATACATTTGGTCTTTAACTTATCATGAAAATCGTTTCCATCAAACATTTTAACATAATTGACATTTGTCGGATTTTGTTCTCTTTAGCACAATGTCAAATTCAGCGAGGACCTTTACTGTCAATGGATTGCGAGGTGGGTATTAGCTAACTTTAATGAACGTCATGTAGGGTCAAAACTAATGTTAACTAGTTGAGGTAGTCGTCTACGTCGAGGAACTGTGGCCAACCGTGGAAACCACATAGCGAGACTGTGTTCAAAACTCTTATTCAGGACAATTTTAGAATAATGAGTATTACTGTCAATGGATTGCGAGGTGAGGTATTAGCTAACTTTAATGAACGTCATGTAGGGTCAAAACTAATGTTAACTAGTTGAGGTAATCGTCTACGTCGAGGAACAACCACATAGCGAGACTGTGTTCAAACTCTTATTCAGGGACAACTTTTAGAATATGAGTATTACTGTCAATGGATTGCGAGGTGAGGTATTAGCTAACTTTAATGAACGTCATGTAGGGTCAAAACTAATGTTAACTAGTTGAGGTAGTCGTCTACGCCGAGGAACTGTGGCCAACCGTGGAAAAACCACATAGCGAGACTGTGTTCAAAACTGTCTTATTCAGGGACAACTTTTAGAATAATGAGTATTACTGTCAATGGATTGCGAGGTGAGGTATTAGCTAACTTTAATGAACGTCATGTAGGGTCAAAACTAATGTTAACTAGTTGAGGTAGTCGTCTACGTTGAGGAACTGTGGCCAACCGTGGAAAAACCACATAGCGAGACTTTGTTCAAAACTCTTATTCAGGGACAACTTTTAGAATAATGAGTATTACTGTTAACTAGTTGAGGTAGTCGTCTACGTCGAGGAAGTGTAACAAACCATGAGAAAACATCGTAGTAAAACTTTGTTCAGGGAAAAAAAACCTTAAGAGCAGTTGTTCTCAACCAGGATCCATCTGGACCCCCGGGGACCCTATAACATTTTTGGGACCCAGGCAAGTAAAATGTATTTAAATATAAAATTACAATGGGATTTTTAAACATAGAATGGCTATGTGGGTCCCACCAGAGTAAAATAGGGTTAAAGGGGTCCATGTTTTAGAGTAACGAACAATGACAAATTCAGAGAGGACCTTTACTGTCAATGGATTGCGGGTGATATATGAGCTAACTTTAATGTACGTCATGTAGGGTCAAAACTAATGTTAACTAGTTGAGTAGTCGTCTACGCCGAGGAAGTCTGGCAAACCGTGGAAAAAATCATCATGTGTCAAACTTTCTTATTCAGGGAAAAACCTTTAGAATAACAAACATTACTGTCAATGGAGTGCAGGGTAAGGTATTAGCTAACTTTAATGAACGTTTTTAGGGTTAAAACTTTAGGGTTAACTCGTTGATGTAGTCGTCTACGCTGAAGAAGTGAGGCAAAACTTGGAAAAATCATCATAGCGAGACAGAGTTCAAAAATTATCTTTATTCAGGCAATAAATAAATAAATAAATAATTAAAAATTTAAAAAAAATAATTTTATTAAAAGTTGAAATAGATCACTAAGTAGGCCTGAGCCTATTCCAGTAGTGACCAGGTTTAAATTCAGTTTTCCTTTTCCTAAGCTGGTTGCCTAACTAAAGTTAAAGAGCCCAGTCTGCCCAACTATTTGCCCATAGCTGGAGGGAGAATAGTTGGATTCCTACCTTTCCCTAGGGTATTAGCGCAATGTGAACTGTGGCTTCGTCCAGGAATTCAAACCTTAAGAGTGACGAACATTACTCTCAATGGATTGTGAGCTGAGGTATTAGCTAACTTTAATGAACGCCCTGTAGGGTCAAAACTAATGTTAACTAGTTGAGGTAGTCGTCTACACAGGGGAAGTCTGGCAAACCGTGGAAAAACTACATAGCGAGACTGTTCAAGGAAAAATCTTTAGAGTAACGAACAATGTCAAATTCAGGGAGGACCTTTACTGTCAATGGATCGCGAGTGATATATGAGCTAACTTTAATGAACGTCATGTAGGGTCAAAACTAATGTTAACTAGTTGAGGTAGTC
>CM042170.1:24774351-24776851 GCA_023376005.1 Doryteuthis pealeii | reverse complement strand
TTTACCCATCACCTCTAGTTTTTTAGATATGCATACTGTACATGTTGTACACATACTGTACATAAAGGCGTATATGCATTCATGGTTAATTTCTAATATTGTGTGACTTATGTCCTCTTTTTTAGTTATTATGCAATAAATGTAAGTGATAGCATTACATTATATATATATATAGCTATATATCAAGACGGATTTTGGCAGTTCAGCGTAGCCAACACGTCTCAATCAACAGCCAGTAGTGCGCTGGCCAGTAGTGCACTGGCAGTCAGCAGATCATCTAAGAAAATACATTTCTAACTGTTTGCGGTACTATGAATTGTGTACATTGTGTCATCCAAGTATATTTATTCCGTCAATGTTCTTTATCTATCCAGTTTTATCTGTAATAGGTTTCTGCAACTGTTGAAATAAGCACGTATATGCTCTATATATACTAAAATGAGACTATTTAAAAGACAGAAAACTAGAGGTGATAGAGCAAAACTGTTTATAAATTTGAATTCAGCACACCCAAATTAGTAAAAAAAAACAAAAACACCTATTCACATTCTTGCCTCAGACAAAAAATATTTTTTTGTAAACCAGTGTAATTTACTGATAATTTAGAATTTGATGTCCTTTTCTTTCGACGGCCAATATGATATTCCAACATTTCTCCAATACCCACGAGAAACATTTCGGTAATTTATGAGGAAGTGCGTCCCGGTCTCCTGCCTCAGAAATTGCTACCCGGTGACTATTAAAATAACGTCCCCAGCTGTGTCGTCTCGGTGGTGTTACTTGAAAGAAAACAACCAACTTAGGGCGTTAAATGTATTTTAGAGAGGGGGGGGCTTCTCTTTTTTTGTCGTAATTCTTATTTATTTATCGTAATTTGTTTAGAAATTTATTAATAGAAATTCGTCGTAATTCTTGTTTATTTATAGAAATTTGTCGTAATTCTTGTTTAGATATGAAGATGGATATCTATCTATCTATCTATCTATCTCAAGTTGTTCATTTTTTACTTTCTTTATATATATATCTATCCACCCATCTCCATTTGTTCATATCAAAAAAGAGAAGCCCGCTCTAAAATACATTTTTTGTTGGTTGTTTTCTTTCAAGTAACACGGCCGAGACGACATAGCTGGGGACGTTATTTTAATAGTCACCGGGTAGCAATTTCTGAGGCAGGAGACCGGGACGCACTTCCTCATAAATTACCAACATTTCTACCAATTGACTGACCTTCGATTTTAAATGTTGATTATGCATTGACCATCATATTTCGTGTCGTAATCTCAAAATTCTACTCAACAACAGACACAAAATGACGTGCGCGGATTTGAATACAAAACAAGTGATTAATGAAAATGACGTTATCATTGTCACGGCTGACGTCATCAGTCACTAATGGCGCTTTCACGGAATCGTGTGTCAAATGGCCACAAGATGGCGCCTTGAACAGAACACACACACAGATATAAACTAATGCCTACTTTCTATATCCAGTTAAGCATATTTAGAAGGGGGAGCGAAGCGGACCGGTTGGGAGCGTTCCAATGTTTTCTTATGAATTCAAAATTCCTTCCGCCTCCCCCAGGGTCGGGATTGTGAAATATCCCCTATTTAACCATTATAGTTAATCATATCGTCACAACTACCACCACCACCACCATCATCATCATCATCATCATCACTAAGAGCAGCAGCAAGACATGCCGACACCAGGGATTCCTTTGACACAATCTTCCGAGCTATGGGTAAATAAGGACGCACGTGGTGTAATGGTTATCCTCTTCGGAAATTGGCACAAGCTACGCGAGTTCAAATCCAGGACTAGGCTGTGTGAGATTTCTCTTTCTTGAAAAATCTTGAAAAGGTCCGAACCAATTTCTTTTCTCTCCTCTCTCTCTCTCTCTCTCTCTCTCTCTCTCTCTCTCTCTCTCTCTCTCTCTCTCTCTCTCTGACTCACCATCCGTCCCTAACGGCAAGATACATACTGTGTTGTGTGAAGTACCACTTCTTTGCTAATACTCCCAGGTCCACTCTGACCTGGAGTTGTAGTACCTGTTGGGATCCCATTGATGGATCATATAAACAAAGTTAGGTTTGGTTTGGTCTGGTTTATTTTACGGCATATCAACCTTAATGGGTCAATGCCGACAAAATTTTGAAATAAATTCATTCTTAATGAATAATCATTTTAAAAAAAATATAAACATATTTTTCTATCTAACCCTTAGATGGGACCTTAATAGGTACTAACATTTCTTCCCTCTAAATGGGGAGTGTTATATGGAGATGCAGGTGTTTGGTCAGAATGTTGTATGATAAGGGATGGGTAAAAAATGAATGAATAAGAAAATCCACTACCCATCCCCCTACTGACAACCTACTGTTTTTCACCATTCTGAAAATGTCCTTCATTGAAGCTAGAACTGGGCTTTGGTCCTGATGATGGTCAAAATGATCGAAACGTTGCATCGTCGACAATAAACATCCAGTTTCCATAACA
>CM042170.1:24761385-24771751 GCA_023376005.1 Doryteuthis pealeii | reverse complement strand
AAACTTTACTTTTAAAATCCAGTCGCTATGTCCTCTGGGGGTGGTTATAAACATCTAGGGGTGGTGATGAAACAAAAAACTTGACGATGAGGGAGAGGTGAGGCAAAACGGATGTTGGGGGTGTCTGACTGTCTTTAGAAGCAGTTAAAGAATAACTTTTTTAAATGTAAAAACAAAGGCCTGTGGTAACTGGTGTGCCACTGTACGTGTTGTGTACACATGTTAAACAAATGTTAAATCTATTGACTCTGATTTCGAACTATGTAACAAAACTATGCATTCGTTTATAATTCTTGTGTCAGTTTTATTTTGTATAAACTGCGTATAAAGGAATGCATACTTTTGTTACGTTGTCCGAAATCAGAGTTAAAAGTCTCATTCGTTTGCTTGGCGTCTGTACACAACAGGTACAATGGCGTGCCAGTTACCACACGGCGTTGTTTTGAATTTGAAACATACCAAACGGGCGGATACCAACAATAGGCTTCTCCGCCCACTTTCCTTTTAGGGGCCATGTTACCTTTAGGCACCCCTTTTTTATCTCGATTAAGAAAGGATATGTTTTTCATTTACACCGTCAATATCCGGTTGTTATAGAACAGTTTGAAACATTACTAGTATTGGATAAGAATGCTTAAAACCATATAACAGTACAAACAAATGCTTATTGTTATTAAACAGGAATAGTTATTTGAAACCATATACTTTTTTATGAATTATTTGTATTAGAAATACTGGAAAATATGACCTTTAGGCACCCCTTTTTGATCTCGATTAAGAAAGGACATGTTTTTCATTTACATCGTCAATATCCGGTTGTTTGTTAGTGGGTAGGGTTAGGGGTTAGGGTTAGGGGTGGGTTAGTTTTATAATTTAAAAAAATAATCTAAAATTCCTGTTAAAACAACCGGATATATACGGTGTAAATGAAAAACTTGTCCTTTCTTAATCGAGATCAAAAAGGGGTGCCTATAGGTGACATGGTCCTCTTTTAGATTCAAACATTTTGAAATCATTTGTTGGAATTTTCAAAATATTCAACATGATTTCCCAGGTTAGCTCATTGCTATGTTGGGATAATCAGTAAACACCTGAAGAAGGTCGGAAAATGCAATGGCTGAAACCTTTTTTTTTTTTTTTATTCTTTACAGTTGTACCACGAATAAACCCACACTCTTATTGCAGATAGAGAATAAATTAATTCAAAAATGTGTTTTAAAATATTGACTACCCATCAAAAATGAATAAACAAAACATCTTCGGCATAAAATAAGCCAACAAGAGTTGACATGCCGTAAAATACCACCAACCAGCCAATCTGAAGAAGGTCGGAGAATACAACAGCCGAGACGTATCTTTGACAATATGTGTTATGCCTCAAAGATTCATGGTTCAAAGTTAACTGACCTGAAAAAATATAAAAGGGTTTAAATAGAATAACTGGTGCATTATATCTTTTAATTAATATATCAACACTGATATTAATTTATCAACAGTGAAAATTTCATTAAATTTGGTTAAATCCCTGATTTTTGGTCTTTTAGCTCAGTCGGTAGAGCGTTGGGCAAGAAACCACAAGGTTCCTAGTTCGATACCGGTCCTCGCCAACTCAGCGTATGAGTAGCATAGGGATCTGTGCGGTAAAGTAAGGAGCTGATGGTAGGTGTGGCGCTCCACCTCAGACGCCAAACCAATCTCCTTGGTCTAGCGCTATTGAAAAGGGGATAGACTCCCTCGCTGATTGGCTGATACCGACTTTAGGCCGCCCCGCCGACTTTACTTTTTACTTACTTACTTTCGGCGAAGTGACATACGATGGTGGAATTTATGTCTGTTAAGTTCGATTTAACCATTCCTCCAGCTATGGGTAAATAGTAGGGCAGACTGGGCTCTTTAATCTTGGTTAGGCAACCAGTCTAGGAGTATTCAAACCTGTTTAACTCCTCTTGGGCTGGTCACTACTAGAATAAGCTCAGTCCTAATTAGGGATCTATTTCACTAATAACACTGGTTTTCAAAGAAATTGAGGCAAGCACAAAAATAGCTGTTTTAACCTAATTTGGTGGGGGGGTGCTGAATTCAGATTTGGATATCCGTTTTTACTCATCACCTCTAGTTTTTTTAGATATGCATACTGTACATTTTGTACACATACTGTACATAAAGGTGTATATGCATTCAGGGTTAATTTCTAATATTGTGTGACTTATGTCTTCTTTTTTTAGTTATTATGCAATAAATGTAAGTGACAGCATTACATTATATATTATATATAGCTATATATCAAGACGGATTTTGGCAGTATAAGCGTAGCCAACACGTCTCAATCAAACAGCCAGTAGTGCACTAGTGCAGTACTGCAGCTGGCAGTCAGCAGATCATCTAAGAAACACATTTCTAACTGTTTTGTGGTACTATGATTTGTTACATTGTGTCATCCAAGTATATTTATTCCGTCAATGTTCTTTATCTATCCAGTTTTATCTGTAATAAGTTGCTGCAACTGTTGAAATAAGCACGTATGTGCTTTAATATACTAAAATGAGACTATTTAAAAAGACACAGAAAACTAGAGGTGATAGAGCAAAAACTGTTTATAAATTTGAATTCAGCCACACCCAAATTAGTAAAAAAAAAAAAAAAAAAACACTATTCACATTCTTGCCTCAGACAAAAATTTTTTTTGTAACCCAGTGTAATTTACTGAATATTTAGAATTTGATGTCCTTTTCTTTCGACGCCAATATGATATTCCAACATTTCTCAATACCCACGAGAAACATTTCGGTAATTTATGAGGAAGTGCGTCCCGGTCTCCTGCCTCAGAAATTGCTACCCGGTGACTATTAAAATAACATCCCCAGCTGTGTCGTCTCGGTGGTGTTACTTGAAAGAAACAACCAACTTAGGGCGTTAAATGTATTTTAGAGGGGGGGGGGCTTCTCTTTTTTTGTCGTAATTCTTATTTATTTATCGTAATTTGTTTAGAAATTTATTAATAGAAATTCGTCGTAATTCTTGTATATTTATAGAAATTTGTCGTAATTCTTGTTTAGATATGAAGATGGATATCTATCTATCTCAATTTGTTCATTTTTTACTTTGTTTATATATATATATATATATATATATATATATATATATATATATATATCCACCCATCTCCATTTGTTCATATCAAAAAAGAGAAGCCCGCTCTAAAATACATTTAACGCCCTAAGTTGGTTGTTTTCTTTCAAGTAACACGACCGAGACGACATAGCTGGGGACGTTATTTTAATAGTCACCGGGTAGCAATTTCTGAGGTAGGAGACCGGGACGCACTTCCTCATAAATTACCAACATTTCTACCAATTGACTGACCTTCGATTTTAAATGTTGATTATGCATTGACCATCATATTTCGTGTCGTAATCTCAAAATTCTACTCAACAACAGACACAAAATGACGTGCGCGGATTTGAATACAAAACAAGTGATTAATGAAAATGACGTTATCATTGTCACGGCTGACGTCATCATTCACTAATGGCGCTTTCACGGAATCGTGTGTCAAATGGCCACAAGATGGCGCCTTGAACAGAACACACACACATATATAAACTAATGCCTACTTTCTATATCCAGTTAAGCATATTTAGAAGCGGGAGCAAAACGGACCGGTTGGGAGCGTTCGAATGTTTTCTTATGAATTCAAAATTCCTTCCGCCTCCCCCAGGGTCGGGATTGTGAAATATTCCCTATTTAACCATTATAGTTAATCATATCACCACCACTACCATCATCATCATCATCCCCATCATCACTAAGAGCAGCAGCAAGACATGCCGACACCAGGGATTCCTTTGACACACTCTTCCGAGCTATGGGTAAATAAGGACGCACATGGTGTAATGGTTATCCTCTTCGGAAATTGGCACAAGCTACGCGAGTTCAAATCCAGGACTAGGCTGTTTGAGATTTCTCTTTTGCGTTAAAACTCTTCGAAATTTCCCGAACCCTTCTCCTTTCGCCCAAGCTATGGGTAAATAAAGAGGCGCGTGGCATAATGGCCAACGTTGTAAAAAAGGAACAAGGAGACCCGAGATCAAATCGTGGACGCGGCTATTTGCGTTTCATTTTCGCGTTAAAAATCTTGAAAAGGTCCCGAACCAATTCCTTTGACTTTCTCTCTCTCTCTCTCTCTCTCTCTCTCTCTCTCTCTCTCTGACTCACCATCCGTCCCTAACGCAAGATACATACTGTGTTGTGTGAAGTATCCTTCGTTGCTATTACTCCCAGGTCCACTCTGACCTGGAGTAGTAGTACCTGTTAGGATCCCATTGATGAATCATATAAACAAAGTTTGGTTTGTTTTGCTTTACGGCATATCAACCTTAGTGGGTCATTTAATGCCGACAAAATTTTGAAATAAATTCATTCTTAATCATTTAAAAAAAAATATAAACAGATTTTTCTATCTAACCCATAGATGGGACCTTAATAGGTACTACCATTCCGGGTCAGAGTGGACCAGGGAACAATGGTGATGAAAGGATGCTCCCAGATCTCCAGAACTGTAACCTCACCATCAGTTAGAGTTGAACATCATACCCAAGACATGAAGACCCTCAGCCACCACCTTCTAGCACCCATATGATAACAAAGGCTGGGGCTTGTCCTAAGAGCAATGGGCTGGAACAATCATATAGTGGCTGAGGCTTGAGGTGATTTATCTTTCTCAGCTTACTAATAACTCAACAGGCTGGTTTTGGTTTGTTTTGTTTTGTTTTACGGCATATCAACCTCGGGGGGTCATTTAATGCCGACAAAGTTTTGAAATAATTTCATTCTTAATGGATACTCATTTCTTTTTATAAACACATTTTTCTTTTTAACACATATGAAGAGAGTAAAAGTAAAGTTGACAGAGTGACCTATTGCCGATATCAGCCGGAGAGCAAGGGAGTCTATCCCCTTTTCACTAACACAAGATTACGGAGATTGTTTTTGTTGAGGTGGAGTCCGGCTTCTGCATAGTAGCTCATCAGGGCAAGAATCTAATTCAGATTCTTGCCCTGATGAGCTACTAAGTGATACTATTAGTAGGTATACCTGACTCATTAGGTTTAACTTCGATATATCTCAGTCTGTTTATATCTATCTATCTATCTATCTATCTCGGTCTATATATATATATATATATATATATATTATAATATATATATATATATATATATATATATATGTGTGTGTGTGTGTGTGTGTGTGTGTGTGAGTGTGTGTGTTTAGTTTTTGTGGAAGTGTATGTCTCTCCAGGGTTGGACTGGTGAGTCATCTGAGAAAGCACAAGGATAGAGTGCCAAATGCTACCGGCACCTAACTATGATGACATGTTTGTATCGAAAAAAGCATTGTGCATTTTTTGTACACACATTTATACACACACGCGCAACCACACATCCATAAACACATAAAAAATGCACAATGCTTTTTTCGATACAAACCCTTACACATTCTAATAGTCACACCGCAAAAAAGAATATTTGACGTCATATTTCAAACCGTTCATTTTTTCAACGTTCTTTTTTCTCAGACTTCAAATTTTAAACAGACCGATAAACAAGGACTGTTACTCGCCTTTCTCCTTATTCTCAGATAAAAAAAATTTTATCACCTTCCACAAACCAACAAAAGTCCTGAAGATGATCTAATTAATTGATCAAATCGAAACACTGCAGCGTCGGCTAATAAACTCACCACTTAACTCATTCAAACCTGTGTTTTCTCAATTTTTATTATACTACATACCGTCGGATTCACCTCCTTTTATTCAAATATATATATATATATATATATATATATATATATATAATATATAATATAATATATATCTTATATTACAAGATAATAAGTAAGGACTGAGAGTTGGTGGAACGAACTTAGATAATATCTGATATTACGGAACTTGCTTTTTTTTTATATCCGTGTAAAAATAAAATTGTTATCCAACTACCAACAACCACTCCCTAAAAATGATAATCAGGGAGTTTGCTAGTCATAATTTAAGAATCCTACGAGAAATAATTAACAAAGTAAATGCAATTTCTTTAATGTGGTTTTATAGAGGGTCTTTTTTTTTTTTTTACAATCTCCTATTAGTTTTTATCTAAAATATGATCTGGTCACTTCAAGGCATAGCCACTTCAAAAGAAGAAGAAGAAGAAAAACATTGTGGTACCCCCCTTTTTTTAGAGCCCTGGGCATGTGCTTATTTTGATTAATCCCGCCGCGCGATTGTGGTATAATACAGCCTGATTAAAATTGTAGGCGTGTGGTGTAGCAGTTATCGACTTCGGAAGTGGACACAAGGACCAGAGTTCAAATCATAGACGGGGTCTGTTTATGCTTCCCTTTTGAGTTACAACTCCTGGGAGGGTCCCCGAACACTTTTATTTTCTCTCCAGAGTTATGAGTAAACAAGGAGGCGCGTGGTGTAATGGTTATCATCGGAGTAAATGAACACAAGGACCAGAGTTCAAATCCTAGACGGGTCTGTTTGTTTCCCTTTCGCGTTAAGACTTTTGGGAAGGTCCCGAACCCTGCTCGTCTGTTCTCTTCCGAGCTATGGGTAAATAAGGACGTACGTTGTCTTATGATTATCGTCTTCGCAAATGAACACGAGGACCTGAGTTCAAATCCTAGACGGAGCTGTTTATGTTTCCCTTTCGCGTCAAAACTCTTGAGAAGTTCCCGAACCCTTCTCGCCTTTTCTCTCCCGAGCTATGGGTAAATAAAGACGCACATCGTGTAATGGTTATCGTCTTCGGAAATTGGCGCGGGTACTCGAGTTCAAATCCAGGACTCGGCTGTTTGTGATTTCTCTTTTGCATGAGAATTCTTTGACAGTCCCTGAACCATTCTCCTTTGGCCCAAGCTATGAGTAAATAAAGAGGCCGTTGGCATAATGGTCATCGTTGTAAAAAAATGGACAAGGAGACCAGAGTTCAAATCGTGGACGAGGCTATTTGCGTTTCATTTTCGCGTTAAAAATCTTGAGAAGGTCCCGAACCAATTTCTTTTCTCTTGTTCTCTCTCTCTCTCTCTCTCTCTCTCTCTCTCTTCTCTCTCTCCCTCTCTCTCTCTCTCTATCTATCTATCTATCTCTACCTTATCTATCCCAGTGAGATCATATCCATCTATCTAACTATATATATATATATATATTATATATATATATATATATAATATATATATATATGAGGTTAAGTAAACAAGCAGAATGTTTATTTTTATATGGCTTTAAGCCGACAATTTTTGGAGGATATGTGCTTAATTTTCGAAATTAGGTACAATTTAAATTAAGCTCATATCCTCCAAATATATATATATACTAGCAAATATATGCACCCTCTGGGTGCAAGTATTTAAGTTTAAATGTAATAAAATATTAGATTAAATCAGACAGGCTAATGAAACTAATTAAGAATTCAAATAAAAAGATTTGAAACGGAGGGGGTATAATCGGAAAATAGAACAACTGAAACTTACTCTTTCATCACTTCCGTTTTTCAATGCTAAATTTTCCTAATTTAACTATTTAGTTAAAATAGGAAGTAAAGAATAAAATTACAGTTATTTCTTTTGTTAATGAATTTCTTTTAGGATTTATTGAAGAGATTTTACTCATATTCATTAAGATAAAACCAAAACAATTAGAAATCAAATAATACCAAGCATATTTTTATTAAAATCAGTTTTTTATCAATATGCAAATTAGCTTTACGTTTTCACTGAAAACTGGTATTTTGTTGTATATATAAATACAATTGCATGTTATTAGTATTTAGGTAAGTCCAACAGTATTAATAATGTCAAACAGTTTTATTATTAATTGATGTTTAAATAGAAATAGAATCATGGGAGAATGTGACGTAAAATAACTAAGGGAATTGTGACTTGAGTAGTAATATAGTTTCGGTTACAGACAGAAAAACACACAATCTCCATTATAAAAAGATATATATATATTATATATATATATAGTATTGACTACCAATGAAATATGTATTAATATCACCGTTAAATACAGAAAACTTTTGACAAAGTGTGTAGCGGATGTCTCTCTCTCTCTCTCTCTCTCTCTCACACACACACACACACACAAGGTTTGTCTCTCTCTCACATACACACACACACACACACACACAAAGGTACACAATTATGTTTTGTTTTCTATTTTTCCTTTCCATCCTCCCTCTATTCTTTCAACTGCTCACTACCACTCAAATTCTCTTTCTATCCTTCTCCTTGATACTGAATATCTCCCCCTCCTCCCCCTCTCTATCATCCTCCTCCTCCTCATCATCATCATCATCATGTCGTGCAATTAACACGGATATCTATGACAATCTCTCACCAACCTTCCCTATCATTCATTGTATCCGTGCAGAGCTGGTCAATATAGATCCTTTCTAGACGGCCCACATTGGCATGTACATGGGCTGGTTTTGACAAAAGAACGTTGCTTATGAGTTCGTCCTTACTTCTCCAGCAGTGTCCAGGAGACCCTCCTCTCTCTCTCTCTCTCTCTCTCTCTCTCTCTCTTCTCTCTCTCTCTCTCTCTCTCTCTCTCTGTATACCTGTCTTTTTTCCTCTCTTCACTTATGTCTCTCTGTCCCTGTCTTTCACTTCCTCTCTGTATCTCTGTCTCTCTCTTCGTTTCTGTCACACTTCTCGGTTTTTCACTCCCCATACTCCCTTCTCTCTCTCCTCTCTTCTCTCTCTCTCTCTCTATCTATCTATCTATCTTACACACACAATTATTTTTCTTTTCTTTTCCTTTTCCTTTCTTTATTCTTTCAACTTCTTTCTACCTAATTCTCTTTCTGTGGCTCTCCGTCTGTTTGTCTTTGTCTCTCTCTTTCTGTCTTTCTGTCTGTCTGTCTGTCTGTCTGTCTCTCTCTCTCTCTCTCTCACACACACACACGCACACACACACACAGTATTTTTTCTATTTTCCTTTTCCTTACCCCCTTACTGCATCTGTCTATCTGTCTCTTTTCATTTCAGTCTCTCTGACACTTTCATACCCCCCCTCTCTCTCTCTCTCTCTCTCTCTCTCTCTCTCTGTATACCTATCTTTTTTCTCTCTCTATTCACTTATGTATCTCTGTCTTCACTTCCTCTCCGTCTCTGTCTGTCTCTCTTTCTCTTCTGTTCTGTCTCTCTGCTCGGTTTTTCACTCCCCATCCTCCCCTCCTCTCTCTCTCTTTATCTATCTATCAATCCCCCCCCACACACACACTGTCATTTTTTTCTATTTTCTTTTCTTTCCCCCCTTACTGCCTCTGTCTATCTTTCTCTTTTCATTTTAGTCTCTCTGACACTTCCCCCCCCTCTCTCTCTCTCTCTCTCTCTCTCTCTCTCTCCTCTCTCTCTCTGTATACCTATCTTTTTTTCTCTCACTTCGCTTATGTCTCTCTGTCTCTGTCTTTCACTTCCTCCCTGTCTCTATATCTCTGTCTATCTCTCCTTCTCTTTGTTCTCTCTTCTCGGTTTATCACTCCCCTCCCCCTCTCTCTCTCTCTCTTTCTCTTTCTCTCTCATTCTTTCAACATGTTTCGTTTTACGACCACTCGCGCCATTTTTGAGCAAGGCTACAGGCATCTTAGTCTCTCCCCCACCCCGACCCACCACCACTTTGCATGAAAAAAAAGGGGCCATTCTTCTCTACCATTCTTTCCAATCTCTTTCTGACGACGCCCCTCACCCCACGCTCCCCAGTGCTTCAACACCCACAAAGTCGATCATAGACCCACTCTCTTACCCCTTACTCCTGACACAGCCTAATTACTGTAATGATTTACATTCATTAATTACCCGCTCAATGAATATTCATAAGCGTCCAGTATCCATAAAAAGTGTCCCGTTGCCTAGAGAGATCCTTTTGGGCAATGGGGACGTTCTGGCAAAGGGCTAATGAGATCACTGACAAAAATTTCGGGGGTCGGGCAGAGTGAGCTATGATTTGTGGTCGTTCTCTCTCTCTCTCTCTCTCTCTCTCTCTCTCTCTCTCTCTCTCTCTCTCTCTCTCTCTCTCAATGGAGATGAAGAGGTAGACCTCCGTCTTCTTAGTCTCTTTCCTTTTCTGGTTCCTTTACTTCCTATCCTCTCTCTCACTCTCTCTTTCTCTCTCTCTCTCTCTCTCTGTCTGTCTGTCTCTCTCTCTCTTTCTCTATATCTCTCACCATCATTCTCCCTCTGTTTCTGTTTCTATCTCTGTCTCTGTCTGTCTGTCTGTCTGTCTGTCTCTGTCTCTCTCTCTCATTATCTATCTATCTATCTATCTATCTCATTCTCCCTCTGTTCCTGTTTCTGTGTCTGT
>CM042170.1:24743885-24756385 GCA_023376005.1 Doryteuthis pealeii | reverse complement strand
ATATATATATATATATATATATATATATATATATATATATATATATATATAAGGGGATGTAGTTAGATCTGAACAGCTTCATGTACATATTTTTTGTTTCGAGAGTTTCAATGCTGTATAGTTTTGCTAATTAATAATACCTAATAATATCCGTTTTGAATTTGTAATTTTCTAAAAATGAAATCCTGGTAAGGATTAGAAAGAAATTACAGTTAAGATTGCTAGCCGTATTTATTTATGGGCGATATTCTTTGCGAGGTAAAAAAAAAAAATAGGGGGTTTGGTATTATCCAGGGTTACAGACATCCGCTGAGGCTCGTAGAACAGGTCCCCAGTGAATAGGAGGGAGGACTAGCGTGCATTAATTAAACCAGAAATTGCTCATGGCGCGTGACGTAAGAACAATAGACTACACGACTTCTTGGTGCTAAAATGAATGTCCTTCATAGGGGACACTCGTTATCATTGTCGACTGTCAAACAGACCCCTTTTCAGGGGGAAACAAAGAAACCAACATTTGACGAGGTCGACTCGTGTGAGAAGCGCATAAAACAAAGGAACACAACAACCATTTTATTTGAAAAGACAGGGCACTCTTTAGTATTATCTGTGTTATTCGGACTATTGTCCCCATCTTTATTGTTATTTGTACAACGTTTCGGCCGATATGCCCTCCAGCCTTCTTCAGGTATTTCTTATCGGACTCAGGAACCTTCTTTTCGGACTCGGGAACCTTCTTTTCGGACTCTGGAACCTTCTTGTCGTAATCGGGAGCCATCCTGGAACTTCGAACCTAACCCTTTATTCGGTCCTCGGGGTATCCTGTTCTCATTCTGCTAACCATAGCTTGGCTAGGAGTTGTGTTAATTATTTTTCTATGTTACTGTCTCTACTTAGGATTGAACCAGGAATCCAGAGATAACTGTCACTTAGAACTGTCTTAAACTAACTATCTTATCCACTAGGCCATGTGTCCAATTGGAGAGCACATCGGCCGAAACGTTGTACAAATAACAATAAAGATGGGGACAATAGTCCGAATAACGCAGATAATGCTAATCATCAAGCCTCATCTCAAACATTCAGAGAAATAGGGCACTCTTTGTTTTTTTTAAACGTGTTCTTTTTCTTCAGTTTTTTCTTTAAAGAAGTGGATAAAGGTACGTATTTACCCAACCCGTTCGCGATAGCAAGGATGTGACACTAGTTCGCAAGTGCTGGCCATCCAGCGAGACTAGCTCGCTAACCATTACACCACGATGGGACACCCAACCAAATAGACGGTAGATATTTATCCAAACCCTTCGATACCGATAGTGTGACGCAAGGTCAGAAGTATAGGGCACCCAGCGAGAATCGACCTTGCTATCCAGTAGTAATGGAATTGTGAGACTAGCTTCCTAACAATTACACCACAATAGGATTCCTTTAAAACCCGACCCGTTCGCCATGGGTAGGATGTGACAATAGTTCACAAGTATGGGCCATCCAGCGAGACTATCCTCATAACCATTACACCTTGATGGGATGCCTATCTATTATACAACCCGTTCGCCAAGAGTAGGATATGATTTTACATAATTCATGAGCATCTTATAAATTATGAACGTAGCTGTAGTTAGAACATCTTAAATAAATTTCATTAGATTTAAAATCGGAGTTGGGGAATTTTCCATACCCGTTGGGGTTATGAGTGACATGACAATAATCTCAATTGATCTACCACTAGGTGTGCGATTGGGCGCTTTGAGAATAAGTTTTAGTTTAGTTTCGTTAGATGCAAGCTGGCACCCTATCATAGACGATTCTCTGGGGTTTCACAACTCATCCTAAAAAGTAACACGAACCTTTGGGTAATTATGAACGTTAGTTGGCCAAATTCCTAGCATAAAATTGTGCGTGCGCATTATCCAAATTAAAAAATTGCTTGTATAGTTTTTCTTATGAGATTTTCTTAAACAATTGAATGAATAAAAATACATTTCATTCTTATCGACAGTTCCTTTCTAGACTTGTGCCTTTATAGACTTTCTTAAAGCTGATCTCCAGTCTCCCAAAGTTAGTTTGGTTAGGAAAGGTTTATTGTGGATGTTGTTATTCCAGTGTTTTGTATGAAGGAATCAATTTTTATGTTTCAAGTCAGTATATGGAATTTTGAAGTTAAAATTTGAGTTCAGGAACACTTTTTGAACCTGTAACCTACACATGGCGCAGAGGATACAAGTGTTGAGTTAATACAGTTCTGTGACAATTAACTGTTGGACTGGAAGGTTCCCGAGTTCATCAAGAACACCTGAAGAAGGCTGAAACGTTGTGTAAATAACAATAAAGACGAGAACAACAGTTCGAAAAATCTAAATAATATGAAAAATCTTTTTAATGATATAAATTTTATGAAAATTGATTAAACTAATTGATTGGGGGGGGGGAATATTTGTCTCATACCCCACTTGTATGGACTGGGTACAAGGCCTCGTTTTAACGTGGGCCCACCCACAAGCCGAAGTTCATGGGTGGGAAAGAACAAAAATTGCGTCAATCCCCTCGGCATTCCTCCTCAAGGGGAGCGCCTCAGGTGCTGGGCAATAAACCCAGCCCTGCCCACAAAGGGGCAGGTAATGCCTGGATGGATAGCTCTCTGGGATCGATGCTAATAATTGTACTTTAACCCGGTCCAGAGGCCGAAACACTCTGGACCCACCCGAGGGGAATAGGTAAGTCTCAAAGTATAGTAACTGGAACAGATACTACACTCTGATCCCCGCCTATGAAAGGTAAGTATGGTATTTACCGCGTACCCCACTTGTACGGGTCAGGCACAAAGTCCCTATTAACGTGGGACCACCCACGAGCCGAAGCCCATGGAGTGGCAGGTGAAAAATTGCGTCGATCCCGTCGGCATTCCCCCTCAAGGGGGGCGCCTCAGGCACTGGGCAATAAACCCAGCTCTGCCCCTTTAAATCGAGGGGGCAGGTGTTGCCTGGGGGGATGGCCCCCTGGGATCGACGCTATTATTATAACATCACCGGTCCAGCGGCCGAAGCTCGCCGGACCCCCAGTCAAAACCGGGTGAAGGTAAGTATTAAACTAATTAATTAGTTATTGTCAATATATGTCAGTTTTACGACTGTTGTTTAGGTAATATATTGTTGCTTCTAAAGGGGAGCCCAATGAAGAAAAGGTTGGGAACCAAAAAATTATTCATCTATCTTATCTTTTTCATGGTATAATGGTTAGAGGCGTAGGGTATGGAATCGTCGACCTGAGTTTAAAATCCTGTACGAGGCTGGTAGCATTTCACATAGCTCTAATACCCTTGGGAAAGGTAATACCCTTGGGAAAGGTATTCATCCAACTATTCCTGTCAGTAATGGGTAAATAGTAACAGGGCTCTTTAAGCTTGGCTAGGTAACCAGTCTAGGAGAAGAAAAACTGTGAATTCAAACCTGTTAAAATCCGCTTAAGAAATTGACCCTATGTCACATCCTGCCCGTGCGGAGGGGTCGGTATATATATATATATATATATAAGGGTATGAAAAAACACAATATGTTGTTAAATTCAATATATTTTATATCTTTTTCATTGCTGATATTGAAAATATGTCGATTTATTAAAAAATCATCATCAGAGCATAATGATAATTAGGTCCGTTTTTTATGTACATGTTTTTAATCCGGATTCTTCAAGAGAGAAACAGAGAATAATTTGAATTCAAACTGGAGGTATTGTTTTTTTTTTCCAAAAGAGCTTGTATGCCGTGCGTTCGCTTCATCTCGTTCAATCGCTGCGCCATGCTCTTTCGCTGCGTCACGTTCTTTCGCAACGTCATTTACTTCGGTGTAACAGTTTTTATAAGAAAAAGAAATAATTCAAATTAAAAAAAAACCCAGAAAAATTCTCTTTTTCAAAAAAGACAGTTGTATCACGTTTGTGGCCGATTAGTAACTTATATATACTAGCAAATATATGCACCCTCCGGGTGCAAGTATTTAAGTTTTAATGTAATGAAATATCGTATTAAATTAGAAAGTCTAATAAGAAAGCAGATAAAAAGATATGTAACAGAGTGGGGGTAAAATAGAAAAATAGAAATGAAACTTACTCTTCCATCACTCCCGTCTTTCATTGCTGAATTTTCCTTATTTAACTATTTAGTTAAATTAGGAAATAAACAATAAAATGACAGTTATTTTTTCTTGTTAATGGATTTCATTTAAGATTCAATGACGAGATTTTTGCTTATATTCATTAAAATAAAACCAAACAGTTAGAAATCAATAATACTAAGCACATATTTAATAAAATCACATTTTTAATATCAATATGCAAATTAGCCTTCCCATTCACACTGTAAACCACTATTTTTTGTATATTTAAATACAATTGCATGTTATTTGTATGTAGATATGGACAAAACTAATAAAAAGATGAAGCAATTTTATTAATAATTGAGGTTTAAATATAAATAAAATCATGAAGAATGTGATGTAAATAACGAAGGGAATTGTGACATGAGTAGTAATATAGTTTCGGTTACAGACAGAAAAACACACAATCTCCATTATAATAAGATATATATATATATATATATATGTGTGTGTGTGTGGGCAGCATTCTTTCATTTATACAAGTAGAATGAAACAAAAGGCACATCTCCAGTTTAATAATTTATTTTTTATCTTTTCTAATTTTCTGGCCAACTTTTTAATGTTTGGGTGTAATTGGTGGATAAGTCCACCAAAGTTCAGTTCCCGAGTACTTTCGGCACTTCGAAGTGCCATCATCAGGGGTGATGTATTCCAGTTTTTAAAAAAATTATAATAATGTATAGGCTGGAAGGGGAAGAATTGGTGAGAAAGGTGTTATAGGCATTTTAGAATGTGTGTACTGTATTGGAAATTAATTTTGTTTAAGGATGGTTTGTACTGTTATATATATATATATAATATATATATATATATATAGAGAGAGAGAGAGAGAGAGATTAATAAGTCATCCACAGACACGTGTTTCGGCATATCATGCCTCTTCAGTGTGGCTAGACACAACTATCCTTGGGTAGGGTCGAACTCAGACTGACTGCATGGTAGTCCGATATCTTATCCCCTCGCCCACAGACAGCTGATGCGGGGACTGGTGTTTTTAAACTATTAAATACATAGGAATGTATGTATCTTTCGGTCACTGAGAGATCAAATTTCCGAAGAAATGATCATTGCTCATTTGCTTAGTAGTGAGAGTTAATTTAAATTACCAATTAGAGAGCTCATTACCAAATTTATGGGAGCATATATTAATAAGTCATCCACAGACACGTTTTTCGGCATATCATGCCTCTTCAGTGTGGCTAGACACAACTATCCTTGGGTAGGATCAAACTCAGACTGACCGCATGGTAGTCCGATATTTTATCCCCGCATCAGCTGTCAGTGGGCAGGGGACTGGTGTTTTTAAACTACAGAATATAAGTGGTCAGAGTAAGATGGATATATAATATTTGTTTCAATAAAACAATTTTCTTTGTGTCCGAATCTGAAAGGAGAATTTCTCTTTATTGAAAAACCAAATTAAAAACTTCGCCAGATTGCGTCTTGTCTTAACTGTTTAAATTCACACCCATCTTTTTTCGCTGCACAACATAAACTATAACGTTTATGCCCTAACCCCCTAAACAGCAAACCACCGACCACTTTCCTGGCTTGAGCCGAACCAAAAAAACGAAAAAAAAAAAATAGATAAATAAAAAATAAAAATCAACAATCTATTTCCCTATTCGTTGACTATTTCGCAAAGGCAAGGTGCCCGAGACTTTAATAATAAAAAACAAAATTAGGGTGTGGTTGGGCGGGGGGGTCAATTTCCTTCTCAGTTCAACGCCCGCTGCTTTTTCTCCAGACGTCTGTCCCCTCGGTATCACCGGGCCTGGCCACAAAGGTTTCTTCTTTCTACAAGGGTAACGAAGGCGAAGGAGGAAAGAAAGAATGGAGGAAGTAGTAGACGATTGTGGTCAGCGTATATGTGGTGGTCACGCCTGGCTGGCGTTGGTCATCAATCACCTCTGTCGAGATATTAGGGGACAGCTTGTTCTGACGTCCCCCGTTTATTGGTCACTGTTCAGATTTATGGCGCAGGCGCATCGATGACGTCTGACATTGTTTTTGCACATGCGCAGTTCTTTGCTTCCTGTTTTTTTCTTTTCTGTGATGTTCTTCTTTCTTTCTTTTTTTTTTTTTTTTTTTTTCAGTTTCTTTCGTTTTAGTTAATGCTTATTACGTGTTCGTTTTTTTTTTTATTTTTTATTTTTTTCAGTTCTTATTCACTTTTCCTTGAGTTTATGATCTTTTCTTACAAATTTTCTTCTTCTTTCAATCTTTTTCTTTCGATCTTCTTCTTTCAATTTGCTACTTTCAATTTTTTTCTTTCAATCTTTTTCTTTCAACCTTTTTCTTTCAACGTTTTTCTTTCAATTTTTCTCTTTCAACCTTTTTCTTTCAATTTTTTTCTTTCAATCTTTTTTCAATCTTTTTCTTTCAAACTTTTTCTTTCAATCTTTATCTTTCAATCTTTATCTTTCAATCTTCTTCTTTCAATCTTTTTCTTTCTTCTTTTCAATCTTTTTCTCTCAATCTTTTCTTTCTTCTTCTTCTTTCAATCTTTTTCTTTCTTCTTCATCTTTCAATCTTTTTATTTCAATCTTTTCTTTCTTCTCTTCTTTCAATCTTTTTCTTTCAACCTTTTTCTTTCAATCTTTTTCTTTTCTTTCATTGTTCTACTTCTTCTTCTTCTTTCGTTCTTTTTAATTCGACTTCTTTCTTCTCTTCTTCTTCTTCTTCTTCTTCTTCTTCTTCTTCTTCTTCTTCTTTGTTTGTGTTCTTTCTTTCTTTTTTGTGTTTGTTTCTTTCTTTTTTCACTATTTTTTGTTTTCTTTCTTTCTTTCCTTTTTGAATGTTGTTTGTATGTTTCTTTATATCACCCGATTTTTTCTTTCTTTCTTTCTTTTTTGTTAATTGTTTCTTTTTCTTCCTATTTCTTTTTTTTTCTTTTTCTTTCTTCTTTCCTTTATGCTTTTTTTTTCTTTCTTTCTTTTCTTTATCTCTCATTTTCTTTCTCTCTTTCTTTTCTTTTTTTTTCTTTTCTTTCCTTTCTTTCTTATTTCTTTCTTTCTTTCTTTCTTATTAATTTGTTTCATTCGTTCTTTGTTTCTTTTTTTTTACTTTCGCACACTCTATCTATTAAGACCTTTATTTTCCCTTCCTTCTTCCTTCCTTCCTTCCTTTCTTTCTTCTTTCTTCTTTTCTTTCTTTCTTTCATCTTCTTTCTTCCTTCTCTCTCCTTCCTCCCTTTTTCATTCTTTCTTTCTTCTTTCTCCTTCCTTTCCTTCCTTTCTTTCATTCTTTCTTTCTATTTTTCTATCTTTCTTTCTTCCTTTCTCCCTCTCCCTTCCTTCCTTTCTCTCATTCTTTCTTTCTTTCTTCCTTTCTTTCTCCATTCCTTCTTTCTTTCTTTCTTTCTTCTTTCTTCTATCTTCTTTCTTCCTTCTCTCTCCCCTTCCATCCTTTCTCTCATTTTTTCTTTCTTTCTTCCTTCCTTTCTTTCTAGTTCTTTCTTTCTATCTTTTTCTTTTTTCTTCTTCTTTCCTTCCTTTCTTTTCTTTCTTTCTTTCTTATCTTTTTTCTTTCTTTCTTCCTTTCTCTCTCTCCCTTCCATCCTTTCTCTCATTCTTTCTTTCTTTCTTTCTTTCCTTTCCTTCTTTCTTTCTTTTTCATTCTAATTATCAGCTTTATGTATTCTCTTTCTGTCACTCATTTTTTATTTTATTTTTCTCCATCTGCTTCTTTTATTCACAGGTTTTCAAAATCTCATTTTCGGCAATTTCTCTCCTTCACATTCACTTTAAACGCCTCTTCTCCTTTCCTCTCGTCATTCTTCTCCTTTTCTCTCGTCTTTCCTCATCTTTTCTCTCGTCCTTCTTCATCTTACTGATGACTTCGTCTCGCGCGTCATTTTGTTCTTTTATTGTCTTTTGTGTTTTTGTTTTTTTTGCCTCCGATTTCCGTTGTGTAATTCCCCAACCCCCGATACATGGGTGGGTGGGGTTCGAGGTTTCATTTACAAATTATATTTTCATGCGACCACCTCGGAAATTATCTGGACGTTCCAAGTTAAGAATAAACAAAATGTCAGGAATATACATCAGGGAAACAAACGGAAATATAATATATATATATATATATATATATATATAATATATAAATATATATGTGTGTGTGTGTGTGTGTGTGTGTGTGTGTGTGTGTGTGTGTGTGTGTGTGTGTGTGTGTGTGTGTAGTATACAGATTTAAATGTCCCTAGGAGATTGCAGTCTCCCAGAAAATGAAAATACATACATTGGATTCACCTAAACCACATTGTCACGTCGTCTAACCCCCCATTTAACAGATAATAGCTCTATTTCACAACACCTAAAATTACATTCATGCCCCCACTCTAATTACCGAAATATTCTAACGGAAAATACACACATTCTGCACAAAGAAAAAAATAAACAAAAACACCAAATACTAGAAGCTTTATACATAAAACAATACAAACCATCCTTAAACAAAATTAATTTCCAATGCAGTACATACTTTTTAAAATGCCTATAACACATTTCTCATCAATTCTTCTCCTTCCAGCCTCCACATTAATTTAATTTTTTAAAAACTGGAAAACATCACCCCTGATGATGGCACTTCGAAGCGCCGAAAGTACTCGGGACCTGAACTTTGGTGGACTTAATCCACGAATTCCACCCAATCATTAAAAAGTTGGCAAGAAACTCGAAAGATCAAAATAAAATTGTTAAACAGGAGTTGTGTCTTTTGTTTAATTCTACACACACACACACACACAACACACATACACACACACACACACACACACACACACATATATATATATATATTATATATATATATATATATTGATCAACCAGGAACAGAACAAAAATTGAATGTTATAATTCTTTTTTGTCAATGTTTTCTGTTTTTGTTCTTTGTTAGATAAATGGTAGTAAATTAATAGATAGATCTGTGTATGTTATGAGATAAATAGTTAAATATGAACAGACTGTGATAATATATATATATATATATATTATATATATATATATATAATATATATATATATAAAGTGTTGTTATGGGCACAACGGAAGAAAATTATGTATATAAATATGTATGTAAACACACACACACACACAGCTATATATATATATATATATATATATATATATATATATATATATATATATATATATATATATATTACAGAATATAAGTGGTCAGAGTAGATGGATTGATCTGGGAAAAAATTTAAAAAAGAAAGTCGGCTAAATAGACTTATCGGTATCAGTCGAAGAACGAGGGAGTCTATCTCCTTTTCATTAGCCAGGGAGATTGTCTTGCTGTGACGGAGCACCACACCTACCGTTAGCTCCAAGATATTTTACCACACTGATCAGATTACTCAAACTGTGCTACTTTTGTGCTGAATTGATGATGGGGGCCGCTATCAAACCCAGAACCTTGCGACTCCTACGCTGATGCTCTACCGATTGGGCTAAACCTGCCCCTTTTAAAAAAGCAAACTGAAATATGACCAATTCATATCTTGCCAAAATTGCATGGTCAAACTTCCTACTCATTAAAAAAAATGCCGGCGATCAATCAGTTGGTCACCTCAAGCCCTAGCACCTATATGATTGTCCCATTGGACACGCGTGGTGTAATGGTTAAAGTCATGGAAATGGACTCGTCGCCACCGAGTTCAAATCCTGGATGTGGTAATTTGCTTTTTTTGCCGCCCCCTCTCTCTCTCACCCTCCCTCATTCTCTCTGTTATCTTTCGCTTTAATTTTTCTCTTTCTCTTTCTCTTTTTTTTTTTTTCTTTCTTAGCTTCGCTCTCTCTGTCTCTTTCCTTCTCTGTCTCTTTCTGTCTGTCTCTCTCTCTCTCTTTTCTCTCTCTCTCCCTTTCTCTCTCTCTCTCTCTCTCTGTTTGTTTCTGTGTGAGTGTTTCTCACTTTCTCTCTCCCCCTCCTCCATTCTCTCTGTGATCCTTTCGCTTTAGTTTTTCTCTCTTTCTCTATTCCTTTTTTTTTCGCTTCTTAGCTTTTCTCTCTCTTTCCATCTCTCTCTCTTTCTATTTGCCTCCCCTCTCTCTCTCTCTCTCTCTCTCTCTCTCTCATCCTTCGCTTTAATTTTTTCTCTTTTCTCTTTTTTTGTTGCTTTCTTAGCTCTCTCTCTCTCTCTCTCTTTCCATCTCTCTCTCTCTCTTTCTGTTTGCCCCCTCCCCTCTCTGTCTTTCTGTCTGTCTGTCTGTCTCTCTCTCTTACTCTCTGTCATCCTTTCGCTTTAATTTTCTCTCTTTCTCTTTTTTGTCTTTCTTAGCCTCTCTCTCTCTCTCCTCTCTCTCTCTCTCTCTCTCTCTTCTCTCTCTCTCGTCTCTCTCTGTCTCTTTTCCATCTCTCTCTCTTTCTGTTTGCCCCCCCCCCCCTCTCTCTCTGTCACCCTCTCGCTTTCTTTTTCTCTATTTCTGTACAAGCGTATCAATATCATCATTAACCAAAAACATTCATGCCATATTCATAATGATTGATGATTAAGTGGTATCGGATTCGACCAAGCGGCAAGACAATCTTGACAGAGAGAGTATCGAACCCAGAACCTTGCGATTCCAACTCGGATGCTCTACCGACTGAGCTAAACCGGTCCCAAATTTAAAAAAAAATGGAAGACTGTAATTTGAACAATTTATATCTTGCTAAAATTACAACGTAAACTTTCTGCGCATTTTATACCAAAGAAAAACCTTTTTTTTGTTTTCTTAGCTCCACTTCTTTTCTTTCTTTCTTTCTTTCTTTCTTTCTAACCCCCCTCCCCTCTCTCTCTCTCTCTCTCTCTTTCACTCACTCTCTTTCCATGTTTCTCTATCTCTGTCTTCCTGTCTCTGCATTTTATACAAAAGAAACCCTCCGTTTTTTTATTTCCTGGTCCCTTTTCTCTGTTTCTTTCTGTCCCTGCCTCTGTCCCTCTCTGTCTCTCTCTCTGTCTCTCTGTCTCTCTGTCTCGCCCTCTCTCTCTCATTAATTTTTTCGATATTTACCCGTTTCTCCTCTGTGATTATCTGTCACTCTTTCTCTATTCCTCTTCTTTCATCCCCTCTGTCTGTTTGTCTCTCTCTTCGTTCTGTCTCTGTATCTCTGTCTGTCTGTCTGTCTCTGTCTGTCTCTCTCGTCTCTCTGTATCTCTTTCTCTTGTCCTGTCTCTCTGTCTCCTCTCGGTTATTTCTCTCTCTCCCCCCCCTCTCTCTCTGTTATTTTTTCGATATTTACCCGTTTCCCCTCTTGATTATCTGTCACTCTTCTCTGCTTCCTTTTCTTTCTCCTATCCCCCTTCTGTCTGTCTGTCTCTCTCTTCTCTCTCTGTCTCTCTCTTTCGTTTCTGTCTCTGTATCTCCGCCTCTTTCTCTGTCTCTCTGTCTCTGTGTCTCTTCTTTGTCTCTGTCTCCTCTATCTCTCACAGTTATATATATATATATATATATATATATCTCACACACACACACACACACACACACACACACTTATTTTTTCTCTTTCTCTATTTGTCTGTCTCTCTCTCACACACACATACCTTTATTTTTTCTCCTTCTCTATGTCTGTCTGTCTGTCTGTCTCTCTCTCTCTCTCACACACACACACACTTTATTTTTTCCCTTTCTCTATTCTGTAGAGAGTGTCAGATCATCACTTATCAAAAACATTCATGACATATTTAAAATAATTGATGATCAAGTTACATCTGACTCGACCAAATGCCAACAAAATCTTGACAGGAGGGTATTGAACCCAGAACCTTGCGATCCCTGCGCGGATACTCTAACGAATGAGCAAAACCGGCCCCATTTCAAGAAGAAAGAAATTGAAATTTGTGCAATTCACGCCTTGCCAAAATTACATCGTCATTTATACCAAAGAAAACCATTTTAGTCTCGCATCTCTCTTTGTATCTCTGTCTCTGTCTCTGATTTCAGTTTCTGTATGTCTCTGTCTTTGTCTGTCTGTCCGTCTCTCCCCCCTCTCTCTCTCTCTCTCTCTATATATATATATATATATATATATATATTATATATATTGGAGGATATGTGCTTAATTGAAGTCATACCTAATTTTGAAACGAATCGAGAAAATGTTTAGCCTTACATTTTGAACATATATGCCCGCCTAAATTCATTAATTATTAACTAATTAATTTTCAAAATTAGGTATGACTTTCAATTAAGCACATATCCTCCAAAAATTGTCGGCTTAAAGCCATATAAAAAATTAACACATTTGTTTGTTTACTTAACCTCATATATATATATCTATATATATATATATATATATATATATATATATATAAATAGATTTTTGGTACAGGAGAACTTATATAACACTAAAAGTGGAAGGAATC
>CM042170.1:24693885-24733885 GCA_023376005.1 Doryteuthis pealeii | reverse complement strand
ATCAGCATCGTCATCATCAGTGCCAGTACAGAATAAATATGTAGAAATGAATGAATTATTAAACAAAAATGCAGACCCCAGCATCTTTTGCTAGACCCACTATCGACATCAGATTCTGTGGGGTTATCCACATCATCTTCTATACAACCATTATAATAGTTGATTATCAGCATCGCTACCATCAGTGCCAATACAAAATAAAAAAATATAGAAATAAATAAACAAAAAACAACAACATACAAATAAAAGATTTAAAAAATAAATACATAAAGATACAGACTCCAGCATCTTTTGCTACGCCCACCATCGACATCACATTCTGTGGGGTTAGCCACATCCCCATATATACAATCATTATGATAGTCAAGGATCAGCATCGCTATCATCAATGCTGACTAAAAATAAAAATATAGGAAAAAAATACAAATAAAAGAATAAATAAATAGATACCTAAAGATGCAGACTCTAGCATCTAGCATATTATATATATATGGGATTAAATATGGAAATAAATCGGACAATATTAAGATCTCTGAAAAACAAAGTGTTCCGAAAATAAGATGAATTTATTTATCGACGTTTAAACGTTTCGGTTTATCTAAACCTTCATCAGGATAGATTATGGGGCGAAGAAATTGATATCGTTTACAAAACAACCATCGATGTCTTTGCCCCATAATTTATCCTGATTAAGGTTTAAATAAACCGAAACGCTTAAGAGTCGATAAATAAATTCATCTTATTTTTGGAACACTTCGTTTTTCAGAGATCTTAATATTGTCCGATTTATTTCCATATTTAATCCCATATACATATAATGCAAAATCTGTGGTCGAGAATGTTTCTCAAACATCGGATTTCATAGTCACAGGAGGCGCTGCAACTTCAGGGGCACACAAAAAACCTTAACATAGTCTTTCGAGACTGAATTGCCAATGATGATTATATATATATATATATATATATATATATATGAAGTGGACAAACAATCTGTTTGATATGGCGATAGCCGACAATTTTGGGGGAGATTATGTGCTTAATTGAAGTCATACCTAATTTGTAAATTAATTAGTTATAATTAAATGAATTAGGCGTGCATATCGGTTTAAATGTATGACGTAAACAAATCGAGAAAAAGTCAATCTCTGTATGTATATTTCAGCCTATTAGGCCTCATCAGCAGAGTTATAGACTTGTTTACGCCTTACATTTAAACCGATATGCACGCCTAATTCATTTAATTATAACTAATTAATTTACAAATTAGGTATGACTTCAATTAAGCACATAATCTCCCCCAAAATTGTCGGCTATCGCCATATCAAACAGATTGTTTGTCCACTTCATATATATATATATATATATATATATATATATATATATATATATATATATATATAATCATCATTGGCAATTCAGTCTCGAAAGACTATGTTAAGGTTTTTTGTGTGCCCCTGAAGTTGCAGCGCCTCCTGTGACTATGAAATCCGATGTTTGAGAAACATTCTCGACCACAGATTTTGCATTTGTAGGTTGTCCCTGTAGATGATGATGTTCCGATGCTTTGTTGCTGTTGCTTTCTTATGGACCTCTTAGCTTCATGGTGTTGTATCAGGGTGACTTCTGACATGTACAGTCCTCTATGGAGATTCTGCCGCCACCGAGGGCGGTCTTGAGCCAAATTTTCCCAGCTGGAAGGGACAATGCCAAAGCACCTGAGATCATTTTTGCAGACATCCTTGAACCGCAGCAGGGGGCGACCGATCTGTCTTTTACCAGACGTAAGCTCTCCATAGTGGATATATATATATATATATATATATATATATATATATATATATATATATATATATATTACATTTTGTGTATTTTGGCAGCAAATTATTCTTAAGACATGTGTATTGAACAACATGGAGTATTTTTTTTCATTTTTTGTATGGATATTTTTTCCAGTCTTCTGGCTATCCATTTTGAATCTGGATCGAGTTGATTCATAATATTTTTCATACTAATTTCCCGAGCGCTTTCGACTGTTGCTCCAGTCGTATTCATTGGGTTATGTAATTTGGTTTTTAGTTAATTTTTAGTTCTGTTATCTATGCTTTTATCAAATTCAGAGAGTCTATTATTTTAAAGAGGGGGGTTAGGTAAGTGTTAGTTATTGAAGATATTTAATACGTTGTCTCCGACTTTAAAGGCTATTTTATTAATGTTAGGTTTTTTAATGTTTTATGCATATGGCTTCTAGGATCTGTAGACGTTTCTTCTTATTATTATTGTAGATAATTTTAGTATTTTCGTTTAAGATTTTTCTAATTTCGGGGGAGGTGGATTTTTCTGGGTGCTTTTTAATTAAGTGTTGTTTTATGGAGCTTGTGTCGGAGAGATGGTATGTGAGACGGCGGGATAGTGTTGTTGTTGTGTGGCCAATGTAGCTATTAGTGTATAGTTTATTTCCGAGAGGCACTCTCGGAATGGTCAAATGAATCTATATACTACGTTCGTTTGGCTTAGGGTTTTTAGGAGAGTTTGTGTTATTTTTAATGAGGAGGTTTAAAGTTTTGAATTTGGTGTAGTAAATAATTAGTTTTATTTTCTGTTGTTGGTCGACGGGTTTGATGTGTCTGTGTATGATGTTGGTTATTACATGTTCGTCGGATTTGTAGTTTTTGTGCATTTGATTTCGGTAATTTAGATTGAATTTGTTATTATTATTGTTGGGGTTGTTATTGTTATTTTCATCCAGATTCAAAAAGGATAGCCAGAAGACTGGAAAAAATATCCATACTAAAAATGAAAAAAGAATACTCCGTGTTGTTCAATAACACATGCCTTGAGAAATATATAATATATATATATATATAATATATATATATATATATATATATATATATATATATATATATCTGTGTGTGTGTGTGTGTGTGTGTGAGTGTGTGTGTCTTACACTGTGTGCGTGTGTCTGATTAGTTTATCGTGGTGAATATTTGTATTGAACCAGCTGCAATTTTTTGATGAGCTGATAACAGACGAACGGGGCACTGGACTGACACGTACTCTCCGAACAGCCTCATTTGCTTTATTTCCCGTCGAGAGTTCGTAGTGGAAATCTTATTTTTACATAGTCCATCTGTACTTGCTAAGGCCAGGTATTGCAGGTGTCACCCATGTATCACCCCACATATGGTTGATTTCACATCTGTCATTCTAGGAGATATTTCCTGAAATCATTCTATGTATATATTCCTCGATGTAGGCATTCTTCATATATATATATATATATGAAATAAATATTTTTAGAAAAGAACGAACACATGATGTTATAATTCGCTTACAGAAATCTGTTTCGACCTTTTATCAATGCAGTCTTCATCAAGTGCGAGATGTTTGTGATAGAAAGACTATGTGAGTAAACCGTTACAAAACAAAAGTGCTACAAACGAACGTTCGAGTTCAGAGCCGGCATTTCTTTTTCTAATTTTGAAAATGCATATTCCGTTTTGAAAATAAAATAAATAAATTTTATTTTATTTTATTAAATCAGAAGCATTATAATCCACAAAGAAAAATCAAAACAGTTTGATGTAAATATGTATAAAAATGTATAAAAAGTATTAAAAAGTTCAAGATTACAGCCACTGCAGACCATATATATATATATATATATATATATATATATATATATATATGTAGTTATCCACAGACACGTGTTTCGACTTATCAAGTCTCTTCAGTGTGGCTAGACATTTGTAAGCTACCCATCAAGAATAAATCAAAGTTCGATGAGTGTGGTCTAATTGTTAGAGTCGTAGGAAATGGACTCGTCGACCAGAGTTCAAATCTCGGACGAAGCTGCAGTTCAGATAACGCTTATAACCTTGAGAAAAGTATGAATCTAACTACTCTCCCTATAGGTAAATAATAGGGCAGACTGGGCAAACTCCACTTGGAAGAATACTAGAATAGCCTCAGTCCTAATTAATGATCTATTTCACTAGTTTTTTCTCTTTTTCTTCTTTCTTATACCTTTATTTTTATTTCTTCTTTCTCTTCTCTTTCTTTTTACCTTCTCTTTATTATTCGCTACTCTTTCTCTTTTCATTTTTCCTTCTCTCTTTCTTAATCTTTATTTTCTCTTTTCACATTCTTTACCTTTCTCCAATCTTTCTCTTCTCTTACGCAATCTTCCTCTTTTTCTTTTCTCTTCATTTTATACTCTTTCTTTTCCCTTTTTATTTCCCCACTGTTTCTCTTTCTTCACTTTTTTCCCTCTTGGGTAATCCCATGTCAAATCATCAAGGCAAAGTCACCCACCCAAGTAAATTTTTCTGAAATGTTGTACCGGCCGTTCCTACAGTGGAGAATATACACCGGTTCTCAATATAAATAGTGAGACACCGAGTGAAAAGGTTGTACTGTTACCGTTTAACGGCAAGCTAGCCGTTCCTGTACCATTATTGTAAATACACTTGTCTTATTTTACCCTACCTCGACTTGACTTCTTTTTTTACTGTTGGATTAACATCACAACAATAAATTTAAACAATCACCAAAATTTGAGCTTCCATTTCCAAAAATGTCGAATTTTAGCTCTGATTTTAATTCTTTAAATAAAACGTCACCCAGGCTATTCAATTTTTCTAAAATGTTGTCCAATTGTGGATAATAATAAATTTAAACAATCCCCAAAATTTGAGCTTCCATTTCCAAAAATGTCGAATTTTAGCTCTGATTTTAATTATTTAAATAAAACGTCACCCAGGCTATTCAATTTTTCAAAATGTTGTCCAATTGTGGATAATCATAAATTTAAACAATCCCCAAAATTTGAGCTTCCATTTCCAAAATGTCGAATTTTAGCTCTGATTTTTAATTATTTAAATAAAACGTCACCCAGGCTATTCAATTTTTCTAAATGTTGTCCAATTGTGGATAATAATAAATTTAAACAATCCCCAAAATTTGAGCTTCCATTTCAAAAATGTCGAATTTTTAGCTCTGATTTTAATTATTTTAAAAACGTCACCCAGGCTATTCAATTTTTCTAAAATGTTGTCCAATTGTGGATAATAATAAATTTAAACAATCCCCAAAATTGAGCTTCCATTTCCAAAAATGTCGAATTTTAGCTCTGATTTTAATTATTTAAATAAAACGTCACCCAGGCTATTCAATTTTTCTAAAATGTTGTCCAATTGTGGATAATAATAAATTTAAACAATCCCAAAATTTGAGCTTCCATTTCCAAAAATGTCGAATTTTAGCTCTGATTTTAATTATTTAAATAAAACGTCACCCAGGCTATTCAATTTTTCTAAAATGTTGTCCAATTGTGGATAATAATGAATTTAAACAATCCCCAAAATTTGAGCTTCCATTACCAAAAATGTCGAATTTTAGCTCTGATTTAATTATTTAATAAAACGTCACCCAGGCTATTCAATTTTTCTAAAATGTTGTCCAATTGTGGATAATGATAAATTTAAACAATCCCCAAAATTTGAGCTTCCATTTCCAAAAATGTCGAATTTTAGCTCTGATTTTAATTATTTAAATAAAACGTCACCCAGGCTATTCAATTTTTCTAAAATGTTGTCCAATTGTGGATAATAATACATTTAGACAATCCCCAAAATGTGAGCTTCCAATTCCAAAAATTGGCGAAGTTTTGTCGAATTTTAGCTCTGATTTTAATTTTTTAAACAAAATGTCGCCCACCCAATTCAATTTTTCTGAATTTTTTCTAAGTGTGGATTATGATACAGTTCGACAATCCCCAAAATGTGAGCTTCCAATTCCAAACATTGGCGGAGTTGTCGAATTTTAGCTCAGATTTTAATTTTTTAAACAAAATGTCGCCCACCCAATTCAATTTTTCTGAATTTTTTCCAAGTGTGGATTATGATACAGTTCGACAATCCCCAAAATTTGAGCTTCCAATTCCAAACATTGGCGGAGTTGTCGAATTTTAGCTCTGATTTTAATTTCTTAAACAAAATGTTGCCCACCCAATTCAATTTTTCTGAATTTTTCCAAGTGTGGATTATGATACAGTTCAACGATCCCCAAAATGTGAGCTTCCAATTCCAAACATTGGCGGAGTTGTCGAATTTTACCTCAGATTTTAATTTTTTAAACAAAATGTCGCTCACCCAATTCAATTTTTCTGAATTTTTTCCAAGGTGGATTGTGATACAGTTAGACAATCCCCAAAATTTGAGCATCCAATTCCCACATTTGGTGGAGTTATGTCGAACTTCAGCTCTAATTTTATTATTTTTTTAACCAAAATGTCTTCAGAATGAAATAAACAAATTTTGACAAGCCGTAAAATCCAACCAACCAACCACCCAACCTACTGATATGTATCAGACTCCAACTAGAAGTATGTTGTTTGTATATATAGATTGTCATCATCTCTATTGGATTGTCTACCGGAATGAAGCTGATATGTTCACCGAAGGAAGTGTCAAGTTCCAGTCTATCACAAATCACAGATAAGACCTATTCTGTGAGGAACTTTGTAAACAGGTTTATAATGTACAAATTTACCATCTGGTTGGAATAAATGCGATTTGTTTTATATCTTAATTCCTACTACCAAGTATTTTCTCTGTTACTGCAATAACGATCGGCTCTACGATCAAACCTTGATTATAAAACTCCAGTGAAAGACCATCAGTTAACGCCGGTGTGAAAAACCAATAATACGCATAGAATTCTCTGAGATTTTGAAGTACAGACGGATCACCTAATCCCAGCCAGGAGACCAGACCTAGTGTTGATCAACATGAGAAGAGAACTTGTCATCTCGTGGATTTTGCTGTCCCGGGATCACAGAGTGAAAGTGAAAATAAAGGGAAAAGATAAACCAATACTTAGACCTTGCCAGAGAATTAAGAAAAATGTGGGTTATAAGATGAAGGCATGACAATTGTAATTGGTGCCCTGGGAAAGAAATCGAGACCATCCATACTACAACATTGGTGAGATCGACTGGAATATCCAGAAGAGTCCAGGAGACCGGAAGAGACTTGCTGTCACTCACAGTCCAGTGAAACACTGGCTACGCTGGGTGAAAAAATGGATAATAATAATAA
Organism: Doryteuthis pealeii; assembly: GCA_023376005.1. Taxonomy (NCBI): domain Eukaryota; kingdom Metazoa; phylum Mollusca; class Cephalopoda; order Myopsida; family Loliginidae; genus Doryteuthis; species Doryteuthis pealeii. The sequence goes on along the minus strand of CM042170.1, from coordinate 24,726,785 downwards.
TAATAAAAGGAGTTATAATAATAATAATAATAATAATAATAATAATAATAATAATAACCTGGACTTTGCCAGAGAATTGAAAAATCTGTGAACTATGGGGGTCAAAGTGATACTTGGAACGGTATCAATAAACTTGGAAAAAAGACTGGGGGATCTAGAAATCAGAGGAAGGATTGAAACCATCCAGACTAATGTACTGCTAGAATACTCAAAGAGTCCTGGAGACCTGAGGAGTCTTGTTTCACTCAGACTCCAGTGACGCTGATGTGAAAACTAATAAATAATAATAATAATAATAATAATAATCTTTTTAGTGAAAATCTCACTAAGTGTGATATAATAATTATAACAACTATATTTGTGGTGACTGTCAGTATGTATCCTTTTAATCATCATCATCATTCATCATCATCATGTCAGATATCCCTGACAATCTCTCACCAACCGTCTCTATCATTAATTGCTCTCAGCAGGTCCTCTACGAAGCATCCAGTATCCACGCATAGCTGGATAATGTAAGTCTTTGCTGGATGGCTCGTACCGGCGTTCCCATATGCTGGCTTCCACAGGAGAACGTCACTTACTTCTCCAACATTGACGAGCATGTATTGTTCGTATCACTAAATGACCCACTGAGGTTGATATGCCATAAAACAAACCAAACCAAACAAAACCAAATAAAGATTATCCCACCAGAGCGATAGTCTTGCGAGACTGACTAATACAAAAAAAAAAATTAGCAAGCCTGAGTTAAGAGACAATGTACAGACACGATAATTACTGGCCAGTGTTGTTGAAGCCATTGTCAGTTATGACAAAGATTATGCTGTCCGAGCGATAAATTTGTTGGCTGCCGTTATATTCAAATGTGATTTGGCCTTTGCTTAGCGAGCTTATTATTTCGCTAATGAGAGCGACTAGGCCATAAATTTTTTTAAAGAATTACAATCATGACAATTATGCGAGCGATAAAAAGAAGCATAAATTGTTCTTTTTTTGTTTTGTCTTTTGTCTTTTTAAATATAAGGACAGTGATATTTTGCTGTAGTCTCCACGGAGTTTAATTTCTACAACAAAAAAAAAGAAAGAAAAGAAAAAACAAAAAGTAATAACGGTTACCAATTGTAACGTGTATCATAACTTTATTGATTTTACAGCGAATGTAGCAGTACGGAGGATAGCGTGATAGCAAGTACTACAGTATATGTACAACGTTTCGGCCGATATGCCCTCTGGCCTTCTTCAGGTAATTCTTGGCCGAAGGCTGGAGGATATATCGGCCGAAACGTTGTACAGATAACAATGAAGATGAGAACAATAGTCCGAATAACGCAGATAATACTAATTATCAAGCTCATCTCAAACATTCAGAGAAATAGTACGACAGTTATATCTTATTATAATGGAGTCATGTCCAGGCTAAAAACATGGACACTACTCCATCGTCTCTCGTAGAGGGAAGGATGCCAACAGCCTAATGGTTCGCCATTATCTGAGGATTTTGCCATGTCTACCGCGCAAAGCGGGGTCAGGCAAAGTTATCGGTTGGTTTGTGATTAGAGTGCGATATCTATCCATGTCTCAGGCACGTGGGAAAACATTAAAGCCTGGCATGTCCAGTAAATTCTGACCCCCGGGCAATGCTCTTTAATTGGGTCAAAATGCGGGAGGGGGTCTCGATGTAAACTGTCCTCTTTTTGACAGAGGTCATGGAGTGCAGCTCTCCGTATTTAATTGAACGTGGGTCACATAAGTAAAATTAAGACGAGGAGTGTTGCCTATAGTCGGTATCAGGGAGTCTATCCCAGTTTCACTGCGCTAGACCAGGGAGATTGTTTTTACAACTGGAGTAGACAGCCACATCTACTATCAGCTCTCAAACTGCACAGATCCAAGCAGTGTCACTCCTGCACTGACTTGGCGAAGGCCGGTATCGAACCCGGAATCTTGTGGTTCCAAGGCGGATCTGTAAGGAGATATTGATGATAATTATCATCTTTCATTTAACTCTCTCTCTCTCTCTCTCTCTATCTATCTATCTATCTATCTATCTCTATCTCTATCTCTCGCTCACTCGCTCTCTCACACACCAGCAGTACGTGATTTCTTCCAAGCTGTAGCCGTATCAGTGCTACTGTATGGCAGTGCCAGATGGACCCTAACGAAGCACTCGGAAGATAAGTATGATAGGAGCTACACAAGGATGTTGCGGTTTGCCTTAAAAAATTCTGGAGAAGCCAGGACGAACTCATAAGTAACGTTCACTGACACGGACACATGGACATACCAGCGTAGAACAACCAGCAAAAAAGTGTATTAGTGCATTTCATGGACTGCTAATCCACCACGATTCCGCCCTCAAGCATCACGGGTCGACACCAACGGCTAACAGGTGTTCCCGTTGGTGGGTGGATGTCTTGCCCCTCTACAGGTGTGCAGACAGCGTATTCTATAGCCTTAGTCGACAGGGCGGGGACCCTAACTGGTAATAACACCTAAGTCAGGGAGGATCTTGGAGTGATGGCGATGAAGGTTTACTCAGCACTCCCCAGATCTATGGAATAGTAACCACACCATGTCCAAGTTATGGACATGGCTAAGAAGAGGACACTTCAAGGGATAGGTTTGGTTTGGTTTTGTTTTACGGCATATCAACCTCAATGGGTCATTTAATGCGAAAGTTTTGAAATAAATCATTCTTAATGGATGATACAATTTGTTTATCAACTCATGTTTTCTATTAACCCATAGATGGGACCCTAACAGGTACTACCACTCCGGGTCAGAGTGGACCAGGGAGCAATGGTGATGGTTCCACATTCCTCAAACCTCCAAAACTGGAACCTCACAATCATATAGAATTTAACGTCATTCCCAGGACATGTAGACCCTCAGTCACCACTTTCTAGCACCCATATGATAAAAAGGATTGGGGCTTGCCATAAGGGCAATAGGGTTGGGAAAATCATATAGGTGCTAGGGCTTGACGTGACCAGCTGATTGACCGCCCGTCTAGCCCAAGATAGGGCCAAAGTGGAGTATTGCAAGTCATGAACTGCTCATCCACTTGGGCTCTATCCTTAAGCATCACGGGTCGCCACCCACGGCAAACAGGTGGCCCCATTGGGGGAGTCTTACCCCTCTTTAGAAGTGCAGTCGGTGCATTCTAACGCCCCAGCCGACAGGGCGTAACTTCAAGTGATAAACTGAATCTCTCATAATTATAGCACAAGACACTGCCAAAAATAAACTATATCCAAACAAACAAATCAGTAAAATAAATACTGGTTTTATAAAATTTTCAGACCATATTACCTTTAAGCACACCATCTGCAATCTCAATTCATAAGGACATTTTTTTCATTTACGACGTCAAAAATCGGTTGTTTGTTAACAGACGATTTTTAGATTTTTTTTAAATCATAAAACTAACCCCTAACAAACAACCGGATTTTGATGGTGTAATGAAAAAAATGTCCCTATGAATCGAGATCGCAGATGGGGTGCTCAAAATTAATATGCCCCTCACATCAAAGGATGTGACTTTTCTGGAACTTTTCTGGCATACGTGTAATTAATTGCGTAAACTAGCTTAAATGTACACGACTAGGCACGAGTTGGTGGGAAAAGATGATCCGCTGGGAAGTGTCCAGAACAGCAACCTCACCATTAGATCCAGTTTAATGTCATTCTCAGGACACAACCAAAGAACAGAAGATAATAAAAGATGTAAGCGCTGTGAAGGGCAGTGGAAATGACATATTTTTTGTAGCTTTTATTCATTTCATTTAATTAATGTTATTCCTCATGTCACACCGTGAAAAAAAAAGTGTTAAGATTTTTTTTTTCTTGCTTTTTTCCGTATGAGAAGGTCGAGATATTAAAACTTGTTATTATAATTGTTAATGGTGAGATCGGGGGCGGGCGGAAGAAGAAGACGCGAATGATTCGAAAATTAGCGCTTATTTTTATATTCTTCCATCAATCAATCTGAGGACAGATCGATCGTTCGTACTTTAGACAACAACAACTTTAACAAGACCATTAACATCGACTACAACAGCATCAGCAACAATAACCAAAAAATAAAATAAAATAAAATAAGAATAAACTGAAAAATGAAAGAAGATATAGAACAAATTATATCAGAAAAGATTTAAAATGACAAATCGCAATCGAGTCCGAGAAAGAGGGACAATAGAAATGACATTAAAGAAACAAGAAATATGGAAACCGAAAAAAAAAAAAGATTTATTACTTTAAAGTGACGACAGGAAAGACGGGAAAGGTTTGGTTGGAAGGAATCATTATAACTGAAACACTGACGACAATAATAATAATAATAATAATAATAATAATAATAATAATAAATGTAGCAAACTAGTATAACGGGAGTACAAAACTAGGCACGACTGGGTTGGGAAGGTGATCCACTGGGAATTATGCAAAAATTAAATGTTGACCATACAACAAAATGGTATATGCATAAACCAGAATCTGTTCTTGAGAACGAAACGCATAAAATTCTCTGAGACTTTGAAATAAAAACGGATCACTTTATCCCAGCAAGAAGACCATACTTAGTGTTGATTAACAAAAAAGAAAGAACTTGTCAACTGGTGGATTTTGCAGTTCCAGCAGATCACAGGGTGAAGATATAGGAAAACGAAAAGATGGACAAATACCTGGACCTTGCCAGAAAACTGAAAAAGTTATGGAATATGTAAGTCAAACTATTACCAATTGTAGTTGGTGCACTTGGAACGGTCCCAAAAAGATTGGAAAAAAATTTGGAAAATCTGGAAATCACAGGGAGAATTGAGATCCAGAAAACTGTACTGTTGCAATCTGCCCTACTCTCTATGTGACCGTTATTATTATTATTATTATTATTATTATTATTAGTAGTAGTAGTAGTAGTAGTAGTCTTAGAAAAAAGACACGAAGAATTTGAAAAAAACAAGACCATCCAGACCACAGCTCTATTAAGATCGGTTAAAGTACTTAAAGGAGTCATGGGACTTACTGTCACTCAGGATCCAGTGAGTGACCACTGGTTAAAACAGACATGAAAAACTTTCCAGGGCTGAAGAATCCCGAATGCTTGTAGTCACCCGATCCATAATGCATTAAACGACAACAAAAAATATGGAAACGGGGGAAGGGGGAAAACAAAGATTTATTACTTTAAAGTGAAAAGGAAAGATGCGGGGTTCGGTTTGAAGGAACCATTATAATCGAAACACTGACAAAAACAAAAACAACAACACAACAACAATAATAATAATAATAATAATAATAATAATTGGAAGAGTCAGCGTTATAATCACTAATAAGGGCAGGGCAGTAAATCTACAATGGCGTGAATCCAGCGAGAAATTCAATACAAAACGCCACGATCAAAATTGAAGGGTGAGAATTAAAATCGACAATAAAAAAAAAGATCAGGTGTCTTTTTCTCTGTATCACTTGCGGATAATTGGAAATATGATGTACGCTGAACGTACCGATTCCCGTTCAAATCACTGAAGTTAAGCAACGACTTGCTTGTTCAGTTATGAAATGGGTGACTTCTTGGTAGCAGCAAGTGCTGCCACCAATCCGAGGCCTGTGGGCCAGACGAAGGAAAGCTTCAGAATTAACAAGATGTTAAGTGCCAGAAAAGTATGGGTACTACCTTCCAGCGGATTCAATCCTACAAAATCTGGGACCATATGACCTTAAGGCACCCCTTTTGCGATTTCGATTCGTGGGGACATTTTTACATTTATAAAATCCGGTTAATTGTTACAGACGATTTTTAGAGTTTTTTTACTATTATATAAAACTAACCCCTAATCCTAACCCTTAACCCTAATCCTAACCCCTAACTCTAACCCTAACTCATAACCTTAACCCCTAATAAACAACCGGATTTTTACGATGTAAATGAGAAAAGTGTCCTGACGAGTCGAGATTGCGGAAGGGGTGCCTTAAGGTCATATGGTCCAGAATCTGTCCTAGAGACTGAGACGCATAAGATGCTCAGGAAACTTGAGATACAGACGGATCGCCTAATCCTTGCTAGGACACCTGACTAATGCTAATTAACAAGAATCTCGTTGATGTTCCCATCCAGGTGGATCATAGCGTGAAAATGAAAGAAAAAAAAGGTACAAATACACAGACCTTGCCAGAGAACCGAAAAAAATTGTGGTATGAAGATAAAGGTCGCACCAATTGTAATTGGTGCCCCTGTTACGTCCCACAAAAGTTTATAAAAGAGTCTGGATGAACTAGAAATCAGAGAAAAATTCGAGACCATCCAAATAACAACATTGTTAAGATCAGATAGAATACTCAGGAAAGTGGGGAGTACCCCACCGTCGCCATTAGTTTTAAGTCCACTCTGACCCGGAGTGGTATTACCGTCCTATCCACCTTTCTGATTTAGTGCGTCCTGGCTTGAAATGGTAAGGGAAGAAAAAAGAAAAACACTTGGATACGATTTTACTGCATCCTTATAGATTTTTGTGCGTCAGGGACGCAGGAAGCGTACCAGTAGCATCTCTGCCCATCTATGGGTTAAACATATTAAGATCAGATGAGTTTTTTTTAATGTGTTTTAAAAGATCGAGCTTAGAAAAAAATATTGAATATACGAGAGTACATCAAGAATGAATAAAAGAAAGTGTTCGGTATAAAATAACCCAACAAGGGTTGACATGCCGTAAAATTCAACCAACAATCCATACACACTTGATGTTCCATAATGGTAAATAGGGAAAATAGAAAAAGTTTTAAAAAATGTTTAAAAATTGATTTAAAATACTGAATACTCATCAAACATGATGAGGAAAAAAGTCTTTGGTATAAAATAACCCACCAAGGTTTGACATGCCATAAAATCCAACCAGAATACCAATAACAGAGTTATAGATTTTGCTTTATCAACATCCTTATTTATGTCTCATAGGTTGGAAATAATATTTTTGAACGACTCATTTTCTTTTTTCTTTTTTCTTTTTTTTTTTTGTAGAGGGGGGAAGTATTCTTGTTTTTGAGGGGTGTCTTTGTTTCTGGCTCGGCTATTTTTTGTTGCCTCCGAACATAATAAAGTATAGCGAGCCAAAATACAAAATGTTCAAACACCGATTGTTTAAAAGGCACATTAAAAACAAAACTTGATTCTAACAACAACATATCACATGATACCTCTACATGTTGAAATTGAATCTGTGTATTTATATGTTCGTACTCGTGGGTATCCAAGGGTAGATATCAGATTGTTTACGTCTTAAGATATTGTTTCCAACTGTATGGCGGCTACAGTTTTGTGCTCGCGTATGTTCGGAGATAATAGATATTTACATGGCTAGGCATATCCATTTTTTTACGGAATATTCTATTGTTCCTGGAACAGAAGAATATTCTATAGCCATAAGAACGTCAACAGGTTGTGTTTGAAGGTTCATTGAAACATGCGATAGTCATTCAGGAAAAAAGGTAAATTTAGTGTTATTTGTATTATTCGGACTATTGTCCTCATCTTTATTGTTATCTGTACAACGTTTCAGCCAGGACTCATAGTGTAGTGGATAAAGGCGTTGCGTTAAGACAGTTCTAAATGAAAGTTATCTATCTCTCTCTCTCTCTTCTTCTCTCTCTCTCCCTCTCTCTCTCTCTCTCTCTCTCTTAATATATATATATATATATATATTATATATATATATATATACCGTATTTGACGGCATATAAGACGCACGGGCTTATAAAACGCACCTCCATTTCAGCAGGTCAGATTCAATTACACACACAACACACACACACACACACACTCACACACACACACATACATACACAATATATATATATATATATATATATATATATATATATATTATATAATATTTAAATTAGGTACGACTTCAATTAAGCACATATTCTCCCCAAATTTGTCGGCTAAAAAGCCATATCAAACACATCGTTTGTGTATTTACTTCTCATATATATTATCATCATCATCATGTCGGCTTGCAGCAACGGATATCCATGACTCTCTTGCCAACCTTCTCCTATCACTCATTGCACCTGGGAGGTCCTCTGCTGAGCATATAGCATCCTCGCATAGCTGGTCAATGTAGGTCCTTGCTGGGCGCCCCACACTTGCATGTCCATGTGTTTTGGCTTCCACAGGAGAACGTCGCTTATGAGTTCGTCCTTGCTTCTCCAGCAGTGTCCTGCATGCCTTGTCCGTCTCACTCGGATAGTTTGAGAGAGGGGGGGGGCAGGTGACCGTACAGGCTGTCTCTTTGTGGGGTGCTGCTTCCACGATTTGTTCAAGACTGCACGTAGCATTCTTGTGCAGCTTCCATCTAGCTTATTTTCAAGACGCTTCGTTAGGGTCCAAGTGGTGCAGCCATATAGCAGCACCGATATAACACAGCCTGGGAAGAACTGTCGCTTTCAGCTTGTCAGGGAGATCAGACCTCATATGCCTGACAATTTGTTTGTGGCCCGACCATGCCTTTGCTATTCGTGTGTTAACAATCTCTCTCTGTGATGAGATATTACTACCTAGGTACGTGAATTGTTTCTACAGGCTTGAGAGGCGTGCCGTTGAGTGTTGAGATGTTTCCTTTCTTTTTGAAATTCATGAACTCTGTTTTACTGGAGTTCACATAGAGGGCCGATATTTTTCTGCCGCCTCCTCCAAGCTGTGTAACAGTGACTCAGCTTGTGTCGGTGTATCTGCAAGGAGTGCAAGGTCGTCAGCATAGTCTGCATCTGTGACTGTTTGTGCGGGATAACGCCTGCTCCTCTTGGCTTTTTCAGTGTGAAACCCTTTTCTTTATGGTATCTAATGATGTTTTTGAGTACGTAGTCTAGGCATATTATGAATATATATGGTGCCAATGTATCTCCTTGTAGGACTCCAGCAGCGATGTCAAAGAAATCTGTGTCGCCATCAGGTGAGCGTACCATTGCTCTAGTGTCCCTGTATAGCATCATTATAGCTTGCAACTGTTTCTTTGGGAGGCATATGCTTAGTGTATTTGTTCCATTTTCCCTCTGTGTATGGAATCATGCCTTGAGAAATCTACGAATAGTAGCGTTGCCTCTAGATTCTTTGCTTGTACTCCTTCTATGATCCGTCTTATAGTCAGGATCTGAGAGGTTGTGGATCGATTTTTGCGAAAACATTTTGGTTTCTCCTAAGGATTTTTTCTATTCAGGTCGGATGCGATTAAGGAGAAGGGATTAATATCTTAGCTGCAATAGCAGTAAGAGTTATGCTCTGTAGTTCTTTAGCGATTCCGAGATCTCCTTTTTTAGGGAATGGGAGGATGCAGCTTTTGTCAATCTATCTATTCTATTTTGTCTATACACTGCATTGCATAGCCCAAGCAGTATGTCACTGAACTTTCCTATCTTCCATACCTCTCGGTGGTATTCCGTCAAGTCTGCCGCTTTTCTACCTTTTAGCTTCTTTAAACTTGGTTGATCTCATCTATCGGTGAAGTCCCCCAGTTTGAATATCTAGTTTGTTTTATCGACAATCTTTTGGGTATTATCTTCTACTATTTTAGGTGGGTTCCCCAGAAGTTTTCTGGAAGTGGTCTTTCCATTTTTGGAGTCTATCTTTTTGGCTGTTTGCCTTTAACTTCGATTTAGAGGTATTTCCTACCGCTGACTTCATTAACAGTTTGCATGGCTAATCGTGACTGTCTGTCCTCCACCGATTGTCTTATATTATTTATTTGTGTTTGTATGTATTGCTATTTGTTCTTTTTTGTATGTTTTGGCTAGTTTCTATCTGGGCTTATCTAAAGTTGTGTAAGATTGGCATTAGTTGGGTTTATTTTATTACGTTTGTACCTTCTTCTTTTATATCGTTTCTCTTTCTCTAACTGTTTTGTCTCCCATGGAACATGGTGGTCTGGCTCGTGGTTTGGGTGGAGGCACTCGGCTGCCTGCTTCTGGTGAGCATTGACGAAGTTTCGGTATTCCTCGCTTTTGGTGTGGAGTGCTTTCGGGATATTCCATGGAGGATATCGAATTTTATTAGTTTTGGTGTTGGAGCTTTCGGATATTCCCTGGAGGTTCGAATTATATATATATATATATATATTATATATATATTATATATATATATATATTATATATAACAAACTAAGATTGTTTATTTACTATAATTATCTTAATAGCCCTATCAGAATATTGGCACTCTCCTAAGATAATCCATGCAAATTTGGTGCTGACTTCATCATGAGATAATGATAAAAACATTCACTATTGTAATTATATAATATATATATAAATATTATATATAGAGATAGATTAGAATAGATAGATTGAATATACTGCTGGTTATATATATATATGCTTACTCTTATACATATACTATAGACAATGAGAGTAACAAACAAGTTTGAGTTGAGAATGGCGACAAGCGCAACATTTGGGTGACTATGTGCTTAATGAAGTCTACCTAATTTGAAAATTAATTTGTTGATATTAATGATTAGGCGAATACTATCTGTTCAAAATGTTAAGGTCGTAAAAATCGGGAGACCAAGTCGAATCTTTGTATGGTACATTTCAGGAATATTCTGCCTCATCAGCAGCATTATAAGACAAGAAGCCGCTATGTGTGTGATTCGAACACTAACTACCAGGCGGGGATTCTACACATATACACTAGCTGGTTTTTTCCAGATTTTCTCATTTGGTTAACTATATTAATACATCACGATATTTTATCTATCAATCTGCTATACTTATCTATGTCTATTCATCTCAATAATTTCATATAATACAATGGTAGGCTGACAGTTTCTTTAATAATGTTATATATGATAATGATGAATTTCTTTGACTGGGGATATTTTAGAAAAAAAAATAAACCTCATTTGGGTTACATTAGTTGCGGAGTTATATTAGTCTCCCATTAATCTTACATCGACGATGGTATAACCTATTATATTTTACACCCACGTCTTCGTTCCCCCATCTCTACCTTTCTATTCTATCATCTTCTAATCTCTCTCTCTCTCTCTCTCTCTATATATATATATATATATATATATATATATATACTATATATATATATATAATCACATATATTATATATGTATATATATGAGTGTATTTATATAATATGTATATATATATGTATGTATGTATATATATATATATGTATATATATATAGATATTTGTCTCATAGTTCGTCCAGGAGGCCGAATAAAGAAATTATAAGAATTTTTTAGATAGATTCTTGACCAAGCTAATTTAAAGAGCATACGCGAACATTTAACTATGCATTATAGTATATATATATATAAATATATATAGTCCTATATATATATATATAATATATAGTATTTATATTAATCAGGCAATAATCGATCTATCTATCTCGGCGATACATTATCTTCTCTGTCACCGTAGTACATATTTCCAGCTTCAATCACATGCATATATACATATATAATTATGGTGTATATGTGTATGTGGTTGTGGTGTGTTGTGCATGTGTGTGTTTATGTAGCACATAGATTATTATATACCTACATATATAAAGTGTATTATTATATATATACTTATTATATTTTCATGTATGGGTATATATATATATAATATATATATGTTTGTATATATATATATTATATATATATGATTTCGTGTATGCGTATAATTATATATATATATATATATATAATATATATATATAGTATATATATATATATAAGTTCATGAATGCTTGAAAAAGTGAGGTATGATATCATTATGTCATCGTATGAGGTTCGGCGCCAGTCATAGTTCACGATCAAGATCGAACAGAGACTGGGAAGATTACTCGCACCCTTTTTTCCCTACGTCACTCATTGTAGCGCATTGCATCTCCGCCGCCGACCCCCCCCGTGCACCCACTTGCCCCCCCCCATTGCTATGTCTGTTCCGGCCATCTTTGTCTGAACGAACCACCACGTCGACACATCACAGCTCAGCGATCAACTGTGTTGTTTATTAATTGGGTTTGTGTTTATCTTTCAGGAAAGAAGAATAAACAAACACAACAAACAATGCAAAAAAAAAAAAAAAACAGGGTGCGAGATGTTAAAGAAGAAGAAGGAAGAAGAATGGATGATGATGAGATGATGAGAAAAAAACAGAAAGAAGAGGAAGAGAGAAGAAGCAGAAGAAGAAGAAGAAGAAAAGAAGAAGAAGATGATGATGGAAGAAAGACACAAAGAAGAAGAAGAAGAAAAGAAGAAGAGAAGAAAAGAAGAATGACATAAGAAGAAGAAGAAGAAGAGAAAGAAGAAGAAGAAGAAGAAGAAGAAGAAGAAGAAGAAGGAAGAAAAAAGAAGATGACTTATAAAGAAGAAGTAAAGAAGAAGATGAGAGTAAGAATCTAAGAATAAGATCACTGTAAGCATTGCCTCATTTTAATTGAAGTGGAATGACCGAAGAAGTAAGAAGATAAGATAGAAGATAGCTGAAGAAGAGAGAGGGTAATATATAGAAGAGAAGAAGAAAAGAAGAACGAATAGAAGAAGAAAGAAGTACAGAGTATGATGATCGAAATGACAAGACTACAAAGAAGAAGAAGTAAGAAGACAATGCAGAGAAAGAAGAAGAAGAAAAATGACAGTAATTGACACTTATACATAGTGAAGAAAGAAGAAGAAGATTAGAGAAGATATACTATGTAGCATTCGTTGAAGCTTGCTTCTTCTATAAGAAGACTTATACTATATTATTAAGAAAGAAGGATACACAGTCAGCGATAAATCAAAAGAAGAGAATAGAGACTCTATATAGTATCTTTTCTTCACTAATATAAAGACAGATATAAAATAGAGAGTAGGAGTCATTGGACAATTTTACTTAAACACTCACTAAGAAGGATATGTAAGAGGAGGTAAGGAGGGGGAATACAAAATGAAGTAAGCAAAAGAAGAAGAAGAAGTAAGAAAGGCAAGAAGATTGGATGGTGATTGAAACCTTGAGCACTTACTCTAAAGTAAGAAGAAGAAGAAGAAGGATTTGAATAGATGAAGAAGGGACACAAAGAAGAAGCAGTGTAGAACGATAGAACCGATAGGAAGTATAACGTATCATTAACGTAAGTAAGAAGTATAGCATATGAAGAAACAAATCATACATATATGCTATTCATAATGAAAGCTAAGAAAATGTCAACCTATAATATGTCAAATTAAAAGCCAAGTAAAGATCATTATACTAGAATCACGAGATATAAGATAAAATGAGAGAAGTCAAGGCTTAAGGAACTGTGACTAGTAAGCTTATGAGGAGAAGGAGGAGCGTATGCTTGGATATAAAGAAAGGAAGAATCGAACTTAAATAGAAGATTAGCAAAGAAGAAGAAATTGTAGGAATAAACAAGGAAGAAAAGAAGATGCAACATTGAAGAAGAAGAGAAAGAAAGAAAAAGAAAAAGATCTCCAAAGAAGAAAAATTTTAGTGCAAGTATAAAAAAAACATCATAAAATTAAATAAAGTTGACGGAGTCTATCCCCTTTTCCCTAGCGCTAGACCGGGAAGACTTTTTCTGTATCTTAGGCAGTTAGAAAATGTATTACCACAAATATTTGATTACCGTAGCTGTGTTACACCTGCGCCTAGTTGGCGAGGACCGGTATCGAACCCAGAACCCTGATTTTTCATGCATAAAAGATATCCGATGCCAGTATAATGAAAAGAATGTAAACATTTAGTGAATAAATATTTTTTTTTAAATGGGGCCTGTTTAGCTCACTCGGTAGAGGAGTCGCCTAGGAACCTCAAGGTTTCTGGTTCGATTCCGGTCTTCACCAACTCAGCGTATAACTAGCACAGTGTAGGTAATCTGATCTATCCCAACCCGTTCGTCAAGTTGTAGGATTTGACACAAAGTTGCATGTACGGGGAACCCAGCAAAGATCGAGCTCACTATTCAGTAATAATTGATCTGCGTGATTACCCTGCAAACAATTACAGTTGCCCTTTTTATATTTCAAAGCCGTTCTCACAGGTAGGATGTAAACATGACGTCGCCTGTATGGGACATCCAGCGGGATCGAACTTGCTACCTGTAGAAATTGATATGCAGGACTAGCTTGCTGACCATTACACCACGATGTAACACCGAAGGTATTTACCCAAACCGTTCGCCACGGGTAGGATGTAACATAAGGTCGCATGTATGGGGCAATCCAGCGAGGATGCAAAATGCCGTATTCCAATGCAGTAGTGGGGAGAACAAACAATCTCCCTGGCCAAAATGGATAGACTCCCTCGTTTCCTGATTTATATCACTATAGAACTCTCCGTCAACTTTTAGAAAAAATAAACAGAGGATATAGAAAAATTCCTAGAAGAAAAAGAAGAAAAGAAAAAAAAGTTTTAAAAAGTCTCACACACCACACACACACACATGCACACACACACACACAACACACACACACACACACACACACACACAAGCTAATATGCAAATTCACGCATACAGGCATACATGCACAAATATAGACACACACAAACATTTACACACACATAAACTACTACATACACCTACACACACACAAACGTACGCAAACGCACGCACACAAATATAAACACATGCAGATACACATACATAAAAAAATACTATCATTGTTTACCGGAAAGTTGATGACGTATCAGCCTCGTTTTCATAATGCAGCTGCTGATATTAGAGAAAGGAGAGCCGGAATCAATTCTTCTCTCACCAGGGAACATATTTGATCTTAAGATTTTGACCTTTATCAAAATCTTATGATAAAAGGTATTTACCCTTCTCCTTCCCCTGACAGGGATATGCATGTGGGGTTTGGGGACAGCTGGTGAATTTCCTAATTCCCTTGTTACTCGTTCCATGAATGCACCACAGGTGAACTTGTTCGATGGAGCCGGCTCAACAGACCCAGGATGAATGGCGTCACAGAAACAGAAGAAGATATTTACCCAACCGGTTCGCCATGGGTAGGAAGTGTGACAAGGTCGCAACTATGTGGCTTACAACGAGGATCGAACTCGCTATTCAGCAGTTATGGATCTGGGAGACAACCCTTCTAACAATTACATTACGATGGGATGCCCAATTTCTTTATCAAAGAGGTTCTCCACGGGCAGGATGTGACACAAGGTCACATGTATTGGGCATCCAGTGAGGATCGTATTTGCCATTCGGTAGTGATGGATCTGCGTGACTACCCTGCTAACAATTACACCACGATGCAACACCCAAGGTATTTATCCGACCCGTTCGTCATAGGTAGGATCTGACACGAGGTTGCATGTCCAATTGGATAAAGGAGTTAGATTAAGACAGTTTTAAGTGACAGTTATCTCTGGACTGCAGGTTCAATCCTGGCCAAGGGCAGCAGTAACATACAATAATAATTAACACATAACGCCTCTACCCCAGCTATGGTTCGCGGAATGAGAACAGGATACCCATGGATTAAATAAAGGGTTAGTTTCAAAGTTCCGTGATGGCTCCCGATTACGACAAGAAAGTTCCGAGTCCGAAAAGGAGCGCCATTTGGTAGTAATGGATCTGCGAGACTAGATTGCTGGCACGATGTAACACCCAAGGTATTTACCCTAACCGTTCACCACGGGTACGTTGTAAGGTCACATATATGGGGCATCTAGCGAAGATCGAATTCATCATTCGGTAGTAATATATCTGCGAGACTAACCTGCTAACATATACAACACGATGGGGCGCCCTATTCTTTCAAAGCCGTTCTCCACGTGTAGGATGTGACACAAGGTCGCATGTATGGGGTATCCTGCGGGGATTGAACTTACTATCCGTTAGAAATGGATCTGCGACTAGCTTGCTAACTTTTACACCACGATGTAACACCCAAGGTATTTACCCAAACCGCTCGCCACGGGTAGGATGTAATATAAGGTCGCATGTATGGGGCATTCAGCGAGGATCGGACTTGCAATCCCGTAGAAATGGATCTGCGAGACTATCTTGCTAACAATTACACCATGATGCAACAACTAAAGTATTTATCCAACATGTTCGTCATAAGTAGGATGTGGCACAAAGTCACCAGTATACTCATGCAACGAAGATCTAACTCTCTATTCGGTATTAATGGATCTGCGAGACTAGCTTGCTAACTATTACACCACGACGGACACCCTACAGATTTTGACGAAGGTAGGTATTACCACACCCCATTCGCCATCGGTATGATGTGACATATTTTTCGTTATACGGAGGTATTCTGAATAGTTAATTGTCTGAAAAACTCAAATTCGTTGGTAGGTTGGTTGGTTAGATTTTACGGCATGTCAACCTTTGTTGGGTTATATTATGCCGAAGACATTTTGTTTTATTCATTCTTAATGACTATTGAAAAGAATTTAAACTCATTTTTTTCTATTTAATCCATAGATGGAGCCCTAACTGCGGGTCAGAGTGGACCTGGGAGTAATGGCCCCACACTCCTCAGAGCACCAAAATTGAAACTTCACCTTTAGATTCAGTTTAACGTCATAACCAGGACACTAAGACCCTCAGCCACCGCCTTCTAGTACATATACGATAAAAAAAAATAGGGGTTTTGTGTGTGTGAATGTGTGAGTGTCTCTGTCTATGTTTGTGTCTATATATGTTTGTGTGAATATGTTACCATGTGCTTGTCTCTGTGTGTGTGACTACGCGTATTAAGAATGTATGTATTATATATGTGATTATATATATATATATATATATATATATATATATATATAATGTATATAATGTAATATATATATATATAATGTATATATAATGTAATATATATATAATGTATATATAATGTAATATATATAATATAATGTATGTATTATATATATATATATATATATATATATATATATATATATATATAGATATATACATATATAAATATAATTGTTAAACAGGAGATGAGTCTTTTGTTTAATTCAACATGCATAAATAAATGAATGCTGCCCAAAAACACACACACACACACACACACACACACACACACATAATATATATATTATGTATGTTTTTATATATGTGTGATATGTATATATATGACATATATAATATATATATTATTATGTATGTATGTATTATATATGTGTGACATATATATACATATAACACACACACACACACACATATATATATATATATATATATATATATATATATATATTATGTATGTATTATATATGTATGGCATATATATACGACATATATATACATATACATATATATATCATGTATGTATGTATGTATTATATATGTGTGATATATATATATATATATGTGTGTGTGTGTGTGTGTGTGTGTGTGTTAGTGCGTATGTGTTTGTGCGTATGTGTCTCCGTATGTATCAGTCGTGTGTATCGCATATATATATGTATATGTGTGTGTGTTTGTGTGTATGTGTGTGTATGTTGTGTGTGTATGGTGTGTTTGTGTATGTGTGTGTTTGTGTTTATGTGTGTGTATGTGTGTGTGTGTATGCGATACACACGACCAATTCTTGTATACATAGATTAAATGAACGGGCAAAAAGTAGCGTGAACGAATCTACACGCCCAAAACAACTGCTTGAGGAAAACATTCTAATAAAGAAAGTCGTGCACACTAAAACGGAACCGAACACACAAAAAAAAGCATCCGACAGTCTGGAATTTAGAAGTGGAGGATTTAACGGCATGTCAACTATTATTGGGTTATTTTATGCCAAATATAATATTTTTATTCATTCTTGATGATTGCTGAAAAGAATTTTAAACTCAATGTTGGTTAAATCAAACTTAACGGACCTAAATTCCACCATCTTATGTCACCCCACCGAAAGAAAATTGATATATCCGGGTTAAGGGATATATTATGAAGTTGGTATTTGGTATATTAGCGCAGTAGTAGCTGGTACGTCGAATAGAAGTACGTCTTCCGAGCAGTCGTGGTGTAGTCTGGCGAGTAAGTTTAGGCTGGTAGGCTTAGGCTTAGGCACCTGTATCACCACAGTGTCGAATATTTATACATGACACTGTCCAATCAGATTATAGAGAGGAGGTCCCAAGGTATTTACATATTCATTACATCAAAAATCAATACCAAAAATCAGGGAATTAACCAAATTTAGTGCAACTACAAACTTTTATATTTTTTCAGGTTAGTTCACGTATCTTTGGGAATCTGCGTTACGCATCAGATACGTGGTTCAAAGTTAACTGACCTGAAAAAATGAGACAGTTTTTCAATGAAATAACTGGTGCATTATATCTTTTATTTAGTATTATATCAACACTGAAAATTTCATTAAATTTGGTTTTATTCCCTGATTTTTTGGTATTTTTTTTTCTTTCGCCTGGGTGACATACGATGGTGGAATTTAGGTCCGTTAAGTTCGATTTAACCCATATTTTTGTCAACTCATTTTCTTAACCGATCAAATATCAATTTGTTATCATCACAACTTAAAAAAAAATATTTTTCCCATTTATTAATTACTTTTCTTCACACACACACACACACACACGCACACACACACACGCACACACACACACACACTTGTGTATATGTGTATGTATTTTTACGAATAGATATATGTATGCTTAAAAATGATTGGAAGAAAAATATATACTTACGATGGTTAGATTACTATTTCTCTGAATGTTTGAGATGAGGGTTGATGATTAGTATTATCTGCCTTATTTGGAGTATTGTCCTCATCTTTATTGTTATTTGTACAACTTTTCGGCCGATGTACCCTCCGACCTTCTTTAGGTATTTCTTGTCGGACTCGGGAACCTTCTCGGACTCGCGAACCTTCTTTTCGAACTCGGGAACTTTCTTGTCGTAATCGGGAGCCATCACGGAACTTTGAGCATAACCCTTTATTCAATCCACGGGGGTATCCTGTTCTCATTCTGCTAACCATAGCTGGGGTAGGAGTTGTGTTAATTATTTTTCTATGTTACTGCCACTACTCAGGATTGAACCCGGACTCCAGAGATAACTGTCACTTAGAACTGTCTTAACCTAACTACCTTATCCACTAGGTCATGTGTCCAAACGCCGAAACGTTGTACAAATAACAATAAAGATGAGGACAATAGTCCGAATAACGCAGATAATACTAATGGTTAGAATGTCAAATAGAAATCCGATCTCGATCTCACTGACAAGTTAAAACGACAATTCTTTCAAGCCGTAGTTGTATCAGTGCTACTGTATGGCCGCACCATTTCAACCCTAAGGAAGCGCTTAGTGAATAAGCTAGATGGGAGATACGCAATAATGCTACGCGCGATCTTAAACTAGTGGAAACAACACACAACAAGGAACCAGCGGTACGGCCACTTGACAATTATCATACAAACCATCCGAGTGAGACGAACATGACATGCTGGACACTGCCGGAGAAGCAAGGATGAACTGATAAGCGACGTTCCTCTGTGGAAACCAGCACATGGACATGCAAAGGAGCTACACTGACCACCTGCGCAGGGGACCTCCCGAGGACACTGAATGATAGAGAAGGTTGGCGAGAGATTTTCATGGATATCCCTGCTATTTGCGCGACATGATGATGATGATGATGATGATGATGATGATGATGAAATTTATTGCTGTTTCTTAGCCAACACGCGTTTCGGTCAGGCATGTTTGCATGTATGGCGATATCCTATTTAAAATCATTTTAAATATAAAAATATCGGCTATATAATAAATAAGAGTCGTAAAGTCACCGGAGTGGCCTAAAGTCGGTATCAGCCAGACAGCAAGGGAG
The DNA here is from genome assembly GCA_023376005.1 of Doryteuthis pealeii. Lineage (NCBI taxonomy): Eukaryota > Metazoa > Mollusca > Cephalopoda > Myopsida > Loliginidae > Doryteuthis > Doryteuthis pealeii. The sequence goes on along the minus strand of CM042170.1, from coordinate 24,706,988 downwards.
TCTATCACTTTTTCACTAGCGCTAGACCAAGGATTGTATTAGCGTTTGAGATGGAGCACTACACCTACCATTAGCTTCTCACTTTACCACACATATCCCTGTGCTACTCATACGCTGAGTGGGCGAAGGCCGGTATCGAACCCGGAATTTTCTAATTCCTATTTTGACGCTCTACCGGGTGAGCTAAATCGGCTCTTATATAATAAATTAAATGATAAATCAAAAATGATTTTAAATAAGATATTTCCGCACATGTAAACATGCCAGACCGAAACATGCATTGACTAAATAACAGCAATAAATTGCTGACCAATAAATCCTAACCAAAACATCTATTTTTCTTACAATCATTTTTCAACGTATCTGTCGGATTCATTTCAATTTTTCTCACTTGCATATATGTAGGTATCCTTATACATACGTACTTATTAGGAAAACACACGTACCCACACACGCACACACACACACATCCCCCCCCCACACACAAACATAAACGCGACGCTCTTCTATATAAGGAATGGAGCATTCTGTGAAGGCCTTTCTGTAAGTGAAGACAGCCTAATGGTTAAGGTGCCGGACTGACACCCAACCGATCGGATTTCAATTCCGGTTGTAGATAGCTTACAAAATGTCTAGCCATACTGAAGAGACCTGATAAGTCGAAACACGTATATATATATGTATAATATAGGGTCATCCACAGACACGTGTTTCAACTTATAAATGTATGACCCTCTATATTATATATATATATATATATATATATATATATATATATTAGGTCATCCACAGACACTTGTTCCGACTTATCAAGTTTCTTCAGTGTGGCTAGACATTTTGTAAGCTATATATATATATATATATATATATATATATATATATATATATATAAGGTGTGTCAAATAAAAGGAAAAGCAACCAAGAATTAAAAGATGAAATAAGTAACATATGGTGTTTGAAAATATTTTTGTTTAAATTTCTGTCAAATTTAAATTTGAGTTGCTTTTAAATTAATAAAATTTCGAAATAGATTTAATCTGGAAAGAATAAAATGTGCGCTTTCATAGATGTGTCGGTGTGCGTGTCACTTGACAGAGCGAATGCAGTTCCCGGTGGTATTAGTGTCGTTATATCTATAAGCATGTGTAATTTTGCCTGCAGTAAATAATTGGCTGTATTTAAAAACGAGTACCTACTTATGCAAGCGTGAATTCAGGAAAATAAAACAAGTTTTTCTTTGTTTTTGTTGTGTTGAATTTTACATTAACAAATTGATTTGAGGATTTGTTTTCAACCGGGAAAGCGATACCATGTGTTTGATGTCGGCGAAACAATGCAATTACTTTTTGGCGCCACTCACGTACGCACGTGGCTCACACACACACACACACACACACACACACACACACCACACAATATATATATATTATATATATATATATATTAAAGATAAATCTAATAAGTCAGACGAACCTACTAAAAGTTTCGCTTAATGCTCTTCAGGGCTGAGATACTTAGGTATTGAGCACTTTTTACTTATTAGCTTTAGTCTCTTGGCGGTTTTATATATATATATATATATATATATATATATATATAATATATATATAATTGTTTTTTCTTTTGGCCAAAATATTGTACCAATAGATTATTTTTTTGTTGGTATGATTATCTTGGTCTTTTCTTTTTTCCAAAAATATTTTTCTCCCCGGTAGATGTTTGGTAGTATATTTTTACAATCAAACTATTTGCTGGTTTTTTTCTCACCGCGAGGATTTACCAATAACTTTGGTATATATATATATATAGATACACACGAGTGGAAATGGTCCATAACCACGATACCCATGGTATTTAAGGCCTTTTTATTCACAAATAATTTTGCTCTGTTTATAAAGAATAAACATTGAGCACTCATACAGAACCGAAAATCTACAACAAACTACTGGTAGAGAATAGGACCAGCACAGAATCACCTTGTACCAAGAAACTTATTATCCAACAAAGAAAGTATATATATATATATAATATATATATATATATATATATATATATATTACTTCTCATACTGTGGTGTAGCAAAAGTCACCATAAGTGGAATATAACTGAGTTAAGAACAAACGAAAAATCTGGGAAAAAACAGCGGGTGTAATGGTTAGAATCCCCGTCTGTCAGCTTGACAGTCAGAGTTCGAATCACACACAAAGCAGTCTTCCGGTCTATAGCTCTGCTGATGAAGCTTAATAGGCTGAAATTTACATAAAGAGATTGATTTTTCTCGATTTGTTTAGCCTTACATTTGAATAGGTATGCCCGCCTAATTCATTAATTAGCAATTGATTAATTTTCAAAATTAGGTATGACTTCAATTAAGCACATATTCTCCCAAAATATATATATATAGGTATACGCTCCCAACCACTGGTAGAAGTCTCTGGAGGGATATTAGTTGACGGCCGTGGTGTACGTTTAAATTTCAAGGCTCTCCAATAAAACGGATGTGAGCTCTCTGGCGACCTTTGAGATATATTCCTACGTATGTATTTTTTCAGTTGAATTCTCCCTTATTCTTGAAGGTGTGCTGATGGCTCATTACTTAGCAACTCTAACACAAAAAGAACTATTTTCTGATATCCCACCATGTCGGATGAAGTCAAAACCGATTATTGTGGAGAGCCGAGCTCACACCGAAGCTCATGCAGTGGCCAGTTTAAAAATTGCGGGAATTCCTTTGGTATTCCTCTGGTTTTCCTCTTTTGAGGCACATCGTGTACGAGACAAGTGTTGCTTGGCGAGATTGTCCCCTGGGATCCCGCTATTATATATCTTACAGACACAGGAGCTGAAATATATATATATATATATATATATATATATATATATATATATATATATATATATATAGTGTTGGGTATGGGTCCAACAGAAGAAAGAATGTCTGCAAAATGGATTTTAAATGTTTTTTAAAGAATTCTTTATTATTTTACATTAGCTACTCGTGCTTCAGATATTCTGATATCTTCTTCAGACGTTATTTACCCACACACACACACACATATATATATATATATATATATATATATATATATATATATATATATATATATATATATTTGGTGTGTGTGTGTGTGTGTGTGTGATAAAGACTAGAGGGAAAAAGTGGACAAAAAGAGCAACTCAAGCAAGTAGATTTAGAAGATATATTTCGTCCAGACTTGAGCAGTATGTATGCACTAATGTTCTAATAAAAGACTGACGAAATATATCTCCCACATCTACTTTTTTGAGTTGATCTTTTTGTCCACTTTTCCCTCTATTCTTTACCACATACTGTCGGATTTACTCCAAACCACCTAACCTCACACACACACACACACACACACACACACACACACATATATATATATATATATATATATATATTATATAATAATATATATATGTAAGGAAGTTTTATAGAAAAACAACAAGATGTTAAACAATTTAGCTGACAGATATCTGTTTCGACATTATGAATATGTCTTTTTCAAAACAACATTGTAAGCGGAAAAACGAAATGAATTTATAATGCAAAAATGTTTAACATATATATATATATATATATATATATATATATATTATATATAGGTGTAGTTGGAGCTGATTATTGTCGATTTCAGCGGGACAGCGAAGGAGTCTATAACTTTTCACTAGCCCTAGACCTGAGAGATGGTTTTTCCGTCTGAAATCAAGTATTTTCGCAGTTTTTGTAACTTAGTTCTTGTTAGTGGCACAAATAAAATATCATACAGTAAAAACGGATATTATTAGATATTATTTATTACCAAACTGTACATGATTGAATATCTATCTAAAATAATGTAGCAGTTTAAAAATAAGTACTTTTTGAGAATAAGTATCGTAAGCTAGTTCTTGTTAGCGATCAAATCCCAGCCCCACGGCTTTAAGGGGTTAATCCAACTCATAAATTAACAGTGAATTAATGAGCATGTTTCTTGGGCGGTCAAAACTGGAGTGGGAGGGGTGGAAGGAAGGAAGGAAGCATAATTGATTTCCGGCTTTTTGTCCCCTATTCATTTCGATCCCGTGGTAAACACGTGGTGTTTCATACTTCAGGCAAAATTTATCTATAGTAGTTTACTTATTGGGTTGGTGCGTAATTATTGCGGCTTTTTTTACAACTAATCTTATTATAATGGAGATAGTGTGCTTTTCTGTCTGTAACCGAAACTATATTACTAAAAAGTAAAGTCGTCGAGGAGGCCTAATGTCGGTATCAGCCATGCAGCGAGGGAGTCTATCCCATTTTCACGAGCGCTAGACCAAGGAGATTGTTTTTGTATCTGAGGTGGAGCGCCACACCTACCATCAGCTCCTTACTTTACCGCACAGATCCCTGTGCTACTCATACGCTGAGTTGGCGAGGGCGAGTATCGAACTAGGAACCTTGTGGTTTCTAGCCGAACGCTCTAGCGACTGAGCTAACCCGGCCCTATATTACTACTCAAGTCACAATTCCCTTAGTTATTTATGTCACATTCTCAATGATTCTATTTTTATTTAAACCTCAATTATTAATAAAAATTGTTTTATATTATTAATACGTTTGGCCATATCTATATACTAAAAACATGCAATTGTAGTTATATCAACAACAAAATAACGGTTTACAGTGTGAACGGAGAGGGTAATTTGCATATTGCTATTAAAAAATCAATTTTAATAAATATGTGCTTGTTATTATTGTTTGGTTTAATCTTAATGAATATGAGCAAAAATCTCGGTGATAAATCCTAAAACAAATACATTATCAAAAAGAACTGTCATTTTATTCTTTAATTCCTAATTTAACTAAATAGTTTCAAATCTTTTTATCTGCATTCTTATTTAGTCTTATCAGCCTTAATTTAATATAATATTTTTATTACATTAAAACTTAAGCACTTGCACCTGGAGGGTGTATATATATTTGCTACTGAAGCATTAGGTAGAATGTCTCTTTGCCGCGTCTTCGGATTCGTTTTCAAGATCAGTGGTACATAATATTTCAATGGAGAACACATATGTGAAGTTTAGTACGGAGTGTTGTTGAAATGTTTTTTATAGTTCATGGAGTTCATTTACATTATCAACGAGGAGAAGAATATCATCGACGTGACGAACGTAGATTGCGAATTTTTTTATAATATCAAATTTTCGAGGTGGGCCATATGAAATTTGTTATATATACAACAAAATAGCGGTTTACAGTGTGAACGGAGAGGCTTATTTGCATATTGTTAATAGAAAATTGATTTTAATAAATATGTACTTATTATTATTGATTTCTAATTGTTTGGTTTTATCTTAATGAATATGAGCAAAAATCTCGGGGATAAATATTAAAAGAAATCGATTAACAAGAAGAAATAACTGTCATTTTATTCTTTACTTCCTATTTTAACTAAATAGTTAAATTAGAAAAATTTAGCAATGAAAGACTTGAGTGGTGGAAGAGTGGTGGAAGAGTAAGTTTCAGTTGTTCTACTTTCCGTTTATAGCCCCTCTGTTTTAAATCTTTTCATCTTATTTAGTTTTTTCTTATAAGACGTGTGTCAAATGCTCACTTCTACTTCTAGACTCGGCGATAACCATGTGACCTATTGGCCAGCCACTGGTAGTACTCTGCTGCTGATATTATTATTTATACTGGCTGTTCTGATCTTAGCCACTCAATTGCCTTTGAACCTTCGTGGACGACGGAACATAGGATTATATCACTGGACCTTTGACACTACGTAGGATTACATAACCCAGGACTTATTCACTTACCAAAGGATTCTATAGCTCAGGACTTACTTACTTACTTACTTACTTACTTACTTTGACCTTTTCAACTGGCCAAGTATGGCGGTCAGAAACTTAACAATTAGCCTTTCTGATTTAATATAATATTCTATTACATTAAAACTTAAATTCTTGCATATATTTGCTTGTTTTATTTATTTATTTATTTTTGAAAATTCGGACACATTCGTCTTTGTTATTGTTGTAGCCAATTTCTATACTTTCTCGAGTTTTATGAGATGACTGATGGTCGAATGGTCCATATTGAAAAGGAACTGAATTAGTTAGAATTTGGCGATTAGTCGAAGGGAACAGACGTGATGGTCGTTTGTTCCCGAGACAGCCATCTTCTCACCGCGCGGTTGAAGCCTGTTGGGCTTCGGGTAATAAAGACGTCTTTGAAATAAGTCTTGTGTCATCATTTAAATACAAAGAGAATGAGCACAGATAACCGGAGCCCAGAATAAAGAAAGTCCATATCAACCAGAGGAATAAATCAACCCAATGGAAGATATCGAAATTGAACCCTCCTATGAACCCTCTCCTCTCTACATATATATATATATATTATATATATATATATATATATATATATATATATATAGAGAGAGAGAGAGAGAGAGAGAGAGAGTCATCCACAGACACGTGTTTCGACTTATCAAGTCTCTTCAGTGTGGCTAGACATTTGTAAGCTACCTACAGCCGGAATTGAAATCCGATCGGTTGGCGTCAGTCCGACACCTTAACCATTAGGTTGTCATCACTTACAGAATGCAAAGGGGATTTTAACTGTTTTAATGTGTGTGTATATATATATATATATATATATATATATCCGATTCATTCAGTGGGTATATAATTTGTGTCTGTAAACTGCGTTTAAAATCAACATACCACTTCTTAGCCGTAGTTTCCTATGGAACAGCATCTGAGTAACACTTATCAAGCTATTGCTTTGCTTGAACAGTATTTTTCTCCCCAGAAAGCAATGCTTTATCTACACACGAAATTCAGATTTTTCCATTGTTCTGATAATATGCAACAGTAAATAAGAAGTCGTCGGGGCAGTCTAATGTCAGTATTAGCCAGACAGCGAGGGAGTCTATCCCCTTTTCACTTGTGCTATACCAAGGTATTATTTTTGCGTCTGAGACAGCTCCTCACAGCCTACTCAACACAGATACCTGTGCTACTCATACGCTGAGTTGGCAAGGGCCGGTATCGGAGCAAGATCCTTATGATTCCTAGCCGAACGCTCTACCGACTGAGCTAAGCTGGCCCTTGTAAAATGTATAATCCGATTGGGCTCAAATTTTGAGACGTGCTATTTGAAGGTTAGTTCTTTATAAAAATTCACGGATTTTTTTTTTAATTAGTGGCGCCATCTATATGTCAGACCCGGGACTTATTGAGTGATGTGTTATATCTAGGTGGCTTGTTCAATAATATCTTTTTAGTTTCTATCAGCTTTGTTCATCTCACCTGATCTGACTTTTGACCTCTTTAATTTGACCTTAATTCAAACATCTATAATCGCGATTCTTTTTGCATTCTCTTTCTTGTTTCCTGACACGTGATTATACCTTACTTCGACAGTCCTGTCACCGCCCTCGTACAGACGTGTGGTCCCTGGCACCATTCAAATAAAACTAACGGTCACAAAGGTTCGATATAACCAGGGATGTTCAAAGCTTAAATACCGGAAACGTATCCCTTAAGGATAAATTGTGATAAAAAATAGGGTTACGGTTTAGGGTCTGGGTTATGGTTAGGGTTGGGGTTGGGGTTGGGGTTTCAGGAAAAACACCCTAAGTTGTTTTTTTTATTTTCAAGTGACACCACTTCGGCTACGGACTTCAATTGTAGCTGGTGTTTTTTTCAACAGCCACCGGCTAGCGGTTTTTGAGGTAGGAGGCCGGAGCGGAACTCTGCGAATATTACAGGTTTAGGGTTAGTTTAATGGGAAAATAAATAAATAATTTGGGTTCTGTTTGTTCTGGGTCACCCTGTATATAGGGTGGCCCAGAAAAAACAGAACCCACAACTTTTGTAATAAAACTGTTAATTTTAACAAGGGGTTTAGGGTTAGGGTTATTGTTAGGGTTGTGGTTTCAGGAAAAAAGCCCTAAGTTAATTGTTTTTTTTTCAAGTGACACCGCTTCGCTACGGACTTCAATTGTAGCTGGTGTTTTTTTTTCAGCAGCCACCGGCTAGCAGTTTTTGAGGCAGGAGTCCAGGACGGAACTCTGTGAAATATTACGAAAAAATGTGTTAAAAACAAATTGAGTACCCATCAAGAATGAATAAAATAGAAACGTCTTCGGTATAAAATGACTCAATGGGGTTAACGTGCCGTAAAACCCAACCAACCAACCAACCATTGTTAAATTGAGCTTTTCCTTGGCTTATATCTGGGTCGCTTGTTCACTGATATATCTTTTTATTATTTTAAAACCTCACCTGATCTCACTTTTAACCCTTCGTTCGACCGTCTATGATCGCAATTCTTTTTTTCTTTTTCTCTCTTTGTATCCCGACTTAGGTGATTATACCTTACTTGATCCGCCCTACCTCCACCCTCGGACAGACGTGTGGCCCCTGGCGCCGTTCAAATAAAACTAACGGTCACGAACCTTCGATATGACACGACCCCAACGTACCCCACCAAATAAATCTCCACCTACCAATTTCGACTCATGCCAAAATCTCTTTGTGTGTGCGCCTTGCCCGAAGGGGGTCACACTTACATATTAAAAATAATCCCGCTGACTAATATGCCTGAAAACAATGGATTATGACTTATGATAAAAGTCATGCTAAAAGAACCCGATGTTAAGCAATAATTAGCAATTTCAATACTTAGATGGGTGACCGATTAAGTAAAAGTGGGAAGGGTAGGAAATACTTAAACCCTGCGCGCACTATCAAAGCGTTTGCTTTATTTAATGCTTCTTTCTTTCTTTCTTTCTTTCTTTCTTTCTTTCTTGTTTTTTTCTTTTCTCTTCTTTGTTCTTTTTTCTTTCTTTTTCCTTTCTTTCTTTCTTTCTTTCTTTCTTTGTCCGCTGTTTTTTCGTAACGTTCTTTTTTTTTTTCTTTCTTCTTTCTTTCTTTTTCCTTTTTTTTCTTTCTTTCTTCCTTTCTTTTTCTTTTTCTTTTTCTTTCTTCTTTCTTTATTTTTTCTTCTTTATTGTCATTTTTTCTTTATTCCTTTGATTCTTTCTTCTTTTTTCTTTTCTTCTTTTCCTTTCTGCCGTTCCATTGTTCTTCTAATCTTCATTTCTGTTTCGTAAAATATCATTCTTTTTTATTTATTCTTTTCTTCTCTTTCTTTTTCTTTCCTTTCTTTTCTTTGGTCCGCTGTTTGTTTTTTTATTCGTAATGTAATTCTTTTTCTTTTTTTCTTTCGTGTGTATTATTTCTTTCTTTTCTTATTCCCCTTCCTTTCTTTCTTTCTTTCCTTTTTCTTCTCTCCCTTTTTGTTTCTCTCTTTCTTTCTCTTTCTTTTCTTTTTTCTTTCTTTTCATATCTTTTTTTCTTTTATTTCATTTATTTTTTTTTTTTTTTTTTCTGCTCTTTCTTTCTTGTATCTACTTCTAACATGGAATGTCTATTCCTTGTCTTATTTGTTGTTCTATCTTTTCTCTTCATTGGTTCTTTATTTTGCATGTTTCTTTTCTTTTAATTAAATAATCTTTCTTTTTTTCTTTCTTTCTGTTCTTTTTTTCTTTCCTTGTGTTCTTTCTTTTTTCTTTTCTTCTCTTTCTTACTTTCTTTGTCTTCAGCTGTTCATTTGTTTTTCCGTAACAGTATCTTTTTCTTGCCCCCCGTCCTTTTTTTCTCCTTCCATTCCTTCTTTTTCTTACTTGTTTTTCTTGTCTTTCTTTATTTTAATTTATGTTTCTTTCTCCTTTAATTCTTTCTTATCTTTCTTTTCTTTCTTTCTTTCACACGGTCATTCTTTTGTCTTCGATTTTTTTTTCTTTTACGGAGACGTAACATATATTTCTTTTTTTTTCGTATTCGCCCTTTAAATTCTCTTCCCTTTGTCCCATGACATATTTATTTATTTTATCTTTCCCTTTCCTTTCTTTATTAAGTTTATGTAATTCTTTTATTGTGATTGCGTCTATTTCTTTTTTTCTTTCTTTCTTTCTTCTTCCTTTCTTTGTCTTCTCGCGTCTTTCTTTCTTTCTTGCCATTGTCTTTCTTTGTTCTTCCACCTTCTTATTTCTTTGTATGTCTTTCTGTCATTCTTTCTTCTTTCTCATAATATTGATCCAGCAGAGTTTTCCATCAGGGTGCCAAACCTAAAATTATTACTTTTTCCAGACCAAATTTTTTTTTCTAGGAAATAATTCTTGGCACAACTAGTTTAAGATAATTTCCTGCCGATATTTTTTGTTTCCGCCTGTATTTATTTCCACCCATCCCGTATTTATGGACTGGATAATGCTTTTAGTATTCTTACGCCCTCCCCATAAATCTAAACTTTATTGCTTGTTCTTATCTTACTAACCACCGATCGTGCAATAATTCAGATAAGCTCTATTGCTGAGATTTCAAAAAGGTTGAAATTATCCTTGCCACACCTACTATTTAACAACCCTGGAAAATGTTGCTGCGCCCCATCCGTGGATATCTGGTGATGACGTTGGGGCACATAAGCCATTTGCACACCACCTTGATCAACAAATTGTTTGCACCTGTTCTTACCGTCTTGCAGAAGGCAATGGACCATTCCTCACCTTGTACGAATGATGGATTGATTGATTCTTAACGGTATTTCAACCCGTATGGGGTTATTTTAAGGTTAAGCTGTTTCTGCGGAGTTGTTTCTATGTATACGGTCTGTAGCGTTGTGGTATATTTTCACGGTACCAAAATGATATAAGTAACGTGTTCCTTTTTTTCGAGCGCTTACTACGATAACGGTAAGGTGGGCGGCGGCGTATATATTATATAGGGTCTCGGGTCCACGTGCACTCCAAATTCACAGATGCTAACAAAAATTGGTGTTGATAGAAATCATAACAACGAGAAATATGTCGTCACAACTGCTAAGCTTCTATTTTATCGTTGCTCGTCTAGTGGCCTCGTAAAACCACGAGAGGAGGAAAGGCAGAGAGAAAGAGAGAGAGAAACTGTTAAACTAACTGTGACCCCATGCTTGGTGTCCAGAGACCCGTGCGCTTTCCCCTAGGCGTGTCCGAAAGCAAAAAGAGGGCGATACATTTTTCTTTTGTTGTTCGCACGATCACACCTACGTGACTTCCGGTCAACAACCCGACTCTTACCGGTTGCGGTCAACACCACCGAATCTTCGGTTGGCACACTCAATTTCTCGTTTGGGCTAGACAGCGCTACGGTCAAATCATTCTGGTTGTTACATGCCTGTTTTTTTTGGCTAGTCACGATATTTTTAAACGGCTTTATCATCTCTTATTTATTTATTTATTTCTTCCTCCCCCTTCCATTAGTAGTCCTAGCTCACAAAAAGTCAGGATAATATACCCCATCTTGCAACAGGTCATATATTGAATACAAATATTTTTGCACAAATTTATTTGACAACGCCATAGACAATGCTCTCCTGGGCAGAGTGGGTCTGAGAATATTGAGAATGAACGAGTACTTCACATCTATCGCACATTTCCAGATACTGGAGCTTCATCATCAAGATAGAGTTTAGTGTCATACCTAAAACACAGCCCTTTGATGAGGGACTCAATGTCGGCGAAAAATCAAAATTAATAGCACAAAATAAAAATTTCAGAGCAGAATTAGCAGTAACGACAATGTATAGATTGCTCATCAAATTTTCATTAATTGAAGAATAGGATATGCACCTTTCGACCATGGTCATGCAAAAAAAACATATGCATTAATACTCACCTTCTGAATGATGGCTTAGGACGATATATGAAAATAAAAAATAAAACTATGACGTCACTGTTGATTGATAAACGTTGGCATATCCATCGTTCATGAATATTAACGACAAAGGTTAATTCAGTAATAATTTCTTTGAGAAATACCGTTTCGTATGAAGTCATCAAAACATAATTCCCAAAGCATCACCCTGAATATGGTTTAATCGATGAAATAAGAACGCAACATTAAAACGTTGGCATAAAACATCGGGTTCCCATGAATTAGATATAAATATGTTATATTTCATCAATTTTCATTTTTGAAAACTCTTTTCCCTTCAAAACTAATTCTAAACTAAAAAACATACCTTTGAAATGGTTTAGTAAAACAAACGAAACGTTAAAACGTTGGCATAACTACGTTCATGAATAAGATAATAACAAATCATTCAATTTTTTATTTGAAAATCCCTTCAAAATATTCCAAACACAGAGTGCCTGAAAATGGTTTAAATAAAAAAAAAGTAAGCTGTTAAACGTTGGCACAGACTAGTCGGTTCATGAATAGATATATAACAATGGTGTATTATGCAAATCAATTTCATCATTTGAAATAGCCTTCCCAAAACATAATTCCAAGAAAAGATCACCCGTGAAAATGGTTTGATAAAAGAACGCATAACGTTAAACGTTGGCATCTATCGGTTCATGAATAGAGATATAACAATGTTAAATTCATCAATTTATTTTGAAAAATTGCCTTCAAAAACATTAATTTCAAAACATCACCCCTGAAAAATGGTTTAGTAAAAAGAACGCAACGAGTTAAAACATTGTGGGCATACTATCGTTATTAAAATAAATGCACTATTCTGTAAGTAAAACTTTTTCTTTCTTTCTCTAGATTTCTAGAAGTTTGTCTGGTCTGACCTTTGAAGTCTTCTGCATTTTTATATTTGGAAAGAAATTAGAATGGATAACTGGAAAACATGAGTTGGAAAGAGTCGCGCCATTAAGTCCATTACCCCGTTTTAAAAATAGAAATTCTTTTTATACAGTTCTTTTCTTTTTTTGATTGTTTTAGACAAGGAGTTAATCGATTCTAAAGTATTTCGGAGGACCAGCTTCGCGGCGAAACGACATACGAAATAGAATGTCAAAGTAAAGAGAAGAAAAGAGAAGAAAAGAAAGAAGAAAAAAACAACATGGCTGAATATATTGACAAAGAATAGTTCGAGCATTTGTTATTTTCTGGTGTTCTCCTAAAATGATCGTTGCAATGCTAATATATTGAAAAGGTGCTTGTTTTCGCTTAATTTTCCAGACGCGTTATCAATCCTGCAAGTAAGTCCTTTGGTTTAAAAAAAATGAGACCATCCAAATTGGGATTATATACAATCCCCCGGT
>CM042170.1:24677402-24693785 GCA_023376005.1 Doryteuthis pealeii | reverse complement strand
CAGAGAGATAAATGCTTTACCAAGTTTTAAGGCCTGGTTCATAGAAATGGTAATTTGTGTAATTGAGTTTATCCTGTTTCCGAGTAACTGAGAAGAGTCCGACGCAGACTTTCTGCACTGAATCTTGTGTGACAAGTTGCTGAAAAATAAAGAAAGCTTTTTTGTTAGGAAAGAAAGCAAAGGGATAGAAAGAGAAAAATGGATACAAATTATATATACAGGAAATGACTTACACTAAGAGACGCTCATTGTATAATGACATGGCGAACTAGTTCAAATCCTGGATGAGGTGTCTGCAATTCACATTTAGCTAATAGCTAATACTTTCGGGAAATGTATGAATCCAGCTGTTCTACCTCCAGTTATAGGTAAATATCAGCCTATGCTTTTAGTATTGGTATGGCAACCGGTCTAGGAGAAGGAAAACTGTTAATTCAAACCTATAACTCTGCTTTGCATCTGCTTGTAGAGGGTTGGTTAAATACATATATTAGAGTGGTGAATGTATAGTGAATCTATTTAAACAAAAATTCTGAGACACACTTAAGGTTTTTGAGTATCTCTTTACCAATGTTTATTTGGCTGGATTTCAGTGACAACATTCTTCAATTATGATAGTATATGGAGGACATAATCCAGACTTAAATTTTCAAAGCAGAAAATGACTCTGTTTGAAGTTTGGCAGTAAACAGATTTGACTGAACCTCTATTATTCAAAAACATACAGAAAAATGCTAAGCCTATAGCCGCTAAGTTATGGAAATTCAGTCCTCTGTCCAGGATTTCATTACTTCAAATTTTCAAAGATTATTCTCCATGATAATCATAGAACCAGTGTGATGGTTCGGTAGTTGAATGCATCCGAACCATTAAGATTACTTCCTTGAACTGGGCAGAGAGAGAGAGAGAGAGAGAGAGAGAGAGAGAGAGAGAGAGAGAGAGAAGAGAGAGAGAGAGAGAGAGAGAGAATAAACATGGCTACTTCATAACCCTTACACGTCGTTTCTCTGTTCCTATTGTAATTCATAAGTTATAGAATTACAATGAGGAACAAGAGAACGACGTGTGAGGTTATGAAGTAGCCATGTTTATTCTGTCTTTCTCTCTGCCCAGTTCAAGGGCAGTAACTCTTAATGGTTCGGATAGCATTCAACTACCGAAACCATCACACCAAGCACTTCTCCATTTTGTGCATAAATAGTTGTAGGCTCACAAAGAAGATGTGTTTGATCAACTATTGGGAATATCTCCACGAACTTGACACATATCCATTACCCAACATTGAAAAGATGGTTAATAATATTGCAAAGTATCAAGTACTTTTACTTTCAACCTTCATGGGGCTAACATCAAATTAGTTTAGTGACTCTGATAATCATTTATAGCCTCAAAGCAGATAATAAGCTATACCATGTGCCTTTTAGTATTGCAAATGATGTTGCTGTTTTTCAAAGAGTCATTGATAGATTTGTTGAGGAAGGTCATATCAGGCATATTTTCATATCTTGATAATATTACGAAACCAAAAGGAAACAAAACTAATGTTGAAATATTTCTAGCTTCTGCAGATAAAAAGAAACTGACCTTCAACAAAAGTCCATCATATCCACTAATTCTTAGGTTACAAATTCGGAAATGACAAATTAAACCAGATCCGTAAAGGATAGAACCACTGCTGGAGCTCCACCATTAAATGCTCATTCAGTCTTGCATTGTGCACTTGATATGTTTGCATACTATGCTAAGTGGAATCCACAATTTTCGAATAAAGCAAGCCCCTTCTACAAAACAAAATCAGCCCTGTCTTCCCAATAAACCACCATCCTCGAACACCCCCACTAGATGTGTATTCACGTTCATAAATCCTTAATCCCTACCTCTCAAATTACGTATTTGCTTTGAATAAAGTCAGACTGATGATGTTCTTGGTGAGAAGGACGAAATATTTCCTCCTACTTCTACTTGTTGAGTCATTATTTTTGTTCACTTTTGCCTTTTACTTCCCTTATATTATATATATATATTATATCTATATATATTCATATATTATATATATATATTATAACGGCTTATTCCATTAGAGGAAAGTTTTTCAATCATCTTCAGTGAATGGGTAAATAAAAATAAGGGAAGGTACAAGTAAAAAGTTAATGATAATAAGTAAGGGTTATAATATGCAATATGTATTACGCATATATGATCTAATCAGTAATGTGTTGATATGGTATGAAGCCTGTTGGGAAGTCCATCCACTTTCAGGGTGTAGCGGAAAAATGAGAGTCAAATTTGCTAGATATATATATTATCATTAAAATTTAATTTAAAGACCATAATGATTGTAATAGGGTTTGAAACGAAAACATATTCCTCAGATTTGAGTAACCTGTTGATAAAAGATCGGAAGGTAAATATTTACTTTGTAATTTGGTGCCATTGAATATGTGACTAGTGAATTATGTGATAGTCACGTGATCCAAGATTACGTTGAATACAGATATTCAGTTGAATTCAAAAGGCTTCAGATACTGGTTTGATAAGAGTTCATCTGAGGATTGGCCACATGAAACACTGAGTTGTGAGATTTATACTGTTTTATTTTATTTCTATATTTAAAGAATGGATCAAAGAAAATGCGTTAGAACATCAAAAACAAAGAATAAGTTAAACTGGTCAAATAAATTTGCCATGTAATACAATATGTTTTGATATATGCAAGGGTGAATTGAAAAATTCATAGGCTGAAAAGTTTGTATGCTGATGTCATATTTGCCGTTGATGACTTTTTTGACAAATGGAATCCAAGCACTGCAAGCAACAATGGAAGAGGTGTGTGTACTGCAAGAAGGGCTGTATTGAAAAATAACCTTATTTGGTCACATTCCGAGAGTATCTTGGTCAGCCTATAAACTTTTCAGTTGACCCTCATGTAAACCTCATTAAATCTCATTGTGTCATGGCAGGTTTCTGTAAGGGTTTACTATTTATCAACAAAAGTTTTGTAAAGTCAGCGGAAATTATTTTGTTTAAAATGAGGATATTAAAACCAAATAAATGTTGATTCAGCTGGCTGTGTTTACAAATGTAATCAAAGGTAACTGCAAGCTACTAAATTGATTGTGTCAACAATTCCCAGGTGATGACCAATTTGGAGCTACAATTCTCTTCTCTAAAAACGGTCTAAGCTGTGAAGTCAGCCAGACAAAGAACCAGCCAGCAGAACGTGAGGCATCAAATAACTGAAGTAAACAATCTAAAAGTAATAGATGTTGCTGGAAAGAGAACTCCGATGAAAGACTTCATCGCAGTCCATCTACCTTTATTGAATTACTCAATGTAATTAATATAGAACAAACACGTCAGACAAGTTGTGACGGAGAACGAGAAAAGAAAAAGATCAAGACATTAACCCGCGTCCTCCGCATGCAAAACAAATGCGATTTCGGCACTGGACGGACGCGAGGTTCGACTGATGAGCCCGGATGTTTGGGTAATATGCCCATAAATAACAAAGCGAGCAGAGCGTGAACAGAGAGAAGCATTCGGCTTACGTGAGACGGTAGTCAGAAAAGATTATTTTGACGACGACGACGACAGATTTTCAGCTGCTGGTCGAAGACGAAGATGTGTTGACCAAAAGAAAGTTTGCCTGCGAGAAGACGGTGAACTCACTTCTTTTTGCCCCCCCCCTCAGCAGGAACTGTTGACTCAAATATCTATCCCTCTATTTCCTCCCTTCTATAAAGTTTCTCGCTGTGTCTTTTCTCTCTGACCACTTTTTGTTAAAAACTTTTCCTTTCCGTTATATACAATAATAAAAGGTTGTTATTGTTAATATAGTGTTTGTCTCATTCATAGTGTTCACCAACTACGTCAGTTCATTTCTACTTAATTTCTGACCCGTTACAAAGACACCCCAACCAAGTTGTGTTGGTCCAGTTTTGCAGATCAAAGGAAAAAAAAGGGCACAAAGCAATGCAGAGCAACTAGCCAGAAACACATAATATAGTAGTCATAGAACTAAGTTCTCATTAAGTACCGTGACGAGCATAGGACAAAGAGTATCTTGTCAGCCTATAAACTTTTCAGTCAACCTCGTATTAAACCTCATTTGGTCACATTCCATGAGAGTATCTTGGTCAGCCTATGAACTTTTCAGTCGACCCTTGTACAACTAAATATAAGTCGCACTTACCTGATGACCATCAACATATGTCCATACAAAATTGGCATCTCTAAGTCTAAATGTTTTTTTGATTTCATCTCCATGGCAACCTTTGAGATCAAAGTGAGGTGATGGGCAAGGTTATGGTGTAAGAGATGGCGCGACATAAGAACGACCTGGTGAAGGTATTCTGTCAAAATTTTGAAAATGAAAAAGTAAAGAATGAAAGAATCGAAAATGTACAAGTTTATTGTATAGAAAATGGAATCGACAAATCAAGTTCAAATCTGTCTGTCGTAGGATTAGAATACGCTGACTGTATACCCCAAAAAGGTGCTGGTATAACAATAAACTAGATCTGGTGGTGAAGCTCCTGTTCTGGAGCTCTGGGGAGTATAAAGTACTCCTTCATTGTCATTACTCCAAGATCTACTCTAATCTGGATGTTAGGATCGCATTTATGGGTCAAATAGTTCTGTTTACAAATGAAAAGAATCCTTAAGAAACTACTCAAAAATGTAATTATAGATATACAAGTATGCAATTCCTAACCTCTTGGCATGAATAACCCTAGATGGGCTGACATGCATTAAACTCATCAATCAATCAATCATTCAATCAAGTTCAAATTCATATAGAGGTTGGTCATGTTCAGTAGCAGTAATGCTCTTATTAAACCATGCACCAACTTCTTGCGCTCTCACCTATTTTAGATATGTCGAGAATGTCTTACCACTGGCGACCAAATTGATTGGCGAAGAAAAGAGTTGGAGAATGAAGCCTCTTTGATAACTAGAATTTTCATCATTTTATATACAGGTTACCCATAAGTTAATACACTCCTAACATTTAAAAAAAATCAAAGGTTATTTTCTTTTAAACAATGTTGGAAGATATTGTGTTTATGAAAAGTAGTCAAGTTCTTTTCTGTAAGGCTTATTTGAAAATAATGGCTTTTTAGTTAATCCATGCTGTCCCTTATGCATAGTGCACCTATTCTAAGAGATTTTATGCTGTATAAAATACAGTAACCTTTACTTCTATTGGGTGTTAACTCAAGTTCAAATATAAATCTAAAAAAATTTGAAAATATTTAACAAAATTACTCAAAAGAATCTTTTAAACAAGATCCAGGATTTTATTATTTCTTATGGAAAATCTATCAACAAACAGAGTTTCAGGTATAATTTATTACCAAACTCTACAGCATTGAAGATATTACCAAACACGAACATATAGCAGTCAAAAATTAAATACACCCCTTAATAATATTATGCAATTTTATATTGGTTACAGAATTAGTGCAATTTAATTTCGAGTACAGTTTTAATTCTGTAGAATTTGGTAATAATTACTAATAATTTTCGATTTGATTGTATAATTTTCCACAAGAAATAATAAAATCATGCTTTCTTGGTTTAAAAGAAAATGAACATTTTTAGGAAAACTTGTTAGGGTTTACCTATTTTAGTTGATACTGTAGCTACTGGCCAACCAGTAAAACTGTACAGTTTGTTACAACCGTAGTCAACTTGATAGGGTTCTCTCATCATCATTGTCTAATATTTGAAATTAAGTATTTTTATTATTGCATATATTTTCTTTCATGTTTACTGCTTTTAACATATTTTGACTGATATATTATTCAGCCTTCTCCCAACGAGAACATAAAAAACAAACAGAATCAGAGGACTGAATGTTAAAGTCATATGCTTGTAGTGATAGTGTAAAAGTTGAGATTCTCGATTCGAGAATACTGTTTATTTTTTGCGTGGGGGGTGAACAAGTTATTGTGTCATAGCTGAAGTTATTATGATAGCCTTGTATTGACACCGATAAGCCATAACTGATAAATATAGTCTTAAAATATATACGAGTTCCATAAAAGTTTAAACTGCTAGTCTGTCAGTTAAATTCTGCCTCTGATGTAAAGAAAACTTTAACTAGTTGATACCTCATTAACAGGATGTTTACTATGCTACTTGGTGAGGATAGATGAAATTCGAACAGGGCGCTTCAATGGATTTGAACACAGCGTTTTATGAGGAATCAACATCTATGTAGAACAATAGCCCAGTTGTTGTAGAAGAAATATCCCACTTGGCTGCAGGAGGAGATATTGAAGAATATATCACTTTGTCGACTGGGAAGGCGAATTTTATCCCATTTGACTGTGGAGGGTATGTAGATGAGTATAATGATAATGTGTGAATGGACAAAACACAAGTAGAATTTATAGATGTTGAACGGTTTTGTCTATCTTTCATCTGTGTTTAATTTGTTGATTTACATCCATCATTTTTTTTTGAAAATCCCTTCAAACATAATTCAAACATCACCCTGAAAATTGTTAATAAAAAAAGAAACGTTAAACGTTGGCACACTATCGTTCATGAATAGATATAACAATGTTAATTCATCAATTTTCATTTGGAAATGCCTTCAAACATAATTCCAAAGATCACCTGAAAATGGTTTGATAAAAAAAGAACGCAACGTTAAACGTTGGCATACTATCGTTCATGAATAGATATAACAATGTTAATTCATCAATTTTCATTTGAAAATGCCTTCAAAACATAATTTCAAACATCACCCTGAAAATGGTTTAGTAAAAAGAACGCAACGTTAAACATTGGCATACTATCGTTTATAAATAAATGCATATTCTGTAAGTAACATTTTTCTTTCTTTCTAAAGTTTGTCTGGCTGACTTTGAAAGGTCTTCTGCATTTTATTTGGAAGAATAGAAACATGGAAAACAATGAGATTGGAGTCCCCATAGTCCATTACCCTTTTATAGAATTCTTTATACAGTTCTTTCTTTTTTTTTCTTTTAGACAGGAGTTAATCTTCTTAGAATATTTCGGAGGACAGCTTCCGGCGAAACGAAATACGAAATAAAGCAAAAGAAGAGAAAGAAAGAAAGAAAAGAAAAAAACAACATGGCTGAATATAGACAAAAGAATATTCGACATTTCCCAGAAAATTGCAATCTATATATTAAAAGTCTTGTTCCTTAATCTTCCGACCGTTATCATCCTGCAAGTATCCTTTGGTAAAAAAATGAGACCATCCAAATTGGGATTATATACAATTCTTCTCTCGGTTATAATCCAACTGAAACCTGCGTGAAAAACTGCTAAAAAATCTTTTCAGGTTATCTGGACAACACAAATTCGGATAATCAAGATAATGATGATGATGATGATGATGATGATTAGAAAAGACAATGATAATGATGATGGTGATGATGATGATGATGATGATGATCTACTAGCTCCTTTCTCTAATCTCTGTCTCTCTCTGTCTCGCTGTCTGTCTGTCTCTCTCTCCAAATATACCGAGTTAGCAGAAGGGTATATATATATATATATATATATATATATATATATAATATATATATATATATGGTATACAACATAATGTGCTACTTCCAACATTTTCGAGTAACCTAAAGGTTTCAATGGCATTTCTCAAGAAGAAAAAAATTCATACATGTTCTTTTATTTCCAAATAAGTGATTTCGATATATATATATTATATATATATATATATATATATATATAATATATAATATATCCAGTAAAGACACGGGAAAAGATGTATAACTTTACGATAAAGAGTAATTTTTTTTTAAAATTATACACACACACCACGTACGCATATATATATATATATATATATATATATATTATATATATATGTGTGTGTTGTGTGTGTGTGTGTGTGTGTGTGTGTGAGAAAGGAAGTGAATCCGATGGTATGTAGTATATTTAGAAAATGAAAAAACACAGAAATTTTTTATCACTTTCCAATTTTTTTATTTCTTATTACTTCCATATACCAACAAGTGCCCTGAATATGATCTAATTAATAGATCGAAACACTGCAGCGTCGGTCAATAAACTCACCACTTAACCCATTTAAACGTGTGTTTTTTTATTTTTCTTAATATATATATATATATATATAGTTAAATAGTAGGACAGACTGGGTCCTTCAGCCTTGGGTAGGTAACCAGTTTAGAAGAGGGATAACTCTGAATTCAAAATTCATGAGGTCGATCGTTGATTGGGTTTGTGGCAACCCTTGATGCACCAATTATTTCCTATCGACTGAGCCAAAAAGTGTGGATGGTCCAATACAAGCCTTCATAAACAAATCACTGTGTGGGTGTTCATTGTACTAAAACTTATACATCGATCGACGGGAGAGTCCATCATATATATATATATATATATATATATATATATATATATATATACGCACGAACATATATGTATGTGTAAGTGTGTATATGTGCGGGTGTATATATGTGATATGTACATAGGTGTGTGCACTGTACCCATGTGCGGATATATGTATGGGCATATTGGTATGTATTTGTATATGAATATATGTGAAACTTCTAATACGGTTTTTACGTGGAAGCGCGTGGTGTAATGGTTAAAGTCATAGGAAATGGACTCGGCACCCTGAGTTCAAATCTTGGACGGGGCAATTGCATTTGACTTAGCGTTATTGGGAAAGGTATGAATCCTACTCTCCCTCCAGCTATGGATAAATAGTAGGGCAGACTGGGCTCTTCGTTAGGCAACCGGTCTTGGAGATGGAAAACTCTAAATTCAAACCTGTTGAACTCTGCTTGATAAATTGACATTGTGTGACATTCTGCTCGTGTGAAGGGGTTGGTAAATATATATACGGTTTTCACGTATGCAGAGATGCGTTGGTGAGTAAGGGGAAGGTGGCTCATCTTTCGCTATGGGTAAATACATATCAAATCATTCAGAAAAAGTAAAATTGTCAAGCATCCCTTCAATTTTTCTGATTTTTTTCAGGAGAGGACCATGTTAACGTTAGACAATCCCCAAAATTTGAGCTTCCAATTCCAAAAATTGACGGAGTTATGGCCGATTTTTTGCTCTCCAAATTTGGTGGGGTTGGCGAAAAATGGCGACCTTTTGTAATCTATTTTTGTCTGTAAAATGAATTCTAGAGCTTTCCTACCACTAAGATTGGTTTATAAAATAATTTTAGCCCAAGGAATCCAAAAATGTTATCAAAATATCTTAAAGTTAACTAATTTTAAGTTATTAATAATTTCTGATTTGGAAAATTTTAACCGATGTTGTAGCTTCGGTTCTGAGCAAATATCAAACTATCTTTTTGGTAGACATAATGATCAATATATGTGAAATTAATAATAGAAAAAAAATTGTCATAGATGCAGGACCACATCGCAATATACTCGTCAAACAGAGTTCAAATCTTATACGAAGCTACAGCTGACATAGCGCTAATACTATTGGGAAAGGTATAAATTCACTACTCTCTCTCCAGCTATGGGTAAATAGTAGGAAAGAATGGGCTCTTTAACCTTGGTTAAGCAACCAGTCTAGGAGAAGGAAAACTCTGAATTCACACTTGTTAAAATCCGTTTGGGGTGGTCACTACTAGAATAGGCTCAGACCTAATTAGTGATCTATTTCACTAATTTTCACAATAATCATTTTTTCTGCAGGTGATGCAGTCGGTGTATTCAAATTCCGCTAACATGACAGTCTTTTAACCAATCAGTTTGTACATTGGACCCAAAAAAAGACATCGCTCCACATCAGACGCAAAAGCATAAACAAATCAAAAATCATTGATAACTTATAATTGGTTGATTTTAAGAGATTTTACAAGCATTTTTTTGCTTCTTTGGACAAAAAATGCTTTTATAAACTAATTTTTAGAAGTAGAATTTTTAGAAGTCTCGAATCTAGAATTCGTTACAAAAAGTCACCATTCTTTGCGACTTCCCTTTAAGTTTGGAGAGCTAAAAATCAACTTAATCCGCCAATTTTTGGAATTGGAAGCTCACATTTTGGGTATTGTCTAACTTTATCATAATCCACTCATAGCCAAAATTTCAGAAAAATTGAAAGCGGTGGGGAACATGGCCTGAATGATTTGAAATGGAATTAACCCTATATGTTAAATTTGAAAAGAAAAATAATTTCACGTGATAGATTTCATCACTTATTGTCTGTTGACGAATTGTACTTTTCGTGATACAGAGAAAACGGAATTATACTTAATATCAAGGGATCAAGATATAAAAAGAAGATAAGAACGAGTGAAACTGATTAGAGTGTGGGGTCTGGAATATGAACAGTATTAAAATATTAATCTCAATAATCATGCATGCTCGCCAAAAGTGCATATAGTCATGCGACTGCCAAATCTGATAATATCGACGCATTAATAGATAAAGTGATACATAAATGCGCAAAGGTATATATATATATATATATATATATATATATATATATGTAAGAAAATAGAGGCATCAATGCATATATATATTATATATATATGCGTATATATATATATGCATATATATATATTTATATTTATGTATATTAAGTATATACGTATATATGTACACACACCACACACACACACACACACACATATATATATATATATATGGGTCATTGTATTATGTATAGATATAGATATAGATAAAGTGATACATAAATTGACAAAGATATATATATATATATTATATATGGGAGTAAAATAGTAAAATCAATCCACATATATATTGTATATATATGCGTATATATATATATGCGTATATATATATTTATATTTATGTATATATATGTATATACATATATATACACAAACACAGACACACACACACACATATATATATAGGCATATACATATATATATATATATATATATATATATATATATAAATGATAAAATGATACATAAATGCGCAAAGGTATATATATATATATATATATATATATATATATATTGGAGTAAAAAGGGCATCAATCCATATATATTATATATATGCGTATATATATATGCCTATATATATATATTTATATCTATGTATATATATGTATATACATATATATACACAGACACACACACACACACACACACACACACACATATATATATATATATATATATACATATATATATATATATATGGGTTATTGTATTATGTATAGATATAGATGCAGATTTAATAATCTAGGTGATTGTCGTTTGACCCGGTAGGACTTGACCTTCACATCATCTCTAAATCAGCTGAATTTGGCAAAAAACGCGAATTAACACCAGGCCAATGAAATTCAGTTGATCTGTAATAGGGCAGATTCGCTGACCTGAACCCACACCCGCTCTTTTTAGCCCACGCTCTCACAGACTGTTTATACACACAACACAGACGTATAGCAAACAAACAAATTATCAGTCATATGGAAATCCGATCTCACTGACAAGCTAAAACGACAATTCTTCCTGGCTGTGGTTATATCAGTGCTGCTGTATGGCTGCACCACTTGGATCCTAACGAAGCGCCTCGAGAACAAGCTAGATGGGAGCTGCACAAGAATGCTGCGTGCAGACTTGAACAAGGCGTGGAAACAGCACCCACAAGGAAGCAGCTGTACGGGCACCTGCACCCATCACACAAACCATCCGAGTGAGATGGACAGGACATACAGGACACTGCTGGAGAAGCAAGGATGAGCTCATCAGCATCGTTCTCCTGTGGAAGCAAAACATGGACATGCAAACATGGGGCACCCACCAAGGACCTACATTGACCAACTAGGCGAGGATGCTGGATGCTGTGCGGAGGAACTCCCAGGAGCAATGAATGCTAGGGAAGGTAGACGAGAGATTGTCATGGATATCCGTACTACATGCGCGACATGATGATGATGATGATGATATATATATACATATATATATATATATATATATATATATTCATTGGCATTGGTGTATCGGAAGATCATAATATAGTTCTTGTGCCCACGAAGTTACAGCGTCTCCTGTGACTGTAAAGTCAAATTTTCGAAAACCATTCTCGACTACAGATCTCCCATGTTAAGGCTGTCCCTGAAGATGTTGATGTTCCGGTGCTTTGTTGCCGCTGCTTTATTCTGGACAGCCTAGCTTCATGGTGTTGCGCCAGTGTGGCTTCAGACATGAAATATATATATATATATATATATATATAGGAAAATATTCTGAAGAATATTGCCGACTTTGAGAAACAGGAATCCTTAAAAGATGAGCGCCTCTACACACACACACACACACATACACACATACACACAAACACACTCGCACACACACATATATATGTATGCATATATAAAATATGTATAGATACACAAACTTGCACACACATCCATATATATATATATATATGTGTGTGTGTGTGTGTTTGTGTGTTTGTGTGTTCCAATCCACAAGTCACCCACGTGTCCCGATGAAGGTTGCAAAAACCGAAACGTTTCAACGATGTCATTACCATCAAGAATGAACTCATCTTTTAGAACACTTCGTATTTCTCTATTTTTCCTCCATCTGTATCTTTTTCTACCTACCTATATACATTTATATATATCTATATCTATATATATGTATATACATACATATATATATATATATATGTGTGTATATATATATATATATATTCATGCATGAATATATATATTTATATATGTTTGTATGTGTGTGTTGTGTGTGTGTGTGTGCGCGCGCATTCATGCATAATCAGATGACCAAGATGGCGAGCTCGATGCGTGAACTTCTACGCACATAGATGATGGCCGGTATTTTGGCAAAAGACTGTAATTGAGGGTCGGTTGAAAAGTTAACAACCTATCGTTGTCATGTGCGCTCATTTGGTCTATACAAAAAGAAGGTGTTATTAAGATGAAAGAACACGTGAGAAGAAAAGACTGACCTTGGCGACCGACTGAACTAGTCATGTCAACTTGCGAAATACACGTGCTTATAATTATATATATATATGTGTATATGTTATATATATATATATATTATATATATATATATATATATATATATATATGTGTGTGTGTGTGTGTGTGTGTGTGTGTATATATATATTTGTGTGTGTGTGTGTGTGTGTGTGTGTACACACACATATATGTATATACTATATGTATATATATGTATATACTATATGTATATACTTACTTATATATATTTGTGAGTATGTGTGTGTGTGTGTACACACACATATATGTATATACTATATGAATATATATGTATATACTATAAGTATATACTTACTTATATATATACTCATATGAAGAAATGATGTTGATAATCGCTGACAGAATCTGTTTCAACATTTAGCGGTCTTTTTCAAGAGCGAAATATATCTTGATATTTTTATACACTTTTTTCTACATATTCTTACAATAAACTCTTTTGAGTTTTCCTGCGGATTATAAATCCTTCTGATTTTTAAAAATAAAATTAATTTTATTTTTAACACAATACATGCATTTTTAAATTTAAATAAATTCCGGTCCCGAACTTGAACGTTCGTTTGTACCCTCCTATCTTTTAACGGTTTATTCATTTATTCCGTCTTTCCATCATATATATTTCGCTCTTGAAGAAGACAGATAAAGGTTGAAACAGATTCTGTCAGCGATTATCAACATCATTTGTTTTTTTCAAAAAAATGTATAATTCATACTGTCTGATTCACTTAAATATACTCATATATATACGTACAATATATATATATATATATATATAATAGTACTACGGTGTATATATAAATAATTTACTCGGGTTTCACCATAACGATCTTCAGGGTTAATTCCAATGAATTAATCAATATATTGATTAATTGTAGGCAATTCCGGGTGTGAATATTACAATTTTGACCGTTGAAAACAGTTTCGCAGTCAAGTGGAACACTGTGTAATTGATTGCGTCATTTCAAAAGTTGAATGTCAAAGACCAGGGTTTCAAATTCATTTTCTTTTTTGCAAAAAATTTATTTGCAATATTTTATATCCATTTATTATTTTCTCCTTTTGAGTTTTCCCATCAGCATTAGCTGATGGTCTTTCACTGGAGTCTGAGTGACAGCAAGTCTCCTCAGGTCTCCAAGACTCTTCTGAGTATTCTGGCAGATTGCAGCAGTGCAGTGTTCTGAATGGTTTCAATCTTTCCTCTGATATCCAAACTTTCCAAGCCCTTTTCTAATCCTTTTGGGACTGTTCCAAGTGCACCAACCACAATTGGTATCACTTTCACTTTCATATTCCATAACTTTTTCACTTCTCTGGCAAGGTCCAGATATTTGTCTATTTTTTCATTTTCCTTTAACTTCACCCTGTGATCTGCTGGCACTGCAAAATCCACCAGTTGACAAGTTCTTTCTTTTTGTTTTATCAACACTAGGTCTGGCCTTCTTGCTGGTAAGGTGATCCGTTTTATCTCAAAGTCCCAGAGAATTTTGTGCGTTTCGTTCTCAAGAACAGATTCTGTTTTAATGCATATACCATTTTGTTTGTGGTCAAAATTTAATTTTTGCATAATTCCCAATGGATCACTTCCCAACCCAGTCGTGTCTAGTTTTTGTATTCTCGTTGTGCTAGTTTGCTACATTCGCAGAGTATATGGTTTTACAGTCTCATCTTATTACCGCAAAGTCTACATTTACTATTTTGTTGGGTCTTATCAATTTTCGATTATTATTATTATTATTATTATTATTATTATTATTATTATTGAGCGTTATTCACATGAGCGTTAGCTGATAATATTTCACTGGATTCCAAGAGACAACGAGTCTCCTCAGGACTCTACTGAGTATTCTGGCCGATTGTAGCAATGGTGTGGTCTGGATGGTCTCAATTCTTCCTCTGATTTCTAGTTCCTTTAGTCTTTTTTCCAACATTTTTGGTACCGTTCCAGGTGCACCAATTACAATTGGTATCCCTTTGATCCTCATATCCTACAGCTTTTTTCATTCTCTGGCAAGGTCCAAGTATTTGTCCATCTTTTTGTTTTCCTTCAACTTCACCCTGTGATCTGCTGGAACCACAAAATCCACCCGCTTACACGTTCTTTCTTTCTCTCTCTCTCTCTCTCTCTCTCTCTCTCTCTCTCTCTCTCTCTCTCTCTCTCTCTCTCTTTTTTTTTGTTAATCAACACTAGGTTTGGTCTCCTGGCTGGGATATAGTGATCCGTCTTTATCTCGAAGCCCCAGTGAATGTTATGCGTTTCCTTCTCAAGAACAGATTCTGGTTTATACATATACCATTCTGTTGTATTGTCAAATGTAATTATTATTATTATTATTATTATTATTATTATTATTATTATTATTATTATTAATCTATTAATAATGGAGATTCGCTTCCGGATTTTGTCTATAACAAAAATTACGCCACTGCTTACGTCACATTACCCAAAATCGTCATAACATAAAATAAATACACTCAAAATTTGAACATGCAACATTAGACTGTCCTCATTGTTTTTTAAAACAAGTTTTAATAAATACATGACTGGTATTATATATCTATATATAGTTTGTTTCATTTTAATACATACTTAAAGTTTACATTTCAAATTGTTTTATTTTTTAGTCCTTTAATGAATTTGATGATTTTACTTACTTGGGGTACAAACTGGCTGACATTGAATTTTTAACTCCCACCCCTCAAGCAATATGTTTCAAATATCTATTTTTACATCACCGGGGGGTGTTTTTTATTTTGCTAATAATAATAATAATAATAATAATAATAATAATAATAATAATAATAATGATAATTATAATAATAATAATAATAATAATAATAATAATAATAATATCTCGATTTAATTGCGAAATAAAAATTATGTACTCTTTATAAAACTATATCTACCTTTTCTTTTGATTTTACTTGTGTACTGTTAGGTTGTCTTCCCTTGCCTGGAAGAGTTATCTTCCCTCTGGTTCCCCGTTTTTGACCACCAGGGTTTTTTTTGTATTTAAGCGCCTGTTTTGAACTCTCGGTCTCTTTATCTTCTTCTGTGGCACCTCAGTACATGTGTTAGACTTTTATGTCTACACCCTTCTCGTGTGGAGGCTTCTCCCTCCAACACAACGCTAGTAAGTTTACTTGAAATTATGGACTCTCCAGTCCTATATCTCTATTTTGTATGTTCTTGTAGTGAACTAATGTATACGTTTTTTTATTGTATATCATTCCTTTCCTTGTATGTGTATTTCATGTCTTAAATGTCTCTCCATGTACTTATATTAAAATCCACGTTATGTTTAACATCCTTGTCGAAGTTGTCTGTTTCAACCAATTATAATTTATATTATAATTTTGAACTTTACAGTACTTTCTATAAAACAACAT
>CM042170.1:24654902-24672402 GCA_023376005.1 Doryteuthis pealeii | reverse complement strand
CAAAGTTTGAATGAAAGTCAGCGTCCCCGGAAATAGATAAGATAAACGGTTTTGAAGTCGGATATTTTTTACGTTGTATGTGAGTGTATGTGTGTGTGTGTGTGTGAGAGAGAGAGAGAGAGAGAGAGAGAGAGAGAGAGAGAGAGAGAGAGAGAGAGAGAGAGAGTGTGTGTGTGTGTGTGAGAGAGAGAGAAGAGAGAAAGAAGAGAAAGAGAGAGAGCGTATGTATGGAAATGTGAGTAGATTAATCGTTTTGTATTTGGGTTTTTTATATCAAATATAAAAAAGATATCAAATGTTGTTATAATTAAATCATCATACTGTGGTATATACACAGGTCCTGATAGTATAATATTAATATTGATAATATAGTTTTCTTTCTTTTTGATCTAATGTCTGCTTCGTTTATTGAATACACGTGTCCCTTAAAATTTGGAGAAAAAGAAAGTTACGAATACTGGTAACAGATTTTAGAAGCAAACACTATCAATCAAACAGAGATGAAAGGAAAAGTAACTTAGGAAATAGTGATGTCACTGGTTAGGTAGTTTCAGTTACAGACAGACAGTTACATAATCTTTATAATAAGAGATACCAATCTATTAACGATGTATTATCTATAGGAGAAATGAAAAGAAAAAAAGAGTCAGTATATTGATATACACCGAAGATTAAGATATCTATAAGGAAACAGTCCTCAATATATATATATATATATATATATATATATTATATATATATATAATATATATATGTGTGTGTGTGTGTGTGTGTGTGTTGTGTGTGTGTGTGTGTGTGTGTGTGGTGTATTTTGGTAGCATTCTCTTTAAACATGTTTGGTTGAACTCGAATGACAATTCCTGTCGCACAAGTTTCTGTTCAATCCGTTCAAGGTGTCTGGCCATCTTGTTGGTGCTTTTCTTTAAAAACGAGACACCACGAAACATACCATCAGTTTCCAACCTGAAGATGGCAAATCGACATGCCGAAAGCGCTCATAAAGACACCTTTGGTGGATTGCTACACCAGCTCCACCCTGACACCAAAAAGACGGCCACACACCTTGAATGGATTGAACAGAAACTTGTACGACAGGAATTGTCACTCGAGTTCAAACAAACTTGATACATGTATATATATATATATTATATATATATATTATATATTTGGGAATAAAAGGCCTTAAATACCATGGGTATCGTGGTTATGGACCATTTCCACTCGCTAAATAAAATATATCAGTGGTCTGAAGAAGCTTGTGGGCATACTCGCGAGTGGAAATAGTCCATAACCACGATACCCATAGTATTTAAGGCCTTTTATTTCCAAATAACTTTGCTCTGTTTACAATAATAAAACATTGAGCTCTCATACGGAACCTGAACTCTACAACAAACTATTGGTAGAGAACTCGGACCAGCCTAGAATCACCTTGTACCAAGAAACTTGGTACCGCACAAAGTATATATATATATAATATATATATATATTATATATATATATGTGTGTGTGTGTGTGTGTGTGTGTGTGTGTGCGTGTGTGTAAGAGTAGCAAAACAATGCAGTCAACGGCGCTTAAGAAATTAAATCATAGGTAAAGGGACAACATCATAGTTAACTCGTTTTTCTTTACACTTGCATTGTTATATAGCCATTAAAACCAACCACCAAACCAATATACCCATAATACTTCAAACAAATTATAAAACTCTTATAACTGAATACATAATAAATCTAGTCGCCTTTTATGTTGTATGCCCAATTGAAGTTTAGCAATGAGTAAGCAGATCACAAAACTCATATTTCCTTATTTAAACCATTGTGAGTATATTGTGGCCCGTGGTGCAGTGGTTTACGTGCTGGACTGTGACACCGTACTAAGAAGTTCAATCTCCAGTCACGCCTACTACGTACACTTTTGAAATATTGGATCCTTTCCGTCCACTAAGGACGATGGCGTAGTGTCAAAAAAAAAAAAAAAAGAAAAAGAAAATAACAGTAAAATTTATCTGCATCTGCGCATGTGACTCTGCAGGCCAATTCTTGTGTGAAAATCTTTGGTGCACTGAATGCACACAAACTGTGATGCTTTCTGGGGTGCTGGCTTTCTCATCTTTCTGGCCCTCTTTTCTGTCGAGGCTACCCTCCTCTCTGCCTCACCCCTCTCCGTGCCTTGCTTAACGTTGAGGCACCAGACCGCTCTATCTTTTGCATCTAACTCCCACCTTTTTGTGTCAATATGGCATATCCTCATGCCTCTCCTGCAGACATCTTTAAATCGTAGGCGTGGTCTACCAACCGATCGGGAGCCTTTTACTAATTCGCCGTACAAAAGATCTTTTGGGATGCGTACATTTTCCATTCTTCTGACATGTCCAAGCCAGCGAAGGCGTCTCTCACAAAGAATGAAGTTTTGAAATAATACCCATTGAAAGGTATGAACCTCCTCATCACCAGCAATGGGTTAAATAGATTATCTATCACAAGCAAAAGTATGTGCCCTTTGATTTTAATGTAATAAGATATTATATTAAACTAGCAACAGAAAACACCCTCCGGGCGTCGTAAAAGTTAATTTTTGAAAGACATTGGCTGAGAGAGTGGGAGTTAAAAATTCAATGTCAGAGGGTTTGTATCATAAGTAAGACAAAACCTCATATTTATTAAAGGAGTAAAAAAAACAAAAAACAATTTGAAATAAAAACTGAGCCCTGTCCCTCTCAAATAAAAGGTTGCGTGCATGTAATAATCAAACAATTATTTTGAATATTTTCCACATCAATTTTACACAAAATCGTTTGAATTTATTTATTTGTAAACTTTTTAGTTAACTTCTTGTTACTGTTAAAAAAAAAAAAAAAAAGAGACGAGAGTAAAAAAACAATTTTTTAAATTGCTTACTATAATTTTCGGTGTATATAGCATAAGAATATTGTGACGTAAGATGTGACGTAGAGCTATGACGTAGTTTTTGTTACAGACAGAAATGCAGACAATCTCCATTTTTAATAGATTAAAAAGACCAACAAAGCTAAATAAGAATGTATATGAAAATATTACTCATATTTGTTTGTTATTTCAATTGATTTCTTAGAAAATTATATTTAGGATTGCTTTTGATACCTTTGAGAATAACATGTTAGTATTAAAAGTTAGTAACAGCAAATAATTATCTATTAAACCCAGTTTGGGTTATTTGCCTCTCATCCCACTTATGAGGGCGTGACACAAGGAGATTTTTATGTGGGCCCACCCACAAAAAATGCATCGACCCCGTCGGCATTCCCCCTCGAGGGGGCGCCTCTGGCGCTGGGCAATAAACCCAGCCCTGTCCCTTTAAATCGAGGGGACAGGTATTGCCTGGGGGGATAGTGCCCTGGGATCGATGCTATTAATTTAACACACCGGTCCAGTGGCCGAAGCACACTGGACCCCCGTCCCGAAGGACGGGTTTTGTCAAACTACTTATAAGACTCTTCAGAGGTACAGTCGGTGTATTGTTCTACTACAGCCGATAGGGTGGATCATTCTAAAAAGTTCAAAATCAAGTAATTTTTCGGAATGATACCCATTAGAAAGGTATGGACCTCTTCATCACACAGCAATGGTTAAATGGGAATGGGAAACCGAATCTAAGTAATCTCATTCTGATCATATCCATCAGCCTTGTCTTCTACAGAGGGGTAAGAATCCCCCAATGAGAACAGCTGTTGGTCGTGGCTGAGATCCGTGATGCTTATGGACGGAACCCTTGTTAGGTTATTTTATCATAATTTTTTAAATGAATACAATATATGATATAATACCATATAATATATTTAACACTGCTCCTTAATGGCAGCTGTTGGTGTCCGAGATGTTAATGAATCGGGCTGATGAAAAATCATTCTGATTTCTCACCTGGTTGGAGGTAGTTGGTCTGTCTAGCCACACGGTGTCTGTGGATGATTATATATATATATATATATATATATATAATATATATATATATATATATATATATATATCAGCCACGTGTTATATTGAGTTTAGAAGTAAGTACATAAAAAGCTTACTTGAACGGACACCAACATTCTGTATATATGTGTGTGCGTGATTATAAATAATATATATATATATATATATATATATATATATTATATATATATGTGTGTGTGTGTGTGTGTTATATATATATATGTATATATATGTGTTGTGTGTGTGTGTGTGTATATATGTGTGTGTGTGTATAATATATATATATATATATATATATATATGATATCAGTTCGTTTCGTTTCCTCCCTTCACCTTAAATATTTTTCACATATTCGCTTTTATGTTACGTGTTACGGGGCAATTAGCCACCCGGGTAGAAAAGATCTACCCGTATATCTTGCCGGTATCATTTTCAAGGCCATCCGTGTATACAAAGAAAATTATATGAAAGTCATTCTTAGTCACCTCAACGAACACACTACACACGGATATATATATATATATATATATATATATATATATATATATATATATATAAGTAAAAATATAACAAAAGACTTAGAATCTTTGCTTTATAGTCTATTTCAGGAAGCTTAGACAACTCTTAGTGTCTAACTCTCCCAAATCATCTGATGATTTGGGAGAGTTACATGCAATTGTAATATATATACAACAAAATAGCGGTTACAGCGTGGCGGGGGAGCTAATTAGCATATTGATATTAAAAATTTGATTTTAATAAATATGTATTCTTGATTTCTAATCGTTTGGTTTTATTTTAATGAATATGAGCAAAAATCCCGGGGATGAATCTTAAAAGAAATCCATTAACAAGAAGAAATAACTGTAATTTTACTCTTTACTTCCTTTGAAGAATGAAAGACGGGAGTAATGGAAAATGATAGAAGAGTTAGTTTCAAAGTTGTTCTATGTTTTGAATGAATCGCTTGCAGGATTTATTAACAAGAAAAAATTGTAATTTTACTCTTTACTTCCTTTTTTACTAAATAGTTAAATTAGGAAAAATTTAACAATGAAAGACGGGGGTAATGGAAGAGTAAGTTTCAGTTGTTCTATTTTTCGATTATATCCCCTCTGTTTCAAATCTTTTTATCTGCATTCTTATTTAGTTTCATTAGCCTTTCTAATTTAATATAATATTTTATTACATTAAAACTTAAATACTTGCACCCGTTCCTATTTTCCTTCTCTTGACTTCATATTTTATTCTTATTTTGCAGTTAGCAAATAAAATTTTAGTATTATCTGCGTTAATCGGACTATTGTCCTTATCTTCATTGTTATTTGTACAACGTTTCGGCCGATATACCCTCCGACCTTCTTTAGGTATTTCTTGTCGGACTCGGGAACCTTCTCGTGCTCGGGAACCTTCTGTTCGAACTCGGGAACATTCTTGTCGTAGTCGGGAACCTTCTTGTCGTAATCGGGAGCCATCACGGAACTTTGAACCTAACCCTAAGATGAGGACAATAGTCCGAATAACGCAGATAATACTAATCATCAAGCCTCAAAATTTCAGAGAAATAAAATAAAATTTTGTTATATCATAATTAGTTAATTTGTTAATTTTTAATTAATAATTAGTTAATTTGATCAATTCAAGGATTTCACCTCATTTTTTTATTTTTAATGTGTTTCAATCTGGATCTCTTGGCAGTTTATGATTTGATTTCATCATTATTGATACTAACAGGTTGTCGACTTGTAACAATAAAGACTCCAATGTGACAGACCATATTAGATGATACAATTAGCAATGAAAGACGCGATTGAAGGAAGAGTAATTTTCAGTTGTTCTATCTTTCAATTATACCCGCCTCTATTTCAAATCTTTTTATCTACATTCTTATTTAGTTTCATTAATCTTTCTAATTCAATATAATATGAAAAAAAGCGATTGAAGGAAGAGTAATTTTCAGTTGTTCTATCTTTCAATTATACCCGCCTCTATTTCAAATCTTTTTATTCTACATTCTTATTTAGTTTCATTAATCTTTCTAATTCAATATAATATGAAAAAAGCGATTGAAGGAAGAGTAATTTTCAGTTGTTCTATTTTTCAATTATACCCCCCTATTTCAAATCTTTTTATCTACATTCTTATTTAGTTTCATTAATCTTTCTAATTTCAATATAATATGAAAAAAGCGATTGAAGGAAGAGTAATTTTCAGTTGTTCTATTTTTCAATTATACCGCCTCTATTTCAAATCTTTTTATCTACATTCTTATTTAGTTTCATTAATCTTTCTAATTCAATATAATATGAAAGACGCGATTGAAGGAAGAGTAATTTTCAGTTGTTCTATTTTTCAATTATACCCCTCTATTTCAAATCTCTTTATCTGCATTCTTATTTAGTTTCATTAATCTTTCTAATTCAATATAATATGAAAGACGCGATTGAAGGAAGAGTATTTTTCAGTTGTTCTATCTTTCAATTATACCCCCTCTATTTCAAATCTCTTTATCTGCATTCTTATTTAGTTTCATTAATCTTTCTAATTCAATATAATATGAAAGACGCGATTGAAGGAAGAGTAATTTTCAGTTGTTCTATTTTTCAATTATACCCGCCTCTATTTCAAATCTTTTTATCTGCATTCTTATTTAGTTTCATTAACCTTTCTAATTTAATATAATATGAAAGACGCGATTGAAGGAAGAGTTATTTTCAGTTGTTCTATTTTTCAATTATACCCCCCTCTATTTCAAATCTTTTTATCTACATTCTTATTTAGTTTCATTAATCTTTCTAATTCAATATAATATGAAAGACGCGATTGAAGGAAGAGTAATTTTCAGTTTTCTATTTTTTCAATTATACCCCCCTCTATTTCAAATCTTTTTATCTACATTCTTATTTAGTTTCATTAATCTTTCTAATTCAATATAATATGAAAGACGCGATTGAAGGAAGAGTAATTTCAGTTGTTCTATTTTTCAATTATACCCCTCTATTTCAAATCTTTTTATCTACATTCTTATTTAGTTTCATTAATCTTTCTAATTCAATATAATATGAAAGACGCGATTGAAGGAAGAGTAATTTTCAGTTGTTCTATCTTTCAATTATACCCGCCTCTATTTCAAATCTTTTTATCTGCATCTTATTTAGTTTCATTAACCTTTCTAATTTAATATAATATGAAAGACGCGATTGAAGGAAGAGTTATTTCAGTTGTTCTATTTTTCAATTATACCCCCCTCTATTTAAAATCTTTTTATCTACATTCTTATTTTAGTTTCATTAATCTTTCTAATTCAATATAATATGAAAGACGCGATTGAAGGAAGAGTAATTTTCAGTTGTTCTATTTTTCAATTATACCCCCTCTATTTCAAATCTTTTTATCTACATTCTTATTTAGTTTCATTAATCTTTCTAATTCAATATAATATGAAAGACACGATTGAAGGAAGAGTAATTTTCAGTTGTTCTATTTTTCAATTATACCCGCCTCTATTTCAAATCTTTTTATCTACATTCTTATTTAGTTTCATTAATCTTTCTAATTCAATATAATATGAAAGACGCGATTGAAGGAAGAGTAATTTTCAGTTGTTCTATTTTTCAATTATACCCCCCTCTATTTCAAATCTCTTTATCTGCATTCTTATTTAGTTTCATTAATCTTTCTAATTCAATATAATATGAAAAAAGCGATTGAAGGAAGAGTAATTTTCAGTTGTTCTATTTTTCAATTATACCCGCCTCTATTTCAAATCTTTTTATCTACATTCTTATTTAGTTTCATTAATCTTTCTAATTCAATATAATATGAAAGACGCGATTGAAGGAAGAGTAATTTTCAGTTGTTCTATTTTTCAATTATACCCCCCTCTATTTCAAATCTTTTTATCTACATTCTTATTTAG
The DNA here is from genome assembly GCA_023376005.1 of Doryteuthis pealeii. Classification (NCBI taxonomy): domain Eukaryota; kingdom Metazoa; phylum Mollusca; class Cephalopoda; order Myopsida; family Loliginidae; genus Doryteuthis; species Doryteuthis pealeii. Next base: position 24,664,526 of record CM042170.1, on the reverse strand, counting down.
TTTCATTAATCTTTCTAATTCAATATAATATGAAAGACGCGATTGAAGGAAGAGTAATTTTCAGTTGTTCTATTTTTCAATTATACCCCCTCTATTTCAAATCTCTTTATCTGCATTCTTATTTAGTTTCATTAATCTTTCTAATTCAATATAATATGAAAAAAAGCGATTGAAGGAAGAGTAATTTTCAGTTGTTCTATTTTTCAATTATACCCGCCTCTATTTCAAATCTTTTTATCTACATTCTTATTTAGTTTCATTAATCTTTCTAATTCAATATAATATGAAAGACGCGATTGAAGGAAGAGTAATTTTCAGTTGTTCTATTTTTCAATTATACCCCCTCTATTTCAAATCTTTTTATCTACATTTCTTATTTAGTTTCATTAATCTTTCTAATTCAATATAATATGAAAGACGCGATTGAAGGAAGAGTAATTTTCAGTTGTTCTATTTTTCAATTATACCCGCCTCTATTTCAAATCTTTTTATCTACATTCTTATTTAGTTTCATTAATCTTTCTAATTCAATATAATATGAAAGACGCGATTGAAGGAAGAGTAATTTTCAGTTGTTCTATTTTTCAATTATACCCCCTCTATTTTCAAATCTCTTTATCTGCATTCTTATTTAGTTTCATTAATCTTTCTAATTCAATATAATATGAAAAAAGCGATTGAAGGAAGAGTAATTTTCAGTTGTTCTATTTTTCAATTATACCGCCTCTATTTCAAATCTTTTTATCTACATTCTTATTTAGTTTCATTAATCTTTCTAATTCAATATAATATGAAAGACGCGATTTGAAGGAAGAGTAATTTTCAGTTGTTTCTATTTTTCAATTATACCCCCCTCTATTTCAAATCTTTTTATCTACATTCTTATTTAGTTTCATTAATCTTTCTAATTCAATATAATATGAAAGACGCGATTGAAGGAAGAGTAATTTTCAGTTGTTCTATTTTTCAATTATACCCGCCTCTATTTCAAAATCTTTATCTACATTCTTATTTAGTTTCATTAATCTTTCTAATTCAATATAATATGAAAGACGCGATTGAAGGAAGAGTAATTTTCAGTTGTTCTATTTTTCAATTATACCCCCTCTATTTCAAATCTCTTTATCTGCATTCTTATTTAGTTTCATTAATCTTTCTAATTCAATATAATATGAAAGACGCGATTGAAGGAAGAGTATTTTTCAGTTGTTCTATCTTTCAATTATACCCCTCTATTCAAATCTCCTTATCTGCATTCTTATTTAGTTTCATTAATCTTTCTAATTCAATATAATATGAAAGACGCGATTGAAGGAAGAGTAATTTTCAGTTGTTCTATTTTTCAATTATACCCGCCTCTATTTCAAATCTTTTTATCTGCATTCTTATTTAGTTTCATTAATCTTTCTAATTCAATATAATATTAAAGACGCGATTGAAGGAAGAGTAATTTTCAGTTGTTCTATTTTCAATTATACCCGCCTCTATTTCAAATCTTTTTATCTGCATTCTTATTTAGTTTCATTAACCTTTCTAATTTAATATAATATTTATTACATTAAAACTTAAATATTTTGCACCCAGATATTGCACTTGCATATTTGTTAGTATAATGGTTTTTGTTTGGTTTGTTTTTGTTTTACGGCATATCAACCTCAGAGGGTCATTTAATGCCGATAAAGTTTTGAAATAAATCAATTCTTAATGGATAATACAATTCTTTTATGAATACATTTTCCTATTCAACCCATAGATGGGACCCTAACAGGTACTACCACTCCGGGCCAGAGTGGACCAGGAGAATGGTGATGAAGGGGTGCTCCACATTCCCCAAACCTCCAAAACTGGAACCTCACCATCAGATAGAGTTTAATGTCATTCCCAGGACATGTAGACCCTCAGTCACCACCTTCTATCACCCATATGATAAAAGGGTTGGTGCTTGCCATAAGGGCAATAGGGTTGGGAAAATCATATATGTGCTAGGGCTTGACGTGACCAGCCGATTGATCAGAGAGGGCCTCTCCGACCCCCGTCTAGCCCAAGATAGGGCCAAAGTGGAGTATTGCATGTCATGAACTGCTCATCCACCTGGGCTCTATCCTTAAGCATCATGGCTCGCCATCCACGGCCAACAGGTGGCCCCATTGGGGAGTCTTACCCCTCTGCAGAGGTGCAGTCGGTGCATTTCTAACGCCCAGCCGACAGGGCGGGTAGTATAATGGAGGTTTACCAAATCAGAAAAGTGTTTGCATAGAAAACAGCTCCAGGCTAAATTTGCAGTGCAGGTTTAAAACCTAAAATACAAAATTATGGGATTATGTTTCCATTACTCAAGTTCACGTGTACTACACGCTCCTCAGACGGTTGAATAGTAAAAAAAGTGGTTGGTCAAGCGTGACGTATGTGCTCATGATTGTATCATTTTACGCGAAACTTATATTCAAGAACAAACGTGATTTCGGAGTTGAAATTGTTACCACTTATTCAAACTAGGTTTAAATTCATGGGTAATTGTCTTAAGATGACTTATTTTAAGGTAATTAAAATATTTTTAAGAAAAGAAAAGAAAAAACACCTGCAACAGAGACCGAGGTACGGTGCCTAAATGCTGTGTTTATACACAATAAAGATTGTTACATAATCTATGCGGTTGCATAAGATTATTGTCAATCCCCTGTAATTCTGAGGGGGATTGAACCCTTTCATACCATGGCTGGGTCCTTCTATGGAAAATTACAGAAGCCCGCCAAATATGTGAAGTCACGTGGACCTTTTTCAGAGTCCCCAGTTTTGCAGTTAGACGTCAGGCAGGGCAGCGGCCATTTTATGCTCTGCCTAAAACTGGAACTCACGCACGCATGTTAGTCAGATATTTAGTTACGTGAAATGTATAGTTAAGGTAATAAAAGTNATCTAATCAGTTTCTTCAAATTGGATAATGATTATTTTGTCTGTATAAATTACATTTTTCTATCTAACCTCATTGCATGGGATCCCGTAACAGTACTTTACCCACTCTGGGTCAGACGTGAGACAAGGGAAGCAATGGTTGAATGATAGGGGTTGTCACCATTCCCACAACCTCCAAAAACTTGAACCTCACCATCAGATTAGAGTTCAACGTCATTCCCAGGACTGTAGACCCGCCAGCCACTGCCTTCTTAGCACCCATATGATAAAAATGGTGTTGGGGCTTGCATAACAGGGCAATAGGGTTGAAAAGATTCTATATGTGCTCAGGGGTGACGTTGACCAGCCGATTTGATCGGAGGGGGCCTCTCGACCGCCCGGTCTAGCCAAGATACGAGCCAAAATGGAGTACTTGCATGTCATTGAACTGCTCAATCCACCTGGGCTCTATCTAAGCATCACGGGTCGCCACCCACGCCAACAGGTTTGCCCCATTGGGGAGTCTTACCCCTCTGCAGAGTGCAGTCGGTTGCACTTCTAAACGCTTCCAGGCCGACAGGCCCGTATTTTTTAATAAAGAAACATAACACTATAAAAATTTTATAGAATAAATATAATGATTAATTTTGTGGAAATTTGGACTGTTTGTTTCTCATCTTTTGTGTATAATCACAACGCCAGGCCCACTGATAAGACTCAGGCTTCTGTTTTAGTGTGTGTTTTTTTTTTAAATTATTCTTAATTACCTTACTATTTTGATATTTCGGACTATGTCTCTCAATCTTATTGTATATAAACACAACATCCAGGCCACCTCTAACCTAGTTTTGGTTTAGGTGTTTTTATTTATTTATTTATTCTAATGACCTTAAAAAATAAGTCACCTTCGGACTGATTTCTCCTCGTCTTTATTTCTGTTACAAACTCCAAGTTCAGTCCACTGCAACCATCAGACTCGTTTCAGCATGTGTTTTTTAATCACCAATTCTAATGTACTTTAAAATAAGGGTCAGCTTCGGACTGTTGTCCTCATTCTTGTTACGTACTGAGGTTTCACGGTACACAAATCGACTATAATCGCTTGAGTATACCCTTTTCTTACTCTTTTACTTCTAGTCGTATTTTCTTCTGGCCGGCTTTGATGTCTGATTCGTCTTTGGTCTGGGAATCTTCTAAGGTCTTCTTGTTGCTATGCCTGATGGCTGGTCGTCCTGGATTCATTTACTTAGTCTTTGTTACCAGAGGACTTCATCAACCACAAGAACATTTTACTTATAAAACTTATTACCTTAACTATACATTTTCCACGTAAACTAAATATCTGACTAACATTAAGCCTTGCGTGTTCCCAGTTTAGGCAGAGAATAAAATGGCCCGCTGCCCTGCCTGACGTCTAACTGCCAAACTGGGGACTCTGAAAAAAGTCCCACGTGACTTCAACATATTTGCACGGGCTTCTTGTATTTTCCATAGAAGGGGAACCCAGCCATAAGGTATTGAAGGGGTTCATTCCCCTTCAGAATTACAGGGGATTGCAATTAATCTTACTGCAACCGCACTGATTATGTAACAATCTTTATGTGTATTAACACATGCATTTAGGCCACCGTAACCTCGGTCTCTGTTTGCAGTTGTTCTTTCTTTTCTTTCTCTTAAAAATATTTTAATTACCTTAAAATAAGTCATCTTAAATACACATTACCCATGATTTAAACCTAGTTTGAATAAATAAGTCGGTAAACAATTCAAGCTCCGAAATCACGTTGTTTCTTGAATTGTTAAGTTTCGCGTTAAATTGACTACAATCTGAGCACATTAACGCGCTTGACCAACCACTTATTATTACTATTCAACCGGTGGGAAGCGGTGTAGTCACACGTGGAAACTTGAGTAATGGAAACAATAATCCCATAGATTTTGTTATTTTAGTTTTAAACCTGCACTGCAAATTTACGCCTGGAAGCTGTTTCTATTGCAGAACACTTTTTCTGATTGGGTAACCTCATCTATTTACTACGCCCTGTCGGCTGGGCGTTGACATGCACCGACTTGCACCTCTGCAGAGGGGTAAGACCTCCCCCAATGGGGCACCTACTGTTGGCCGTGGATGAGCTCGAGCCATGATGCTTAAAGGATACGAGCCCAGGTGGTATGAGCAGTTCATTACATCAATTACTTCCACTTTGGCCCTTATCTTGGGCTAGACGGGCGTCGGAGAGGCCCTCTCTGATCAATCGCGCTGGTCACGAGTCAAGCCCTAAGCACATATATGGATTTTCCCAACCCTATTGCCCTTATGGCAAGCCACAACCCCTTTTTCATATGGGGTGATTAGAAGAAGGTGGTGGACTTGAGGGCTCTACAGCTCCTGGACATGAATTAAACTCTATCTGATGTGTGAGGTCAGTTTTGGAGGGTTTTGGGGAATGTGGAGCACCCCTTCATTCACCATTGCTTCCTGGTCCACTGCCAGTGTAGTACTTGGCCATCTAGGTTGAGAAATGTATCTAAATGTATTCCTAACGATTGTATAACTTACGGCTAATGACCCTCTGAGTTGTATGCCGTAAAAACAAAAACAAAATTTCTACAAATATCAATTCTGAAATTTGTTTATGTATAACATTTTGAATGAACGTTAAGTAAAGAAGCAATAAAAAGATTGAAATAGGCGATAAAAAACACTGAAAATTACTTTCCTCTCAATCGGTCCTTAATATAATATTGATTTAAAAGATTCAAAACTTTACTTGATAATAATGGACTTGCAGTTAAAGCGTAAACAAACAAGATCAATAAGAGGGGACTTTATAATTAAAAATAAACTAACTGCAAGTAATTACCTCTTGGGTCATCGCAGTCTTTAGTTCATTTAGTATAATATTGTAATTAATAGAAAGTTTAATCGAAACTAAATAAGAATGCATGAATGAAAGAGGGTTAATTATCTAAAAATGAATATCTAACGTTTTCGTATAATTAATTGAAAGTTGACTATATAGAAGGATGATAAGGTATATTTGGGAAAAAAAAGGAACAACTGAAAATTACTTCTTCCTTCAATTCGCGTTTTATATTATATTGAATTAGAAGAAAGATTAATGAAACTTAAATAGAATGTCAGATTAAAAGATTGGGGGGAAAAGTAGGGGAGGCGGGTATAATTGGAAAAATAGAACAACTGAAAAATACTCTTCCTTCAATCGCGTCTTTCATATTATATTGAATTAGAAGATTAATGAAAACTAAATTAAGAATGTAGATAAAAGATTTGAAATAGAGGGGGTATAATTGAAAAAGATAGAACAACTGAAAATTACTCTCCTTTCCAAATCGCGTCTTTCATAATTATATTGAATTAGAAGATTTAATGAAACTAAATAGGAATGTCAGATAAAAGATTTGAAATAAGCGGGTATAATTGAAAAATTAGAAACAACTGAAATTAACTCTTTCCTCAAATTCGGCTGTTTTCATATTATATTGAAATAGAAAGGATAATTGAAACTAAATAAGAATGTTAGATAAAAAGATTTGAAAAATAGAGGCGGGTATAATTGAAAATAATAGAACAACTGAAAATTACTCTTCCTTCATTCGGCGTTCTTTCATATTATATTGAATTAAGAACAGTCTCTAACTGAAATAGAATAAGAATGTAGATAAAAAGGATTTGAAATAAGGGGGGTATAAATTGAAAAATAGAACAACTAAAATTACCTCTTCCTTCAATTCCGCCGTCTTTCCAATTTATATTGGAATTAGAAAGATTAATTGAAACTAAAAATAAGAAATGTAGATAAAAGATTTTGAAATAAGAGGGCGGGATATAATTGAAAAAATAGAACAACCTGAAAATTACCTCTCTCCTTCAATCGCGTCATTTTCATATTATAAATTGAATTAGAAAGATTAATGAACTAATAAGAATGTGAGATAAAAAGATTTGAAATAGGAGGGGGGGACTTAATTGAAAAATAAGACAACTGGAAAATTACCTCTTCCTTCATCGCAGTCTTTCATATTATATTGAATTAAGGAAGACTTTAATGAAACTAAATAAGAATGTAGATAAAGATGAAGATTGAGGGGATAATGAGGAATAATTAGGAAACAAACAACCTGACAAAATTACTCTTCCTCAATTCGCGTCTTTATATATATTGGAATTAGACAGATTAATGAAACTAAATAAGAATGTAGATTAAAAAGGATTGGAAATAGAGGGGGTATTAATACTTAGAAAAATAGAACAACTGAAAATTTACTCTTCCTTCAATCGCGTCTTTCATCATATACTTTTGAATTGAAAGAATTAATGGAAACTAAATAAGACATGTAGATTAAAAGATTTGCTGAAATAGCGGCGGGTATTAATTTGAAAAAAGAACAATTGAAAATTTACCTCTTCCTTCAATCGCTTTTTTCAATTCATATTGAAATTAGAAAGATTAATGTGAAAACTAAATAAGAATGGCAGATAAAGGAGATTTGAAATAGAGGGGTGTATATTGGAAATGAAAAATAGAACAACTGAAATATACTCTTCCTTCCAATCGCGTCTTTCATATTATATATGAATAGACAAGATTAATGAAACTAAATTAAGAATGTAGATAAAAGATTTGAACATAAGCGAGGGGATAATGCAAAAATAGAACAACTGAAAATTACTCGTTCCTTCAATGCAGGTCTTCATATTATAATTGAATTTAGAAAGATTATGAAACTAAATAAGAATGTAGAAAAAAGATTTGAAATAGAGGGGGTTATAATTGAAAAATAGAACAACTGAAAAATTACTACTCCTTCAATGCGTCATTGTTATTAAAATTAATTCTAATGAAGTGTAAAGACTTAAAAAGGTAATGAAAATAATGAAATTTCTTATCCGCTATTCAATAGAAAGTTAATGAAATACAATAAGAGAATGCAGATAAAAGAATTTCGAATAGAAGGCGGGATAATTGAAAGAAATTAGAACAACTGGAAATTTACTCTCTCCTTCAATCGCGGTCTTTTCATATTATATGAATTTAGAAAGATTAATGAAACTAAATAAGAATGTAATAAAAAAGATTATGAATAGAGGCGGTATTAATTGAAAAAAATAGAACAACTGAAAATTTACTTCTTCCTTCAATCGTGTCTTTTCATAATTTATATTGATTAGAAAGATTAATAAAACTAAAATACAGAATGTAGATAAAAAGATTTGAAAAGAGGAGGGGTATAATGAAACATAGAACAAACTGAAAATTACCTTCTTCCTTCAATCGCGGTTCTTTCATATTATATTGAATTAGAAAGATTAAATTGAAACTAAAAAGAATGTAGAATAAAAAGATTTGTAAATAGAGGGGGGTATAATGAAAAATATAGAAACAACTGAAATAAAACTCTTCCTTCATCGCAGTCTTTCATATTATATCTAAATTAGAAAGGTTAATGAAACTAAATAAGAATGGCAGATAAAAAGATTTTTGAAAATAGGGCGGTATAATTGAAAATTAGAACAACTGAAATTTACCTTCCTTCAATCGCCGTCTTTCATATTATTATTGAATAGAAAGATAATGAAACTTAAATAAGAATGCAGATAAAAAGATTTGAAATAGAGGCGGTATAATGGAAAAGAAGCAAGAAAACTTGACAAGATTACTCTTCTTCCATCGCGTCTATTCTTATATTGGAATTAAAAGATTTAATGAAAACTAAATAAAGAATGCAGATATAAAGAGATTTTGAAATAGAGGCGGTATTGAAAAAATAAGAACAACTGGAAAATTACTTCTCCTTTCAATCGCTAGTCTTTTCATATTATATTGAATTTAGAAAGATTAATCGAAACTAAATAAGATGTAGATAAAAGATTGAAATAGAGGGGGTTGATATGAAAAAAGAACAACTGAAAATACTCTTCCTTCAATCGCGTCTTTTCATATTATATTAATAGAGAAGAAGGTTAATTGAATAAATAAAGAAATGCAGATAAAAAGATTTGAAATAGAGGCGGTATAATGAAAATAGAAACAACTGAAAATTACTCTTACCTTCAATCCGCTCTTTTCATCATTATTTTGAATTAGAAAGATTAATGAAACTAAATAAAGAATGTAGATAAAAAGATTTTTGAAATAGAGGGGGATAATTGAAGATAGAAACAACTGAAAAAATACTCTTCCTTCAATCGCATTTATCATATTATATTGAATTAGAAGCATTAATGCAAACTATAAGAATGCAGGGATAAAGAGATTGAATAGATGCGGGGTATAATTGAAAGAAATATGAACACTGAAAATTACTCTTCCTTCAATCGCGTCTTTCATATTATTATTGAATTAGAAAAATTAATTTGGGAAAACTAAATACAGAATGTAGATAAAAAGATTTTGAAATAGAGGCGGGTATAATAAAAATAGGAACAACTGAAAAATACTCTGCCTTATCAATTCGCTTTTTTTTCATATTATATTGAATTTAGAAAGATTTAATTGAAACTAAATCAAAATGTAAGATAAAAAAGATTTTGAAAATTGAGGGGGTATTAATTGAAAAATAGAACAACTTGAAAATTACCGTTCCTTCAATCGCTTTTTCATATTATTATTGAATTAGAAAGATTTAATGAAACTAAATAAGAAATGTAGATTAAAAAGATTTGGGAAAATAAGAGCGGGATATTGAAAGATAGAAACAACGAAAATT
>CM042170.1:24644902-24649902 GCA_023376005.1 Doryteuthis pealeii | reverse complement strand
AGTTGTTCTATTTTTCAATTATACCCCCCTCTATTTAAAATCTTTTATCTACATTCTTATTTAGTTTCATTAATCTTTCTAATTCAATATAATATGAAAGACGCGATTGAAGGAAGAGTAATTTTCAGTTGTTCTATTTTTCAATTATACCCCCCTCTATTTCAAATCTTTTTATCTACATTCTTATTTAGTTTCATTAATCTTTCTAATTCAATATAATATGAAAGACACGATTGAAGGAAGAGTAATTTTCAGTTGTTCTATTTTTCAATTATACCCGCCTCTATTTCAAATCTTTTTATCTACATTCTTATTTAGTTTCATTAATCTTTCTAATTCAATATAATATGAAAGACGCGATTGAAGGAAGAGTAATTTTCAGTTGTTCTATTTTTCAATTATACCCCCTCTATTTCAAATCTCTTTATCTGCATTCTTATTTAGTTTCATTAATCTTTCTAATTCAATATAATATGAAAAAAGCGATTGAAGGAAGAGTAATTTTCAGTTGTTCTATTTTTCAATTATACCCGCCTCTATTTCAAATCTTTTTTATCTACATTCTTATTTAGTTTCATTAATCTTTCTAATTCAATATAATATGAAAGACGCGATTGAAGGAAGAGTAATTTTCAGTTGTTCTATTTTTCAATTTATACCCCCTCTATTTCAAATCTTTTTATCTACATTCTTATTTAGTTTCATTAATCTTTCTAATTCAATATAATATGAAAGACGCGATTGAAGGAAGAGTAATTTTCAGTTGTTCTATTTTTCAATTATACCCCCTCTATTTCAAATCTCTTTATCTGCATTCTTATTTAGTTTCATTAATCTTTCTAATTCAATATAATATGAAAAAAGCGATTGAAGGAAGAGTAATTTTCAGTTGTTCTATTTTTCAATTATACCCGCCTCTATTTCAAATCTTTTTATCTACATTCTTATTTAGTTTCATTAATCTTTCTAATTCAATATAATATGAAAGACGCGATTGAAGGAAGAGTAATTTTCAGTTGTTCTATTTTTCAATTATACCCCCCTCTATTTCAAATCTTTTTATCTACATTCTTATTTAGTTTCATTAATCTTCTAATTCAATATAATATGAAAGACGCGATTGAAGGAAGAGTAATTTCAGTTGTTCTATTTTCAATTATACCCGCCTCTATTTCAAATCTTTTTATCTACATTCTTATTTAGTTTCATTAATCTTTCTAATTCAATATAATATGAAAGACGCGATTGAAGGAAGAGTAATTTTCAGTTGTTCTATTTTTCAATTATACCCCCCTCTATTTCAAATCTTTATCTGCATTCTTATTTAGTTTCATTAATCTTTCTAATTCAATATAATATGAAAAAAAGCGATTGAAGGAAGAGTAATTTTCAGTTGTTCTATTTTTCAATTATACCCGCCTCTATTTCAAATCTTTTTATCTACATTCTTATTTAGTTTCATTAATCTTTCTAATTCAATATAATATGAAAGACGCGATTGAAGGAAGAGTAATTTTCAGTTGTTCTATTTTTCAATTATACCCCCCTCTATTTCAAATCTTTATCTACATTCTTATTTAGTTCATTAATCTTTCTAATTCAATATAATATGAAAGACGCGATTGAAGGAAGAGTAATTTTCAGTTGTTCTATTTTTCAATTATACCCGCCTCTATTTCAAATCTTTTTATCTACATTCTTATTTAGTTTCATTAATCTTTCTAATTCAATATAATATGAAAGACGCGATTGAAGGAAGAGTAATTTTCAGTTGTTCTATTTTTCAATTATACCCCCTCTATTTCAAATCTCTTTATCTGCATTCTTATTTAGTTTCATTAATCTTTCTAATTCAATATAATATGAAAGACGCGATTGAAGGAAGAGTATTTTTCAGTTGTTCTATCTTTCAATTATACCCCCTCTATTTCAAATCTCCTTATCTGCATTCTTATTTAGTTTCATTAATCTTTCTAATTCAATATAATATGAAAGACGCGATTGAAGGAAGAGTAATTTTCAGTTGTTCTATTTTTCAATTATACCCGCCTCTATTTCAAATCTTTTTATCTGCATTCTTATTTAGTTTCATTAATCTTTCTAATTCAATATAATATTAAAGACGCGATTGAAGGAAGAGTAATTTTCAGTTGTTCTATTTTCAATTATACCCGCCTCTATTTCAAATCTTTTTATCTGCATTCTTATTTAGTTTCATTAACCTTTCTAATTTAATATAATATTTATTACATTAAAACTTAAATATTTGCACCCAGATATTGCACTTGCATATATTTGTTAGTATAATGGTTTTTGTTTGGTTTGTTTTGTTTTACGGCATATCAACCTCAGAGGGTCATTTAATGCCGATAAAGTTTTGAAATAAATCAATTCTTAATGGATAATACAATTCTTTTATGAATACATTTTCCTATTCAACCCATAGATGGGACCCTAACAGGTACTACCACTCCGGGCCAGAGTGGACCAGGGAGCAATGGTGATGAAGGGGTGCTCCACATTCCCCAAACCTCCAAAACTGGAACCTCACCATCAGATAGAGTTTAATGTCATTCCCAGGACATGTAGACCCTCAGTCACCACCTTCTATCACCCATATGATAAAAGGGGTTGGTGCTTGCCATAAGGGCAATAGGGTTGGGAAAATCATATATGTGCTAGGGCTTGACGTGACCAGCCGATTGATCAGAGAGGGCCTCTCCGACCGCCCGTCTAGCCCAAGATAGGGCCAAAGTGGAGTATTGCATGTCATGAACTGCTCATCCACCTGGGCTCTATCCTTAAGCATCATGGCTCGCCATCCACGGCCAACAGGTGGCCCCATTGGGGGAGTCTTACCCCTCTGCAGAGGTGCAGTCGGTGCATTCTAACGCCCCAGCCGACAGGGCGGTAGTATAATGGAGGTTACCAAATCAGAAAAGTGTTTGCATAGAAAACAGCTCCAGGCTAAATTTGCAGTGCAGGTTTAAAACCTAAAATACAAAATTATGGGATTATGTTTCCATTACTCAAGTTTCACGTGTACTACACGCTCCTCAGACGGTTGAATAGTAAAAAAAGTGGTTGGTCAAGCGTGACGTATGTGCTCATGATTGTATCATTTTACGCGAAACTTATATTCAAGAACAAACGTGATTTCGGAGTTGAAATTGTTACCACTTATTCAAACTAGGTTTAAATTCATGGGTAATTGTCTTAAGATGACTTATTTTAAGGTAATTAAAATATTTTTAAGAAAAGAAAAGAAAAACACCTGCAACAGAGACCGAGGTTACGGTGGCCTAAATGCTGTGTTTATACACAATAAAGATTGTTACATAATCTATGCGGTTGCATAAGATTATTGTCAATCCCCTGTAATTCTGAGGGGATGAACCCTTTCATACCATGGCTGGGTCCTTCTATGGAAAATTACAGAAGCCCGCCAAATATGTGAAGTCACGTGGGACCTTTTTCAGAGTCCCCAGTTTGCAGTTAGACGTCAGGCAGGGCAGCGGCCATTTTATGCTCTGCCTAAAACTGGAACTCACGCACGCTATGTTAGTCAGATATTTAGTTACGTGAAATGTATAGTTAAGGTAATAAAAGTTTATATAAGTAAAATGTTCTTGTGGTTGATGAATGTCTTGGTAACAAGACTAAGAAATGAATCCAGGACGACCAGCCAGCAGGAACATAGCAACAGAAGACCTTAGAAGATTCCAGACCAAAGACGATCAGAATAGCAAAGCCGGCCAGAAGAAAATACGACTAGAAGTAAAGAAGTAAGAAAGGGTATACAGCATTATATCGATTTGGTACCGTGAAAACCTCAGTACGTAACAAGATGAGGACAACAGTCCGAAGCTGACTTATTTTAAAGTAATTAGAATGGTGAATTAAAAAACACATCTGAAACAGAGTCTGAGGTTGCAGTGGACTGAACGTTGAGTTTGTACAGAATAAAGACGAGGAGAACAGTCCGAAGGTGACTTATTTTAAGGTAATTAGAATAATAAATAAATAAAAAACACCTAAACCAAAACCTGAGGTTAGAGTGGCCTGGATGTTGTGTTTATATACAATAAAGATGAGGACAATAGTCCGAAATATCAAAATGTAAGGTAATTAGAATAATTTAAAAAAAAACACACACCCTAAAACAGAGCCTGAGTTTACAGTGGCCTGGGCGTTGTGATTATACACAATAAAGATGAGAACAACAGTCCGAAATTTCAAAATTAATCATTATATTCTATTCTATATTTTTATAGTGTTATGTTTCTTATTAAAAAATACCGGCCTGTCGGCTGGAGCGTTAGAATGCACCGACTGCACCTCTGCAGAGGGGTAAGACTCCCCCAATGGGGCCACCTGTTGGGCGTGGGTGGCGACCCGTGATGCTTAAGGATAGAGCCCAGGTGGATGAGCAGTTCATGACATGCAATACTCCACTTTGGCTCTATCTTGGGCTAGACGGGCGGTCGGAGAGGCCCCCTCCGATCAATCGGCTGGTCACGTCAACCCCTAGCACATATATGATTTTCCCAACCCTATTGCCCTTATGGCAAGCCCCAACCCCTTTTTATCATATGGGTGCTAGAAGGCAGTGGCTGCGGGTCTACATGTCCTGGGAATGACGTTAAACTCTATCTGATGGTGAGGTTCCAGTTTTGGAGGTTTGTGGAATGTGGAGCACCCCTTCATCACCATTGCTCCCTGGTCCACTCTGACCCGGAGTGGTAGTACCTGTTAGGGTCCCATCTATGGGTTAGATAGAAAAATGTATTTATAAAAAAATTATCCATTAAGAATTGATTTATTTCAAAACTTTATCTGCATTGAATGACCCACTGAGGTTGATATGCCGTAAAACAAAACAAACCAAACAAACCACATTATCAAAAAATATAAACGCAACATCAACAATAGTTTTTTTCTGGGTTGCAGGAATCATTGGAGAGGAAGAGAAGGAAATCAGAAGGGGGGAGAGATAGAGA
>CM042170.1:24627402-24632402 GCA_023376005.1 Doryteuthis pealeii | reverse complement strand
CTCTCGTTAATTACCTCTTTCTTTAACTCTCGACTTCTTATTCTCATTTTATCTTTCTTTCCGTATCTCTCTTTTGCGTTCTCCCTGATCTCCTCTCTTAAATCTACATCTCTCTCCCTCTCTCTCTCCCCTCTCTCTCTCTCTCTCTCTCTCTCTCTCTATATATATATATATATATATATATATATATATGTGTATGTATCTCTCTCTGTTTCTCAGACATAAACACACCTATTACCTTTCTTCCTCGTAGTTGGCACCCTACTCTCCGTCATTCTCTCTTTTGTGGCTAATCAAATTTCTCTCTTTCTTTCTTGACTTCTCTCTCTCTCTCTCTCTCTCTCTCTCTCTCTCCCTCTCTATCTCAACCACACGCACACCCAAGTACCTGCGTAAGAATATAAATGCATTCTCTTTTGAACAAATCCTGGAAGCAGTACCCTACAAAAAGCAGCTGTGTGGCTACTTACCAGCTATCGCACAAATTCTCCAAGTAAGACAAATCAGACACACTGTAAACTGTTTGAGAAGTAAGGACGAACTCATAAGTGATATTCGTTAGTAAACACCTACAAATAGGTCAAATACATCTGCTTGAAAATTATTTGCATGCAAAAAAACTCTTTAAGATATAACAACACAAAAATGTAAATATAAACGTACAATGTACGCGATTCCCTAAACTTATGGCTAAAATAACCCCAGACGGGTTGACAGGGCGTTAAAATCAATCAATCAATTAATAGATAAATCTATGTGCACACAAATATAACCACATACGTTCATTAAAAAGGGGGGGTGCACACGCATGCAGACTCTGGGCCGGTTGTACCTTTTAGGTTCCCATCAATGCATAAAATTGATCAGTTTGAAACTTATTGTTAGTTCTGTACGGACACTGGTTGCTGGGCCGAGGAGTTGCCTGGAGTTATGACCATAAGATGAAAGAGATATGGGATTCCGTCCAATCAGCATGACTTGATGATGATGATGCACTCATATCTTGCAGAAAGTTACGACAACCCAGGCAAGCCCTGCTTTAGAATACATCGACTGCTCTTCTGAAGAAGGGTACGACACCCTCCCCAACGGGACCATCTGTTGCCGTGGGTGGCAACACGGGATGCTTAAGGACGGAACTCTGGTGGCTGAGCAGTCCATAACATGCAACACTCCACTTAGGCCCTTACTTAGGCTATATGGATGGGCGGAGAGCCCCCCCCCCCTAGATCAATCGGCTGGTCATGTCAAGCCCTAGCGCCTATATGATTGTCCCAAATCGATTCCTCTTGTAGCAAACCCCAACCCTTTTATCATATATGTGCAAGAAGGCGGTGGGATGAGTGTCTTCATATTCTGGGTATGACGTTGAATACTATCTGATGGTGAGGTTCCATTTCTGAAGGTCTTCATCAACATTGCTCCCAGGCCTTCTCTGACCCGGAGTGATACTATCTGTTAGGGTCCCATCTATGGGAGTTTAAAAAACTTTCTACCAAACTATTGCTGTGAATCTTCCAAAACATCGCCGGCATTAAATCAATGATAATACTTTATAAATATATATATATATATATATATATATAATATATATATAAAATTTGATAGAGGAATTATATATAATTGATAATTGAATCACATTACCACGACCAGACAACTCGGCAAACACTATTTGCGACATCCGGAGCACTGGGCAGCTGTTTCGACCTCCTTTGGTCTCATCAGCAGTGCATACCACAATCTCCGCCACTAGAAATTGAACCAGCGGACCACAGCGTGAAGAGCGTGGTAATGGGATTCAATTATCAATTATAGATAATTCCTCTATCAAATTTAATATATACCCTTTGCCTATTAGGTTGTGTCTGAGAGATTCGGGCCCCGAATTGGGAAGTCGTTGTCCTGGGGGTGACCTTGCCTTCTGTGATCCTGCGATGGGATACACCTCAATACAGGTTAGGTGGCTGCGCAGTCTGAATTAATATTACCATTGACTAGATGATTTGGCATTCTCCGTTTGTGGCATGGGCTGGTGGCCCAGTGTGTTGAGTCCCCGCTCTTCACGCTGTGGTCCGCTGGTTCAATCTCTAGTGGCAGAGATTGTGGTATGCACTGCTGATGAGACCAAAGGAGGTCGAAACAGCTGTCCAGTGTTCCGGATGTCGCAAATGGTGTTTGCCGAGTTGTCTGGTCGTGGTAATGTGATTCAATTATCAATAATATATATATATATATATATATATATTTATTATCTATTGATAATGTAGATTTGCTCTCTATTTGTCTGTAACAAAAACTACGTCACTACTTACGTCACATTACTCAAAATCGTCATAACATAGAATAAATACACACAAAATTTGAGCATGGAAACTTAGACGGTCCTCATTGTTTGTTAAACAAGTTTTGATAAATACATGCCCGGTATTATATATTTGTATATAGTTCATTTTATTTTAATACATATTTAAAGTTATCAGAACTAAGTTTCTATTTAAAATTGTTTAATTTTTACTCCTTTAATAAATTTGATGATTTTACTTACTTATGGTACAAATTATCTGACATTGAACTTTTAACTCCTACCCCTCAGCAATATCTTTAAAAAAATGATTATTACATCGCCCGGAGGGTGTTTTTTTATTTTGCTAGTATCATTAATAAACCGATTACCCAATAAATTTGTCTCTTAAAGTCTATTTCTAATCCACTTAGTAACAAAAAACTGCAAACAACCTACTGTCAAAATCAAGAAAAATCCTTGACTATTCCTCACAACCTACCGCTTGGCATAAAATAACCCTAATGGGTTGACATGCCATTAAAAAAAAAACAGCAACTGCAAACAACCTACTGTCAAAATCAATAAAAATCCTTGAAAAAGACATAACAATAAATTTGACCATTCCTCACAACTTACCGCTTGGCATAAAATAACCCTTGATGGGTTGACATGCCATTACAATCAATCAATCATTGTCGGCATTAAAATACCCATCGAGGTTGATATGCCGTAAAACACCACCCCAAAATCAACCCAGTCAAATAGTGCCCAAAGTAAGACATCTAATGGCATCTGAGGAGAGGGCCCCACTTCTTTTTGGAGTTTGGTGACCCAAGTCCAGTCTAATCGGAAACGCTACGAAGTGTTTGGGTCGCCTCTCTGAGTAAAAGTGTGTCACAATTTTTAACTTTAGTCCAAGAGGTCGTAGCTCAGCATATCATACCCTTTTGGAATTAGGCTGATTCTGCGACAAAATTAAAAACATTGCGGGCCAAAACCGGACCACAATTCTGAAATTTAGGATTCACAGTCAAATCATATCTCTATCTATCTCCACCTGTCCTTATCGATTTTATGTCTCTCTCTCCATTACGTATATATATATATATATATATATATGAACTTTATCTCTTATATAGATACCCATATATCTCATTATATATATATATATATATATATATATATATATATAGCATATGTAGCAAGCATACATGTATATCATATATACTAGCAAATATATGCACCCTCCGGGTGCAAGTATTTAAGTTTTAATGTAATAAAATATTGTATTAAATTTAGAAAGGCTAATGAAACTAAACTAAGAATACAGATACAAAAGATTTGAAAACGAGGGAGTATAAATAAAAGATTTGAAAAACAGAGGGAGTATAATAAAAAATGGAACAACTGGAAACTAACTCTTCCATCACTCTCGTCTTTCATTGTTATTTTTTCTAATTTAAGTATTTAGTTAAAAGAAGGAAGTAAAGAATAAAATGACAGTTATTTTATATTGTTAATGGATTTCATTTAAGATTCATTGAAGGAAATGTTGTTTGCATAGCGCCTTTTCTTTCTTCTCTGTCTAGTCTTCTATCTTCTAATGGTCTGGTATATCTTACAGGTCTCGTCCATCTGGTCTTCTTATCTGGGGATTCCGTGTCTGGTTCTGCCGGGACCATTTCTTATCAGAAGCTTGCCTCCGTGTCCATTGTTAGCTCTTTATTAACTAACAACAAGACTTCGATTTACTTTGGATGTTTATTTTATTTCGGAACCCCAGGACCAGACAACTGCGCGCTGGAGAGTCACATCTTGCTAGCTTCTAACTCTGCAACTGACTAACTGCAACTCTTCTGCAACTAACAGAGTGCTTTTACCTTCAACTGGGAAGGGCTTTCTATCGGGGTTCCGTTCTCACGATTCTATCCCCAGAAAGCAAGGTGAGAGTGAGGTCAAGCATTGTCACTCACTCTCAAGGCCATCAGCTGTACTGATTGCCATAAGGATTTCTATACTACCTTAAAAAGTAATAGGGATCCAATTAAATGTAACATCCTCATAATCATACATTTTAATCATAATTAATTATGAATTTACTTTTTACTTGCCTCTCCATTTTGAGGCTCTACCGTATTCTGGTACTTTCTAGATTACTTCGAATTCTATTCTCTCTTTCTGCGCGGTTTGTCTGTCCCCCCATGCATACATCAAATTTACATGATAACAAGTTTTCAACAAAAAAAACACTGCAGGGCCATTTACAATATCTGACAAAAATCAAAACACAATTGGACCAACGCCTTGGTCCCAAAATCCTGGTCACGGCACCAAATCGATATAATTGTTGCATAGCGCCTTTTCTTTTCTTCTCTGTCTAGTCTTCTATCTTCTAATGGTCTGGTATATCTTCTACAGGTCTCGTCTGGTCTTCTTATCTGGGGATTCCGTGTCTGGTTCTGCCGGGGACCATTTCTTATCAGAAGCCTTGTGTCATTGTTAGCTTTTAGTAATAACAACAAGACTTCGATTTACTTTGGATGTTATATTTATTTCGGAACCCCAGGACCAGACAACTGCGCGCTGAGAGTCAATCTTGCTAGCACTTCTAACTCTGCCAACTGACTAACTGCAACTCTTCTGCAACTAACAGAGTTGCTTACCATCAACTGGGAAGGGCTTTCTATCGGGGTTCCGTTCTCACGAATTCTATCCC